>JBBPDB010000108.1:18729253-18741778 GCA_037974465.1 Brachypetersius altus | reverse complement strand
TCTCTCTCTCTCTCTCTCTCTCTCTCTCTCTCTCTCTCTCTCTCTCTCTCTCTCTCTCTCTCTCTCTCTCTCCCCCAAGAGAAATAATAATTAAAAATTAAATGTATGGTAAACTTCTGCCAGGAACACCAGTGTGCATGTGCAGAGCACCCGGGTGCAGGTCATGTGACTGTGTTCATTCTGATGTCTGCTGATGCAAGAGTATAAGATTAGGAGTAACCGGTGGTCATTTGGTATAGATGGCAGTGTAATGTCACTGTTAGTAATGAAAAAGCCTGGTGGAGTTGTACAACAGCTCATATCTCCGTGCGGCCAAAAACTGAGGGTGATATTACAGGACATGATCCGATATCGCTGTCACAAAACAGTGCCACAAATAGGTCTTATCTAAATAAAATATGGGCAGGTCCCCTCCTCTGAAGCATTTATATTACACAGGTCACACTACTATCTTTTGAGCAGACACTGTTAAAGTGCTTCTTCTTTTTTGCTGCCATTGATAAGTCAGGATGAAGAAGACAAAGTGTGTTGTAATTGCCTTAAGTAAAACGGGTATGCTAAGCTCACGTCAAATGCTTTATGGGGATGCAGTCTGTTGTCCTTGGGGGATTTTGTAGCTTCACACAGTTCAAATCCATTGCTGCAGCTAATCTTCGTAATACCCTTTATTTGTTCCTTCAGCCTTCAGTTGACAATTTACAGTCAGAGCTGGTGGACGAAAAACAAGGGTTTGGGGCGCGTCTTCTCAAAAGTCCTGCAAGTGCGTGTGTGTAAAGTGTTTTAATTTCTTTACCAAACACAGAACTCACATGCCTAATCCAACATGCACTGTAAAAATATTAAAAAAGAGACTGATGTGAAGTGTTTGCAGAAATTGAACTGATATAAATAAAAACTGTTGTTTTACTTCAATTTGTTTGACCAAAAGAATTACATTAACAAAATAAGTTGAATTGCTTGTAACCACAAGAAAATAATGCCTTAAATTTGCTTTATTCAAATGTTTGCTGTGTTTATCTTATAAATCTGAAATATTCCTTAAAAATTTACATTTGGTCCATGAAAGTCAAACTTTTGGAACATGTATAATGGCTGATGTTACTCCCCATGATGGGACAAAGACACACTTTTTCTTTTTGCTCAATTAATGCAGACACCTAGGCTTGGTTTAGTGGCGATTGTTAAACATTTGCTCTGCCAATGAAAGTCAAAGAGGCCATTACACGACTGAAAAAGAAGAATAAAAGCCTTTAGAGACATAGAGAACTTAACTGTCTGGAATATCACTAAGTAGAAAGAATGGTCAGTAAATGCATCCTTTGGTAGGCATGGGGAAGGCTTCCACTGCTGATGGCAGAAGTAACATCATTATGGTAAAAAAAAAAAATCATTTTAGGAGGCAGTTGTGTATTTGTCATAGACTACTATCTACTCTGAGCAGAAACACAGAGACTATACTGCAACTGGTGGCCTGGTGGTTAGGGAGTTGTCACTGTGAAGGTTGTGGGTTCAAATCCCAAGACTGCCTGTGGCACCACTGAGGTACCTTTGAGTAGGATACTGTCCCTACATGACTGCCCACTGTTTCACAAGGTAAAAAGGTTAAATGCAGATGTCAAATTTCACACTGTTCACCATGATTCAATGTTTTACTTTTTTAAAAGATGCAAACTACTAATTATCCACAAAATCTCTTTGGTCGTATTACAGTTTGCAAAGTACCCAACAGAGCCTGCAGAAATCTAGAAAGAGGTTTTGGACATATATGACCAAGATTAATCTGTATTAGAGTGATGGAAGCAGCAAAGTGTGGAGACAAAAAGGAAATGCCAAAGGTCCATAGCATACTACTTTATCTGTGAACCATGAGGGCGGGGTGCTATGACTTGGGCATGTATGGCTGCCACAGGCACTAGGACACATGTCCTCAATGATGATGTAACAGCTGATGGCAGCTGCACAATGGATTCTAAAATGAATAAAAAGCAGTTTGAGTAAATGCCTTTAACCTACTGGATGGCGCTTTACCCTACAGCAAGGTAATGATCCCAAACGTACTGCAAAAACTGGAAAAGCTCATAGCCCGAAAATGTTCAGCATATATGCTATGAAGAAACAAAGAGTTCACCAAAGCATCACCAGAGAAGACACTTGACATGTCTGCGAATCACAGACATCAGCCTTTCACTGCAGGCAACAAAGTACAAGACATAACTGCTTTAATATACCGACTATGCCCCAAACGTGATGATTCTCTGGAATTGTGGGGGAAGGGACTGTGTTCTAGACATGTAATTTCAACATGTTGAAACTGAAATATATGCAAATTGTCTTAAATTATAGCCTGAAATGTGCACTTTAATCAAGTCTGATTTGAAATTTTAAAATGTGTAGAAGAGGGGCAAAACAAGGAATTTGTGTCTTTGTCCCAAACATTATGAAGAGCTATATCAACTAAATACACTGTTTCTTAAATCTCCAATAATTTTTTTGATTAATAGCACAAAATTAAGTGATTAATCAAGAATTATTCTTTAAATCTTAAGATGGCTCTCATAATATATAATAGGTTTTATATATTTAGCGGAGCTGTTGGTCTGGTGGTTAAGGAGTTGCCTCTGTGATCAGAAGGCTGTGGGTTTAATCACAGGACTGCCAATGGCACCACTGAGGTACACTTGGGCAAGATACCACGACCACATACTGCTCTAGGCGCACACTGTCAGCAGCCCACTGCCTCATTTGGGTGAACGTGTTAAATGCAGAGGACTAACTAATTTTCTGTGATCAATAAAGTATATAAAAATATATGTATAAATAAATGAAGCAGGCGTTTGAATGAGGTGACCTCAGTTTTCCAGTGTACATGTTGTACAGTATTTTCTCATGTAAACCTGAATCATACTGCACCTGTGATCTTGACATCGCGGATGTACTTTAGCAGAAGGGTTCCATCGATGGGGTCCATTTTGGGGCAAAGCCCCACCTTGCCGGAACACAGGTCTCTGTGCATGCTATGAAGTGCATGGGCCATGGCATAAACAGCATCGATCACAAACATCACCTTGCCCTCCTGCTCATACGACGAATCCTTCCCAATCCTCTCCTGATCTGGAGAACAAAAAAGGAAAAAGAAATGTAACATCTGTCAAAATTCTTTAACCGGCACATTTTCAGCTTCGTGTGGTCGTTTTTTCATGATGTTCAAATACAACTTATTCCAACAAAGACAGCCAGGGAAAAAACGTGGAGTAATTAAAATAATGTCTGAGCTCACATTAAGCTCAAAGGGTGAGAATTCTTTGTAAATTCTTTTACTTTGCTTTTCTTTTTTTTTTTCTCCTTGGTATTAGCTGCTGCATAAAAATGGCACAAAGTGTTTGGACAGGCTAATGCAATCTAATTGCACGAGATACACAGTGTCATTTGTGCAAAATAAAGCTAAAAATATTTTTAAATATGGCATTCTTATGTAAATTGCTACAATTATGTCTTTAGTGATAATAGAAAATGACACACTAAAAGAATTGCAGTGAATTGTATTAAATAAAATATTCACAGTGTTTGGATAGCATGAACATTTTTTAAAGTGTACATTGTAATTCTTGTGGCACACTCACAGGCCAGTTTAAATCTACCTTCATTTAATAGCATGAAAGCTAGGCAACCCTTTATGGCATGTGACGGAATGTCTTAATGCCTTTCCATCCGTATTATCTTAGCCCTGTATCGTGTTCTTCAAGCCGAGACTGATAAATGGAAGTGGTCTACTAACACACGAGGGTGGAATAATAGACAGCAAGAGAGCAAGCAAGATTAATTATCTTTCTGTGCTCATATAATCATGCCAGACAGCTGTATATTCATTAGAGCTGGAGTTGCTTGGCATGTGTGTTTTTTCTTTTTTTTCATAAGATCTTAATTGCAAAGGAGCAGTTTCAATTATGACCCTGCCGAATTAAACTGGGAGATGGGCCATCAGATGTCATGGTGGCAGATCTCAATTGCACGGTGCAGTCTTCAGCATAAAGCCTGGGACCAGCCGTGACAATGCCATCCTGTGCTATAACCGACACTTAGCTGACTTTGAGTTTGATGTCGCTCACTCCAATTATTCAAGTGGCTTTGTAAAGGCTGAGAATAGTCCCTTTATTTAAAAAGGGCTCATTATCCTGCATCGTTTTTCCTCTTGTAAAAGAGTTAGAGAGGGCTGTGTAGTATCACCCTGCTTGTTCAACCTGTATGCTGTGAATAGCATGATAGAAGGACTAGACTAGAAGGCCTGATGGGAATTCAGCTCCACATGAAGAAAACAAAAGTTATGACAGCTGGAAAGACGGCTAACTTTACTACTGGTGGTAAAGTGGTGGACTACAGCTTTTGTCTATTGAAAAGAAAGGAACAAGCGGTCATGAAATGTGGGTGACCTGCAGAAACCCTTCACATGATGCAATTCTGATTTTTTCATTTTAAAAAATGAACCCTCACAAACACGTTGATTTTTTAAGATACCTCACACAGTAACAAGGTTATGCCATGTTAAAGTCAACCTCTCTGACATATACAGAAACACACCTACACACACACACACACACATACATTGCTTCTTACTCATGCTAGTTTTACTTGGATATATCTATTTGAGAACCTAAAAGTATTTTTTTTGGGGGGGGTGGGGGGGGCGGTGCAAAAAAGTAACATGAAAAACTGTGTACGAAAAGGAAAACAAAAAAGGAAAATAAGTAAAATCATGAATAATGGTCTATTCTTGGTTGTTGTTTTTTTCAGTGCAATGGACATGGACATCAGTAATTTATGACTGATTTCTGAAGACATAAAACTACAACACAAACTAGCACCTTGTAGAACAAGCTTGGAGAAGCTATAAAAATTTAAGTTTTATTTTGGACCCAAATTGAGAAGAATCAGTTCATTAGAAAAGACAGGTGTGCTTGGAACAGCTGAAAGTGAAAGAGGAAGAAGATTGCCAGCAACAAGATGGGTGGATTCAATCAGAGGAAACATAAACATGCCATTAAGTAGCCTGAAGACCCAAAGAGAAGAGAGGATACTGTAGAGAAAAGCTACCCATACAGTGGCCAGGATTCAACATGATGCCTCCTGGCTGCAGCCAAAGTCCTGTAGGCTAAATAGGTGTAAACATGTTTTTATGAAATCACAAATTTAGTGAATTCAAACAGGTTGTTCTATATATACAGACTAGGGTATGACTGATACCTTTTAAAACTTGCTAATAGTATTAACACGCTACATTAAAATGATACGGCCCCTTTAAAAGAATGTCATGCTGATCTTTATTGTTGAATTTATCGAAAGGGTGATTAATCCAGTGCATGTTTTTGTTGGCATGCTTTTCTGCCTATTCCAAGCTTTCTCTTATCTAAACAGAGGCGCTGAGAGTGTCCAGAAAAGCTACTGTAGCTGTTAGAAAATGCGTCAGTCTTTTACTTCAGGGTCTGTAATCAGCAGCGCTCCAGCTCAGCCTCGCCACAAAAAAACCAAAGGCAATTTAACAGCGCAGACAAGCCCCATGCATCTTTAAAAGCCTGAATTAAAGAGGCAGGATATGCCTGTGTAATTGTTTGCCAAGAGTGCTACTACTGGCGACCAAAAAGCCACTGTTTGAGAGTGTTACAGGGATTGAGGGGCTTGCCTGCAAGAAAGAAAAAAAAAATTAAAAAGCACCAACATGATATTGATCTCACTCACACTGTACAATCTCTTCCTTTGTCTTTCCTCTGTAAGGACGTACACTCTTTGTTCATCTTACTTTGTCTCTCTCTCTATCTCTCTCCCTCTCTCTCTCTCTCACACACACACACACACACTTTTCATCTTCAAGTCGGAGCACGCCCACACACACATACTTGGATGGCTCTCTGTGCCTTTAGAGAAATCCATTTGGATTAAGAGAGGCATCGCAGGGGGGTTTTCTGGGCCTTGGAGGAGTCGGAGGTGCAGGCTGCGGCGGAGCACCATGCTGCTGACACGCTGTACCTCCAGCCGTTCACGCCTTGTAAAAATTCAAGCTGCCTACCTCTCAAGGCTCAGGCCCCTCTGGGACCTAAGGCTCCGATTGGCTCTGTGTGCCAAGAAAAGCTCCAGAGAAATTTGTCATACCACAGTGTGTTTGAGTGTTTTCATTACGCAGGTTTGGCAGGCCCGCTTTTCTTACAGAAGAGTTTACACATCCCTTTTTCTCCCTTTCTCTTTTCACACAGGGAAACACAGCTTTCATTTGTACACAGCATCTTTAGCTTGTGTTCTTCATGTGACAGGGAATTCATTTACACTGGGCCTGCACTAATTCATTTTGCAATTATAGAAAAGAGCCGTTCGCATGGAAACTTGAACTCTTCTAGTTTAATGAAATCAAATATGATAATGAATGTAGATACTGAGATGTGACAACCTTGAGCATGTTTGTGTACATTCAGAGCGATATATCAGAACAGAGGCCATTTACACCTGTAACATATTTTAGCAGTTTTTGCCAAATAAATAAGGATGAAGTGCGCAGGTCCTTTTAAACACATTACGGCACATTCACAAACTCTTGATTTACAACAGCCTCCATTACGTATTCTTCATAAAAAACACTCATGTTGGATCATGCTCATCAAAAACACACAGAAATTCATCAAAACACTCAGAATAACTCATTTGGATGATGAGAGATTTGGTCAGGAGGCTCATAAAACTGTAATTTGTCTGGATTTGCATATTACAGACTATGATATTAGTATTACAAAGATCACCATTGCAATAATTAACAAACAATACAACGAGCAGCAATAATTCATGATCAGTGTTTGTGGTATAACAAAATATCCTGTCTGTATACAGGAATCCATTACATCTTGGCAAGAGGACTGAGGGTGCATATACTGCAGCCACAGTGCCGTCAAGAGTATGTTCTTCGGTTTTGAGCTTCTAACCACATAATCCTTTCAGCAATCAAAGGGTAATTGTTTGTTTGGATATGATTCAGGTACTAAATGGCATTGAGACATTTGTTTCTGGTCCAAACAGAAGCGCTCTTAGACGAGGCATTAATGCCTGACTGTTACACTGAAATGTCCTCTGTGACCAATATGGTGTAGAGATTCCAAGGCAGGACAGATGTAGGAATAACACAAGTATATTGTGGGGTTTTCTACACCTTTGAAATGGTCAGAGTAATGGTCTTCACCATTACTGTTATACTTTGCATCTTTATGTTCATATTCATACACAGCAAAAAACCATTGCCCTTACTATCCAACATCTAACATTTTATGACATCAAGTGACAAGCTCAAATATTAGGTTTTCTAGTTCATCATGTAACAAATTTAACAGAAACATCACAAAGTCTTGACCTTTGGAGTTAGTCTAACCACATGGATCAGATAGGCTTGATACCACACACACAAAAAATTGTGGGCACAGGGATTGTACCGGCACAACCCCTGTGATTTTCACAGTAAAATAATTTTACTTGGAAAGCTGTGTACATATCACAGCTTTCTGTTAGTGACCGTGTTTCTATCATTGTATGAAAGACGGACAAGGAATCCTTCATGCTCCAGCAGCATGTTGTGATGATATACACAATGACACTGTAATCTCACAGGAATGAGGCAACTACAATTTTCTGTACCAGACGTCACAGTTGCTTGCAACCCAGCTGCACACGCTAAGAGAAGACCTGATACAGCTTAATCCGAATCAGAATCTCTTCGACCACATAGATATAATGCAGCACATAGTCTACTAATGTGTATTGTTTGTGGTTGTTAAATTTAAATTTTGTATTCTGGTTTATATGATTTGTAAACACCATGGCTCATGAGGGAGGCTGCTGGTACAACTGTCCATCTTGATGAGTCTATTTTCAGCTCCTCCCCCAACTGCAAGTGGCTAACCTCGCCAAGCACTGAAGCACAGTTAATCTTGAACAAGCCTAGAATTTCCTGTTTATGATATTATTCTGGCCCAATTGGCTTAATACATTGCGACAACTTGTGTTCCTCATTCCTTCTATGTGTTTCTTCCCATGATGTTACATTGGTAACCGTTCTGCAAAGTAGTTACACCTCTGATTGTAGGTTTATCGTTTAATTTTAGACCAAGACCAGAAAACTGAAAGATGTATTACGACTTTTCACTGCAATTCAATAGTTTCTCACTTGCTTCTTTTGAACTTCTGTTGAATCTGTCAGTACTTTACTTTTACTTGAGTCATTATTGCACTGACATAACAGCACTTTTGTTTCAGTGTGGGTTTAGGTTGCTCTACCCACCCATGTCAATGAGGATTTTTCAAATGAACCAGGGGATTTGTGCTTCTGGCCATCAATACAGCCCACTCGGATGCTTGTTTTGCTTGGAAGATGGAGCCCCAGAGAAAGAGATCAGCTACGCCCTTCTGTTCTTTCACATTGCAATCAATTGTACAACCACTACACATTTCTCATAGATAAAAGATGGGTCCAGCTCTTTGATCAAAGCACTCTTGCAAAAGCAATTAGACACCAGCTATCCACCCTCTCCACTGTCCTCTGAACAGTGCAGGCCTACAGGGCACACAGTGAAGAGTGCTGCAAAACAGTCTTAAGTTGCTCTTACATCACAGGAGATTTTGGATTTGCAAGTGCAGACGCCAAGAACCATCATCAGTGACAACCGCTGTTGCAGAAACATTTGTAATATGACAAGAGCCTCTTGTGCATCTGCAAACAATTCACCACGGTCCGTTGTGTATCAGAACAATCCAGAGTAGCCTCTTCGTCGCATCGCTTCCCTAGACACAGGCTATTGAATGATGATGATTTTGTACCGCAGTTCTGTTTTTGTTCTCTGGCTGGACTTGCAGCAGTGAAGGACACTGTGCCGCTGAACCACTGGCACAATGGGGCCGTATCCGCGGTCAATGTTCTATTGATTTGATTTTTAAAACAAAGATTATTTGTTAAGTAGCCAATCAAAAAGATTAGATCCATTGTGGAAGTGACTGAAGAAAATGTAATCGTGGATCTACTGAAAAGCAATCACAGACCAATCTCACACTGCTCTTCACATGTTTATTCGTTCCTGTTGGAAATGGGATACAATGTGCATGCTCTGAACTGTAAGACTGGAAAGGGGAGCCAGAGAGGGAGAGAGGCAGCTGAAAGCAGAGATATCCAGCCCTTTAATCCTCCAGTAACCACAGGGCTTTTGTGAGGGCTGCGAAATCACAGCACTGATGCTGCTCTCTGCTATCTAACAGCAGTGAATATGAGGGAAGCATGGAAACAGCATAGGAGCACTCCGGGTTCTGGGCCAAAAACATTATAGACATACTCCATCTTTGAGTAAGTGCATAGGCAAAATGCGTACAATTACTGGTCTCGTCATATTGACCACGCTCTTAAGAATGAAGATGCCAAAAAGGGCTTTGAACAGATGCCATAGAATAGTGTTCCCCGATTGTGGTTCTAGAGCACCACTGCCATAGAGCATGCAAGCTACTACAAAGGAAAGGGTTATTTAAGAACCAGTTTTGTAAACAAGATCCAAGTATTGTGAAGATTCTCAGATTCAAAGCCCTTCATTTCTAAGAGTGTATGGGGCCTACCTTGTGTTTTTCGCAGACAAATTTTACTCACTGCTCCCCTCTAAAGGTGTTACTAAACATCAAATAAACAAACAATACTCATTTTAGCCCTATAGCGGTCATATTGAACATCAAATAAACTCACTAAAGGTGTTATAAATATAAAATAAACCAGTGGCCTCCTGGTCCTGGATATCTACCCTCCTGATAGTTCTAGACCTGTATTAAGTAAGGGGTTGAGGAAGCATGTTAAATGTATGCTGGAACTAAACAAGGCAGGAAAGTAGATGAGAACTGGTGACTACTGAAATAAACAAACATTAGTCACCTCTGCCATCCAATGGTGTTATGAGAAATATCAAATAAACAAACATTACTTACCATCTAAGGGTGTTACAGCAATAAGGTATAGTGTGCAGCACCTTTCTTGTTTTTATTAAAACAAAACTGTCTCAGTAAATGGGTTTTCTACTCTTTTTCATTTGCATATATTTGCCTCAACCCAGCTCATATAAAAACACACTAAATTCACATTCTGTTTGCTGCAACTTAAATATATGATTATAGAAGCTAATGTGAAAAATAACTGCAGTCAGCCAGAGTAATCACAGAATCTTTTTAAGAGCACTTGCTTCATTTTGTATTTTAATCAGCAAACAAAAAGCCGTCTTAAATTTAAGAAGAACATCATTCTTCTCAGGCTGAAGCAGCTGAGCCTCCAAATTTGCTGACCGAGGAGCCAGCACTTACTCCTTGGATTTAAAATCAAGAATGTTCTTGGAGTGATACAAAAAAAGCAATTGGAGAGATGTCAGAGATTGTGCTCAGCCATTCATGGATGCATTTTTCGAAGATCTTATATCACATTAGTCATCGTCAACAATGTCAGTGGGGATTTAGGCAGATCCGTGGGTGCATGTTGAGTCACACAGGGCTAGATTTGTTAGTGGGAACACTATCCCTTGGAGGCAGTCTTTGGGCTGTGTTCTGTCTTAGGTACCCGAGCAGCGTAGTCGGCTACAGCCACGCAGCGTTTTTTTTGGGCTTTGAAGATGTACAAAGAACGACGCTTGTGTTTGTGTCAAACTAGCTGTGCTTACCTTATAAAGCAACAATAAAAATGAGCAGAGGGATGTTTGCAAGGGAGCAGGGCTTGTCGACCAATTTTGCAACATTACACAACCTCAGTAATGCAGCCAGCACCAATAGATAAAGACGCTCCTAAATCCCTGAAACTAGCAGGCTAATGACAACAAATACCTGCCTATGCAGGCTGCTAATGGAAAACATGGGATGTTTTGTTTGCTGTAATGTCAATCCGCATTCTTTACAATGCTGTAAACACACTGATAAGCAGGGGATTTTTTCTATGCTACCTCCAGACTCCATGGTGAATAAAAGGTTTACCAAGCAGCAGGGAGTGGGCTCCGGTTCTGCATCAGTTCTCTCTGATAAATATTACATCTTCCCTTAGAGACCAACGCTGCTAGAGGATGTGTTACCCAGTTATACTTGCATAACATTTTTATAATTAGTGAACATTACTTTGGACTGTCAATGTTCTCTTCTGACTGACCGCTAACACATTTTCCCCTTTATGCCACAGTTACAGTATTGAGCAAAATCACTTTCATTAACAGAACACGCATCACCTCCACCTGCATTTCAGTTTTATTTATTTGATTTTATTTTGCACTTTTAAATGAATCTCAAGGGTGGGCTATGCCCTGAGTAGGTGAGCAGTGGGGTTTGTCCCACCCACATTTCACTTTACTTGCTAAGGCTGATAAGAAAATAAGCAAACAAGTGACAAATGAAGCATGTATCTTTAATTGAATTTTTTATTCCCTTCCTGTTCATGTGCATTTAGAGATCTGTAGCCTTCTGCCCACTGTAAAAACATATGTATATTAATAAATGAAATTTCCTGCATGTCCCTTAAGCACATATTGTAGATTCTCTCTATACACAACAGACTATTGTATTGGCTGTAATTAACAGGGCGAACGAAGACACTACATTTAATCAATGTTAGTTATTCAAGGATCTCCAGTGAGGCAACAGTAATGATTTCCTGGTGAGTCTAACAATTGCCTTATAAAATTAAGCAATTTATTCTATCATGGTAGTATGATGAATCTTTTCCATGCTAGAATCCTCTTGCTATGCACAGAAGACTGGTTAGAAGGAAATAAGCAGGCCACTTATGAATATGCGCAAAACAAAAAAATCAATTCATCATTTAGTGAACTGTGAAACTATGGTCAGATGCATATTCTCAGGAGCAGTCAAGTATAAAATCAGCTTCTGGGAGCCACCTGCAGCATCTCTGTGTGGACATGAAGCCAGAGGTTGCCAGCCCTCCTGCTGAGTCCGCTGCTGCAGTGAAGGCTGCAGCGAGTGCTAGAGTATGCTACCGTCTTCCAGCAAATATGCCCCTAGAAAGCCCTGCGTCTTTCTCCTCAGAACTCACTGTGCACTGATTGGCTGCAGCCAGAGGTGCGTTGCTATGTGACAGCTGTGTTGAACAGCCAGGGGGTCAAGTGCTGACCATGGATGAATGTGGTAGTGAAAGACTTGGTGCTTGAAAACCCTCCCTCTAGAGACAGTCTGAATCAATTAAAGATTATTATCTCTCCTCCTGTACAGTGGATTGGATGGGTTTTATGCGGATAGTGCTGGGAGGATGGTGCTTAACCAAGGAGTTCAGACATGAAGCAGCTTCATGGAATTACGACTTTACCAGGCAGTTTCTCCAGCAAGCAGTGGGGTAGGCCAAGTCTTTCTGAAAGGATTTGGCTCCACTATTTTTTTGTATTTTCTCTCTCTCTCTCACTCTCTCTCTCTCTCTCTCTCTCTCTCTCTCTCTCTCTCTCTCTCTCTATCTCTCTCTCTCTCTCTTTCTGTCTTTTTTTTTTTTTTTCT
>JBBPDB010000108.1:18683047-18714331 GCA_037974465.1 Brachypetersius altus | reverse complement strand
GCCCCCTGTAGGTAGGGAATGGAAGTCGCTTTGGATAAAAGCGTCTGATAAATGCCATAAATGTAAATGTAAATGTGTTTTATCAGAAAATTTCTTTCGATTAAAAGTCAGGTTTCCACACTACACAGATCGGGGCAGAGCATACATTGCCTACCGTATTCCATATGGCCTGTTTTTCAATTCTCATCAAGTATGAACAATTGTGTGGACATTCACAATGCAAGAGGCTTTTGCACTGTAAGGGCCGAATTACCATTGCCCACTCTTACCGCCTACAGATGAGTAACCCCAGACCTAATTAGATATAACAGGGCCTCTAAGGTTTCGATTAGGATCTCTGTGTGGAATCAATTATGGCTGGCAAATCTTGTTTATCTAAAATTCCAGTAGTATGTATGCTGAATGCGACGTGGTCTGTTTGCTGTATAATTGAGGCATGCTGGGTTTTAAGATTACTCATCAGTTAGTGGTGGCCCACGTAGGCTCCACAAAGCTACTGGCCAAGAGTCTCCCTCTGTGATGCACATCGGTGGCAGTCACCTCTCAAAAGTCATCAAATCTATTCCGCTGTTTCAAAAAATCGACTCTTCAAGGTCCCTCAGCAGCAGCTGCATTATAAATTTGTCCCATTACTGCAACCCTGAAAATATTGAATATGGTCGCGATTCAAGGACGGTCAACAGGGTAAAGAAGAAAAGTGTATTAAGGAGCTAAGTTTGTACTACTACAGAACTATGTCTGCTTTACTACTCTTTGTTAACAGAATGCAATTAATATAATACTGTTTAGGAACAAATCAAAGCTCAGACTACATTATTGGTTGTAAATGCAAGAAACAAGATGGTAATGGATCTGTTAAAACTTCCAATATTAACCAAACCAATAGCAACTCAAACAGCTGAAACACTGTAATCAATTTAATAATTTCAGACAACATCTTTCTAGGAGCTTTAGGAAAGCCATGTTCACACCATATGTGATTTCCATCCTTTATATTTCATATACGACACAAATAACAGATGTTGACACAGTTTATAGACATTACACAGCCATCTGTTCAAGGAGCATTCAGCCTTAAATTTGTAATTTTACAATTTCTCATAAGATGTTCAGAGATTTCTTGCCTACAATTATCAAGCCCTTTGTAGATAAAACATGATTTAGCAGTGAAGTAGGAAGGGGACAGCTCCCTCTTCCTTTAATAGAGTAGATCATGTTATAGTTAAAGGCGTAACCTGGAGGAAGCCCCCTAGTTGGAGAGATTTACACATGCAAGCTGAAAAAATACAAGTTTAGGTTTTTTACCCGGAGAACAGCCCATATCCTTTTTTTACTTCTCATTCCCATATGTTTTATGCACCCAAAATAGTCGTAAATCAGTTTTACACCACCATATCCCAAGCTCTCCTTACAATTTATCACTTACCTTACAAACTGTTATTTGTCACTGTACTTTCGAAACTAAAATGTGTAAATAACCACTGTGCCTCATTCAAAAACCTCTCCAAGCTGAAGCATCAGCTGAAGCAAGCTGAAGCATTCCTTATGGCTTTGGCATGTTAAATGCCATAAATGTAAATGTAAATGAATAGGCAGTTACTTGCATATTTGTTGTTTTTGTGGCTTTATTTCCATGGACTATATGGATTATACAGGGAATTATAGCTTTAGAAACCTTAAGACATGAATGTCTTATTTCAGGAACGTGAGGGAAATTTGTACGGGTTTGTCTACACTAAAAATTGTTTTTAGCCTAAAACTTCTTCATGTGATAACAACCAAAATAATTTAAAATATCACAAACATTTCAATTTCTGATCTGTGTCACTTCATACATTTAACACAAGAGAAATGTTGGACCCTGTAGTAAACCCTATTGCACTATAAGTTTTCTTGTGTGGTACGACTGTCTGACTGTAAGATTGTCTGGTTACTGTATTATTCCAGGGTTCATATTAAAGCTTTAGTTTCACACCCTAGCTTACAGCATTATTCAAAACCAGTGATTTATCCTGTATCACTGACAAGTCTCTGCCAATTCACTTTCAACAAATAGAGAACGTTGTGTTTTTGTATAGCCTGCCCTTTTGTCTACACTGGGAGAAAAATCGGTACAGGTAGAACATTGCCCACCATTTCACACTTCTTAGGACACTTCGACCAAGAACCATTTAGAAAGCTTATTTTTTGTAAGAGTGTAAATTTTTGAAAAAGAAGATTTCGTATGATCAAAGAAAATCAGACAACTCCCTCGTTCAGTTTCACATCAGCAAACCAAAAGAAATCAGAGGTTTCCTCAATATCTACTAGCTAAGAGAGAGGACATGTTGTACTTCTGGTGTATTCCGTTAGCCATATAATATTTAGTAGATCAAGCTCTTGTGTGAATAGAGATGCTCCACTGTCACTGTCATGCACTGGCAAGCTACTTTCAGGAACGCATATCTTCTTTAGCATGTCCTTTCGAGCGGTGCCGCTTTCTCTCTTATTCATTGGGTGTTTTTAATGAATTATTGAGACTCAGTCTTTAATCAACCCCCAGTGCCCACAATGCTACACTTTAATTTGCCCAATTCTACATGAATTTATTGAGTATGTTAAGGGCTGAGTCAGCGAGGCAAAATAAAAATATGCTAGCAGACATCATGCTGACATGATTTTCGAGGAGCCCTGTGTGGGGGTACGGGTGCAGGGCTGTCATAGAATATTAGTGCCAGGCATCATATTGCACATCCATTGAGGAGCACTGCTGACCATGTTAAAATCCATGTCAACAGAGCTCCGAAGGACAGGCTTCACGAACCAGCAGGTCCAAATCCTCCCAGAGCTAAAGTGGTTGACTCTCTCTTTCTCATTCTATCTCACTCTTTCTCTCCTCCTCTCTCTCTCTCTCTCTCTCTCACCCTCTCTTTCTCACCCTCTCTCTCTTTTTCACCCTCTCTCTCTCTCACCCTCTCTTTCTCACCCTCTCTCTCTCTCTTTCTCTCTCTCTCCCTCTCTTTCTCACCCTCTCTCTCTCTCTCTTTCTCTCTCTCTCCCTCTCAGCTTCCAGGGCAGATGTGCAAACACCCCTGTGGCTTGAGGGAAGGCTATTAGGAGCGAGCAGAGTGCTGCAGTGAAACTCATGGTTATTCATATCACGGCCCTCAAGTCTCACGCTGTTCATCCTCATCCCCCCAGCACAGCTGTGGGACCAGTCTGGACATGACCACAGCTACAGAATGGAAAAGAGTTGCTTAGAATGAGTGTTCTGCCACTATTTGTCCCCCGGACACAAGTTAAATCTGGTGTTTTGGGAAATAATTACATTCCTCAATGTGCCTTTTTCAACACTGCAGAAAACACATCGCTACATATGGGACCTAAAAGGGATTGTATAACCAAAAATTGGAGAAAAGTTTTCCTGAATATTTTGAAACAAAATAGCTTGCTGTAATACATAAATATTATTTCATACTGTTTTATTAATGGCATGTGGAAAGCAAAAAAGGTTTAATTTGGTCACAGAAAGTATGCACTTGCATATTGCTGCTTATGTATGTTCAGCAGTTTAGATCCACACTTCTATAAGGAGTACTTTTAAACTGGTTGAATCATAATATATAATATAGGCCAATGAGAACAGAGGTAGTAAATATCCTCATCCCATTGGCAGGAGCTGTGATGAGAGTCAGTTATGTATAATGGCCAAGTAAAACTAATTATGGCTGTTTTTGGTGCAGACAGACCACAATGTGTATTGTAAGAAAAAAAAGTGCAGGATATGAACCCTTTAAAAGACAAATACTGCAAGAAATGTGTGCTTCTTACCAAAAATATCAGGGTACTATAACACAAGATGATAGAGCTATTGTTCTGTGCCCTGAAGTGTTATGGAGGTTGTTCTCATTCAACACCCAATGAAATATCCGTGGATAATATTCAGCCTGGGTAAATCATAATGTGAGCTTTATTTGAATTGTGCACTGGCTTAAAAAAAGTAAATACAGCCTTTGGGATATGAGCCTGTCTGTTTGCTTTTGCTCATTCTTGTTTTCAGGGGCTGTAAGGACCCACAGTACATTTGCTGCGAAAAGAGGTTCTTATTAATTCAGCTCTTCATAAATTGTAGTTTCATTTCATGGGTTTTAAATATTTCCTGTGCTCCAAATTGATTGTGTTTCTCATTGGTGAATGTAATTTGATACGAAATCAAATTTGCTCCCTGTGCTCACACACTCAGCAGAGGAGTACAATAACTGGAGACAGTTATCTTATTATTTGACTAACAACTGCATTAATGTATTCATCTAACACATTTACAACTCCTATCACTCACAGTAATGTGTGCAGTCTATTTTCGAATGTTCCAAAGAGACTTTACTGAGCTCCAAACAGACAAGAATTATGTGATATTCTTAAAAGACACCAGGCACTGCATACACTCTTAAAAGTATATGTACCAGAAGGTTCCTTAGAGTGATGTCAAAGAAGAACCACTTTTGAGTCCCCAAAGAACCTTTCAGTTGGTGGCTCTTTAAAGACATCCTCCAGCAACCTAAAATTATTGTCCATGTAATTATCCACATGCTGCCGATGCAGCAGATAGAGAAACCATCTACTGAAGAGTTCCCTAGGGAACCAAAAGTGGTTCTTCTATGGCAGTGCTTCAAATAACTATGTTAGGCCCCTTTATTGTTTAAGAGTGTAGCTGGAATACAGGCTAACAAGATTTAGTAACCATGTGCTTGAGTGTTTTAAGATGTCTTCATGGTAAGGGGTTTCAACGGAGTGTTACTTTTTCTTCCTAACATTTATGTCACTGAGCAGATGCTTTTATCCAAGGCAACAAATCACTGTAATTTAAAGTACCATGTCGTATTACAGTAATCATAAAGCAACATCGATTTTGGTGCATTCAAGGGCACTGTGACCTATCAGGGTCCGAATCTCTTAGAGCCAATTATTATTATTATAGAGACTTTAAAAGGTACATCATAATAATTTCTATCAACTGAAGGATATAAAATGACAGAGGGCTGGGAAGTGAAGGATCTTTCACAGGTCACCCTACACATTAGGCACTACCCCATGGAGAGGTCAGATCCTGGGTCAGTGCATGTGGGGGAGACAGCTGTTCTTCTGTTTCCACAATGCCTGAAGAGCTCAGAGGATCCATACAAGGGAACTTAGGGGCATTTGGCCCTGTAACCTCAACTGGAGCGGGTTTATATTTCCAGTGGGAAACTGCCAGAAGCTGTAAATTCTACCAAAATGTATGCAGTGATTCATAGTGTAAGTAAATGTGACACAACGCAGCATTTCTTATAAGGTTTATCTAGTCATGCAAGTACTAAAAATGAAATAATTAATAAATAAAAATCCGAACAGAGCCAAAGCTTTTTTTTACTCTTTTCCGACATGTTTCCTCGCTGCAGGAAAATGTAAACTTGTTCTAATGGTTTGCATAATCCTATAATGGCATGAAGTCCATACTGTAGTGCTGTATTTGTTGGTGGAATTTCAGATCTTGACTTACTTGAAATATCCAAACTGCCTCTGGGCCAGATTGTGGTTTTGCTCTTATCTCCAGCAGGAAGTCTTCTGCAGTAAAAAGCTTATGCACTCTGCCCAATTACACTCGAAGGAAGCATGTCTAGAGGACGCTTAACAAGAGGTAGGCTCTGCAGTTCTAGTCACATAGGTCTGTGACAGGAGATAAAGTCAAATCTACACTTTCTTTGACCAGTGGGTGCAAACATCTTCCAACTTGTCAATCAAACTTGACTTGAAGTTTGTGCTAAGAGAGACACATGGCCTTTGAGGCTAGCAAGGGTGCAACAGTAACAAATCAATCACAGCACTCAGAATTCCTCACACAGGCACAGTCTTTCAAGAGCACTCTCTCCCAGAAGAGCATTTCAAGCTCCATTTCCTGAGAAAAACTTATAGGTAGTATAAAAAAGACAAAAACAAAATACAGCTCAATGCTCGATGTTTGAAATCTTCTTGACATGGATTGTCTTCATCAAAGGAGCATCTAATTGAAGAAGCGTGTAATTAGGAGATAGCAGAGGTTATCTCTAGCAGCAGGGCTTGGGGCATGTGAAATAGACTGAGCAAACACATTAGTGCAATTACTTCAATTAGACTGATTCTTACCATCCTCGCGGGACTTCTGAATGAAGGCGTCCACTCCACTTTCTCCATAATTTCCCTCAGAAGCCACAGTGGAAACGTAGTTCCAGCCCAAGTGCCGCACAATGTCCACCATGGCCTGGGCCTGGTAGGTATCAGGAGGAACCACCCGAGAGAAGAAGTCGTAGCGAGTGTTGTCACTCAGCTCTGGCGCTGTTGAAGCATAGCTCACCTGGGGGATCTGTTGGGGTGGGAGAACAGACACACAGTTTCACTTAAGGTCTTAAGTACACAATCCCCACAAACCCTGCTGAGCCCCAGCTTGTACCACTGACAGATTACAACACACATCATGACGAAAACTACATTCCCCATTGAGTGTACTCTCTTCTGAGCTATGTGTGATCTCCTGAAGACCACGGGAGGTAAGGGAGTCTATTCCATGGTAATGTATGTGCATCAGGGTGCTGACATGCAGGTCAACAGCAGCTATCACACCTTTGCAGGCAGCTTCTTCCAACAGGATCATTTTGTTGTGCCGTGTATATATATGTGTGTGTGTGTGTGTGTGTGTGTGTGTGTGTGTTTGTTTTTTTCTTCTTACTGCTGGCACATTTCGGCCCCAAACAATACAATTTCTTGTAAAATTTGTTTTTTAAAACCGTGTTACACCACTGATGTATAGGAACTCATAGAGTGCTTTGTTTGGCATGGAGGATGATGGCTGGCATTTTTACCACCTCCTGCCCTTAAGAACAGCCCGAGGAAAAGGTTACACCTGCCTATCATAGCAGCGTTTAGGCAGCACCTCCAAAATGGCAACATTATTTCACATTGGCATGGCAGTACTTCTCGCCACGATGTGCAAAAGATGGGCTATGCAAAACAGATGTCTGCACAGCAACTGAAGATAGAGGATGTGCTTTGATATGCAGTCGCAAATTCTGTCAGGGCCAATATCTTCTTGCATTACTCACCAAACGGAAAAAACGACTCACATGAGTTTAGGCATTGAATGTGACAACTCCAGATGGACGTGTGGCACAAAGAATAATGGGAATAAACCCAAGGTACCTCTGTGGTCATTTTCTGTGAAAATTCCAAATGAATTGCAATTTTGTCTGGTTGTGTTAAAGCTAAATAAAACAAACAGTAAAAAGATTTTACAATCAAAAGCATTGAGAGTGGATGTGAATTGGTTATATTTAGAGGATACTCAGATTTCTTTATAGTGTTGATGATGAAAACCACAGGTTGTTGGCAATACCGTGGAAATACTGGATCTTTAAATGAAAAAAAACTTACAAATAACTACTTAAATATAAGTATGTAACCATATAATAAAACCCCTTTCTGCAGCAATTTGACAGCATTGCAGTTCCCCCTGCTTTAAAGGGTTTTTTTAATGACTGTGTAGTTACACATTATAACACTGTAATCACAAAGTAACTGCTGGTGCTGTGTTCACAGTTACAGCTGGATTAGTGCATCTTATGTAAAAACATGCTCGTTAACTTGTTAACTATTGGTAAAACTTTACTTTAAATGTAATTAAAATGTGTTATTATGTTCTACTGTACTGCTGTAAATCATCTTTAACAGTCAAGAGTGAAATGGTTCTATTAAGTGTCCCAGAAATTTGCAGTTGCATGAAAGAACTATATCTTTGCTGTATAATTTTTTTTGGAACAAAAACACACAGATTGATAAATCAATATTTAAAAACAATAGCAAATATAGTGATCGTGTTTGATTTTGTCAACACTAAATAAACAGATCTTAAGATAGAGCTGTTGACTAACAATATCGGTTTATATTGACAACCTGCGGAATTATTTGGTGCTGTCAATGAAAATACCATTGATAAAGTGGTGAAAATGATTGATTTTTATTTCAAACTCTATCAGGATTCAGGCTCGTAGCTTTAGACCTACTGCAAAACCAGTTAGCCCAGCTAGGCTTTAAGTCACCACCCTTTTTTATTTCTGTTCCAGCGACTCAGGCTGTGCTCTTCCATTTGAATATAAAACACCATCAAAACTATTTACCCAAAGGTTTAGAATGAGGACATGGGCATACCATGGGGAAAAAGGAAAAAGGTAATTGATTATATTCCCTTCATCATAATCTGTGTGTGACATCTACACTGATGGAGCTCATAGTTGTAGGTGCATATTTTGAAGAGATCTCATATATTTTTGATCTTGTTCATTTGTACATATGACCTGTGTATTTTATGTATCATACTCAACACTTATTTATTTTTCTGAAACCCTGATAAGAATCAGGAATGTAGGCCAACAGCCTGGATCTTGGTGATGCTGCTTTTGAATGAATGAAGTGTATCAGACATCTGGTACCAATCACCAGCACTGTAAACAATCCTGGCTTGGTTTGATTCCCAAGAGCTGAACATCATAACAATTTAATTACACAGAAAATTTGAAAAATTGGCAAGATTGCCCTTTGAATCTCATGCCACACATACATTTTCCAATGATATATATAGCATCTACTTTGTGATTTCCACATGCCATTTGATGCCAGCCCCTCTTTCATTCCACCAGCTTGATTTATATACAATGTTTATCTGAGCAGGAAAGGACATCAAAAACACTTCTTTGCATCTTGCAACCCTCTGAGGAGTTCCTCGATGAAGGCATGGAAGGTTACAGCGGCTGATTTGTCTTGCGAACGCGTGCTATTTTAAGATTTCACATCAGATTTTGTGTGCACCTGAAGGGCACCTAATGATAACAGCAGCCGAGTTTAAAATAAAGATTTCTTGTTGAGTGCAAAAGCGTTCACGTTGCATATGTTAGCATAAATCCATTCCATTATTGCATCCCATGGCTAGAAAAAATATGGTCCACTCCTCGTGTGGGTTACATCATTTTTACAGTAATAACATGGATGCTTAGCATGAAGTACATAACAGACGTGTAGGTGCAGTCTTTACAATTCTAGTAAAAGCACAGAGTGGTTTGTGATGAAAAACACAGCACTCGTGTAAGCTTTCTGAGCTCATGCTATTGTGAGCTCACAGTTCACAGCTGAGGTTGGTGGCTGCTTGCAGGCATGGAGAGGCTTGTGGATAAACTAATTTGAAACAAATATCCTTCTTCCATATCTAACAGTGCTTCTCCAGTGTTATCAGCTGTTGTTTACTCTGATAGGAGATGCAATTTTCACATCTGTTACTGTCAAGCTAAGTGGAGCAGCAAATGGCTGAGCTACAAGAACAGGATGACAAAAAACTCTGCGTAATTATTGAACAAAACAGATTGGTCCTATGCTGGGAACAGGCATTAGCCTGGCGACTGGCGTCTCAGAGAACCATTCCCGTACAATACCATAAGCATAGGCCAATTTCTTGTTTAATATTAACAAATTATGGGCTAAAATGGATTGGACAGGAGCATAAATATGTTTCTAAATTACAAAACACATTCAATACATGCTCACTGTTTGGTTGAAACAGCTGAAAATAAAGAAAATAAATGTTGTCATGTAATGATATTGTGTCCCTGTCTGTTAACTTTAAGCTGCTGTTGAGACTCATCAGTCAAGCTTTGGGCCAAAGCTGGTTAAAGAGCCACACTGCACAGCCAAAAGTGTGTGTTCACAGTGCTGACGACCCCCATCTGGCGTCCACAGAGGCATCCGGAGACTGAGTCGCTCCGACTTCAAGCTGTGAAGCAATGAAATTGATCTGTCAGTTTAATGGGCGAGCTGCTCTGAGATACACGGTGAGTGACAGAAAGCGAGACATTCCTCTGTGCCATCAGCTGATGTATCTCTAGAGTCTGCCATTTATGTCGATGTAGAAGGATAGATTGTGCGTTTTGGTGCTAAAGCCCAAGCAACTTCAATCTTGTTACAAGTTGTTGCCTTTTCACCGGATTTGAATCTAAAACACTCATTCAGCTTCTGCGAGTTGTATAAACAAAAACATCTGTGTGGTGGCATTACAACTATTCTACTTTTATGGGTGTTTGGTGCCTTTTAAAATGATGAGTTGTTTGCCATACAGTAACGCGCACCCTCCTCCCCACACACACTTATATGAGGATCAGTAGTTGCGCTTTCAGAGAACCAAACAAATAATAAGGGCATAAGGGCTCAAATACACACAACACCACACCACACAATTTACACACCAACTGGTCACTCACCTGGCCCACAAAGGCTCATGGGAGCCAGTCTTACCGTCTTACCACAACACAACAACACGGTTTTTCATTATACATGGGTGCTCTTGGAATGTAACCCCCATCATGCACTTTGAGCACTGTATAACTGTTTTACAATGGAGGCAATGGAGCTTTTTCACAGTACTTAGTAAGTATTAACCCCATAGCTAAGGAAAAAACAAGCTCAAAAAACAAAATCAAGTCTGATGCATGTGTTTGGCGTATTCAGCTCACAGCACTGGAGTCATTTGAATGAGACTTTCTTTGTCAGATACTGTAAGTATCATCCTCATATCTAGGGTTTAAGGCACTGTTTCACTAAGAAGAAGGCTTCACAATGTGCATTAGAAACCTTTATAATATTCTCATCGCTCAAACTTGACCTTTGAAGATTTAGCAGTCCATTGCACTCTGGAAATGGCATCTAGTCATGCTTATCTCATTCAGTATCTCTGGTCTCTAGGGGAGACTGTCATCATGCTGCCTCCTTAAAGTATTTCCATCGCTCCTGGAATGAATGTTTTATGGGGAGCAGAGGCCCAGGTCTGGTGAATCAAATTAATATCTGACTCATATTCCAAGCTCAGCTCTTTCTGCTTGACCAAACAAATCCCTCAGCAGATGACTAGGATGTGGAGTCTAACTGGTCAGCTAACAGACGAAGAGCAAGAGTTTGTTCTTCGGTAGGTGCGATGAATCCCTCAGGCAGTCCTGGTAATCAGGGGTATTATGTAGGGGTTATGCAGGGCGAGGGAGGTAGGTAACTCTTTGTCAGTTTATTATCTGCTCCGAGCGGTGTGGTCCTTGTTGAGGGCGGACAGCAGGAGAGGAGCTTATCCTGCTTCGGGGTCAAAATGGGGTTTGGATATAATCACCTCAGGGGGCTCCAGACAACCAAGCAGCCTCGACAAAATTCAGCTCCAGCCATTGATTTGTTTGCCACACTCCTGTGTAAGACAGCTAACAATCATTACTTGGCAGGGGCCACACCTGATATTTTGATGGGTTCCGTGATAGCATTAGTTCTCCTACAGAAAATGGGTTAAAGCCTTATGGTAATTATTCTTCCATCAAAGACGCTTGCTTGATTCTGCTTGCTTGTGCATTTTTTTCTAAAACCCCAAGCAAAATATGGGATAATAGGGCAACAGGGGCCTGTTATTTACATTAAGAAAGCTAACTCTGAATTTTTGCATTTGAAACCAATTTCACCCTACAGAACTTTTACCCTTTTTGCCCATTTTTTTTTCTTTTTCTTTCGGGAAACCTTAATCAAAACATGTCTGGTCTGTGCTAGGGTATGCTAATCAACACTGTCAGAGGAAGCCATTTCATCATCTACAAAGACAGCATTGAAAGCCTGGTGAGAAAGCTGAGGCTGCAGAGCTAGTTTTGTGTATTGCATTAATGGGGTCCCACTGGAATATAGAAGATCAACAGATGCTGTAATATGGTGTCATGTGTGTGTGTGTGTGTGTGTGTGTGTGTGTGTGTGTGTGTGTGTGTGTGTGTGTGTGTGTGTGTGTGTGTGTGTGTCTGTTTATGTGTGTGTGTGTGTGTGTGTATTTCTGGTTGCTCTTTGACTCCTCTTCCTGTGGAAAGCATATTTTTACACTTTAGGACCTAACCAAATAATAAATCAAGAAAAAATTATCACAGGCAACAGATGCAACACTCTCTCATTAAAGTCAAGTGGTGTGTTCATTTTTCTTCACCTTGACTGTCACTGTGGAGAAGGCAATGCGTTGTACATTCAAAAAATATGGATGAACAATAGCACTAGGAGCACCCATGTGGAAAAAACCTAAAGATATAATAATAGCCAGAGACTACTTACATAATGTTCACGATAAACTCTGAGAGAAAACTACAGTGACGCCCCCCTTGTATCTTCTTTAGACATTTAATGGAGAAAGGCCTCAATTATAGATGCTTGTGAGGAACATTAATTATTCAAAGTAGCCTCGGTGGCGTAGACCTCTCAATGGCGATTGAGGGTGAAATATTGGCAAGGGAAAATACCACCTGCTTAATTATGGTGATTAGCTCAGGGGGGCATCTCAACTCCCCTCTACAATCCATGCTTATTTGTCTATTTCACTGCTAATCGTGACACTGCAGATGGAGAATTCAGGGCTAGATTTTTAGAGGTCTACCTGTTGCTGCTGTTTTCTTATTTATGGTCGATTCAGTACCAAAAAAGGGAAACCGAATGTAATGCAACAGAATGAATGTACTTAATAATTATAGCATTCTTTAATCTCAGCTGAATTAATTCTGCATTATGAGGACACATCAAAGAACTGAAAAAAAGACCAACAAGATGAAAAGGAAATGTTGAGTAGGTGATTATTTATGTAATTTCCTCAGTCTTTGCTTTAGATGCTGTAAATAAAGCTGTTGAAGGCTGAAGGCTCTGACTTATACTCCTTCTTGTAATGGGTTAAAAACCACTGCTATGTCATATTGCCTGTATTATTTTCTGTATACAAATATGATAACATGGGAAATCAGTTCATGAACATTAATAAAAAAATACATAGAATCAAATAGAGTTTGCAGTCACAATTAAGATTGTATAATATTATAGTGCTATCATTATAATGCCATGTTAGTGTTAAGTACTGAGACAAAAAAGCTAACTAATCTGAAATTTCTTCAAGGGGCATTTTAATAATGAATAAGCAAAATTGTACTCATTGAAAACCTCATTGAAGCAATGAAGCAATAGTTCACACATGCTTGTATTTACACGCTCAAGATTGTTTTTATATAATTCAGTTACATTTCAATTTTGATAATGTATTCAATGCCCCTGCATCCAGAGGTGCCAGACCACAAGGGGGCACTAGTCTGGTACGAGTTTGACGCCTCTTGCGGTTATCAATGATAAATTAGGTAGCTGTTAAGGAAGATCTGTTCTGGGCAAAATGAAGTGTTGATAAGTAAGTAGATGTTAAAAAGCATTGTGTTGAATCATGTTACCAAAATGTGCAACTTTTTCCACTCAAAGCTCCTGCTTGTCATAGTTCAGCTACCCCGAATAACCCCTTATAAGATACTACTAGTGCTGCCCTGGCTACCAGTCAGAAGTGTCAGATCCGGTTGTGGAAAGTACTAGTTACAATTTAAGTATTTAAGTACAGGGAAAATAAGCATTTAATGTTATATAATACAATATTGTAACATATAATACATTGCTGCTTATAGAAAACAATTCCAAGTTAGTGAAAAATCTACAATGTTTTGAAAATAGCTGTGAAATTGTCATGCTACTGAAAAAAAGTACCCAACACTAATATTACCAGAGGTTCATAAACATGTCTTTTGGGTCCAAATCATAATGTCTGTGGTGGGTCAAGGGCCAAAAGGCCAAAGTATACATTTAAAGAGTTTGCACTTCAAAAATAGTATTATTTTCTAAATATATAT
The DNA here is from genome assembly GCA_037974465.1 of Brachypetersius altus. NCBI lineage: Eukaryota > Metazoa > Chordata > Actinopteri > Characiformes > Alestidae > Brachypetersius > Brachypetersius altus. The sequence goes on along the minus strand of JBBPDB010000108.1, from coordinate 18,700,589 downwards.
GAATGTGTGATTGCTACATCCTATTTGAATGCTTCCAGGCTTGATAACTCTCACACAGACCAAGATCACACACAGCAAACAAAGGTAACTCATGCTCTAGTGATGACTGACAAGTGGTCATAATATGACAGGTTAAATCAAGGAATATTGCCAACAACACCTCCATTAATCAAACAAGCTTCATCAACTCGGCGGTACATCATTTGATTTGTCTACTAGGAGATCTAATAGGATGTGCAAATGTAACGTTTACTGCACCCATATTTCTAAATGAGTGGGAATAACCTTTAATCCTCCATGCTTGTTCTAAATGTGTAAACTCATTAAAAACAGATCCTATCTTTTTGACTGCATTGCCTCACATGTATTTGTGATAATGATGAAGTGACAGATCACCTTTAAGTAAGATATAAATATTCTTATCTAAGCTTTGTATATGCATTTTAATTAAAATTTGTCTTGCTTTGTCTCTAAGACATAATGAAATTCACAATATCTGTCAGATAATGTTTGAAGTGTTTGGAGCCGATTTTTATGTTCATAGCCATTTGGCAGAATGAGCACTTCAGACAACACCAGGGCTGGAATTCACAAAGCAGTCGCAAGGAGGACTGATCTCGGATCATATTCCTCCATAATCATGGCAGTCTTTGTCACAAAACTTTCTCTTGCTTCTGGCGTGGTTTATGAAAAAAAATGTCTGTAGCCTTTGGCTACACTGTGAAGTTTTGTTTTCTGTTTGTTTGTTTGTTTATTTTTTAATTTTTATAGCTCAAGTCAAACCACAACCACAAGTCTGCACCATGTTAATAGAGCTGGAGCTGGATGCAGTTTGAGTGTGTTGAGAGTTTTGGGGATGGTCATAATTCAGAGTGCACAAACCCAGAGACAATTAATGTAGTTTCAATTAATGGATTCCAAATACATTGACAGCTGTCACGATTACTCTACAAAAAAAGTTAACCTAAAATGTACCTTATTCCTCAGTCAACAGTGTAGAGTGAACAGTTTTCATGTTGATAATCAGAGATCATGAGCATCAACCAATACCGATCCAGCATTTCTTCCTTACATGTTTCTTCTTGACTGCTAAGCTTTAAAATTAGTCATTTTAAATTAAAGTTCTTCAGTTAAGAGGAGCATCTAAAAGTAGGCAATCACGCTCAGACAACTCAAAACACTCCACTACACCACATGGAGAAATATACACCTAAAGCCACACAGTGTGAGTGTGTGCTATTTCAGGCTGGATTTGTAACGAATCTGATTCCTTCTTTTTTTTTCCTTCTGATATCTTTTGCACAGTTTTAGCCAGTTATCAGTACAATCACCACACATCGGTTTGAGCTGAGAGAAAATTCAGCTCCTAAATTAATGGAGCTGCTCTATTCCCCCTACAGAAACAGTATCCATATTTTCACAAGATTAGTTTTGTGTCTCCTCTACCCACCAAACCTCAGGACAAGTAATTAAGTCTGGTGCCACCACAGCAACAATACACATTTCCCATCCTTTGACGCTGGGGTGCAGAGCAGCCGTCATTATTCATACCCACTCAAACCTCCACTGATATTTACCAAACAAAAAGAGGAGGATTTTGACCACTGTTCTTTGTTTCTCTGTTCATGGCTCTCTCTGTCACAGTCTTATTTGGATAAAGCCTTGATTGCCTTGCTGGCAGGTTCTCTTGTTCTAACTGTGTGCCCACACAGCTAGATTTATTATTCATTCATCTATCTAACGGTGGAGGCACCACAATATTTCCAGCATGGAGTGGATTCTCAAAAATGATGCTCTGAACTCATGACTGTCTTTGAAGAGATGGCACACGTGATCTGAGCCAGACGCAAAACAAAACGAAGATCAGAGAGAGAGAGAGAGAGAGAGAGAGAGAGAGAGAGAGAGCATAAAAATATAAAATAACCTGTTTTACATTTTGCATGCACACACACACAAACAAACTGCACAGTGCTACTGCAACTATTTGACTGCAACTATTTACTCGCATTACAATCACTTTGACCTTTAAATGACTGTGCAGAAACAAAGGGCCCTGGCCCTGGTTAAGGATAGGCTGTTTGGATAACAGATGAATGCATGGATAATCAGAATAATGAAATTAAGCAAAATAGCATGACCATCATGTTGATATTACTATGATTTTCAAAAAGATTTGATTTGTACAGTGAAGAACAACACATACTATATTTAACTGAAAGTACTTTTTACACTGCATTTGCATTAGAATCCCTAAACCTTCAGATCAAATGGAACTTTCTTTGCATCATTTCTTTCAGTTTACAGGTTAAGAGAAGAGAAGCCTTCACTAGACCAAAGCCTGAAGAAAATTTTTCACAAACCATTCATTTTAAGACATTAATACATGATGATCTGTACACGCGTCTCCACAGGTACAGTGTCCTTGGCCTATGCGGATAAAGTAATTTCTTCATGGTGATAAACTATGCATTCCTACCAATAACCGCATGCCAGGAGGTCTGTGTAGATTTTCCAGCTGTTCTGGGCAAGTTTATCAATCTCTGTGGAAAAATAGGTGGGATTTTTTTCCTTTTTTCTGACCATAAGTCACTGAGAATAGAATGGAAAGTGTTTTTTTCCAGAACTTTGGATTTCCATAAGCTCATTAGTGATCATGTTCCTGCTACGGATCGCCAGAGTTGGGGCAAGTCATTATTATGCCACAACAGGGCTATGCTGTTTAAATAAGAATATGTTAATTAATAATGCCTTTGTGTGCAAACTCATTCAAATTCATGCAGCATGTGAATGCTAAAACCTAGTAATATGCAGAATGAGAAGGGAAACGGAGAGGCAAAATTCCTCACTGGCAAATCTTTTTTCCCTCATAACATAATTTTTTATACTCATCACCTTGTCTCATTAATGTTCTGCATGAAGTTCTTATCTTAGGAGAAGTGTGCTTGCAGAGATGCTTCGGCAGTCTCCCAAAGGTAGGTGCCCGACATTATCTGTGTGATAAATAACATGCTCGGTTTCGAATGGACTGTAGAAAGAAGGTCTTCTGAGCACTTTCGACTTCAGCCTATAGAACAAAAGAGAGAATATAGAGTTCCTGGAGTAGTTTTTTCCCCTACAAGAGGAAATACATCACCGTCTCAGTGATGCTGTTGTCATGGCATTGGCTCTGAACTTTGATTTGTCTGACAGCAAATTTGGAGGGCCTTTCTCTCTCTCTCTCTCTTTTTTACTCCCTCTTCTTTCTCTCTTTCTCTCTCCCTCTTAAGAGGCAGTGCTTTTTGTTCTACAAGCAGAGGAAAAGCTTTGAATCCATTAAGATTTCATGAAGTACATTTCCTACTCAAAATATCAAAGGCCTCCAGGTAATCATAGCATTGATCATCAGATAGGCAGTGTGCACATGGTCAACTCATACGCCACTAATCTAGACAAAATTACAGTAAATGGGGCCATAATAGGCACGCATTACTGTATTCCAGTAGGGAAAAAGGATAGTGTTTGTCCGAAGGCCTGAAACCGCTTCACTGCATGAAGTGGGATATGAAGGTGGCCATATGATATATTGTATAGAACCATGGAATGCTATTGTTACAGGTGATGTCAAGTTGCCTTTATTTTACCAAAGCAGACACTTGCAAGCAACTTCTACAAGTTAACATCACCCTGGCGGATTAACAGTGACTCACAGATGTATCATCACTGAAAGCTTCTCTGCATGGAGATATAGGTACATATACACCTGTATCCACCACAGCACAGGGCAAAGGCATGAATTTAAATCATGTACAAATAATTTACTATAAGATTATTTTCTTGTTTCCCAGTGTTATCATACTATATTAGTGGACACTTTCCCAGTCCATCAAAATGTTTAATTTACTAAGACACAAATTAGAGGAAATAATCCGCAATTTTGGAATTGTGACAGGTGTGAAATATTGTTCCTTTTTCCTACAAGGACAGGTTTTACCTTTTGAACTTGAAGTTTTCTTGAAGGTCTCCAGCTAGCATTAGTAATAAGGAGGAACACAAATATTCAGCTTTTCTGGATGAAAGCCAGAAAAGAAGGTAGGCTGAGAGAAACCAAATTGGTAGCAGCACAGCCACATTTGAAGCCCACACGGCTCTCTAAATTTCTTATTTGCTCTGCTGCTCTTTCTCTGAGTGCAAAGAGAAGAGCGTGAGGGAGAGCAGCGGGGCAGGCTGATGTGGAGGTGAGCGTGAAAGGAGCAGATCGGCACTGTCAGAGCAAGGACATGTATCTCCAATAAATAGTTCTTCAATGTAAGTTAATGTGCAGCATTTTTTTCTCCTTTGTGTCATTCCTACTGGTCAGTGTGTTTTATATTTTGAAACTAGGTGAATGACATCTCGCATTTTTAAATTAGGTAAATAAATAAAAATGACGGTTAGATCCAAAACTTTGTTCTGATGGTGATGATATAGTGGAAGACACGATACATTAACATCAGTCACTGTATTACTCTACATATTTACAAGTTATTATGTTATTCATTTCTCAGTATCAGACAGAAAAAATACTTATCTTTTCAGTCTTAAGACTAACCAGTTATAGACTTCCAACTGAAGTTGTTTCTAAAGCTCATGTTCCAGTTTAATGAATCTTCACACAACTACACACACACACACACACACACACACACACACACATACACACCTCTGCTGCCTTACTTTTTCTCAGGTACACCTAGAGTGTCTAAGGGAGAAGTTTCTGAGTAGAGGTGAAAAATCATCAGCTTCTTTAAAGACATCTGAAAAAACAGATCCCAAAACCTAAAGCTTTCTTTCCGAAGAACCGTCCAGACAACTCACGGGCCTGAAAGGACATGTAGCTGTTCCAGAAGCTGTTACTGTTAAATAGAAAAAGAATGAAATGAAACTGGACATTTGAGATGTGAAAAATGTCTTTACGGACTGATGAGTTTAAATTTGTAATTGGGATTAACTTGGCTTGCCAGTGATAGAAAATACAACCCACTTCTGAAATGCTTTGCAAGCATGAAAAAATATCCCAAAAGACTTCAGCAGAACATCTGAAAGCAAGTCTTTCAATAAAAGAGTGAACAAAATAAATAACAAAAAATATTATATCAAGTTTTTGAGTAATCCTGATTTAATGACAGCCCTGAACACATTTTTGCACAGGACTCGTTTGCTGTAAAAATATACAGCACACAGAAGATGAGATGTCAAACACAATCATATCCATTTTGCTTTTAATAGTTTGTGACATTTCGTGACAAATCTCACCTTAACAGAATATTATAATTAATGGCTCACAGAAAGTGTGTTTTTGTTTAGTCCTCTACTACAGGTCTATGAGAGGATGCTGCCTCTTTGCATTTCATGCCCTAATGCAATTTCTCATTATGCTTTCAACTCAAAGCCTTGAAACACTGAGTGCAGCTTGCAGCACCCCTGAAAAGGAAAAGAACAATAAAAGAGGAGAGTGTGAGTGGATTGTAAAGAAATCTGATAACAGCGCCAACAACAGAGTTTCCAGTACTTCCTGTTCCATGGCCTGCAACAATTGATTTGTCTCTCAGGTTGCCATTTCAATTAAATACAGTACAGGGTCTCCCAGCAGTCGGCACAGTGTGCCTCTCTTTCAGCCGTGCATGCCACAGTGATACCATGATATGTTGACCCAGGCAGAAAATTATATCATTCTCTAAATTTAGAAACCCAACAGTAGAACTAATTGCTAGATAGCTTTCATCTAACTGCTCTTTTCTAAGGTGTCCCATGGGTCAAGTAAAAGGTAAGCACTGTGCATGTACTTTTCTCTTCATTCGGCCAGAAAGAGTCACCCGCTGACCAAACACCTGCAGTGAAACGGATGAATGGTATGAAGTTACTCATTTTAACTTCCATTGATGTCGCTCTACTATCAGTAAATCATTACTTAAATTCATGAAGTGTTATATGACCTCTTGCTGTCATTGTGTCATCAGCAGGACAGATCAGAAGCATGGTCTACCTTTGTGCAGGCAAAAGTGTACTACACGAAATTGAGGGAAGCAGGGTGCATGCCTCAGTGATAATCCAAGTTTAATCTGCACTGACCTGCCTACAAATGCGCTTTTCATAGCTAATGTTGCAAGGTTGGACAGGCTTTACAGAAGGCTGTCAAGCTAGCAGCAATTTGCAGTAATGTTCATTTTGAGATGCTACAGTAATGTTCATTTTGAGGATGCAGCAACCCTGTGACAGATGAGACTGTGTCTGCAGCCAGAGTTATGGATTTGACATGGATCTGTCATTTGGCATGAAAGATTCACTATGAAAATATGTTATGCCGTTCACTGTAAAATGATTCCACATGAATTAAATATATTATAATAAATCAACACAATTGGGTCCAAAAGAATGGCAGGTTCTTTTATCTTTCATGTGGAACCGATGTGCACATCTGAAATAAGTACATTCTAAAAAGTTTTTTAATATTCAGTAGACATTTGTAAGAAATACAAAGCATTCAAATGTAATATTTCCTAGCAAAGTTGTAGCCTGACTACTCCTAAAATGTATTTTTGTGTTCAACAAAACTTGCTTTAGCTTTGTCAACACATGCCTATATGTGAGGGGAAAATTGAGAAAAAAGTATTTTTCCAGGAACCGGATAAGGCCAGACGTGTTACCATCAAATGGCTTGAGTAATCTACCAGGAGTCAGAGGAACATTAGACAACAAGGCTGCAGTGACTCTGGCTGATACCTGTATCATTCTTGGGCTTCTTGAAAGAAAACATAAGCTTTAGGTTGGTGGAGGGGAATGGAGCAGAACTATCAGCGTTATGGGAAATGAACTTTACTTGTGTGCATTTCTGCTAAGATCATTCTCAGGCTAGCTTTCATGCCAAAATTCTCTATATGGTCAGCATTTGACATGCAAATATACCTATCACAGAAAGAGACCTACTCTCTTGAAGCATGATAGCCAGAGCAGTGCTACAACAAAAATATACCCGCACGAAACAAGAGCAGAAGGTGGGATCATCCTGGAAAAACATTTAAGTACAACTCAGAGACTCTTAAAAATGTGATGATGTGAACTTCACTGACTGTTTTCAGTTCCGTGACTTCTCTTCCCTCTGTAAAGCCCATTGTTGGCAAAGTGTGCAGACAATTCAGAAGTTTGTTAAAGGGGATATATTATGCAAAACTTGTTTTTGCATCCTTTTGTATTTCCATTTGGGTTTCTACTGCTCCTATAAACATTCCAAGCATGGAAATAAACATTCATCCGTTTTCTGTTGATCAATAAAATGATTTTGGTGTCAGGAATCATATGCTTCTATGAGCCATTTGGATAGCAAACCACCCCTCATCTTTCGAGCCCCCACCCACTAGATTAGTTGAAGATATGCCATTTTTGTCTGCTGGTTATACAAGCTAGCATAAGACGCTGAGCGCCATGGCTACAGGCAAAGGCAAGTCACACATGAAGTCTTGTGTTGCTCTGGGTTTGACTTGGGGTCGAACATATAGGGCTGGATAGCACCTCTGTTTTCAGACTTTCTCACGTGTGTTAATCGCACTGCGTTAGCATGAGGTGGGTGGGTAATGGCCAGCAACAGCTTATTTGCATAAAAGTGACAGAGCCCTTAAACAGCTCCTTTTGAAAGGTCCTGAAACTGTCAAGAATAAAGTTGGTGAGATCTTGTTATGTGTGATATTTGTGCAAAGAACTTCATGAACATGTTTTGTCTAGGCCATAGACCTATTATAACTAAAGTGAGTTTAATGAACCACTGCAAGTTGTCAACAAGTTTGCTAACTGAAGTTTTGCTAAAAATGTAAACCTAACTGATCTACAGTTAATGGTTAATGAACCCTAATTGGTCTGTGACAGTTAAACCTGCTTGATAAACTCTGCACTGGCCTGTAGAATTATAACTGAAGTGAAAATTAGATCTGTTAGTGGTCATGTATTCCTTTCAAAGTAAGATGTTTATTTCTCATACTAAACAAATTTACCAACATTTCCCATGAGTTATTCAATCTGCAAATTTCATTTGATTCTGTGCATTTGTTATAGGACGTAGTCAGGACTTGCTACATGTTAAACTGCAAAAGTTAAAAGCTGAAAAATAGCTGAGACAAAGAAATACAATACATTCTGTAATGTAAAATTAACAGATTTACAAAAAAAGTTTAATTGATATTTGTGAAAAATTAAATTGTATTATATATTTTTTGCATGGGTAGGTGGGCTCAGGGTTCTACCAAACCAAAAGCAATATTAAAAAGTGAAAGGGTTACCCCCTTTTGTCAGTATTTTTAGAACAGGAAGTGTGTGTTTGAAATGTACTGTGCTCAAAGAGAACATGTATCTGTATCTGTAGTAGGAGTGTAGCTCTTGAGGCTTGTGAAACACAGAAAATATTTAACGTTACTCTCCTGCTGTTACTGCGCTCGACCTTTCCTGTGCTTTTTCCTGTTGTGATCCACTTCTCCATAGTCCCCAGTGCAGATTGCCAAAAAGACTGTAACAGACAAACTTCCAATTGCTGTGACCATCCTAGTGGACAATATATAATGAATGGGTGGTGTATCTCTCTGGTGGAGTGTCTGAGGATAAGGGTACGCTGAGGTAAGCACACATTTCTTAATTTTTTTTTCCCTAATGCAGGTAACTTTTTTAAGAAGTGTGCAGGTCTGGGGATGATGTCTGTTCAAGCTCATAGTGCGGGACAAATCAATACCGACAGGCCTAAATACAGTACATTAATCCTCAAGGTCTGAAGTCCCAACCAATTTTCACACCAGACAAAAATAAATCGTAAGCCAGAAATGTTTCGTACAACATGCCAAGCGAACACTTTGCTGCTGTAACTCAAACTTGAAGCAGTTTTGCTCTAATCTTAAGAGTTTATATGGAAATGTGGAAAGTTTCCTACTTGGTGATTTTTTTTTAGAGTCCTGAAATGCTGTCTTCCCTGATGAGAAGAAGGCAGACTTCGACTGAATACTTCCCAGGGGAATCACAGAGAGGTAAGCAAACTTCGAGTGGAGCTGCAGAGCGTATGGGTAGATCACAACAGGAGATAGCATACAATTGGCTTTGAGGGGTTCTCAGATCAATCAGGGTCCATTCACCAGACTCCCACTGACTCCTTACAAAGATAGCGGCAGTCACGTCTGCCTGCAGAACTGAACACGAATTGGACTGAAGCAATGCTGTCTTAAGTCTCTGTCTTAGCTGCAATGCCTCAATTTCCAACAACAGGATAACTCTGTTTGATTCATTCCCAATTCACCAGCCTCCAAAGGAGGAGGCATCACAGCTGAGTTTAGCCTCGTGTTTATCCATGTCGGCCTCATGCATTTTTCATGTAGACACACTTCTTTGAAACACCCATTCTGTATCGCTTCCCTGTGCCACCTATCTTACGATATATATATATTTCTCCCAGTAGGATCCTGATAAATTATCTGTCCTGATAAAGAACAAAAGACGAGCAGAAGCTTGAAAGGGTGGATCAAATGAATTACAGGAAAACTGCCAAGTCAAGAATGCTGAATTCAAAAGAATGAGTCAGAAATCAGCAGCATTCCTTAAAGCATGAGTTTCATAACAGTGGTGCAAATAAAAAAGTCCAATTGCCTGCAAATCTGTTAAACTGTGCATTTGAATCACTTGGACATGCAATAATCAGGCCTGAGTCAAAAGAACGATGTAGACAAAAACTGAAAAATGAACACTGAAGTGGAATTTCCCCATTAGCGACACGCCACAGCCAGATAACATCGTCTGACAAGGCGAAAAGAGCTTAAAAGGGTTTCATTTTGCAAATCTTTAAAATCCTTTTGAAGCATGATATCCCATGTTTTACACTCTCTTGGCCTCAATTCAAACGTAAAGGCCTCAAATTCTCGATGAACAAAAAGAGGACATATCTTTTCATTCTGAATCACAGTAACACAATGTGAAAAACATCAAGGGAGGGGCAACTAATCCACCACATCTTTTGTTGGGACTGATCATCAAAAGCCTCAATAGATACACATCAGAAACACAATTAAGTGCTACAGTTCTTCTCTGACAGTTTGATTATCACCACAGACACAATCATGATCACTCAAGATTTTCTGTGATGAAAGGAGCAGCCTGATAGTGGAGAACAATGATTGCTCAGGACAACTTGTTCCATGAGAAACAGATGCTCATTCCACTCTTCATCACTTCACAAAGGCTGATTCATTTGGAAAAATTAGTGAGTTTCAGATCTAGCAAATTGTTTAGCAATGGCAGCAGCGAGGGGTTCGGATTCTGTTGCAGGCCTACTGGAATGTTTGGAGCGCTGTGGCTAATGAAACCGGCTCATATTTGTTTTTCATGATCAAAAAATGTTGTCTTGTTATAGTCGATCACTGCCACAGTGAGTATGTCTCCATGTAATCCAATAACCAAAAAAAGAGAGATTTTGCCAGTAATTCACCCAATAGATCTCATTCATGAAGCGTGAGCAGAAAAAAATTGCACATGAAGCACTTTTAGGTGCTGTGAGTGTAGTGCTGACGTAAGCTCTTTTCTATCTGGTTAGTTTAGCACAAGTATAGATTTCACAGTATACACACACTGAGTAACTTGATCAGGAGTTTAAAACCTTAGTGTCTATCAGATTTCTTGGATAATGACTTTAATCTGACATTTCATAGTATGCTGTGAATATGATCAATTTGGCAAGGGCTGAAATCAGATAATGACCATATTATTAGTGTGCATGTAATTGCACTCTGTGATTGACTGCCATAATCCCAGATTATTGCTTTCTTTCTTGTCTGAGCAGGCAGCAGACAAACAGGTCAGTTGTCCAAACACAGTTAAAATGCAGTCTGAGCTAAATTACACTGCTGATAGGGACTGGGAGACTGACTATTGGAATTTCTTTTTAGTGCAGCTCTAGACTTAATTTGTCTCTGGGAAATAGCCCAATACGTATTAAGCAAGTGGCTTTTGACTTAATTTGTCTCTGAATATACTTAGCATTTCAACACAACACCCCAGTGTTGTATGTACTATGCCTTGCTAGTTTCTGACTATGGTATTGCACATGATTCATTAAGCAATCACAAACAGGGAATGGGCAGTGGCACACTTGATATGTCCAGTCTGAAGCGGTGTAGTGCAGGGGGTTAGGCAGTGTGCAGGAACAGCTCAGTAGAAGGCTGAGAGCGCCCGCTGGCAGCGAGAACGAGGCTCAGGAGGATCATTTGGGAGCGCCTCATCATTCACACGGAGCCATGCTCGTGGCTAATGGTTCCTCCTCCAGCCTGCTGCCCAGGCCTCAGCTCTAGGATAACTCCACACGAAATTGGACACCGCTCAGAAGGGAGCAGCTAGCGGGCCACAATTACGAGTCCCTGTCTACCTGATGGCCCATGACTACATGTACCATACATTTGCCTATATTTCCCAAAGGAACCTGTGCACAGTTCCATAATCCAGTTTTAGTGGATCAATGGTTCCTGTGTTAACCCTTTTTAATAGACGGAAATGGTGGACAAACCAGTAATACTGGTGGCAAATATGCACAGGGACACTTTTTTAATTTACTATTAGACAATATTACTGAACTGACTTATCAAAGATATTCTTTCATAGTATCTGCTGCAAGGCTGAACACTTGTTACAGAACAGTTCAGCTTATTGAGAAAGAGTACTTTCTCACACAGAGGCAGAGACAACTTAAAGAGTTGTATGTAAAAAGTCTAAAGTCAGTACAGGCATGCCTCAAGTTGAGTCTCATGTCCTAAACATCAAGTCCTGGACTACTCATTAAAAGCTCTTAGTCATTTGAAAGCTATTTCGACATTGAACAGAAAGAGTAACAGAAATGATCGTATGTTAGTAGTATGTGGTTTACTAATTTACTATTGATTATAAAGGATCATTACTATTTTTACTACCCTTCAATATAACCTGACCACGACAAGTCTGACCATGACAATCACAACATTGTAAACAATCATTGTATAGAAGTGCAACTTCACTCAAACACACAGACAGAATTTCTCTGGTCAAACACAGCTGACAAGCTGCTTACCTTATTTAACCAGTTCTGCCCATCTCAGAGGCAAGATAAACACTACAATAAAAGGTCGGTTCTGTGATTTTGAATTTTGACAGTAAACAAACTGCCCTGATTAAGCTTACACCATAATAATGGTGAATTTTACATTTGTTTTAACTACAGAAACCATTACCCTGTCTTGCTACGATTAATTATATAAAGCATGTGGTCCGTGACCACATCAACTACCTCAGGAGACTAATTACTCTCAACAGCTGTCCTCTGATATCAAATGCTGGTGTAAGGATATTGGGAATTTTAAAACGGGAACCAATTTTTGAAAGCAACAGCAAAATTAGGTCTATAGGTTGCAGGTGTATATATAAGCTGATTTGCATATAAGCTTAATTTCAATTACTGCTGGTGCATTTATGCATGTGGTAAAAATGTGTGTCAATCAGATACGAGTCATACCTGATGGAATGACAAGGTGTAACCAATCACCAAATAGTATGATTCATGTTCAAGTGTTTATGGTCAGAAACAAGATGGACATGCTGGCAATATTTTTTGTGGATCAGAGAAAGACATTTAAAAAGATTTCTACCTAAAAAGCTTAGGTACAGATGCTGAATAACTTAAACACAACCAGTTTAGAGCACACCTTTTAGTGGCTTTTGCTAATTTGAATGTAATTGTTGCTGTTCTTCCAACCTAGTGACAGTAGCGACTAAATAAGGCTTCTGTGGGTGGAGCACGGATTGACAATTTACATTTAGAGAGAGAAAGAGACACACACAGAAAGACTGATGTGAAAAGCTGATTTTTATCTGACATCTCTGTCTGTCTGTGCCTCTTTCAATAGCGCTTCCACATGCAGCAGAAAGAGGGTCCAGTTTCAGACATGTACAATCACAGGATAATGCACTGTAACATGAGCTCGTCCAGCCCTCTCCTCGTCCATTTGGCTGGACAGAGGGCAGCCAGGCATGAGTTTTTCTAGACAATCGATCCATTTAATATCCCGTTCCCTTTAAATGCATTTCTAGAATCCACCTCAATGTCTCGGAACCGTGGGGCTTTCAGCTGCACTGTAGAGTATGAAAACAAAACAACCATAAAGCACGAACGAAAAAGAGAGAAACCAAATGTAGTGAATGTGTCGTGCCATATAGAGCGATGGTCGACTATGTAGTTGTTACTGAGTGTAATATGGGACATGGAGGTAGTAAATAACTGTAGGTGGAATTCATGGATCGTTCATTTTGTTCACATGCCAGGAGCCTGAGGTAAAGTGTGATAATAGATTTGCAAAAAATGTACATAATCAAGTGAGTTAAATACACACCTCCGCTCGAGTGAATGCCCTGTGTGCTTTTGTAAAAGCCCTGACGCACGACTGTTTGTTTTGGTTTAACACTTTGAATAACCTTTTTTTTATGTAAACATGCAGGTATCTCAGGGATCATGAATAATTAAAACACAATATATCTGCTAGCCTAAGGGGAAGGGAGACCATGTGTGCCATTACACTTGTCTCATAAATCCTCTGCAGCATACTCCATAATCCTAAGTGTGGCTATCTCTGGCATTAAGGCTTCGAAATGCACTGAAATTACATTTGTCCATTTAAGTCCACATAATAGTAGACAGGAAAGGGTAGCAAACAATTCACAGGAGTGAAAAACTCCCAACCCTGCAAACATCCAGGTTTAATGACTTTAGGTGGCCTTTAAAGGAATGCGGCTTAACGTCTTTGCTGTCATGGCACAACTTTAGTAAGCAATTATTTCAGCCAAACTGGAAGCAGACAGCACTATTTAAAGACTTTCTTCTCTTACAAACATGCCGCTGACTTCCGCCAGAGCTTTGTGAGGACGACAAGCTATTGTGGTAAATGCATGAGTACGGAATCAGTCATTCAATTAAAAATCCTGAAAATATAACGATAAACCTACATGTCTACATGTGGGGATTTGCCTTGTAATTAAATTCTTCTTTAAATTCTCAGGAATCTGTCCTTTGAGAAACTATAAACAAATTGAGAAAGCCCACAGTCTTTTCCATGTTTATTGCGATAAGAAACCTTCGTCACCTGCAAAGGTGCTATTATACAGTTCATTGGTCTATACGCCCAAGAGCAACCCATTAAATCAGAAACAAGTTCACACGGAATCAATATCTTCCAGTATTGCATCCTTAGTTTCTCTTGCGGAGAATGCACTGGCCAAGCACAATGTGTAATCAGTAGCTAAAGGCATAATGATAACATTTAATTTTCATGGCCATGCCCTTCAGAAATCATGATGATTTATCTTCATAATCCCCCATTACTCACAGCAGCTGTATGTTTTAAGCCTCTAATGTACAGCGTTCTCCCTAATTATTGTGGGAGTGAAATGTATTATATTGCTGCATGCCACAGTGGCGTGGATTGATAGATTGATGGAAAAAATACAGAATGTGTCCTTTCATTTCTGAGCATGTCTGAAAACATGGCAAAGTAAGTATTATTGTCTTTGTGTTCTGTCCATGCTGGTTTACGTGAGCCTCAATACTAGAGACATGAATGTAGGGTGCAATAAAATGGTGTATATTTGTGTTTGCATATGCCTTGTACACAGTTGTATTCTGTCCATCATCATGCCTAGAAACCCAGTACCTGAGTAAAATCTGTATAAACCAAGAAGACTGGAGGCAGAACCATGAAGAAATTCAGAGATAAAAGGTGATAAAATATGATAATAAAGGGCCTATAGTGTAACTGTACACATATACAGATGTATGCAAAACATTGCATATCTTTTCTAAGTGGTGGGCAAAAGTCGGAGGCCACTAGTGGAGATCCTTCTAATTATGTTCTAATTTAATACAAAGTTTACCCCTTTGTACAGCATGACTGTGGGTGATGCGAGTCAACAATAAATATTATACTAATTAGGAATAATTGCCTCCTGTGTGAACTGTGTGGAGAAGAATGCTTTTGTTTTTTTGGTGGTACTCAACATTTTAAGCCAAATATTTTCTAAGATGGTACACATGTTAGAACCACTGCAGTACATTATTGTTTTCACAACAACATCAATTATCTCCATTTTTGTTTTAAAAACTCCAGCTCTTTAGGTAAGTGTATACCTATATATAGCACACGGATATACACAAGTCAGGGCTGTTTTTGTGACACAACTGGCAATAACAACAAAAACAACTGTTTGTGACAGAGCTGGAGAGAAGAACAATTTAAGCAACAGCAAAACAACTAAAGCAGCATAGGAGTGTCTGATGTGCACTGAAACATCTTCTCTGCCTGTTTACAAGAAAATGAATGCAGACACATTGCCTGGCGCTTTGCTAGACAATGACCCAAAACACACTGCCAACGCAAAGAGTTTGTCACTGGGGGAAAGTAGAACACTTTACGTTGAATGGGTCAAAAGTCTCAAATGGAATTTGACAGAAGTCATAAAACTTTCCAAACAAACAGAACTGGAATGGCTGCAGTATAGACTCGGCCAAGCACTTCAGAGCAGATGTTTTGTGCAGGTGGTGAAGTTAATGGATCAGAGTTATCACAGCTAATGTCAGTGATAATGTTCTCTAATATGACATTAATGAAGGACTATCATTAGTAATTACATTAGTAATAGAATCTATTTTGTGGGGATTTTATGTTAACGCCAGGCTGGAGGTGGTATACATTCATTTCCCACTCAGGCTTTAATACAACCTAACCTTGCAACTGCATTACCCAGCTGTACTTAAACATGACCATTTAAAGCATTCGTCTGTTACTGTTATTGCTATTATTGCTATTGGCACAAAACAAAGCTTCAAATAATTTTACAAAAGAAAGAAATAATGGCACTAACTGTCAACATAAGATCATGTAACAAGAATTTATTGATATCATTTTGCATGAAATGGTCCCTTTTCTATCGGCCCATTCATCACAACATTTTGACACAGTGTTAGTTTCAGGGTTGTGGGATTGTCCCAATTGAAAAAGACTGAGGTCAGGTGTTCTTTGACTGGAAACGACACCCTAGGTGTTGCTAGCAGACAGACTTTCCTACAAGAACTCTGATGCAATTATATGTATATGGGTTTTCTCTTTTTCTCCACTTACTCCTTATTGAGAAATTTCAGTCTGCCAAATGTGGCTTTATGATCACTGTTAGAGCAAGAAGCATATGTAAAGAAACAAAGAAAAGGATCACAATCAAAAATAGCTTTCCACTGTGTAATCCAATAAATGTAAAACTACATAAGGGATGTAATATATTATACTGGCTAACATAACAGTTTACCCGTAACCCATTGAAAGACCTGAATTCTTAACAACAAATTCTTATCAGTGGTTAGCTTCTACCAGCACTACACGCACAGCCCCAATGTCTATTCATCTTCCTCCTATTCATAATGCAGCTCATCCATGATAACTATTTTCAGACAAAGGGACGTGTTTGCTTTTGTGCCATTGCTACCATTTGACTTCTTAATGCCAAGTTCCCCCTTTCAAGGATTTTGATAGGTGTGATTAGCCTTTAGTAGCACAAGTACATTGATCCTGAAAACCAATTCAGCTTCCATATTATTTTAGTTAAAGCTTTGTCATGCACCCACTTGACTAGCTTTGTTATGCACATACAGGACCAGCAGTGCATACAAATGAGTATCATCATTGTTGTTGTTGACAAGAGTGATATATTACTAGGATCTGCTAGATTAGTCCTAATTGGTTGGGTGCAGCCACTAGCATTGGCTCATTGATGCAGTCATAGGGTCCTTTAAACGTGAATATGTTAGATAGCTATTCAGAAGAAAATGCTTTGAGTAATAGTGATGGCACTGGCTACAGAAATCTCTCACCTGGCTTTGAAGGCTGGATGATTTTTTTTTGTTAAAATAAATTGTATAAAATATAATAAATTACACATTTCAATTGTCAACAAAGTCTCCCAGCTCAACTTAGTTTTAACCAGGCTTTTTAGTCAGTGAGCAGAGGGTGTTGTGAGTATGTACAGCATGTATGTGGGGAGTGTGAAGAGCTAATGCCCCTCCAAATGTCTGGGCATGTTGCTGTTCAAACATATCTTTTGTAAACTGCAACATGATTTATTATTGTAAAAATGACAATCTAACATTTATGTAGACATCAACGTGTTTGGGACAAAACAACACAATTTAAATAACCAACTTACAATGACCTTTTTTCATTGAGTCATTTTCATATGACTGAGTGGTTGTAATACTTTCACAGTGGAGCACAAAAGATCCTAGTTATGCTAAGCTAATATATGTTATGCCAACCCAGCAGACGTCCTCCAGTTATGACACTGCAAAGAGCCAGGTTTATGCTGCTTTTGTTAAAAAAAAAAAGTCCACTGTCACGGCTGGGTTTGGTATAGCCGTGCCCTGTTCTGGTTTTTTTCTGTTTGTTTTCTGTTCTTGGTTTTCTGCCCTTGTTTCTGTTCTCTCCTGAGTTTATCTGGTTCATTTCTG
>JBBPDB010000108.1:18654352-18671714 GCA_037974465.1 Brachypetersius altus | reverse complement strand
AACCAGAATACCTAGAGTACAAGCATCAGGATCAGGGACGAGGAAAACGAGGTGAAGGCATGAGGTGATGGACACATCAGGACTGGAACACAAAGACAGGCTTATAACGACACATAATCACGGCACTAAACACAAGCAGGTGGAACCAAGGAGACACGCGACACATGGACATAAAACTACAAGACACGTGACCAAAACAAACCCCAAGAACAGTCAAAGTAAAAGCCCCCCTGAAACAAAGAACAGAACCATAACAAAACAAAGCAAAGGACATAAACCAAAAGCAGTGGCCCTTACCGGCCACTGACCTAGCCGTTACACACGCTTTACAAAGGGCTTTCCGAGTGTCTTTCTTATGGGGTGTTCACCTGACTGGTACCAGCTCAGCTTGGTGCAACTCTACTCGCTTTTTTAATTTTCTGTATCTAAAATCTTAACGTTGTTGTAACCGAGCGTTCATGCCAGGTTCGTCTAAACACTTGGTAATAATAAAACCGAGAGCACTTTTCATCTTCTTTTTTATTCTCCACCGAAAACTTCAGACCACACACACCCAGAGCCAGTGCGCAAGCGCCTTGCCCATCTACGGCAAACCCCAAAGGGATAAAAGCATTACACACACATGCATATAATCAGTGCCTGTGCATCTAACATTAGCTCAACATAACACAAACAAATTAAGTCTGTTACATTACTATTAGCGCTAGCGTTAGCATTAATGCTAACGAACTCGAACGTTGCTTCTTTAAGCCTTGTCTGGTAAGCCAATTGACTCAGTTTTGTGGCAAACATTTACTAACCAAGAAATAAAACCCCTCTGATTTCATCCCCATGCTGGCAATTGTAATGATGCCGTATTGTTTACCTCAGCTTAGAGCCCTGCTCGGGCTGTTTCTCAGAACGTTTGGTTGCTATAACAATCAGTTGTAGTGGAAAACTGAACGTCCAAAACAAACTGAAAAGAGTAGAACTGAAGTGGACCGAATCGAGCTGGTACAAGTCAGTGGAGAACCCCCTTAAGATAAATGGAAATGCCCCCACACTAGAGACAAGTTGACTGTAATCCTGTCTGGTGCGTGCAGTCTGCGGTTGTTGATTGCATCATCACTGTTTCGGTCAAGATAAAAAAAATATTTCGGCCGATACCGCAAATGCATTTTTTGCCATTTTCGGTGGCCGAATATTCGGTGCATCCCTAGTAATTATGATTTTGAAAGGTATGCTGCAATAAAACACAAATGAAGTATTTAAAGACTGCCCAGCACTATTGACACAAATGTTACTGTGCAGGCACTGCATGGTGAAGATTGTAATCAGCTTATTATTACGACACTTTCATTATTTTAGATTTCACACCATGCACTATGATACTGCTTGTATTGGTTGTTATTGGTTATTTGTGGTACATGAAGGCTTTTCAAAAAACGGAAATTAAATTGTGATAGGATTTGAAGAAAAAAATACTTTATTGGTCATGGAGGCTCTGGCCACTGTACTGAGGTGTAAAGGTATAATGTGAGTCAGAACTAATCTTAGTCTAACAAGCCAATTTCATTGCTTGGCTTGACAAGTGTGTTGGAGCAATGCAGGGAACAGAAGTTGAATGGTTTGTTCCTGGAGTTCTGCTTCCAGCAAACTTGTACATGTCCTGCAGCAAGCCTTTAGTCTGAGGCTTGAGCTTGTTTCTATACAAACATGCTGATTACTTCACAGTGCGTTTGATTTGGTCTTTAAATAAAGGAGATTGGTGTACCATGAAAACATTACTAAAGCTTCAAATACATTTAGCATACAGAAACAGCACATTCTGAATTACCTGCTTTTTGTGGTGTCACAAAAACCAACACATTTATAAAAATCCACTTATTCAGCCCCCAATGGTTAAGCCCTGCCCGTACTCTGTAAAGTTATAATCAGCGTTTCAGGCTTGAATGAGGCACAGTGCTGAGCCAATCAGAGGAGAGCTTGTGTACATATATCCATCCTAAAGACTTATGAATAAAAACAGCCTGTGTATTGGATAAAGAGAGGCTGGAAAATAAATTAATTACTTCAGGGGAAAAAAAATAATACCAGAAGAAATGCAGGGTGTTGAAACTTTGATGGTACCCCTTTTACAAAAGACTTTCAAATGAGATGGATATCAACAGGCAAAAGACATTGCGCCATACTCTCTCATACACATAAACCAGTGAAAACATTGCTTCACTAAGATCATTATCCTGTGTTCAGCAGCATTCTCAGAAATGTACATTAATAACTGGAGATTCAAGTAGTGTTGCTCTGTTGTACAAGTCTCATCATCACTTCACTCATAAAGAGAAAAAAGCAAAACAACTTTCCTATCAGAATTCTGAATGTGTCGAACTAATATATATTTCTCGTGTTTCAATACTAATGTTTCTATTGCCGTTAATCTGAATGGGGATGTAACAGTTTATTCACTGAATTCACTTTTACTCTTGACTAAAATCAGTTCAGCTACTAAATACCTTTGCAATGGTCCTAATTTAATTAACAGGAAAAACAGCATTTTTCTGTGCTAGGCAGTAATCTGTTATCATTTAGGAAGCTTAAATCTTCGTGTGATGTCTGTCAAGCACACTCAATGTGCTTCACTCATACTGTGTTTAAAAGAGCTACTACATTTTCTGAAGCTTGAAAAAGGGGAATGCTGTGTTCTGCATATAAGTGGGCTGCCGGGGGAGTTTTTAATCATGGCAGAACAAACAAGTCCAATCTTAGTTCTGAAGCCTGCTTACATCATCTCATCATTCTAACTGAGTTGGGAGATTCCACAACATTCGTGACATAGAGGGAGACTTCTAAAGAACAAGCTGCAGGAACACTGTCTGAACAACAATCACTTCCGTTCAATTTAATTCAGTTCAGTTCAATTTTGCAAACCCCAACCCTAACACCTGGGCAGATAAAGTGTCAGAATACAGAAACACTGATACGGGTTCCAATGTGCATGAAAAATACATGATCTCCAAGGCCTGACCGGGTTCTGACTTTTGGAAAGGCTGTCATCACTCCCACATCAAAAGCACAGAATCTAGGTGTTACCTTAGATGACGATCTCATTATTCATTTCACATTTATAATCTCTCCAGAACTTGTAGGTACCTTATAGAATTTATCAATTCCTCAACACTGATGCCACTCAGATATTCACACAGTCTCTTTGTTGTCTCAAGATTGAACTTCTGCAACTCACTCCCGGCTGGCCTTTCTCTGAAAGCCATCGGACCCCTACATCTGATTCAAAGCACAGCAGCATGTCTGGTCTTCAAAACACCAAACTTCCCACACGCAGCTCCACTACTGCGGTTTCCTCCTCTGGTTTCCTGTGGCTACTGATTTTAAACTCACCTGCAAAGTTCACCTACAAAGCCAAAATGATCCTGCCCCATCTTACCTATCAGCTTTCATTAAACCCTCCTCCTCTCAAAGGTCTAAGACATGCATCAAGACGGTTTTGGCACCGTCTTTTAACTGTGACTAAAGACTAATCTCTTCACTGAGCACTTAGGCTAACAACTACATGTTCAAATAATAAACTAGCTTAATTAACCCAAACTTCACAAAAAAATTGCCTTCTCTGGATGATCTGACAAGGCCTTGGTGGAATACCAACTTAAACTCTGACAGAATCCTGGTCTGCTAACAGCTCTTAATTTAATTGTAGGTTTACTCATGTGAGGGAAATGTTTTCTTTGGACAACAAAGTACCCAGCGTCTGTCAAATGCCAGAGACTTTTTGTATTTTCATAAATATCAAATTTATGTACAATTATGATTTTTCTCTTTTTCACCAGGGTAGAATGTAGGTTCTTTTGAATATTTAATTTGTTAAATATTCTGCATGCATTTTGTGCATGTGTGTGTGTGTGTGTGTGTGTGTGTGTGTGTGTGTGTGTGTGTGTGTGTGTGTGTGTGAATGAGATGTAGAGCTGTAAATACGCAAAGGGAACTAAAGGTGTGGTGGGACTGCTATAAGAACAGCACTGGGAAAGATTTGGACCCTTTTCTGACTGTAAATAGTTTCACGTGACCAAACGCAGCATGAGAAAATACTACTATGGCACATCCATCCATGACGAATAAATAACTAGATTTAAAAAATGCAAAGATTCTTTTCATTTCTGTGAGCCTTGGGGAAAATTACTCACAAACTAAAGAGGAAAGAGATACAAAGAAAATATATAGGTCAACTGTTTTGCTTTAAATCATGTAATTTAGCACAAACCCTTTACTACATAGCGTTGGATTTTAATGAGGAGACGATTTCACTCCTATACTGCTCCTCTGCTGGGTTGGCAGAACTCAGTGTCGATCTCTGCCCCCCTTAGGCAGGAAGGAATGAGCAGCTTTGCAACTTCAAAAAATCTTCAAAGAATTCAAGCAGATCTATTGGAGAGACTTTGCTGGAGTCCATACACGAACAGGCTGCACTGAAAGGGGTAAAAAGAAGGGTGTGGGGGTGCATAGATGTCAGGTTCTCTTCTGAAAAAAAAAGAAAGAATGAAACTTCTAAAATAGGTATATGGCCTTGCTAAGAACTCACCTGAGGGAAAGCAGTAAGTGGAGTGAGAAGTGAACTGAAAGGCTTCTTAGTCCAACCAAAACACACACCAGAGTTGAACCCTTCTAAAATTCAAGCATTACTTCTAGAATGTGCCAGAAGCAGTCTGCTTTGCCAGAAATAAATAAGTGAATAAAAAATGTACATAATTTTACAGCTTCACTTTCAGAATCACACTAGACCCAGCATGACAACCACTAAACTGTTACAATATTGCATATTAATGTGGTTAATATCAATTAAATTTAGGATACTTAAGGTTCTCGAATATTGTAATGACATACTCAACTACATCTACAAAAGATCAGGTTCCCACTGTTTCACAGAATGCAAGCGACTATTTTTCCTACAGAATTGAGGACATTTGGCATGCACTCCAAAATACTCATCTACTTCTACAGTTGTACCATCGAGAGTATTCTGTCTGGCAGTATCACGACCTGGTATAGCAGCAGTAACAGTCTGTACTGCAAAGTTGCACAGACGGTGGTCAGATCGGTGCAATTCATCATCAGTTCAGAATTGCCAGCCATCCAGGACCTCTACAAACAGCGCTGTAGGAGGAGGACACAGCGGATCCTCTCTGATCCTAACCATCCCAGCAACAGATTCTTCTGCTGTAGGGCAGGCAGTACAGAAGCATCCAAATTCACACAGGGACAGTGTGGGACAGACATTCAGGGACAGTTTCTACCTGCAAGCCATCAGGGAACTGAGCCTTGGCATACTGAACACTTTGAACCCAACGCCCCCCCCCTTAAAATCTGTTCCTTCTACAGCCACTTAAAAGCTACATCCACTTTAAAACTACAGTAGCTCTAAATGTAACTTATTGTACATATGCAGGTCTGTATATATACATGCATTGCAGTGTTTTTATGAATATTTGCAAATGCTAAACACTAATGCATTTATTATGCATTAGTGTGAAGCACAGCACATAGTGTGAAATTCTTTCTTTTAACCCACTCACCAAGGGAAACAGTGGGCTGCCACCAACAGGGGGCACCCAGGGAGCAATGTGTAGGGATAGTACTTTGCTCAAGGGTACCTCAGTGGGGTCACTAGTAGTCCTGGGATTCAAACCAAACAGCCTTCTGATCACAGGGGTACCTCCCAAGCCACCAGGCCACAAGCTGCACCCTGAGTCTCTACTTTGGTCAGTTAATGTCAAAGCATCTGATTTTTCATACTGGCATTTAATAATGCAATTGCAAATGCAATTGTGTAAAATCACACACATTTATACACTTTCCAGGGATCAACTGAAATATCTGTTTAAAATTCTAGCAAAACCTACAACACATTTAGTCACTTCAATTAACATACCAACTGAAACAGAGCCTCAAACTAAATGTTTTCTTTGCAAACATATTGTTATGTACTGCTTACTGCTTAATTATATGCTTTCTGACGCATACATGGAATATCATACCAACTAGGAGGGCTAAAAAGTCACTATATAGTAGTAGCCGCGCGCGCACGCTGGCAACAACTCTTGTAATTTCCCCATGGGGATGAATAAAGTATCTATCTATCTATCTATCTATCTATCTATCTATCTATCTATCTATCTCTCTCTCTATCTCTCTATCTATCTCTCTATCTATCTATCCACCTGCTACAGAAATGACCCTAGTTAGGAAGTTATTGTTAAAAATGACAATAACTCCCTTTTTAAAAATGCCACTGCCTTTTCATTTAAATTAAAGCCATTATTTCACCTAAAATAACTTATAATAATTTAATTGCATAAATATACAAAATGTACCAAACCTAATAAAAAAAACGATTATTATTAAATGGTTACACTTACACCTTTTATAGTCTCACATAGGTTACTCAGGAAAAATACACTCACGTTTAAAAATTGCCATCTTCTTTGGGCAGATGTCATTATAAGAAAGCTCCCTTTATGGTGCTACGCCTCAGCAGTAGGACTTCTACACACAAATAATACATCATACACCCACAGGGCTCTGTATACCCCATGACTGATACACAAAAGGCTCTACATTTAGCATGCAGTACATTATTAAGAGTACAGAGGTCATAATTTTATATTATGAACTATTTCAGCACCCCCCTAGCTACCATAGACCTCCCATGAACAAACAAGTAACAGAGTGCTTTCAAACACTTTTGATCACTCGGTTCCATTGTAATGTCACGAAAATGATTTATATGAGTCATGCAACATGTAGCTACCTGCATCTTGTTCACAGTCTTTTTTTTTCAACCCCAAAGGGTAATGGTGCTTGGAAGCCATCCTATCCTGTCTGCTGCTCTGAAACCGATGTTATTTATGTCCGTATAGATGACAGAAAAATAACAGTGTTTCTGAAATAAAAAAAAAAATATATATATATTTAAATATATATATTGGCTGATATATCGGAATATCGGATTTTAAACCCAACAAATATTTGTATCGGTATCGGCCATCAAAATCCTTTATCGGTCGGGCTCTAGTTTTTATATCACAAAATGCTTAGGTCCAATGGGATACTCCGGTCTTCAAAGCTCTTCAAAAATGATTATTTTAAATAACTATAACATATATGATGTCATTTTTCCCATAGGGGGGCCCATGGTATAATTTATGTAGTTTACATGCAATAAATAGTTCCACTACAACCAAGTCATAGTAAAATTGTCCCAATCTGTGTATATTCACAGAGAAGGTCAGCTTTTAAACCAAAATGTATTTTAATAAGACAATCTGTCTCCCCTTGGAATTGTTTTACTAACTATATGTTGTCCTCAGCTTGACTAACCTGAATAGCAAACGATAGACTCTCATGTCAAATAGGTAAATGTGTGATTTTTCAATGCTTTACTTTCCACCTCTCACAGTATATATTTCATAAACTGACCCCCAGTCACATAGAGACAGAAAGTTAAACATGTCCACGGAGGACAAAGTGCTTGTGACTTGTCATTCAGACTCACTTGACCAACTGGAGCCCACCAAAGCTTTTTATTACTCGCAAGTGAATGTATAAACAAGCAGAGTGAGAAGTAGAGCGACCACTCTATGCAAGACCAACTCTGAAAGGTTTCAATGTCAAAGGAAGTAACACTGCTGCAGTCTGCGCTTGCCCACTCAGGGTGCAAAATGTGCACTCAACAGTAAAAGCTTCCTCTTGTCCCTACTGACCATGGGGTTAACAGCAGTGGAAGCAGACTGAGCAATGATGTCTCTCTCAAACAAATATTAACGGTCAACTACACTTCCAAACTGCTTATGTGGCAAAAAAAAAAAGTGGGAAAAAAGTTTCTGCTGTTGACGGCATTGATTTTGTGTTGTTGTTCACAGACTAGAATATATATAAAACACCAAAAGAATTATCCACTGAATAAGTGTATTGGATTGGCAATGATCACTGATTATTAGGTCTGGTCCCTGATTTCCTTTTCCATCACAAAAGTCAAAGAAATGATGTGGATGAGTGCTATAGCCTACTGATACAGTTAGGTGCAAAACTTTAAACTCAAAGTCAAATGACATGTTTCTAAGTGAAATTAACACACCAGGGGAAACATAAAAACATAGCATTTTTGGAAAATGCATGTGCATTATTTGACAAATAGATAAATGTGGAGATAATGTGTTTTTTTTTTTCATATGTAAAATAAACAATAATTGTGGTTATCTGTGCAGAAGCGTGTTCTCTAAATCGACATATGCTTTGACTGGAGGTGCCCAAACTTGCATTGAACTGTGTGCATAAATATGGCAGAATGCGAGGACTAAGAAAACTGCAAATAAACCCTCTAATCAATATTACAATGGAAAATGAGGGCTGCCATCGTTTATTTATGAAACTTCATAGCCGGCCCAGTTTTGTTATTTATCACTTTCTCCCCAGCCATCCATGCTGGGAGGCATATGCATTATAGCACTATTGATGGCATGTCAGGACGTGAGAATGTTACAGGCTGTTTTCATTATTTCTAAGAAAGAGGAGTTGTTTTGTGACACTCCTTACTGCGAGGTGAAGCGACACAGTTGCAGCATTTTAATTAGGCCACAGAGAATGAAAGTGACGCTAAGTATTGCACGCACTCCGAAATCCTCCATGGACTGTAGTGGAAATTTAGTGGGCAATCACAGAGCCTGCATTTCAGTAAGACATAAAGAGGCGAGCTAGAGGAGGACATGGCCGTAAACTTTATTAGTGCTTTAAGTTTGACGGAGGGTCTGTGCCAGACGAGATGAATAATGAAAGCATCGCAGCGTGCCTCTTCCCTAAAATGTATTAGCCTTTTTCTCAGCAGCCGCTCTCTGTGGTTAGGATTTTTGATGAGTTCAACACATAGGAGTGGGAGAGCTGCAGTTCGGAGGCCCCCAGCTGCTGTTACGTAACCCCTAATGTGAAATATTAATCAGGCAAAGCTCTGGACGCATGTCCACATGAAGCTAGGTGCTGAGCAGCCTGCTTTTCCTTCAGCTTCCACCATGGCATGCAGGTGGCACACCTCCCACGGTTTTGTGTGTGGGTGTGTGTGTGCATGTTTATGTGAGTGTGACCAGACCTTCTGCTGGCACGCATTCGTTTTCTTTCTCCGAGATGTTACACTTTCCATATTTGGGTGGGGCAAATGCTGAATCTGATGAAGCTGCATTAAATCCACTCAGGCTGTCTGGAATTGAAGTGCATTTCGCTGATGTGTAAATCCACCGTCTGTCCTCCACAAAAACCACAGTGTAGTCCCTTAAACGGAACACAGCAAGACACCAGCACTTTTTACTGCTTGACTGTTTAATCCATACAAAGGCCAGTGCATTCTTTTAGTCTAATGGCCTATTTTTCAATCAAACCAGTACACGATTAATACACCCCCCCTCGTCTGCCTTTCTTGTAAGGTCTTTGATGTGTAGTGGCTGGGTCAGGGTTGAAGCCATTCTCTAAGTGGATTGTAAAAGTGGTACATTAACTCCGACTCTGTACTTGCAGTGCCATTCCAGGCCTCCAGTCACAAAAGCCCCCCAAATGGGGAGGAGAGTGTTTGGCAATGATAAGAATGGGATGGGTGGTATGGTGATGATTAGAAGAAGAAAAAAAAACATTATTGAGGAAGAACAGAGTCATTTATTTTCAATGATAGGCAGTGATGGGAATAAAACTCAAATCCTTGACTGGAGTGAAGCAGAAGTACAGTGAAGTCTGAAATAATTTAATTACATGAAAATAAAAGTGAAAGTGACCCTTCAATTCTGATAAGGCACGAAAGTTCAAATTAACTAAAGTATGCATGTTCATCAAAAGCTTTACTATTTTAATGTCACCTTGACAGCTGAAATATTAAAACAGCTATGCTGGGAGTTTGAACAGCCAAAACTCATTTCATGGAAGTATAAATTTGTGTAACAAATTACAGCAATATGCTTGGATGTGGCAAATGTAAAACATGCAGTAAAATCAGAATAGCACACATTCCAATTATTATTGTTGTAACTACTACACCTCTTGTTTATCTGTTAATATTATCCTCTAAGATGATGTTCCAAGTCCAAGTTACAAGTCCATTCTGTTCATAAATGTCAAAATTGGTCAATTAGTGTCATATATTGGAAAATCATGGTAAAATACATTCCTGTGGGCCTCCTCTGGACAAAGGTGCACCAAATGAACTCTCTAGGGGGTGATTAAATTCTTCTGATTTTACAGGGTGATGAGCTCTCACAGTGAGGTAGTTACAAATGTTCTGTTCTAAAGGCTGTGAGGATGAATCAGAATAATGGGTTTATTTTTAATTCACTGAAAACCTTTTACTGTTCTTCATGATACTTACAAAAAGTAAATGATGAGGGTCTGTCAGACAAGTCTTTGTGATCGCTTCAGTTATTTCCTGAGTAGCCTTGCCTGATATATGTGGGAAAATTCAACCAGACAATCAGAGAGCTGGAGTCAAACTTTAAAGGGGACATATTATGCAAAACTCACTTTAGTTGTAATAGGGCTATGGGCTATACAAAACAGGTTCACACAGTTCTTTGCACAAAATAACTCTCACATAAAGAGATCTCACCAGGTTTATTCTTTACTGTGTCAGGTCCTTTCAAAACAAACCATTTAGACAGTGGGCCCAGTATGACGTCAAACTGGGACAATTAGCATAGAACCCCACCCACTAGATTAGTTGAAGAGCCACCATTTGGTCTGCTGGTTTTATGAGCACGGATAAGCTGAGCGTTGTGGCTACAGGCAGATTCAAGTCGCACATGAAGTGTTGCGTTGTTGCTGCAAAGAAAAGCACAAAT
This sequence comes from Brachypetersius altus, assembly GCA_037974465.1. Taxonomy (NCBI): domain Eukaryota; kingdom Metazoa; phylum Chordata; class Actinopteri; order Characiformes; family Alestidae; genus Brachypetersius; species Brachypetersius altus. The sequence continues at coordinate 18,660,858 of JBBPDB010000108.1, read as the reverse complement.
CCCTCCAGTTTCTCACCGGCATTTCCGATGGCCATGTCCCAGCAACAACATCTCTCTTTATGTGAGAATGATTTTGTGCAAAGAACTTCATGAACATATTTTGTAGCCCATAGACCTATTATAACTTGTGAAAAAAGTGAACTTTGCATAATGTGTCCCCTTTAAGCAGACAATCAACTTGCAGGACTAAAAATTCCATTAGCCAATCAGAGGACGGGAGTGATGACTCACTTCACCCATTAAACTAGCAGTGAAACTAGTTTAGTAAGAGTGCAGGATTGAAAAATCATGTAGACAATTAGAATGCAGGAGGGAAAATTCAAACACACGATCATAATGAAGAACTGACAATTCAACAAGCCAATCAGATCATGCAGATGTTCAACCACCGATCAACACAGAGCGCCGAAAGAAAAATTCAACTAGCCATGAGTATAAAAACCCATAGAACAGTTCATGAATATATTCTGTTTCCCGGCAGTAATGTTCACTCTTCTAAATTAGCCTTGCAAAAAAAGGGAAAAAATAGGATACCACAAATATCTACTTTAAAGTGATTGTCTCAAAATGTACCCCCTATAAAAATAAGGATGCACTACAGACTTTTCTAATATTAAGCACAGCAAGTTTCAGTTTTACACCACAGCCTTAGCTGGTATAAATATAGGTACAGATATTTTGAGCACTGAACAGATACATGTACAGATATGCGCAGCATACTGTTACACCCACTAGAGTGTATTTGTATGAGGAAAGCACCCAACATCCTTGTTACGACTCTACACCGCTCTGCCTCCTTTCCTTCGGCAATGTCTGTGTTTTAGTTGTGAGCTTTAAATGTGCTTATCGCAGCATTTACGCCCAAGGCCTGTCATCACCACCACAATGCCACCACATTCCCCCCTGCCTGTGATCTGTCTTTGATCACACCTCTCCCTCTGATGAATGGCACTGCGTAGCTGAGTAAATATCCATTTAACGGTGAGCAGCTGTCTCTGGGTAGCCCAGGCAGTGGAATGAGTGCAGATCAAGAGCACTGACTCTAGGCCAGCAGGAGATAGTGTTAGCAGTTAAAGAGAGATTCGTCCATTATTCATAGGGCTGTACTGCGAACAGGTGAATTTTTGATCCTCGACTGCAAACACAATTTGGTTATGTAACCAAGCAGAGCCCACTGCAAATGGCAGAGGAAGCTATGAGCGATGATTTTTTTTTACTCTAAGAGGGGTGGTTTTGCTGAAGCAAAAATCTCGATGACAGATGTGGTTCCAGAAGGAGAGATTTTAAATGTTTCTGGCAAGCTGAATGAATAGATAAATGTGTAGATAGCTAATTTTCATCACACAAAGTGGCATCAACAATGTAGCTTTATCTAGTGTGCTCTAAAACTTATTACGATCTCGAAAGCAAGCTGTAATATATATATATATACAAAATATATATATTTATAGTTGTACGTAGAGTCATATATACATATATACATACTCAGACAGGCCCAAAAGTGACTTTTCATTTGAAGAAGCGAGCCTTTTTATGTGATGTTTAGTTGTTTTGTTCACACTCCCTTTTGTCATCTGCTTCTGTTTTTTGTGCGTTGGCTGAATCCATTGCTCATTTGCATATTCCTATTTTTCCCCCTCAAGTGTTCATCTAAAGTGTGCTGTTTAACATTCATCAAACTGAAATATTACCCTTCATAAGAAAGAGCACATATGTTGGGGAAATGCTGGATCTTTTAAAATGAAAAAGCCACTTACTAATTGAAAAGTCTCTAAATGATGAAGTATCAAGCAAAACTTGTTAAAATGGAGAGGACGTTATGTGGCAAAATGAAAAGGAAAGGACACTTGTTCATTTTGAATTTTCAGTGAAATTAAACAGCATCATGTTAGTATGCGCTTGTGGACTAGCAAGCATCCCCAGTTACATTCTGTCAGTACCTGAACTAATGCATTTGCATGGTCACAGCACATCATGAAAAGAGGAAGTGCAAATTATTACCACAGAATTATATTTAACCCTTGCATATTGCTCATAGTGTAACCTTTCTCAATAAAGACCAGGTCATTTTTCAACTAGTGCACCTACTGCCTCGCAACACACCACATTAAATATAGTCATTGGTCTTTCTGACATGTACTCATTTTATAATTTACACCTACCATGTAGGTGCTCTTTAGAGGTTACCAGTGTAGCCGTACTGTTGATGTACAACTTTAGAGCGCTACTCTACTCTATCAGTGGGAAAGGACCATAGGACCACCACTGATGAGATATTATTTGAGAGGTAGAGCATTCTCAGCACAGCAGTGGCCCCAATATGGTCAATATGGCTGTGTCATATTAGTCTGTCTAGCTCTGGTACGAGTGTACAAGACACTGCAGTATTGCTGTGGTCTTTCAGCATTGTGGTTCCTTTGATGAGGTAAAATAATGTACAGTAACAGATGTGCAACAGTCTATAAGTGAAACCCTAAAAACTGCACCAATATGGAAAATGTTTCTGATGGTCAAATGGTCAATGAGCAAGAGTTTTTTGTGCAGTGTTTTTTGTAATTTTGTACACACAAAAGTGTAGTTTTTCAAGGGTTTGAAAAGGGTTTCTGGAAAATTTTGCATACATTGTATTATTTCACAGTTCCAGACACCTTTAACAATTGATGACAATGCATTACATACCTACATACCAAACCTGAACTGGAACAGAAGGTATGTTCAAAAAGGTGTAGCATCTTTACAAAGGTTTTGTTTCCATTTATTGAGTTGTAAGAAAATATGGTTTTCCTGTCTTCAAATGTCAAATTGGTTCAAATTTGACCCAGTTATTATGTAAGGGTTGAAGTGCTGAATCTATGCAAAGGTATTATAATTATTAAATAATAATATGTAATGTGCCATCCATGTTCAGTTAATCATTGCATTAGCTGAGTAATTATGAAGTTAGGACAATCGGGTCTACCTGAAATAAGTAAATGAAGCATTCAATTAGATTTCAATTAGAATGCGATTACAATGTAAAGGTAATGAAAGCATGTCTGAGATCTAATCTTCCAGCCTTCAAGCCACTTAAAAGATCAAGTCAGTTTAATGATCTCAGCATGGTGCCTACCTTAAACAGGCGGAGGATGTTAGCCACCATGATGGACACCGAGCTTGAGGAGGCACCAATTACCGCCACAACTCTCTCTGGCTTGGTGATGATGGGTGACCCGCCTCCCTGACACTTCACATCTGTCCCGTCCTTTTCTATGAGAGCCTGGACAAAAGTAAGAGACTGCTCAAGAGCATGAGTGTCCCGCGAGCATGTGTCCAGAATACGGGCCCCCAGAGTTATGTTGGGCAGCAGCTCGTGATCATTGTTGATGCGGTCCAGAGCAAAGAGCATGGCCTCCAGACGATGAATGCCTTTTTCCTTCTTCAGCTCCCCGCAGGGCTTCCCATTGTGGCCCCGTGCATGAACTGGAAACAGACCCCCGAGAGAGATGTCTCCATCAATGCGAATGGAGTTCAGGTGTGTATGGCCTGGGCCTTTGGGTCTTGCAGCCAATGCCACCAAGAAGAGACTGAGAAAAATCAGCAAAGACAAACAAAAACACATGGTCCTCTCACCCATGATGATCATGGAAGTAGACAATTCCAGTTACTATTTTTTTTTAATCAGAAGGGTCCCTCAGGTGATTAGGAGGTGATCATTAGAAGAACCTTTGGACGTAAGAATGTCTTTTGAGATTCATTTTTAGAGCAAGCAATGTGAACATGTAGGTAAGCCAGGCAGATCTTCTAGTACATATTGTATCACAGCTGTCTCTCTCCATGCATGATGATATCTCTAGAGTGAGCTTCAGGATTAACCCTAAGTCATTGATCCACAGGATTTCCAATCTTTTTTCCAAAGGAGATGAAAAGAGGTGTGTCTCTGAGGCCAAGGAACGCCAATGAGTTGTTCCCTAGAGAGAAAAAAAGAAGGTAGTGACAAACAGCTCAAAGAAAAGAAAGCTCGTCTGATGCTCCTTTACTGGTATAGGTATTGCAGCATTTTAACTTTACCTCCTCAGTGTTCCTTCACAGCTCCTCACTGAAAACTGTTTTTTTCCTTTCCTATTTCTCTCACACACCCCCTCCCTCTCTGTGTATCTTGAATTTAAAAGGTTGCTATGGGCTCCCAAGGTCGGAAGGAATGAGTGTTAGCTCCCGCATGTCTCTTTTCAACATTCTGAATGAAGGGGCTGCATTCTGATGAACTGCTGCTATGCTATGAGGTGGAATGTTGTATATTGCAGCAAATTGCATTTTACTTTATCCCAATCTCAAGAGACAATTTTTTAGGAGAAAAATTACCTGTAGTGATAGGAAATGTACTAACTTCAGACACAGACTTTATTCTGACTACGAGTGTGGCTTTATACTACTAAATACTTAATAGACTCAAAATTGACCGCAGCTGTTTAATTGCGTTTAATATTTTAAATGTAAACCTGTCTGAAACTAATGTTAAACAGTCTAACAGAGCTGAAAGAGTAGATGAGTTTACTGAATCTTATACAGAATCTTAGAGAAAGGAAAGAATGGCAGGAGAGCTAGTATGGATGAAAATAAATAAATAAACATCCTATCTGGAATGTAAAAAAGCTGCAACAAAGCAAAGATGACATCTTAATGGGATGGAGTGATGAAAAAATAGAAATGGGGGAAAGTACAGGCACAAAAATCAATATATGCATCTTAAGTGCAAAAATGAAATGAATGAAGGTCTAAGGTGGGAGAGTGCAAGGGAAGAAAGGACAAGCCTGGAGCAATACACCTTGTGTGTTTTTATTCTTAGTTGAAAACTGCAGAAGGAGGAAAAGGAAAGACCCTTTATCAAAAGGTAGGAGCAAAGAGGGAAAAAAGAAAAGTAATAGGCCAATAGCCTAAACCTTCATACCGTCTTTGGAGAATCCCGCTTTAAAGCTGCAAGAGTAGAAGTGACTCTGAGAATGCCAATGAAGAAAAACAGAGGGAAAAGAGGCAAAAGTGGGCTATCAATACAAAACTGTGTGCTTTTTCATCAAGTGTGGACATTTTTAGTCATCCCACCATTGAAGTGAAAGGAATTTTCCAACACATTTCAAGGTCTGCACAAAAAAACAAAACCACAGAAACGACCCGACGCATTCAGTCATACAGCATTTCTATTTCATTTCAGACATCGGCTTCACATCTAAGCAAAAGTGGCCCATTTGTACACAAAGCGTTTGTTCAACATACAAACTGTACAACAAATGTGATGTTATGCTGCCTAGTGAAAGGACCTCCTTCCCAAGTGTTTTTATTTTGTCACTTGGCATCATGAACCTAGTCTTAGACCATTTATTTGATAGTTAAAACTCAACAGCTCATAATGCAAAAAAGGTCTGTGTGCCAAAATTGTTAAGCTCCAAAGTGCTTCTAAGCAATTTAGGTTCCGCATTAAAATGTTTAACTGTAAGTAACTGAAAGTTCAACCTTCTGGCTTAGAACAAATCCTTCCAGTGACTAGCATTCATGAAAACATCTATTATATTATCAGGGCTCCAGATGGCGACTAAAAGAGTCGCCAATGCGACTAGATTATTCATTTTGTGACAAATTTTTAGTTTCAGTTGCCAGTGGCATCTCTCACAACCAAGAGAAATGAAAATAACTAAAAATACAAGAAAAGTGACACCTCAATGTGCAGATATGCTCAACCCGAGTCTGCTGTCCCTATTACACTATCACAAGATTAGTTATGAGATATTCGACTTTTTTTAATGAGTCGGATCATTTGGATCAGATCAATTAGACAATTTGACTCAATTTTTGTCTGCCATGTAAACTAACACAAGAAGACATGGTTTTCTAATGAAAACACAATTAGATTCCGTATATACACATGAGCTTAAGAAATAATTTCTGAAAACATTTCACACATTTCTCTTTCTCACACACACACTGGTTACTGTGTTATCACTATATTGATTAAAGATTGATCGAAATAAACTGACTGTTTACCCTAATGTTTACTGTCGGATAACATGCTCCGCTACTTTGACCACCTTGACTGTCTCCTCAGAAGGAATCATTAAACCTCCACTGTGATTTAATGACAGCAAGTGGTAGCTTTGACCATATGATGGAGGTTCAGCATGTTCGCAAACTAGCATGGCAACTATAAACATGAACTACACAAGAAACACTACTTTGGCACAATTTTTTCCATTTCGAAGACTGGGGGAAAAAGACAATACAATGTGTGCCAAGACAATATTTTTTTTTACATTTGTCAGAGATTATGGCTCCTACAAAATAATTTGGCTCCCAAATATTTTGTGTTTAGGAACCAATGGATGCTAAGGTTTTTATTTTGCCTGGAGCCCTGATTATACTACACAGTTCCATGTACCTTATGCTTGTGGACTGTTAAGACCATTCCTCACCACAAAAGCAGCACAGATTCTTGTCCAGTCCCTGGTCATTTCCAAACTGGACTACTGTAACTCTCTACT
>JBBPDB010000108.1:18621429-18637936 GCA_037974465.1 Brachypetersius altus | reverse complement strand
CAAAAGATGTATTCCTGCCTGCCTGCGCTTTCCTGCAGCCTTACAGGTGAATCCGAGCGCTGGTCCTACGGCCAGCCTCGTGACAAGCTTCAACAATAGTGTACAGTTGATCCCCATTATTTACCTACAACAATCACATCATTGGCATGTAAGTGTATTTCTACCCTATGTACATAAATAATGGTTCAATTCAATTCAAAAAATCTTATTTGTCTCCGAGGGCAAAGAGCAGCTGTAACATTTGACACAGTTGCAACATTGGACACAGTAAAACAGACTTTATAGTCACAAAAACAGATATACGTATAAAAGCAGGGTACAAGCAGTGATCAAGAAGGGATGAGACAGTGACTGGATTGATATTGTACTGTATATGTATGGTTTGAAGGAGGGATAGTTATGCTGTTTCATTCCAGCTATTACTATGAGTCATGCAGTTGGCGACTCGGGGGAAAGAACCATATGTTACATTCTTAGACTAGTTGGAGCATACAACAAGGAAGGCTGTGGTCTTCCTCTCTTTTAACAATGTGGATACAGATGAAATGTCTCTCTGGTCTGGGAGAATTTTGTTCTTGAGAGAAAGAGAGACATGATATTATCATGATATTATGCATCATCTCTGTCTCTTTGCGGTTGTTTGATTTCCCCTGGCTCTGAACGCATAGAAACAGTGGTGCAATTTGTTGGCTGAAAATACAACCCCAAGACATCAGCTCTACAGAGCTCCTCCAGCTCTCGATATAGTCTCCTCCCTCCCAAACACATTGGAAACATCAGTATCTGAAATGGCCCAAGAGCTCTGCGTAATGAATGCGAGCAAAATTAAAATAGAACACTATACAGCAGAGGAAAAAAACACTCAGGTTTCTTCAGAGACCACAGCTTTTCAGTTCATACTTGAAAGCTCCCTAGACAAAACTGAGAATGGCAATGACAAATAGCCAAACTCAGGCCTACTATGGTAATCAGTTCCTCTCTAAAAGCGCATACTGTCCAGAAAGGCACCTCATTCAGTCTCTCAATGCAGAAAACCTGGCTATCGGAGGAATCAATTAAGAATATGTGCACTGCAGAAAGCATGAGAGAAAACAGGAGAGGAGCCCTGACCCACTTTCATGTACTCTGGAGCAGAGATGAGAATCTGCTGGCCTGAGGGGATATAATAGTCATTGGATGTGAGGGGAGTTATTGCTTGGCAGGTACAAAGGTGGGAGCTCTCCTGAGCCACTCCTTATTCATTACTGAATAGCCACACAGCTGAATAAGTAAAAAGTAGCCCCCACCCACCCCCACCCCCATCCCCCTTCACCCTGACTCTGTACTGCTCTCTTTTCGTTTTTGGTCACTTGTTTAACGGGGATTTATTTGTAGCATACTATTTAATTTGCCTTCAGGCAAAGGTGTTTGGCCCAGTAGGGGAAGCTCAACAGCTGATCCTCTTTAATTATTACTCCTACAGTTCACGAAGCATGGAAATTCTTTCCTTCAAAAAAAACCTGAATGCACTCCCTTGTCGATCAAAGTGTGAGATACTCCTGCCCTGTCTGGAGGAGCCACTGCCTCCTCTGCAAGGTTTCATGATAGCTTCTGTAAAAGCACTCCCATTAAAATGGGGAGGTGTGGGCTGTCCCACATCACATGAATCAAGAACAAGTGCATGAATGAGGAAGAAAAGTATTATTAACAGGTTGAACATAGGATAGGGTAATTTAGAGCTGAGGCTATAATAATCGGCTTGGTCTTCAAAATGGTTCTTGGGATTTTATTTATAAACCCCCAGTTTTACGCGGATCGGGACTCGCGGATCCAGTCACACAGACTGGATATTTTTGAGAACGAAACTGATCGTTTTACGCGGAAATATTCAAAACAACGCGGAACCTGCAAATATTCTCCACTTTTCTTGTTGCTTTTTTCTTGCCAATATGTTTTTTCAAACTCATTTTAGTTCTTCTGGCTCCCCGGGCATGGCTGTTGGGCTCTCTCTCTATATCTGTCTCTCTCTCTAGTTCGTGACTTTTCCGGAGCGCGCATCTCTCGCTCTCTCTCTCTGTATCTCTCTCTCTGTATCTCTCTCTCGTTCGTGACATTTACGGAGCACGCGTCTCTCTCTCTCTGTCTCTCTCTGTCTCTCTCTCTTGCGCGCGCGCTCTATCCCTCTGTCTCTCTCTTGTTCGTGACTTTTCCGGAGTGCGTCTCTCTCTCTCTCTCTCTCTCTCTCTCTCTCTTTCTGGCGTGCGTCTCTCTCTCTCTCTCTCTCCCTCTCTCTCTCTCTCTCTCTCTGTATCTCTCTCTCTCTCTATCTCTCTCTCGTTCGTGACTTTTCCGGAGCGCGCATCTCTCTCTCTCGCTCTCTCGCTCTCTCTCTCTCTGTCTCTGTATCTCTCTCTCTTGCTCTCTCGTTTTGGAGGGCACGAACCGGCAATCTCTCTCTCTCTCTCTCTCTCTCTCTCTCTCTCTCTCTGTGTCTCTTTCGTTCCTGACTTTTCCATATTTAAACATCTGGTTTATCTTTACATTTTCATTAAGGGTAATGTATTAAACTGTTTAAAATGAAATTAATGTGTTCTGGGAGCACATCTGGGGGCATATTTAGGGTTTACACTATTAAAATGGGCATTTTAAGGCATTTTTTGACCAAAACACAACAATGTGGTTTTTCATTATACGCGGGTGCTCGTGTAACATAACCACCGCGAATAATGGGGGCTTACTGTATTGTGGTGATATTGTGGTGACACCAGTTTCTTTGTTTATCTAAACTACAAATTCTTAACAAGTCAATGCACATTCTTCAGCAAATGTATTGCCATTTCAATAATGAACCCCAAACTGATGGAAATGGTAATACAGACTATTTAATTATAGAATGTTATTAGTATATGGTTGTGTATTAAATATGTAGCAAAGATGGCTTAAGGATACATGGTTTAAGGAAAACCAATGCAGATGCAATAGTACTTAAACAGTAAGTATCTGGATTTGGCACTGTTGTATGTGAAGAAGCCAGAGAGATTGATTGGTAGGGATTTTTTTTATGCATGTTTTAACTCTTTATGTCCAGCAGTCATCTGGCCAACCTCCAGGTGCCAAAATGGCCTAGTGGTTACGGCTTTGGCCCTGCGTTCAGAGGGTTGAGGTTCGAATCCCTTGAGCAAGGTACTTTCCCCCCACACTGCTCCCTGGGGGTCTTACTTGGTGAATGGGTTAAATGCAGAGGACAAGTTTTACTGTGTATTGTACCTCTATGACTATGCATGTGACAAATCAAGAATTGAGGTTTTGTCTCTGCCTTGGGGTCATCACCCTTAGAAGATGCAGTTTTTTTGCCAGCATCAAGTCAAACATTTTTTTTAAATATTTTTTCTCACTCATAGCTCAGTGAAGTAAGCGTGAAAGCTCTGTCAAATATGCTTGTAAACTTTCAATCTTTTGTTCGTGTTTCTAAGTAGGTGATGATGTATTTTATGAATTGAATTGGGTGAAAAGTTATTGCTGTGTACACAGACTTGTTTTACAGAAAAATATCCTTTGTATAACATTTTGTCACTTCTTGACATCAAAACAACAGCACAGACTCAAAGCACCCAAGAATGTATGACTGAGCTTAGTGTAATCAATTTTCACTCACCATGTGACTAATAGTTTTTAAGATGCAACCCAGTTCAAATGTAACATTCACCCTGTCCCCTCTTGGCTTTTTGTAATGTTTTCTTGTCTATGTTGTTGTTTACCCCTGCCATGTCACTGTTTGTGAATTTGTTGTATTGATGTCAGTCCCTGCCCTAGTTGCTCCTCCTCCTTAGTGTATCCTCCTGTGTCTCTTCCAGGTGTTTCCCATTGTCTAGTTAATATAAAAAACCTTGTGTTTCAGTCTATGTTTGTCAGCACCTGTGTTTTTGCCCCAGGGTTTCTTGACTGAGGTTTGCTCAGTGTTTTGGCACTCTTCTTTGCCTCTGTGTTTTGCTGTTCAGATTTTAGTTTCTGTGTGTCTCTGTTCAGCCCTGGTCCATCTTTGTAAAACCCTGTTTGTTTTTCATTCTGATTTATCTTGTCTTGATTTGTTTTCTTTAATTTTGCTATTTTCCAGATCCATTTGTCACCTGTGCCTTATAAAAACACACCTAATATTTTAAAAGCAGATGTTTGGGAACATTTCGTCTTTTATGAAAATGCAGGCAACAACAAGTTTGACAAAACATGTTGTGTATAAGACATGGAAGACAAGATGCATTGTAATGCATTTATAATCTAATCACTACCCTTTGAATTATAATTGAATCTAATTGTGAGACCAGTGAAGATTCAAAACCTTGTGAGATGCATGAAATACATGAGCCTTTTAAAAGCTAGTTCCATGCTTAACACACATGCCCTGCTTGACACAGTGACATTTTAAAAGTTTAGCTGGTAGTCCTCTGTTGAGTGACTAATGGAGCAGACTTTCAGTGTCTTGACCAGACTGCCAGACCACTAATACAAATGTTTTTGGATGCTGGGTCTTGCTGTGCCACCTGTGGCTCAACCTCTCTGATATGAAAGTCAAAGACAAAAGACATTCCCTGCACTGGCCTATGTCACCCACTGACCTATTCAGTCCAGACGTCACACAACTGCAGGACACATTTTCAACCAAAGAGAGGCAGATCATTGGCTTTAAGGCACTTCCAGTCAGAAAGTGCCTGCCGACCGATCAGTCTCTCTGGAACCCATTCCTACAGGCTTCACCCTGCCAGGTAAGAGCAGAAAGCCTGCGCACACTGCAGTGTCGATGATTGTTTGAGGCTGCTAGTGCTCTCCTCCTGGTGAATTATTCATTAGGATTCCATTTTTGGAATTTGCATGAATTTAAAAGTTGTGTTCTTAACCCTTAAATTCATACTTTGTGCCATGAGCAAGTTGCAATTTTATTAATACAAACTTCATTACATAATGACACATGTCAAAATATAGGAAACATGTATTATCTTAATAATTTTGTAATTAAAATGACAATTTTAACAACAAAGACCGATACTATACAAAAACAATATTGTTTGCTTTCGTGAAATTAAGTTTGATGTGATATACAGTTTCAAAGCATAATTTACAAACCTCTAATTCAAATACGGATATTGAGCTGCAAAAATTACATTTTAAATTAGCACTTTTTGTCAGGAAAACCAGTGTCATTCACATTAAAAAAGCTAATAAGTATTTTAACCCAGGTTTGTGCATAAAGAATGATACACTGTCACGGTTAGGCCAGTGGCCGGTTAGTTCTGTCTTGCTCTGCTTTCTGTTCTGTGTTCTGGGGGGCTTTTATTTTGATGTGTTTTCTGGGTTTTGCGTGTGTCACGTGTTTTTGCTGTCATGCGATTCACGTTTGCATCTGTTTTGGGTTAGGTTCCTGATTTCTGGTTGTATTTAAGTCTGTTTGTGTCAGTCATCCCTTATGTGTCCATCGCCTCAGTTAGAGCTTGTGTCCTGTTTCCCGTTCCGATTTCTAGTTGTTCACATTCCTGTTATCTGGAGGCCCGCGTGCCTGTTTATGTTCTTGTTTTCTTTTCTTTAATAAAAGCATCACTAGCATGAATCCCTGGTCTGCATCTTGGTCTGTGCTCAGAGGAAGTTCAGGGTCGTGGGCTCACACCCCCGACTCTGACATACACAGGGCAATCAGAACAGAGGTCATGAGCATATATCATTTAACTCTAATATGACACGAGCAGACCAAAGGGGAAAAACCGCAAGAAAAATTTAGCTTATGTATGGACAAAGAGTTCCAGGTATAATATAGGAGAGCACTTACATCTTTTTCTTTTTTAACAAAAACAGAACAGTGAAAAACATCTGTCTGTCTGATATAACAAATATACTAATAAATCTGTTATTAAATTAAGACAAAGCTCGAAATGTCTCACAACCACTATATTTATAATAAAAAATATCTATTTGTTTATCATAACACAAAGTATATTGAAAGGACAAAATCCATTCAATGGTTTATTAAAGAATTAAGGTGCATTAAAGGGTTAAACGTTTTACAGAATATTTTAAGTTGGAATAGTGTAATGCTGCTGGATACATATAGTATTTTTATTACACTAATCATAAAATGTATATAAAAGACCTGTCTTTATTACTAGCCTCATCATGTCTGGTTTGCTTAAACAGATGGCACAGGTATTAGATGACAGTCACGCTTTCACAGCCAGCCAGCCCTCAATCACTGCACCAGTCAAGGCAATGTTGCAGCAAGTTCTGTAACATTCACCGCAGCTTAGAATGCTCATTACTCTCCCATGGACGAGTTAAATCTATCTCTCCCCTGTAGCCATCAAGCAGTAGGGACACTACAGATGGCGAAGAGACTAATCATTTTAAATACATTAATTACCAGACCATCCCCAATACATCAGCCTGAAACCGGGGCTGGGATGTAACAGAACACAAGCACTGCGAATGCATGTTTAGAATACAGAAATTTTGCATCCCTTTTTCAGTTTGTGTTACATTTCGAAACAATGGTATTCAGTTATTTTCACATTTTTTAAATATCCACCCATCCATTATCTGTGCTGCTTATGCTAACCAGGGTCACAGAGGTGGACAAGAGGCAGAAAAATACCCTGGACAGGTCACCAGTGCATCCCAGGGCAGACAGACACAGAAAACTGTTCTCACACACTGTTTAAAATATCCACCAACTAAAGTAAGTGAGTAAATAAATAAATATATAAATCAATAAATATTGAAAAGAAACACCCTCCATAACCTCCTTACCAACATTAGGAAACCTGTGCTAGGAAGAAGGAAGTGGAAAGAGCACAGAATCATGGTGTGGCAGCATATAGAGATCCACAATCCACTCTTCTTATGAGCTTGTTCAAAAAAAATATTGCTACTTCAGTTCATGATTTCATTCAGCTAAACATGACAGTGTACTTTTGTTGCTGTTGATCTACAGTGGACATTACAGTAATGCTGCAAGGCTTTAGAAAGCCAGGCATACTTCATTGTGGTGCATCACATCACCACTGCAGAAGCTGAGAAAATTACAGTGGTGATCAGCGAGGCCTTGCCAAAATGTTCAAACTGGCGCAGGCTGAAGAATCTGACTACTTCAATTAGTGAAAGAGAACTATTTGAATTAATTTTGAAGATGGACCAAACCATGTCAGGGATTAGGGTTAGGGCTAGGGTTAGGGATCAGAGGAAAACATTTTGTTGTTTGTTGTTGGGACATCTTATGACCAACTTGAGTGAGCTAAAACTTTAGGAGATAAAATGAATAAATGTAGGAAAGTGTAAGCATTCCAAATTTCAAGAGATATAGAAATTTAACAAAATTTGACATGTCAGTTATGCAGTGTGTCAAAAATTGCGAGGTTTTAAACTTGGCTAGTGAAATGCTGGGTTTTTACACTGATGTTATTCATTAGGCACCACGACACCACAAATGATTCGTAATGAGCAAGGACCAATTTGAATTACAAATTTCATAACTGGTGACGGTAGTTGAGCAATTGCCCAAAAAGTGCTTTGTGCTGACCCCACTTCAGGGAGCAGCTGCATAAAGGGACACGTCCACCTAGACACAGTACTCTTATTCTGTATCAGCCATCAGGGGCTATAAGTACACCAAGTTTCATGTAGACTGATGTCTAAGTATATAGTATCCTTGACCAAAAAAAATAAAGAAAAAAACATAATATGTGGTCATAATATGTTTCCTTGACAATAAAATAAAAAAAAACTTTATAAGGATAGCAGCGGTCAGAATAAGTTTACTGTAAGCTTTTGTCTGGGTCCCTTGATGCAGTTACCAAAAAGTGTTCCACTTTTGCTTTTAATTTCATGACACAGATGGCAGGATTTGTGGGAGCAGCAGAGAACTGGAGCAACAAAAAAACAATGAAACGTTCAGAAGTTCTGAATTTTGTTGATATGATAAGTGAATATATGAATACATTAACTGAAAAATTATCATTGTTAAACAATGTGAAATAAATAAAAAAAATCCAATAGTGTTCCCATATATCTTATCAGTTAATGTATTTTTTCTCAAGTATTCTGCTCATTTGTGTTGGAGATATAATCTGAGGGGCATTAAAATGTGCTGGCAGTCCCACATCTTTGATACTCTTGTTGAATTCACTTATAATTGACTGCCTCTGTGGTTTCAAAACCTCTTCATAATCTCTCAGGAATTGCAGTTTCATAGGAGAAGGGTATGGTCCTTAATTTTAATGTATGTCAATGGAGCAAGCCATTTTGGACCATTTTGAGTTTCACAAATGTGTGGCTTTATTAAGTGTTACAGTATATTGCAGGCTTCCTTGTTCATACAACCATTCATTGGTTTCAGTTATTGTAAACAAGAAATACAGTATAATCAGAAAAGTTTAACATATGTAGATATTAACTAGAAAAAAACAAGCCATGCTAATTAGAAATCTAATTTGTGAATACTGAACTACATTACGTACTTCCTGTAAAATAACACTTGACCCAGTACTGACTGTTCATTACTAGCCAGTTATTAGGTGTGCTTATCCTCCACCACCATTTAGAGCAATACCTGGACAGTCATATATCTCTCCTCATGAAAGCTATAGTGGATGGATGTCATTGTGAAGATACACTGCACAAACAGCCCTATTCATAACATCAGTCTAGTGTAATTTATGGCTATAAGTAGCACTATTATGTAAATAGACCTCCATTTATGACTCTTCCACATCCCATAACCATCCTGTAAACCTTTTATGGACACATCATTCACAATGTTTAGTACATGAAGGACAAAACTGTCCACCATGCCCGTATGAACCGAGACTCTTCCTGCCTGATAAATTTCTCTCTGACTCTTGCCAGGCCACCATATACACACTAAGCTGTTTCTCTTTGATTTTTTTTCCTAATCTGAGTGCTGTTAGCTAATGACCCTATGAGGAGCTGAAGGACTGATCAGAATACCACAGATCTGTTGTTGACTTCTCATTAATGGCATATTCACAGGGAGCTTAGTTAATGATCCAGAACACCGTGAATGAAATAGACAAGCTCAACAACTATGAGTTCAGCTGAGTCACACACTGACTCAGATGTCATTAGTGGAGGTGGTGGAAACAAATGTTTCATTCCCCTTGCCACAAATATTACTTTGATACCTCCTATTCCTATTCTACACTGAGAGATTGGCTACAGAGGTTTGATACATGATTTAACTCTTTAATGACTATAAAACTATAGTGCATTCTAGTCTGGAAATCATCCTCAGCTGCAACGACCACTCTGGTGAAGAATGAACAAGACTAACCAGTAAAAATGCATACGTATGTGATAATAAGTATTTCAACTGCACAAGGAAAATCAAGATTCCTAAACAG
Organism: Brachypetersius altus; assembly: GCA_037974465.1. NCBI lineage: Eukaryota > Metazoa > Chordata > Actinopteri > Characiformes > Alestidae > Brachypetersius > Brachypetersius altus. The sequence continues at coordinate 18,628,559 of JBBPDB010000108.1, read as the reverse complement.
AAATTGGCTTAGACATATTGAAGAAAGAATTTTTGTAAATTGGTGTTGTACTTTTTGCACCAGGGTGTTTTTGCACCCTGCTAATTTGTGGTTATGACATCATCTTGTTTGTTTAGATTTCTAAAATGTGCCAACCACTTAATTATCTCAGTCTCACACTTTAAAAAGTTGTGTTCATGGCTAAATTATCTCATTTGTATGCCTGACTAAGTCGTGACAAGTGCTTGAATATCTCATTCTCTAACAAGTTGTTCACTTGCAGTCAAAACTAATTATCAAGATTGATGTCATTCCCATGCCTTAATAAATAATTGCTGTCATTTTTTCCGCTTCAAACACCTTACTAGTCACAAACTCATTATCATGACTTAATTATATTGTTCTCTGACCATATAAAATTGTGACTATGGCTTAATTACGTTGTTCATACGCTTTACAAAGTCATGGCCATGGTTTAATTATTATGACTTAATTATCTTGTTCATAGGTCGCACTAGGCCATGGCCATGTATTTGACACTTGTTCCCATGTTTTTGTAATTTGTGGCTTTATTTTTATTAAGACAAGATGCCAGTATGGCTCCACAGAAATCATTTACAGAAATGATTTTTAAAGAACCATTAAAATATTGTTTGCATGGGCGGCCTTTTAACCTTTGTAACAGTGTACTTTCACCAAAAATAGTTCTGGAGGAATTTCAGTAAATTGGTCTTCTTTAAACATTTGTACATTGTAAACTAAGTTCCATCCACTGGACCTGGGGGCTCTGAACAAGTACTTACATCACAGTATATTTAAAGTACAAATACATCTCCATCTGATTCTGTAATGGCTTCACAGTTCTGGATCTGAAAGACGTCCTTCTCCCCTATTTTTTTTTTTATTATTATTTTGCTGCGGTTCAGGCTCGCTTCAACTCCCCCTACATTCATAAAGAAAGCAGAGGCTGTTGAGTCCCTTCAAGGTGGCAGGACTCAGAATCACCAATTACATAGATGACTGGCTGCAGCGAACAAACTCCCATCAGAGGGCGAGAGCATTCGCAGATAGTCCTCTCCCACAGCCACAAAACTAGGCTCCACCATCAATTATGAAAAGATCCTACTCGCCCCTGTGCAGCGAACTGTTTCGCTGATTCTTTACTGGGTTAGCCACATTTTGTGTGCGTGAATGTCTTTGCTCAGAAAAGGACATGAGTAAACTTTCCCCTATGTCTTTCCCTTATCTGCCTATTGTTCTCCTCCGATAGCCTTTATTCCATTGGGATGGTTCCAACTGAGGAACTTTCGGAGATGGGCAGCCTTGTTGCCGGATGAATGCTTTAAACAGGAGATATCTGAACAGACTCTGGTGGCTCACTTAGGTCTTGCAGCCTTGCTTTTTTTCTCTCCTCAAGACAGGAACAAACTGCATACTTGTTCCAGAAGAATCCTCAGAGCAGCCTAAAACTGTTTGTTCTGTTCCAGCTGCCAACACAAAAATTAACATTTTACTGAACCTGGACACCTGCCTCTGAAGCAGTGGGTGCTGGAACAGGACAAAAACACAGGCAGAACTGGTGCTTAGAACTGGTTTGATTAATCTGAACCAAAAAGAACACAAGGGCACCTTTTTTATGCTTTCTCCATATATAAGACTGTCTGGATGTCATGCACACCAGTTTATGAGGAACATCTACCATGTACATGTTCTTATTAGATATTTCATGAACTGAGCCTACTGTACACACTCAAAAATGTTTCTTATCTTTTGTACATTGTTCTGGTAAAAATAATTTGATAATATAGAATCTTTTCATCATGTGGCAGTCCTTTAACCTTCAAAATGGTACTTCATTCTAAAGTGTCATTTACAAAAAGACATTCTTTGAAGAACCATCTTTGAAATTATCGTTAATGGCCCAAAATGGTTCTTCTAAGGCACTGTTCCAAAGAACCTTTTGCCACCTTTTAAGTCAATTACTGACTGAAGCCCATCTGTTGCTGGACACACATTGTCAGCTGCAATACAGTCTGTCAGCCAGGGATCAAAATTCAATTGGCTCACTCCTGGCAGAGACAATATTTGAACTTTTTCCTTCTTTGTGAAAATCTTTCATCTAAAATTATTGCATAGGTTGTGTGCATATTTAATATAAAATGGTAGGTTTGGAAAGCCATTTGACTTGGAAGTGATTTACTGATAAGAACATGTACATAGTCTATGGGAGGTTGTTAAAAATTAAAAGCACACAAACCGTAAAAGTAATTCATAACGTAGGCAAGCCAATTCATATTTAAAATGTCAAGCAACAGAATAATATCATTTACAAAGCAAACATAAAATATGGTCCATTTATAGGGTAATAACTTGCATTTAAATGTACTTCATGAAGGCTATTCACACCTAACACTTGTGTTTTTACCCATACACCTTCCCTATCACCAGCATGTGCTGTACACTTTTATTGTGTACTATAGTCTACAACACAAAATTGCTTAGTGAAAAGCGTTTCTTTAGAAATACACCAAGCAGAGGACACATTTCTGATGTTAAAATTTTAGTTTACCCATTTTAATTTCCAGTGTTCTGTGTTCTGTTGTCTTACAGAATACATAAAAATGTACTGATTAAATGTAATCATCAAGTTAATTTGCATGGTTTTGTACTTTTATTTACACTAAATCACTGAATTCAGCAATTTTTTAAAAGACCCTGGTCAGTGTAGTTAACTTTATTAACATTTTTCTGATGTTAGGTCTTCACTTAGTTAGGGTTCGTCTACATGAATGTTTGAATCTATGATAAATGAACGTGCTCTGAACACCATAGGCATTTTTGTTACATTTTATATCTGCATTTCATTGGCTTAAGTGAGGTGTTACACTGGCATTTGTCTCATGCTGTTTAGCGCCTATAGTTTTGTGTAATTATTCTCTCTAGATTGTTGACATGTTTATAGTTGAAAACATCATTCCCTATTCTTTGTTAAAACTTACAATCGACATTCTTGTTTTAATAATTCTCCTGCTTTGGCGCCATAGACAGGAGAGGCGCAAACATTTGTCACGGTTCCCAGAACATTTGAATTATGGGACATATTCAGTCCCCTCATCAAATGAATGGCATGTAAACGCATCAGCAGCATTTTCTTCACGTTCATCAGGATTTTGGCAGAATTTGACACAAAGACAACATTGCATGCAACTGTTTTTGATGCCAGCTGAACACGCAACCGTCTGAACGTGCTGAACGCCCGTGTGGATGCTTCGATTTGCTCCAATGAGCAGAAAAACGGCAAAAAAATGTCTGATTCAAAAGTCTGTGTGGACGAAGTCTAAAATACAGGTTTCCAGTCACCATAGCGATCTCACAGCTGTTAGCCTCAATATCTTTAATGGAAGACTAGAAGGTGAGAAATTGTACACTGCAGTAAGTGGGCTCAGTGTAGAGTTGGTTCAGATTCAATTAATTTGTAGATTTCTTTTCAAAATTCCAGTCTCTGCTTGGAGATGCAGTTTTTTGTTAGCTTACACAGAATTGTGTGCTTTCATACTACAGAGTGGACCGCAGAGCCTGATTATGTGAGAGAGGCAGAAGAAACAGTTTTAATGAAGAAAAGAAGCGTATCAAAGCCCCTCAGGGTCCATCATGACGGTCATGCTAAAACAAGCAGTAATAACGAGTGTGCGTTGTTATGCCCCTCAGTTCAATCCCAGCTCAGTCAAGCATTACTGACTACAGGACCGGACAGGACTAGTTATAATGGAGTTTCAAGATCAAATGAGTATTTTCCCCACACTGCTATGCAGAGCTGTGCTTTTCCTTTGTCCTTTAGCTAATCTCCATTTGATGAATATCAGCCATCTCTAATCTGTGTGGTCTTTCTAAATATATGAACCGCAGTCAATAGAGATGACAGCCCTTACAGTCTTACTCATTGATTTATCCATACACGAGCTTCCGCTGCCAGTCAGGATTAGAGAATTTATGACTTATCACAGATACCCACAGAGATCATTAGAGGCACATCAAACAAGCAAACAAGGAGAACATCTGGCCATTGTTTTTAGCATGTTCTCCATCAAAGCTCATTAATTTAAATAAGAAGCATTTTAGGATGCATCATATTGGCTTTAAAGCCCCTGTCAGTATGGTTTCAGATGTGCAAAAATGTGTGTGTATATATATATAATTCAACTTGTTAAACCAAAAAATATATACTGGACTATGTTTCTTTGTTTCATTTTTGGAGCTAATGTTCCAGAATAGAGATCTGCACTCCCATAAGACTTTCTTACCACCAGAATATCTTGCAGCATGGGGCTAATTTTCAGTGTCATGAACAGGAATGGATGGTTAACCATCCCAGTGCGGGTGGCAGTGGGACACACACACAAGCAAAAAATCCTGTGAATAATGAATTGTCTATGTGAGATGGTGACAATCTAACTAGCATTTATAAATATTATAAAAAGAAAACAGCAAACCAACTACAAGCAAATTGCATTCCTGCAGGCTACAGAAAGTGTTATCAGAAAAGTGGTTTGACATGTTTCATTGTATAATGTGAGTAATGCAGTTGGAACCAGCCATTTGCTTGCTGTGATAACATTAACGTTTTATATTGTCTATAGGTACCTATAATGTGTTTTTATTCTTGCGTTGTATGTACAGGGAAAAAATAATCTATTGTTGCTATTTCACCCATATTTGCCATATTCTGACAGAAGAAAAATCATTTATGTATGAATAGACTATGTCAAATGTTGGAAGTAAATTAGCCTATATACACATCTGCACGTGGAAATATTTAGTTTATGGGCAGAAGTAGGACAAACGATGTCCATTTTCTGTGGAAGCGGAAAGAAATTTTGCTTGAACAAGCAAAAGTGAGGCTAAAAATTGGTCCAGCACAGACCTCTATTCCAGAACTCAGGCTGTCATCATTTGACTGATACATATGCCACATGTGATATGTGAATGTCCAGTAACCTATAGCTAGCAAACTTAAACTGAGGTCATACAGGCAGCATCATCATCACCGTCAAAAATGTAGCTTCATTTGTGCTCTGGTTATAAGAAGTAGCTAACAAACATATCAGAGATATCATTATAGTAAAAATTATCCTCTAACAGAGATTAGGACTATAGTTAACATGTTTAATACAACACCCATAACCATGAAAATGAGGGGACAGGGAAATAAACACAAAGGTGATCTGCTATGATTCAGTTTAGATTGGGTGCAAAATGTATGAAAGAGCTTTCACAGGTTTCCAAAGGTTTGATTGTGTTAATCAGTCCCCTGCTCCCATCTAATAAAATTCCCTCTCAAGACATTCCTCCAAGTCATTTGCTTTTATCCTGTTAAGGAGAATTACCATCTTCCAGAGCTGACCTTGATTTTGTCTCCTTTCCTGATGTTTTGTGACTCTGATTTAAAACCACTGATGCGTTTCCATTTTATTTGCAACATATGAATGTCAAATGTCTTTGAAGGGTTGGCACGTACTGAGACATGTCTCTTTGTGCCTGCCTACCTAACTAACTGTGTCCCATTAACCTTTGCCTCGTGTGTTCTCATTATTTCCTCAACTAGATGTCACAGTTTTTCATTTAATCGGGTTCTAATTAAAAGGCAGGTCTAGCGCAACTTCTGGGTTTCATTTCAACAGAAAACCCCATGTGGATTCGAGTGTTAGGTCTAATAAAGGTCTGATCAATGGATAGATAAATGCATTCAGTCCAATTTAACATCTGCAGTGAAATTCCCACAACAGAGGACAAATCTTCAGCTCCACCATTTGCATCTCTAACCAAAACCTTTTTATTGGATCTGCAAAAACGGTGCCATTGTCATGATGCAAAACATTCTCTATACAGTTAAAAAGAAAGAGGAAAAAAAAAAACAGAAAGCTTCTCAGAGCCCAGGTTCCCATGAGAGCCCACAAGGGTTGTAGTGATGAGTGAATTTTCATGTAGTAAAATTAATATTGTCGGAAACTTTGTTAATTTTGTAAAATGGTAATTTCACAACGTGATCCTGGTAGAATTTAATTAGCACTCATTTCCTCTCCTTCACATCTGTGGGCTGTGTGATAAGCTGTGTGAGGTTTTGTGTCCCACAGAACATTACAAGACATGGTCGACTAAAGTAAGTCAAACGGTCTGCAATTTAAATGTGGATCACTGAAAGTAATAGGAAAAAGACTGGGCTAATAAGTTTACACCCGGAAAAAATACCTCCACCAGCCAATGAAATGAAGTGCGAGAGTCTAGTGTTTATAGCCCTAAAACACTACCATACACATGATATGGGCATCGATTCGAGACTATGAATCCTGAGACAATGCCACATGAGAGTACTTTCCTCTGTTCTCTGACTACTAAAATGGAGAGACTATTCGCAAAATCTATATCTATTCTGAACGTGAACTCCAGAAATTTGACTTTCATAAGAAAATCTAATCAATGACCCCGGAGCATGAAAGGTGTGGAGGTGATTTGACACATTGTCATAAACAAGGCAGACACTGAATATAATCAGGGTATGTGTGTGGGTTGGGAGCAGGGAGGATGTTGGAGAGCCAAGTTAAAATATTTTAACCAAGCCATAACTTCTGCATTTGCAAGAGGAACTTTTAGACTTATTTAGACTTTATGTATCATCATTTTCTAAAGATAAAAAAGTCAGTCAGTTTTAATTATAGCAGAATGGTCTGGTTCTACAATTTGATTGGCTGCTCGAAGCCATTATAAAATCCTGCAGATACTCATGAATATGAACTTTTTATCTTGGTTTAGGAGGAGAGCCAGACAAATACAGTACAGTAATCCCTTGCTTTTCATGGGCTGTTGCATTCCAAGAGCCCCCGTGTATACTAAAATACCATGTTGCTGTGTTTTGGTAAAAAAATGGCTAAAAATTTTATAGTGTAAACCCTAAATATGCCAAATATGCTCCCAGAACACTTTAATTTCATTTTAATCTCTGTTTAATGCATATTACCCATAAAGAAATGTAAAGGTAAATAAATAATAAATCGTTAATAATAATAACCGTTAGCATTAGTGGTTAGCATTAGCAGCGTGCAAAGACTTGTACACAAGTCTTGATGTTCAGTTAAGTCAGGGACAAGGCAGAAAAT
>JBBPDB010000108.1:18594858-18609548 GCA_037974465.1 Brachypetersius altus | reverse complement strand
TGTGTGTGTGTGTGTGTGTGTGTGTGTGTGTGTGTGTGTGTGTGTGTGTGTGTGTGTGTGTGTGAGAGAGAGAGAGTCTAATATCCTTAGGAAATTTACCATTTTGCCATTATCAGTAGATGCTGCACGGCCTGCAGGGGCTGCATACCAAAATAAACAAGGCCTAACTGAAGCAAAATGAACCTAAGTTAATCGCAGAGATGCCTTTGCCTTTAATGGAATGGATTTGCTTTGCGTTATACTCTTCATTTTCTATGCAGGTTGTGCTTTAATGTGCTTTATGTATGTAAGGCCAGCATCATAGGGCAGATTATCAACTGGCACACAGTGCTACAACATCAAAGATGATTGCGTTGGTGAGAAAATGAGCATGCACGTTGGATATTATCATACCTCCTCCGTTCTGCAAAATCCAAACAGGCCTCATGCTCTGCTGTGCCTGGACAACTGCGGAGCATGCTCAGGTGTAACAACAGCTGTGCTTTCAGCCCAGGCTCACCTCCAGAGCAGGCGGCTCCCGCAGCGCACGACTGACGCGTTTCTGGAAAAGATCAGAGAGAGAGCCTGCGAGCCGCTCTTGCTGCACAGCCGCAGATAAACAAGGACAGAGCGCTGGCTGATGTGGAACAATGAGACCAGGCCTTCTGGACGCACCAGAAATCCCTCTGTGCTGTTCTGAAATGGCAGCATGCAGACAGATTGGTCAAGGGGGTCTTCTGAGCCGTCGCCTTTGCTCCAAGGGTGGGAATGGGTTGTGACTTGATCCAGTTAGATCTGCAGCAGGTCACCCAATCACAGCAGGACATCAGATAAATCAAAACCTGTGGGGTCCCCTCTCACCACAAGTACAAGCGCATGGTGATTCACACTGCAGCCAAGAAAAGATGCAGGCTTTTATCAAACCCCTGCAGTCTTTCCTTTCCTCTTAGAACTATGACAATTAACAAGCCTCTCCATGCTGCTCACAGAGCATTGTGCAACCCTCTCCCCGGGTTGCGGCCCATGCATTATTAATTGTGGCCTCTCATGGTAAATAATTACATCTCATTATCAAATCCTGAGACTCCACTGTGGAGCTACGTCCTCTGTCTCTCTGTAATGAGCCCGAGAGAAGGCCCGTTTTGCACTGTTAGAGCCGCTTGAGTGAGGCACGCGCGCCTTCTCAACTTTCAGAGACTGAAAGAGTGCGACAAACCGCATCTATCTGTATGGAACTCCCCTCCCTACCAGGCCCATGCAGAATGCTAGTAAAAAGCTTATTCAGCTACACCTCTAGAATAAAACTGAGTTTTATAGGGTTATAGGTTCTATGCATCAGGGGGATCTCTATTACATACATCCTGGTTTTGTCCCATGGAACACAATTACTGGATTAGCATTTTAATGGGCTTTCAACAAAAAAATATTTAAAATGTTTTAGCAATTTTTAATCTCCTTCCCTTACACACTACAGCTAGCCGTGATGGCTGGTAAAGTCGTGTTGCTGACATGGAAATCCTCTAAAGCTCCATGCTTCAAGCGATGGATAGATGAGATGAATGAGAAACAGAGCAACTGTTCTCTTGTGAATCAAAATCACAAAAATGCTTTTGGGATACATGGGAATCCTTTTTGAAAAATTAGCAATAACTATGTCTTGTCTGACCCTGCAGCCTTTGTCATTTGTTAATCGAGTTTCAGTGTAGCTGCAAGACAGCCACCTCGCCCCCTTTTTTCATCATATCATGACCCCTGCTACAGTGCAGTAACAACTAAAAATGTAGTTTTTAAGAGGCACAGAAGCTGACACGTTTCAAAACCTCAAGAACTGTTTAAGCTAAATTTTTGAAAATTGGTGTGCTTAAACCTGGCTACATTTGATCATATCTGCTAAACTTCCATTTGACTCACTCAACAAAAGGGCCAATATAAATTCAGTAACCAATGAATATCTGTGCCAGAATCTTTCAATGTTAGGATTTAAACATGAAATTTTACTTATTGTACCACCTACTTTGGATGCACACTAGATTTAATTTCATCAAAAGTGGGGCAATGTCTACATAACCCTTCAAATTTTGAAATTTGGTAAGTTTACATTGGGCTGGATTTGCTCACACCCCCCACAGTTCAATTTGTCAATTTTCAAAAATGTATGCCAACAGCCAATTAGAATTCAGCAGCCAATACATGCCTGTGTAAATGGCCAATCTTAATGAAAATGTGTAGGTTCATTCATCATGGGATATAGATGTTATTAACCCATTTTCAAATAAATAAGCCATAGGATGTCACCACAACAAGCTAAAACATGTTCGACGTTTTTAATATCCATGTGGAAAATCTGATATTTTTGATATGTCTGAGAATAACTTTAGCCACGCTACAGTACTATATCATGTTATGCAACACTAAAACTGAAGCTGTTGAACTATCTCTACAGTCTGCATTCTAAAAACAGCAGTGTTGAAAAGGATATAGGTTGTGTATAACTGTAAGGCTTTGGTGAATGTGGTCAGAGAAGATATGCTGTCAGAAAACTGCACTAGAGAGACATGTCTTGTCAAAAGATTATTAATATTTCTTGTTTTCTCTCTTTGAGAGGAAATAATCTGTTTCTATCCATCAGTGTCAATTTAAAAAAAATAGCCCAAGACTGTTTTAGCCCAATACATATTACACATGTATTTGTTTACACTCTGCATAATGTACTGACAGTAGATTAGTTCCAAAAAACGACATTACATAGTCGCAACTTCTGTAGTTTAGACTATGTTAGATTATGTACTGCTCATTAAATTGAACGCAATCATTGTCAACATCCTGTTAAGCTTGTCCTCCCTTCCTCCCTCCCTCCACCTACTTCAAAAGAATGTTTTAGTGGGTGGTGCAGGGATAGGGATATTATTTGCTCCATTCCAAGCTTGTTTCATTCTGTAGTTCATTTTCAGATTCCCTAGACCTGCCTCTGCCTCCTTCACAAGACTCTGCCTCCCCTTATTGCATTTATAGGAACAAAGGGAAGGCACAGAAACTGTGTCATGTATAAGTTATTGCAGGCTTCATGTATAAATCATGGCCAGTCCATTCCTTTTTGGTCACATAGGCTTTTCAGTTAGAAAAACGTGTCGAGTGGAGCAAGGTGAAATCCCTCACAAAGCAGTTCTATATAAAAGAGCCTCGGAAATGCACTTGTTGGACTTCTAATAGAATAGTTATGTAAAGCTGCCACATCTAAATGATAAATCTGAACACGCCTTGAGCTTTTTGACATTAAGTAGTTCTGATTCATATGTTGCAGCATTCTTTTAGTAGGTAACTAACACAGAATATAAAGCCACTCACTGTGGCTTTTTCTCAGCCAGTCATTGCAACATGCATTTAATTTCAGCATGTAGTTATACATATGGATGACGTGTATAATGTGAGTCAGTGAGAGAAGATGAGGCCTCTTGTATTATTGGCTGGGGTGCTGGGACAGTGTGAGTTTGGCAGAACAGCCCATGTCATGAGCATGATGCTGGTGGGCTAGCTAAATGTGCTCATTTCACACTCCATTTAACAGGAAGCACTCTAAGGGGGTGGGATACGTTGACTGTGGTGACGTAGGGAATCTCTCAGCATGCATGAGGATCTGCCTTGGAGGGACCCAGAATAGACGGGCTTCCCACTGGCAAAGCTGGCTTATTTCATGTTTGATAATTACTCTTTGAAACTTTTTTTTCCATTTTTCTCACCCTTATCAGCCAGGTCACCTTGAATTGTGATGATACACATAGCTGCCTTGAATCATGTAAGCATCCATTGTACTGTCCATCTACAAACACACTTGGTCTTACACTCATTCGACATACTGGCAAACAATCATCTTGTTATCTAGAGGTAATGGGGAAGAAGAAACTGAGTTTGGGCCTGGCATGAGTGCACACATTCACATGTTCCTCGTTCTTCTTTGTCACGGTCTATAGTGCAGTGGAATGAAAAAACTAGTATAGAAGCTTTACATGGTTTGTTATTTAAATGGCCTATATCACGGACAGCTGAATTTTTTTTAAATAGTGCACAACAAAATAACAAATCATTAAACTTGTTGTTTTTGGACCCTTTGGGCTATAAGCATCATCTTGATGTCTTTTGTCGGAACAACTTTAAGTATTATTGAAGCCAAGTGACTAAATTCGACATTTTTTATTTGTGCCCTAACAAATAGTGTGACAAGAGTTACATGTGAAGTCCACCCCAATGTGCATTTTTATGTGGGGCGATGAAACAAATGATTTTAAATTAAACTAAGCTGCAAATTCTGCCTGTTCTAAATTAATTGCTTTTGGGATGTAACAAAAAACAGTGCCCTTACATATATTGATCATGGCTGCAGCAGTTTATCTCACCTGTTTTTGAGCCTCCACGGTTTTTTGAATGAGACACAATACAATTTAGTCCGTCAGAGGAGAGGTTATTTACATAATATCTTTATTCTTTGGAATAAAGAGATGTAAAAATGTTTTGGGACATCACAGAGAAAAATGAAACGCAAGAAAAAGGTAAATTACAGGCTCATTAAAGAGCCTTTTAACAAATCTAATGAACCATATAAAAATTAACATTTAAGAACCTTTCTTTTCATGAGTGCCACACTGCTGCTGTTAGCCACTCGGTCAATTGAAAGCTCTTTCTTCAAATGTGTTTGTAATTTCCAATTGCTGCTCTTCAGCATCAATGAAGACGTGATCACAACTACACAATCACAATCGCTTCAAGTGAAATGATTGATACATTCTCTCTCTTTCGCACACTTGCCGCTTCTTCGACAAAACCATCTGACTAATGGTTGTTTTCTCATCATTCATGGCTGACGGTTTCCAAATATGCCTTTGTTTGTCAAACGCGTTCTGAATCAAACATGGTACTGCGGTCCTACAAACAAAAATCAGCGGCTAGAGGAGAGCCTGGGCCCATAAACAAAGCACCTGTTTTACATTCCGAAGCCAGCACAGATCTGGCCCTAATGAGTTGGCTCAGCCTGGAGAAACGGACAATACCCTGCAACTATCCCACCGCGAGCAATGACTCTGAAATGAGCCAAGGCAGGGTGAAAGCCAGAAGCCAGCCCATCAAGTCCTCCATTTCATTCAGTTCATTCAGCTTCACCATGTGAGGGTGATCTACTGACACAGAGCTGTTAATAATCGTCATAAAAAAGTGTCTGCTTGAAGTCACTGTGCTCATAGTAGCACTGGCTGTTGATTTTGCTTTGGGTTGAGAGAGGTTGACAGCGGCTGGGGCAGCGGTGGGTCTATTCTCTCACTCTGTGACTGAGCTGTTTGGCCGGACCCTCCGCTGAGCAGATGGTCTTTGCTGGGGGGAAGTGAAGAAGATGGGCTAGAGCAGAGGCACTCTGTTTGACTAGAAAGCACACACATTCACACACAAACTCACACACACCCTCACACACACACACACACACACACACACACAAACACGCACACACACACTCACCAAGTAATGTTGGAGGTTTAATGTAGAGAAAAGTAATGTAAAGGGCTTTTGCAGGGTTTACGTAAAACTGCAGCATCAGCAAGTCTTCGGCAGAAGTATGCATGTGTGTGGGGGTGGAGGGGTTTTGTGTGTGTGTGTGTGTGTGTGTGTGTGTGTATGTGTGTGTGTGTGAGCATGCAAGAAGGAAGATATGGACTTAATAAATCTATGTCCAGCCTTGCCCTATGCCTCTCTATAGGGAGTCTGATGTGAAGAATGCATTAACGCTGTATCTATGCTCCGTGTACGCGCTTCTATTCTGTACATGCCAAAGGGAGTCATCCGATAACATGTACAGAATATCTATCTGTGAGAGCCTGAAACACAAGACTAAGGGAAAATTAGGATTTATGCTTAGTCAGTTGCTCAAGATAATTAAGCTGTGATAGTAGAGGAGCTTCCCCTCATGGCAAAGGTTTTTGATGTTAAAAAAAAAACCTCCTCATTTGCCGACAACAAACTCACCGATGTGCTTGGAGGCAAAATCAAAGCAGACCTTGCTCTATTGCCAGTTCATGACAGCAGTCTGACCTATCAATATCTGGCAAAGTGTCTTAATTACACTGAACTGGGGCTCTGTTTGAGAACACATACTGAATGATCCTTCCTGTATCAGACATCGTGTTTTTCAGAGAATAAAAGGGTTAAAGAAGCTTTGCTGGGGAAACACTACATAAGAACCACTTTTTTGTTCCCTAAAGCTGTGGTTATGCAGGACCCTTGCCTTGCACATTTGAGCTTTTTCCCTGTTTTGACACAACCACTTCAACCCAGAAAAATAAGTTAATTAGCTGATTAGTGATCAGGTGTGTAGGGAGTAGGAAAACTCAAATGTGCTGAGCAAGGGGTCCCTCCAGGACCAGAGTTGGCCTGAAGGATGATACTGGATACTGGATGAAAAATAACCCTTTTAAAGCTTAAAGAATCACATACTCTAATAGTTTCACACCAATTAAAGGATATAGGAAGTCCATTTAAGAACCATTTAGGAATCTTTATTTTCTGGAGGGAAGGCAGAGAAAAGAGACACTTTTTGTTTCCTTCAGAGCCTATCAATTGAGTGCTTTTAAAATGAGACTTTGTTTGTTTGCTTGTTTTTTCGATTGAAAGATCCTTTAGGAAAGTAATATTGTTTCTTCTATGGTACATTTTTAAGAATGTACAAGCCTTAACAATATTGTCTCAATGAATATTATATCTAATATCTATGTAGTAGCATTATTAACCAGTTCATGCTACAAAATCAACAAATACAATAAAATCCTAATTTAACAGTACTGCCCATTACTTGGCTATTAGCGAAAGTGGAAGAACTCAACACCTCCCATCAAAGTAGAACAAACTTCAGCAGAAGGGATATGAGCCAATTCATCATCTAACAGGCCTTCATACATCATATACTTTTGATTGAGTGGTAAATAGAAAGCCTTTTAGCATCTGGTCTCTGTTGAGTTGATGGAATACAGTTACCGTACTGAGTAATCAATAATAGATGCCAAATGTGTAGACAGTGTATGCATTAAGCATACAGAGGAAGCCATTACTCCACCCATGCAGCTAGCATGCTAGAAGACTAAATTATAGATACTAAATCGAGGGGAAAAAAGTCGGCCAGTTTAAATAAGACTGAAATATGTTATTCTATATGTGCTGAGTGCATAAAGCAGGTGAAATATGACTAATCTAATTTGCTTTCACCATCTGTTTTGTTCTCACCCCTCAAAGCTGACAGACACAGGGATCTGTGGGAAAGAGCAGCCAATCAGAAGCAAAATAAACAGTCTTTATAAAGAGCAGGTGCTCTGAGAAAACAACCATTACAGCTAAATGTTAACGGTTCTTTTTCCCTGGCCAGCCCCTCACACAATGCAGTGTGATTAACCTCAAGCGTAAACCTTGTTCAGAAAAAAACAGCTGCTCTAAATTTAAAGAGCATGGAGTGGATCTGCAGGCCGTGACAACACAGTGTAGAAACAATGCACAGCTGCAAGCTATCAGTACTAGCAATTGCCCAAAAGTCCTTCAGGCTGACACCCAAAATCACTACTGGAAGCAAAAAAAAATTCATAGCTTTATACAATTATTGGCCGTCATTCGTGGTGGATAATTGTCTGACATTTATGCTGCCACATACTGTAAGTGTCAGTGTGGCATTATGGAAAGGTCACAAAGAACATACCTCAATGTCCATTGTGGCTCCAGCCAAGCCCATATGCACTGCTTCAAGCTTCGACAGCTGCGAAACTGAAGCTTCAGTTTTCCTCTTAGCCTTCTTTCTAGCCTACTGGGAGAGGGCATATGCCATGTAGAATGAGGGCTTGTTTCCTCTTTTTTCTTAACTAATGAAATAAATAATTCCCAGTATCATCGTCTAGTCTTTTTCATCATTATAAACCTATGTTTAAAAGTCTACATCTTTAGAGGGCTTCTTTCCCAGTCTTACCCCGCAGGTATGATAATGGAGCTGGAATCATGATGAAACCCAACAAGTTCCAGACCTATAGCAGCTTAGCCTGTCAAGGCTTGTCTCTTTCCAATACTGATATCCGGCAGATATACTGCCAGCTGTACAAGAAGCATCAGCAATGAGTTATTTCATGAGGTAAAACTCCAAATTTACAGGCCAGCAGTTTTGCGGTCCATTGGCCAGCCAAGACTATGGGATCTTAGCTCTGTTTCACTGTGTTGCAATTCTTATGGCTCACAGAAAGACCTGTTGTTGGACATGTGTGCACAAAATGTAGAAAAAAAACTTTAAACAAAACTGTAGATATGAAAAAATCAGTAACATAAATGAACAGTAAAATCAGCTTTTCCTTTCTTCTTTTGTAACTGATTCATTAGAGCGGTGCAAAAACCTCTTTTTTACTACAGCAGAAAAATCCTTGTATTATCTCTTCTAATTACTCTCCAGTTTAACAATGTTCTCATTCAGTGCTGTGCAGTATCATACCCTATGAATGGCTTTTTGTCTGTTGGCTTTCTAACAGGCATAATCGTGCGGTAATGTTTATCCGGAGGAAATAATACATAATTGACGATAATGAAGATTCAGTCATACTACAAAGTCATTTTTTTCATCGAATCAACGTGTGAATTTTCAAAGTTGACCCATTTCTTACTTACCTTATCTGGTGGTTGCTTTCTTTACTGCGTATGGACAGGGAGCTTCTGCATTTTCAGCTAGACCCAGGCGAAGGCTGATCGGTCGGTGCCGTGCTAATCAGACTGGGAACGCTGGCTCCCAGTGAGACGAGCTCCATCCCCGTGGCAATAAAATTCAGAGAGGAATCCCCCGCCTCAGCGTCCGAGCGGACCGGGCTGGTGCGCTGTCCAGCCGGAGTGGTGCTGAAACGCTCTCCGAGAGCAAGTGCTGTCCATCTCCCCAACACCTCCACTCCATTCACTCTCTAATTACAGCCGCATTGTGCTCACAGTCTACACCCCTGGTGCGTGCGCTCGGGCCAGCCGGTGAGGATGGTCGAGGTACCAGTGCAGAAATGGGGGGCTGCGCTAGTCAGTCGATGGATGCAGTGCTTTCAACGCCCACATGCTCCACTCGATCATTAACACAACGCAGCCCATGCCAAAGTACTCTGGCTCAAATAAAGGCTGTCTGAAGACCACCAAAGGTGATCAAACACAAACACATTAATCACACTCGGTGTTTCTCTGAAGCTCGTGGAGTCCAGATCCGTGCGTAATGAATTCCTCCTTTCAGGCATTAACCATGGGCGGGGGAAACATCCACAGCACTTTCTTGTCGTGACCAAATTTCGTTACTTTCTGAAAAGCCTTTACTTACTTAAACGTAACAAAGAATGCAACTACGTCATTAAAAGCTAGGTCGAGAGACAGTATGCTTACTGGTCGATAAAGCTAAATCAAGCACTCCCGCCATAAGTTTCTGAATATATTTATAAGCATTAATAAGTGAAAGAAGGGGGCGTCAGAATAAGCCAGGCCATTTCAGCAGTGCAGGAACCAAGGGGCCACAATAAAGGGTTCCGTCCCAGTCCCACAGATCATTTTTTAGTCTGAAATGGTCCAACGTGTAGGCGTGTTCCAGCACTCACGAGTCCTCCAGTCCTCTGAGAACCGCACGCGCTACCAGTGCGAGAGACGGCCGCGTGCAGCGCCATGCTGACACCTAGCGGTGCAATACCCGCATGCGCACATTAATTAACTCGCTCCGTCCAGTTCACTCAGGACAAACTGGTCTTGTTAAAGTTTTGTTAAAATCTTGGCGTGATCGTGTGTTTCCAAACGAGACATATCCATGCCTTTATTTTCTGGTTGACTATTGCAACTCTCCCCACTGGGATTCCTAAAAACTCCATTAGACAGCTCCAGCTCATTCAAAATGGTTCTGCCATAACCAAGAGAAGAGAGCACATCACATTCTCAGCCCCTCGCCCTGACTCCAAGTGCATTATCATAAATACATTATCATAAATACATCTCTGATATGTTTTAAGTATATATTCTTGGTAGGTCTTTTAGATCTGCTGGAGCTGGTCAGCTAGTGGTGAAAAGAGCAGAAATGAAACTATGCTATCTGCTGCTAGTATAAACTGTCCATCAGTATCAGCTTTGCACCAACTGTAACTTTAAAGCTGCTGAAAACTGACTATTTTCCTATACTGACTTTTAAACACTTGCACTTTTATTGCACTGTATGTATTCTTTTATTTTATTTTGTAAAGCACGTTTTTGTTCCAAAACCTAATTTGTGGAATTCATAGTTGCCATAAGACCACAGAAAATATTCCAAAATTATATCATGATATTATATATGAATCGATATTGTAGATTGTACATTATTGTATATTACATTGTTCAACATATTGTTCATTGTGTCTTTACATATTGTTACATATTGTGTTTTATACTGTTGTGCTTGAGAGACACCATCGACCAGAACCTGAATCAACAAGAAGCTGAGATTCAGATTCTGCTGACTTTAATATAATATGCTGGCAGCTGAGATTATCCTTTCATATGCATATGTTAATGCTTATATAAGCAAAAACAACTGCAACTGGCCTAAGCAACGTTTATTTCTAAAAATATCTAATATACAGTGCTAAATTTGTAATACTTTGTTTAAATCTACATTTTTTGCTCATTTCAAGAAATCCTACCACATAAATATTGGAGTTTCTTTATTTTTCATTCATGAAACATTTTGTTTTCAGTCAATTTTCTCTAGTTTTTATAAGCACCGAGTTTACTTTATGCGGGTCTCATATAGATATTCTTAGCATCTCTGGCCTAATAAAGCATAACAAAGCCACAAGCAGCTGCACTATTTCCTTGTAAGATCTGAAGTGTAACCGATTCTAACAAAATGAAGAAAAAAAACACTATCATTGGTGTCTAGAGAACTAAATTTATTATACAAAAACTGTACATATTAATACACCTATATATTTATCTATCTTAGGTTTCAGTTAGAACTATATTGACTTTCTCATCCCAAATACATCAAACTCAGAAACCATATGACCCCCATTTATATCTACATTTTTATATGAAGCTGCAGATAACTTAGGCCAAATTCCTCCAGGCTGACTTCACTATACAATATCACACAATCAGCTGCAGGTTTGGAATTGAGTCTTCATTTAACTTAGTCTGACACCTTCACTCTAGTGTGAATGCACACACCCAGAAACTGTCCCAGCCCTGTCTGCACCTTTAGTACAGCCTGTGCATGTTCATTTACTGTATGTCTAAGCACTTGGAAATAAATGTTCCTAAATGGTTCTTGTCTTGCATATATGGTTATACAAATAATGTTTAATTGTTATTGAACATCAACATCATGTACAGGTTCTTTAAACTTTGTAAATGTTTTTCTGTTTGTCTCCAGTAAAAGGGAACAGGACAGCACTATACCACCACTAAACAGGACAGGAACAGACTGTAGCGGACTGTACAGGCAGCAGAAAAGCCTCCATGCCCTCCATCCAAGACCTGTACAACTCAACAACCAAGAAACAGGCAGAGAAAATCATCACAGACCCCTCACACCCTGGAACACACTTCTTGCCTTTCTGCCCTCTGGTAGACAATATAGAAGCCTGCAGACCAGTTCCCCCTGACACAGGAACAGTTTCTTTCCCCTTGCCATCTCCCTCCTAAACAGTTGAACTGTCACACTGCTTCACACTACAGTACTGCAATTGCACTTTATGTACACTCTGTGGTATTAATTTCTGTAATCCTGTATTTTCTGTGTATCAGATTTAGATTGTTTATTATATTGTATTGTTGAATAATACACTTTGTATAAAGTGTAGAATAATACACTATATACATATATATATATATACAGTATATATATTTATATATATGTATACGTGCGTGCACACATATATAGACATACACATACATATCTTCATACATATATTTAGATTAATAGTATAAACATATGTTCATTTGTTAACACTTGTCTTTATACTTATGAATCAATATTATGTATCCATCTTGTAGATTGTGCATTATTGTTCAACATATTGTTAATTGTGTCTTTATATATTGTTACATATTGTGTTTTATACGGTTGTGCTTGAGAGACACCATCGAACCAAATTCTTTGTACGCTCACATATTTGGGCAATAAATGCAATTCTGATTCTGATTCTGGTTTTGTTGTGTGTGGCCCTTAAAAGAGTACTTGTTACTTTAGTGGTGGCTAAAGGGATTCTAAATAAAGAATAAAAACTGTTATGCACTATTCTATGGTGCTGTACTGTATCCTTCGCCTTATCCATTTGAAATAATTAAAGGCTTTATATCATTTACATGTTTTCATTCATTAATCTTCAGTACAGCATACATTGTGCAAATAAACTTTACAGTCACAGAATCCTTGTGGCCTGACTGGAAACGGACCTGTACAGTAATAAATGCAATCAAGTCATCAAGAACACATTCTATCTTTATTTCAGTTTGTATTTAATTTCTAGCTCTTTGGCTTCCTGCTTCATATGTGGGACAGCTAGTAGCCTAGTGGTTACGGCGTTCAGGCCATGCAATCAGGAAGTCGTGGGTTTGACTCCCATGACTACTAAGCAGCTCTGAGGTACCCTAGAGCAGGGTACCATCCACACACACTGCTCCTGGGCACTGTGTTCCTGGCTGCCTGCTGCTTCACTTAGTGAATGAGTTAAATGCAGAGAAAGAATATCGTGCTGCTCACACTGTGTGCTGTGGTGTGTTCACATACGACAGAATTTTAATATAGTATCTAATGACAAAAACTCCTACTTTCAAGATACATCGTGAACATTCTTTAAACTAGAAAGTCTCATTCTAGACACTCTGCAGTTCTGTGGTGGGATATGAGCTTACAATCTGGTAACTGCTATCAAACGAATATGAGTGGAATGTCATAGAAGAACTATGGATCTCCCAAAGAAAATTTCAGTGGGCTGTTCTAGAGAGAACTACTTTTTTAAATGAGATATGAACATGAATGAGACATGAGAGATGAGCGCAAATACCCATTAGGAAATGTGAAGAATCTCCACATAATGAAGCACTTAAAATTGATTCCTAGAGGTATACCTCCAAGTAGACCTTGTTTTTGATGACTGTAGGAGCCCTTAGGTTTCAGGTTAACAGGGATTAAAGAGGTTAACCTTTAAACTCGGCACTGAATCCCCATATATTGCCTTAAAGACCACCACAGGAGGTCATCACACACCAATATTTCAAGGTCTTTGAGGTCTAGCTACAAACACAGTGCACGTGAGAAATTTATAGGAACCTGTAGTGCTGAGGGAGAAGATGAGGACTATGACAGAATCCAATATGGCAAGGCAATTTTGGCCTAACCACATTAATCTAACAATATTCAGAGCATGCACCTTTTTATTCACTCTGTGGTGACTTGATTATACAAAAACCTGCTTAAAGGTTCATAGTAATCAGCTGAGTAAATGGACTGAAGAAGCTGCATAGTTTTATGGGAATGTGTAACATGGCATTTTTGCTGTGCTGTCTGGCACCAGTCATGAAAAATACACTTCAGTCCTATTTTCATGCACGAATTCCACATCCCAAGTGCTCTGCAAAATTAAGGAGCCTTTGAAAAAAGGTGCTGTTGACATGTTCGGGGTGTGCATAGGTTAATATGGCTCTAAGATGAAAAATGAGCTAACCTTTCCCTTTAAACTGCACACAAACCTCTTCATTCAGTTTTAAAGGCATGTTGCTACTAAACATAGGCCTCAGATTTTTGTTCCTCCAAGCATTTTTACAGCAAAGCATAGCTGCCATCACAGTGACAACCTGCTCTATGTGTGTGCTGAATAAGTGATGGGATGCGGAACTATCTAAAGCGAGATTAAATTTGCAAATTGTCTGCTAAAAATGTCAACTGTCAGAGAGAGAGTGTATGTGAGAGAAAGGGAGAAAGGGAGAGAAAGAGAGAGAGTATGTGAGATAAAGAGAGAAAGAAAGAGAAAGAGAGAGAGAAAGGGAAAGGGAAAGAAAGAGAGAGAGAGAGAGAGAGAGAGAGAGAGAGAGAGTAAGAAAGAATGAGAGGGAGAGATTAAGAAAGAGTGAAAGAGAGAGAAAAATAGTTAACCTAATATTAAGTCAGTAACAGAAATGTGATTTCCATATAAAGGCGACACTAATATTCTGCTCGTCTGTGAAGTTTCACTGTGTTCACTGGCTTGCCTGGCCCAGATGCTGTAGGCTAATGGTGCTGTTCCATTATTTGCATATATTACATAAAGGCATAAAGGGCCCTCTTGTGGAGATTTCCAAAGAAAAAAAGAAAAACAGGAGAAAGCTGTTCCTGTGCTATGCTGCAGTATGTAACATCCAGAACAACTGTTGCTGCTTGTGAGACATAAAGTTCTTAAGTAGAACTGGAGGTAGTAAACAATTGTCTTCTAAAGTCTAGACATTAAACTGTGCTAAAACATAATGACATTAATGTCAGGATAGAATGTGGGTGGAAAACAAAAATAATTATTAACGCAATAATTGAGTTGGTTATAGTATCTAAGATGATTCAGCAATTGTTGGATATATCAGGCAAGGGGAGGATATGGAATACAGAAGGACTGTGGACAATTTTGTTGATTGGTGTGAGCTGAATCAGCTGCAGCTCAACATCAACAAGACAAAAGAACTGGTTGTGGACCTGAGAA
>JBBPDB010000108.1:18575548-18586292 GCA_037974465.1 Brachypetersius altus | reverse complement strand
TATTTGGGAAAGATGGCCTACAGTAGCCTTAAGTTCTCATTTTCTAAAATAAACACTTGGTGGTTCTTCAAGATCTTTTATTTATTACAGTTTTTTTCACAAATTTACCGTCATCGCGATATCAACATGCGCAATATCCATATGTTAAAAAAATACCCATATCACGAAAGACTGACTGAACTGCAATAAATGGTGTTTTTCTAAAACTCTTCACCCAGTGCCACAGAGAAGAGGGCAAAAAAAATCACTGGGCAGTTTCTTCATCTTCTGTGCTGCTCTAATAGATTGTTCCTTTTGCTATTTTTTCTGGCTAAGAACTTACTCTAATCTTACTCTAATTATATTTACATTTATTTAAGATTTAAAATGATTAAAAAACATTTTCAAATTGTTTTCAACAATGTTCAATGGTTCAGATGTTTTATGGGAGGCATTAAATGCTCTGTTTAAGTAAATTCTTTATTTAAAAAAATGGAATGGAAATATTGCATTTCCTTTTTCTTCTGCATAGACCAGTCAGTGTCTGGAGTCTTTATTACCAGCAAACCCAAAGCAGAAAAACATTAACACTATAAAGGCTAAGTTTTTACTTACTTATCTCATGTGATCTCGCCATTGCAACACTCAACAACATTATTGCGTATCGCATGTTTTCCTAATATCGTGCAGCCCTAATATATAGTGTGTTTGTTTGTGTGTGTGTGTGTGTGTGTAAGTGCACTATAGACCTAAATGGTTAAGAAGGCAGGACTGATGAAAGATGACCCCCGTGAGGCTCTTAAAAACATGATTAAAAACATCCCATGGGCTGTATCAAACCAAACTCTAATCTTAAATGTCACTGTGATTAACAGAACTGTTAAAGAATTTGGATCCAAATAAATAATACATTAATAAAAAATGTGACCAAGTGTTTGTTAGCATCAGTGCTAAACTAAAGTAGCTAAATCTGGACTCAACATGTCTAGTTTGATACAACCAGGTCTGGAGAAACTGGACAGTTATCAGTTTGATATTTTGCTGAACTATTCATCTAAAGCACATTTCATGCTTTTTGAATTTGATCTTAAAAACAATGAAACTTATTCTTCTCAAGTTTTTTAAGAAAATATTCTGTGGTGCATTAAATTAACCGAATGAAAAACAAACAGTGAATTAATTACATTTATTTTGTGCAGAGCAGAAAAAACTATAATTGTACCTTCTTGATGAATAGGCATTAATTAGTTGTTAATTATGATGATTATGCATAGTTTAAATTCCCCTGCTGACTTCTCTTCCTGTACGAAACTAGCCTGATGAATTCATCCATTTAGATGCTTTATCCACATTGTTTTATATTGTGTATAAATACAGACAGCCCAATAAATACGTATTAAACATGATATACTGTAAGCATATAGATGTGTTTGTCTATATATAAAAATATATACAAAAGCAGTAACCTTTTTTCCCCATAAACCTTTATTTTACAGTGCATGAAAAGAACACCAGGACAGGGTCATCTTAGCGTTTGATCCACTTTAAATCTTTTCTTTTAAATAATTAAATACAAAAATAATGGAGCGAATTTACAGATCTCTATCCGTCCTTCTGAGAGAGCACTCAACAACATATTTATAAAGGTGCTGTACAATATTTAAACATTTACATCTTGGAGCACATGATACAGACCATAAAGAGCATTAGGATTTCACCATCTGTGATGAAATGATTTCAAACCATTTCATTCCGCAACATTACTAACAGTGGCTTAAACGTCGCTGATTACTCAGTGCTGAAAATATTATGGCCTTTTTATATTTATTACTCCGTGTCCATTTCTTTAAATTTTTAACTAAAACTTCGCTGGACGTCCCTGCCTTAGAATGTGACCTGCTGGAATACCGCCTTAACCAGATATAGTTTATAATTGAGAAATGATTAAAGGAACTGGGTGCTTTCTCGATGAGCCAGACGATTCATTATCCACTCCTAGAGAGAGCAACAATGCCATGGCACTGAATGACTGGTATATGTCAAAGCTAACACACATGACCATCAACTACTGCACATGAGATCGTACCCTGAGGTGAATTACAAGACACACACACACACACAGTACAACACATTAGATGGCCACCAATCCTTTGGTATTGAAAGAGACTGTCAGCTACCTTACTAGCATCTATCTATCAAAGTTAGAGCTATGAACGAACCACTACTGAAATCAGCCCTTAATGATGCTACACACAATGTTTTCTCATGAGCAGCAATGAATGACTTATGGAATAATTAAAACAACTGATCAATGGACACAGTAGCTGCAATATTCCTGTTCTGAAAAGAACTTAAAATCCTTTCTAACCATGGACTGACATTTCATTGCACTGAATTCTTTAACATTTAGAAAGATCTCTGAGATGTCTCAATGAATTTGTAACAGTAATCTGAAAATGATATTATTCTCCCCTCAACTGAAGTGCTTGATTGCTTACATTACCTGCATTTGCAAAAAGTGAAAGAAAATGAAGCATCCAAGACCACACAACATATACAGATACCCCTGCATATACCATTAGTTCTTGTGACGAGTCAAAGTAGCTGCTACAAAGTAAAACTACCACGGTGCTTACTACGTACTTTGGAACTCTACACTTCGTACTCAATGATTCAATATGGCTACATGTCTCTATGCTCATATACATATTTCAATAAGTTACACAGGTTTCATACAAATGGCAAAGAAGATATTAAAGCACAAGTTTCTGGTCTTTTGCAATAATATGATTTGAAGGATACGGGCGTGATAAAATTCAGAGAACAGTCTAGAAAAGTCCTTGGTAAAGCTAGTTGCTGCAGATACCAGTTAGCCTCAAGCCTCTAAGTACAGTTCTTTAGAGTCTAGTTAAAAGACATCCTCGACTGGCGCATAAAAAGGCATGCGACAAAGCAACTGGAGGGATGAGGGTCTTTTTTGCATGCAGTAAGAGGAAATTCTTTGGGGTCAGGGGAACATGACTGTAGGACATGTAGAAAAACTCATGTTTGTTCTTTTGGCGACTGGCAGGGATTGATCGTCCCTTTCATTGTTTGTTCTCACTCTCCAGGTCGATCAGAGGAGGATGGGTTCCCCTTTTGAGGCTTGGTTCCTCCAGAGGTTTCTTTCTCCAGGTTAGGGTGTTTTCCCTTGCCTCTTTCCCCCTTGACTTGCTCACTAGGGACTCGCACCTGTATTCTGCTTTGTAACAACACTAGTTGTAAAAAGCTCTACATGAATATATTTGAATTTAAATTTGAATTTGAATCATTGCATGTGGATGAAGTGATCAGCAGAGAATATGTAAAAAAACTAATTAATACTAACTAATAATTGGCACAAAAAGAGGAGATGTACATGAGGCAATGCAGGCAAAACTGAATCCTTTTATCTTCTGCTTCCTGACCAAAAAGTGTTGCCCCACTCCAAGCCTTTCCATAATAAACACTGCTCTCAGTATTTATCTTGTAAGAGCAGAAATAGCAGCAAGTCCATTTTGACAAGTTTCACTCATCCTGTTACAAAGTCAGCAGTGATAAACTATAGAATGGCACAGAAACCATCATACACTATGCCATGTGTGCATGTTAGAACGTAAGGGTCAGACAAAGTAGAATCTGTTTGCTTTCTGGTAAAATCAAGGCAAAGAGGGGAGCAGCTCTGCAGAAGCCATGGTTTAATGCACAATGCCCAGTGAGTGGCGCGCGTGCTTTAGCTACCCGTAAAAATCACGCATCACCTCCTCGCGAGTGAGGATACGTGCAGAGCTCGGGACCTTCCAGAGTGCAGCACCAGTCTGATCATCTGTGTTAAGTGTCAACGCGCTGAGTGCTGAGCTCATTGTCAGGCTCTCTGATGCATCTTCCTCACTTTCTTTCAGGCCTTCGTTTAGTTGGACTTCTGTGTTCTGTGAAAAACATGTCTGTCTTTCCCTTTTTTCCACCTCATTTTTTCTTTTTGAATTCCTCTGTAAATCTTTACTATTTCTCTGATGAAGTCTCTCCTCTTCATGTTTATGATGGCCACTGCTCTTCTTTTCTCTGGATATGCTGGTGTCTCTATCTTGCCCCTTCCCTTGTGGCTGCTTCTTTCTTCTCAAGGTGCTTTTCATCTCCTTCTCCTCTTCTGATCCCACCCCCCTGTCCACACCCTCACCTCGCCCTTTTCGTTCTGTTGTCTCTGCACCCTCTCTTTTGTTGTTCCTCTGACTTTCTCCTGACTTTCTCTCCACCCTCTCGTTGCTATCCCTCTTTTCACTGTTTCGAGACTTCCT
This sequence comes from Brachypetersius altus, assembly GCA_037974465.1. NCBI lineage: Eukaryota > Metazoa > Chordata > Actinopteri > Characiformes > Alestidae > Brachypetersius > Brachypetersius altus. The sequence goes on along the minus strand of JBBPDB010000108.1, from coordinate 18,582,000 downwards.
CTTTGGCTGATTTTCCTCAGGGTCATTCTGTGTCTCAATGACCACCACCTGTCCCTCCTGATTTGACTTTCTAGGATCCTCTGAAAGGCTTGGTTGTTGTTTGCTGGACTTCCTGTGCCTGCTGGAATCCTTAGAGTTGTGAGATTTATTTTTGGTTTGAATATGTTTATTCTCTCTCGGTTTTCTTGTACTTGTAGAGTCAATATTGGACTCTGTAGACTGACTTCTCTTGAAATCTCTTGGCTCTGATTCTTTGTTAATTCCTTTGAGACAAGGTGACAGTCTAGTCCTGGACTCAGAAAGGTTTGGAGAGAGGGCAGAGAGTGAGCAGGGCTGGAAAGATGAACAGAATGAAAAGGCTGAAGCATCAGATGGCAACTGGTGTGGGAGGAAAACATCACTGGGAGTACTTAGAGGTGAAGAGACTTGTGTATCAGCTGTTGTAGAGTCTAGAATGTGAAAATAATAATGGAAAAAAAATATTTAATATACACAACAACAAAAGGAATCAAGAAAACACAGAATTTCAAATGATAGATTTAAGGGACAGTGTGTCCACTTGAAGGGAACATGTTTATACATGAAAGTTGTTTTCCATCAAAATAGTTTTTTTATATTATATATATTTTTTTCCATTTGTTCTCAAGATTCTTAACACAGCAAAGGCATGGAAGTGACATGATAACATGGGTGCTGGTAAGAGTGTACCATGTGCAGCAGTACAGCTGAATTTTTTACTAATGCTGTATAACTGAGTCATGTCTTGCCGAAGTCTCAGGTAAGGAGGACTTGGAAATATTTATTAAGATTATTTTATTGATTTGTCTTTTTCCATGAGAGCAGAGCTGCACAAAAGGCTTTTGAAACTATACCACGAAGCAGGGAGTGCGGCTGAATCCTTCACTTACACTGCAGTATAAAGGTTGCATGCACAGTATTTCAGTACTTTGTGCCACCCACTATTTGATCTAAAAGCAAATCAGAAGTGAGTTTAGCTAAGTTTGCTAACAAACACCTGCACTATTTTTATACACAATGTATTGTGATTTTTGTTCCTAACACTGTGCAAGTACGTTTCATGTCATTATTTAGCCAAACAGAGTGAGCTTTAAGTAAAAATGAAAAGGTTAATAAGATGTGCCCAAAAAATCTGCCATTTGCCAATTTTGCTGTGAAGAAATCAGAATATGAATCAGCTGTATTTCTATGATCATTATGTAAAAATATTTTATATATATATATATATACAGTACTTACATATTTTAATATAGCACAGACAAATGCAATACTTTACTTGCACAGGTTTATAGCCTTATTATTTATCTGCATTATTACATTGTATAAACCCAAACATATAAAAAACGTAAAAATGTTTTATATTTTTTTGCTCACTCCAGGGGCTGGTTTCACAAAGATAGACTGTGACTGTAACTTAGGTATAGGTTCAGACTTGACATAGACATCTAAATAAAACTGTTGCACAAAGCAATTAGGACTCCGACTATCTTAAATAGTACAGTGGTACCTTGTCTATATTGAAATGAATTGAAATGCCTTTAATCCGTTCCGACATTTTTTTGTTTTTAAACAAGAAAAATGTGCTTTTACACAACGAATTTTGTATAAAAACACAATACAATATAATGTACTGCAATAAACTGTTTTATAATGTACAGCATTTGCTGGTCCTCTTTTTAAAATTCTCAAACAAGCCCCGACTGCCTCGCCTGATGCCTCGTTCGCCGAAGCACCTGGGACCTGCTGCAGCAAATGGGCGTAAACAGCTTGAGTCTTCTCAAAGATTATCACGTCCGTTACGGGACCTCCTGCGAGTTGCTTCTCTGTTAACTACACCGTAATCAGCTTCTCTATATTTTCATGGATAGATTTTGATTTGCCAAGTCGAGTCTTACAGGTCTTACAGCTCACAGCTCACATTTTTTGCTCTTTTCTGCTATTACCATGGTGACATAGCCCGTAAGACCTATGTTAGCCTGGGGGTGAGGTGGCTAACTTTTTAAGTATAAAATGAGCTGGTCTTAACTTTTGTGAAACTGTGTTACTTGCATTAGACTGGTCTATAAGCAAACTTAAGACCTGTCTTACCCCATAGACCAGTCTTAACTACTTTAGTGAAACCAGACCCTGGTTTCAGCTTTGACTTGGACTTGGCTATTATATAGTCTTTGTCTTGACTTTGTTTTGTTCTGAACTTTACCTTGACATGTCAGCGTCAATGTTAGGTCCAAAAAAAATATAAAATATCAGCCTCTAACTGCACATAATGGCCATTTACCGTATCTTTCGCAATTTAAAAATTTTACAAATTTAAGGGTCACATTGAAAGAACTGTGGAGAAGAAATACTTGTGTGAGCTACTTCTTAATAGACTTTTGTTAAATTGAATATAACCTTTTGTATATTTTGAGACCAAGGAGGACAAAAGGAACAGAATTACCAAAGTGAGAAAAGACGGCCCAGAGGAAAAGAAACTGTTAATGATGGTGCTCCTGGGGGTAGTAGCACACAGCTGAGGAACTTACACTACCTAGTAAGGAAGAAAAAAGTACAGAAGAAAGACAGAAAGAAAGCAACAGAAAGCAAATGGTTAACTGGTACTAGTATGTCGGTTTAGACAAAGAGAGGAGAAAAAGAAAGTGAGAATGAAATAGACATATACAGACACAGAAATAGACAGACAGACTCACTGTTGTCAGACACAAGCCCCTGCCCAGGTCTCAGCAGTAGTAGTACTTTGTTGCCGCCAGCCTGAATCAGTTCAATAGCTCTGGTGTGACTGATCCCCTGTGTGGGCTCCCCATTGATCTCCACTATCTGATCTCCAACCTGCATGTAGAAAATCACAGTATCTAAAACCAGGGTGTTTCAAGGCAAGTTTTGTTTTCACTCAGGGAGCACGCTATTCTGATACTGCTGTTGGAAGTTAAAATAATCTGCACGGTCTCAATTCTAGCAGTCATTATTTCCACAGTGATCTGGAAATGGTAAAAGTGTAAAAAAAAGTGCAAAAGAGCAAAACAGCATCCAAAACTCATCCAGAAATGCTTGACAGACACTTCAAACTTTTATTTTCACCTAATCAGTTGTATTAATCATGATTCATCAAATGCCAACATTAAAAAGACAAATCTTTGATTGGAGTATAGTAACATTTTCATGCTTCAATGTTTCTTAAGCTTTGATTGTATTCACTATGTACCAGGCTGGGAAAAATATTAACCACTAATATGTTTTACCTCCCCTCCCACAACCCTCACCTATCTGTGAGCAAAAAAGCTTTTAGTAGCTTAGAGACCGTCCCTGATACGGAGCTTCACTGAGAGACAAACATTGGCAGTTTCATCCAAGTATAAATAAGAGTTTTAGTGTTTCATTTCAAAGGCATGTTATTTGTACTCTGTCCTGGCCAAATGAGAAGACGGATTTGTATTTCAGAGGCACAGCGGCTGTGGGTGTAACTGAAAGCTGTGATCAGTCTTTGTGTGTTCACCCTTCAGTTCAATGGAAGACAGCATTTTACGCGATTGCTATTAGATCAAGACCTGGGACAAAATTAGAATAGGCCAAAAGAAAAGCTTAAAAGTGACTAGTGTTCTAACAATTTGCTTGGTTTATTTTTGATCAAACTAATTTATTGTAATGTAACATGACGAGACATATAAACAGAGTTCTTAACTGGCACATCCTCTAACGGGACATTTTAGCCAGACTAGGAAAAACCTTGTTCGATGATGGGGTGCCGTAGGTCATAATAATATCGTGGATGAAAATTAATACAGAATGGGATAAGAGTCGAGTACATTTGAAGTGATCTCAGCCTCAACAAAGTAGTTTTCCAATAAATAATGAAAAATCAAAAGAGCTCGAAGACATAAATCAATTTTCTGAATAGTTATACGTACTTGAATTCTGCCATCCAGAAGGGCGGGGCCATCCTCAGCCAATCGCAGTATATAGAGCCCCATATTATACTCCGTCCCTCCTCTCAGACTGAAGCCGAAGCCACGAGGGCCACGCTCTAGCTCTACCAGAATACAGCCCTGTGATACACACACACATACACAGGTCTCTGTTTCTACACTTAAATTCCTGCATTTTCGGAGTGTATTATGCCGATTACATAAGATTACACAGAACAAAACATACCTGTTTAGAACCTGTAACACACAGCGTTCCTTTCTCGCTCATGGGGAGGGTTTTATATTCTGCCCATGCCAGTTCATCCCTGATGTCATCCATGTCCAAATTATACCTGCATATAAAGTACATAGTAGAACTCCAGTAATATCCTACACAATGAGACGTTAAATTTTTAAACATGCATTTAATCTAATCTATTTAATCTATTATGACTGCACAACATAGTTTGTTTGTTTAATAAATAGTCAATTAAAGTGCATTCTGGGAGTCTTATCCAGGTTCAAATGTAGGCTCTAGTGGCCAGTACCTCTCCTCCTGTGTGGTGGATTTTAGTGTCCTGTGCTGCGGTGCTGGACTCTGTTTGGCAGAGCTGGCTCCTGATGGAGGGCCTTTGTATTCTAAACAGCCGGTCAAAACAGATGAATGTAAATGAAAAAGTGAAAAATATAATTTTCTTTCTGTAATAATTCTGTACCATTGTGTAAATTAATTTAATGTGAGGAGGTGATTGTGATTACTTCTGACATGGAACAGCTGCATTGTGGTAATGTATGTTAATTACAGGCTGAGTGAGGTTTGCTTCTGCTAAACTAACCTCAGTGTTTATTGCCTTTATCGAGAGCTAGAAGAGAGAGTAATTTAAGTAAAAAAAAAATCAGCCAGATGTCTGCCTTTCAGTGATATTGACTATGGAGTGTTAACTCACCATCTTCAGGAACCACCGTGAGTGTGACAGTATTGCCGGCATCTTTGATGAGCTGTACAATGTCGTTGTGAGAGAGCTCTATGATGGACTGGCCATTAACAGCAGAGATACGGTCACCCACGCTCAGCAGACCGCACCGGTCCGTCGGACTGCCCTCAATGATTCGGCCAATCTTATGAGGGATTACTGGAAACACAGACATACACAGAACTCATTGCCAGTAACTTTCTCTGGGGAATGTTGTTATATACTCTTCGCTTCACCAAAATGAGAGAGGATGAAGGCAGGCACAATCAGTGAACACTAAGTATGTCTGTTTGTGAGTGTCTAACAGTAGAAATGTTGGTTAGAATGCTGTGATAGATACATCATTATTAACTTGCCTCCAGGCGGAGGTTTGCTTTTTGAAGTGAGGATGACGAAGCCGAAGCCTTCATTTTCTTTACGATGGAGTGTAATATCAAATGATTCATGGTCCAGGACACTTGGTACTTGAATTCGAGGAGGTCTGGGAGATCCGTTGACCAGTACTGGAGCCATGTTTTCTGCCCCATCATCATCATCATTATCAGCCACATCTGTGGGGGACACTCATTTAGTTTAGTGCAAGCTGAGAAGAATTCTTTGGTTTGCAAATTTAACACAGAAAATAATGTGGTTGCCAGTGACAAACCATGACTATTAAAGTTAGACATTCACTCTGGGCCATAAACATCAAAAGGAGGTAAAATACACACCTCTATGAAGTGCTGAACCTCTGCTAATTCCTGCCAACCCGTACAAGAAACAGTTTGATTAATAAATAGTTTAATTGTGTTTCTTATTCAATAAGAGAGCATATTAATATGAACAGATTATTAACTTTTTTACTTGGTAGCACTGGTGCTCCCAACTTCAAAAAGTTAGGAGCACCAGCAAATATTTAGGAGCACCCACCAAAAATTAATGAGCACCACAACTACAAACTGTATATTAACAGATTTCTTTAATTTGAAAACTACACCAATCAACACTAACAACAACCAGCTACAATAAATCATTGAAGCTTTACACATCCTGTGGCCAGGATTTGAAATTCTTTCAGTACGTTCACCTAAAATACACGCCACGCACAGACAACGCTCCCCGTCAACCTCCCCCCACCCTTGGTTAGATGAATTTTTTTTTTTTTGCTTTAATCCTGCACTCTCACCATGTTTGACCAAGCTCTCACACTTAAAGTGCATAGATTCAGCGGCGAACGCTGTGTTACCTGCAAACTCCGTCCCGCAGGTTTTACAGTGAATGCAGTGCATAGAGCCATTTTCATAGCGGAGCCACTCAAAGTCTTTCAACCATTCTCTCTGAAAACTGTAAGCCTTCTTTTCGGCTGGTGAATCAACATTCACCACATGATCACTATCACCAACGACATTATTTGTAACTTTAGGTGGTTTGCAAAATAAATCTGTCAGTGTTCTTTTCATTTTCCCTCTTCTTCACCTCTACATTTACATTTCCCCGTAGTTAGTGATTGACAGCTATTATTAACCAATCTAAAATCTCAACGGCAGAACGGTCACCGTATCAGCATTCAGCACACAGA
>JBBPDB010000108.1:18543865-18571161 GCA_037974465.1 Brachypetersius altus | reverse complement strand
CTCTCTCTCTCTCTCTCTCTCTCTCTCTCTCTCTCTCTCTCTCTCTCTCTCTCTCTCACACACACACACACACACATTTTCTCCCTCTCTCTCTCTGAATGTAACAGTAGAAGAATGAAATTACACTTTATTCTGTGGTGCATTCCCTGTCTTTTCCCTGTTTGCAATTTATTCTTTGACGTTGTTTTTCTCTTTGTCCTTTCACTCCATCTTTCCTTTTTTCCTCTAAATCCATCTCATTTGTTTCTTTTTCTCCTTCTTTATCTTCTTTCTTCCTCTTCTACCTTCTCTCAGCTCTACTCTCTGTACTTTTTTGTCCTTTCTCTCTGCTCTTTTCTCTCTCACTCACAGTCTCCTACTCTCCCCTGAACCCAATTAGCCCACTATGAGCTGTTCTCATGGACTTGCTGTAATCCTCTACTGATCAAAGCGCATGCACGGAGTCTGGCGAGTGGCTAGATAATACGGATCCCCCTGAGGGAACACCCAGTAAAAGCTGGTTAGCGGTGCAGTGGTGCATCCTACAGCAGGGATTTAGGTTCATGTCCCAGCTGTGCTATGTGTCGCCCCTGGCTCAGTGTCCCTCAGGACGCAAGTTCCCATTAGAAAGGAAGGCCGGCACAATCCCTTTCTTCCCTGTCGCTATGCAACGTGTTGGCCAGTTAGTCATCTGCATGGTCACGCAGTACACTGCACCACTGTGGTTTTTATATAGCAGAAAAACCGGGGCTTATAAAATAAAAGGTAAGATTTTACAATAAACAGCAATCCAGCGGCTTCCATAATTGTCTGCTATGAGACAGGGTTTACCACGTCTGGGACAAAGCCTTCTCATAACCTGAGACAACAAAGCCTTGTCTATGGAAAGAGGACGTAATCTTTCAAACTCTGAGACACTGAGAAGAAAGCACATCTGATAAGGAGCACCAACTTTTACTGCTATTATACACCAGTAAAATCACCAAAAAGCCTTACACATTCATGACTGGAATATTTTATACATACATTTATATTGTTTTCTTTTTCAATACCAAGGTGAAACAAGGTTGGATCAGAGTGGAAAAAAGAACAATCCAATCCTGTTACAAATCTACCCTGAAAAAGCACACTGAAACGGTGTGATCTCATGTTAGTTGTGTATTTTTCCTGTGGGTTAGTGGAGTGTCTGAGTAGTCTACTGGTACATGCTTATCTTAAGGTAAGTGCTGAAGTGAAGTATCAGCTGATACTCAACGTTTCATTATTGGTACTGGAAAAGAAAAACATGGTATCATGACCTCTCTATAAATTTAATTTACTATATCCACTGTATATCATATATCTTATATCCATTTGTCCCTCCTCTGTCTGTTTCTTTTTCCATTCTCTCCTTTCCCTCACTCTATCCCTCCTTTGTGCTCAATCCGAACTATCCCGAAACAAAGCTTGAATGACAGCTCACCTGGCAGGGTGTATTTAAGGTCTGATATAAAGGCTATATTAAACAGGCTTTCCTTTTTTGCCTAATTTGAAAATACCAAGTGCCTTTTACTATGTGTCAAAATTTCATTGACTTCATTAACTATTAACTTCCTCTCTCACTCTCTTACCGCCTCTAAGAACCAGTAGGTTGACCTCGCTCCCCACAGGCAGCTCCTTCAGTATGTCCACAACTTGCGCGTGACTCAGCGTCTGTACGTTCTGACGGTTGATCTCTTTGATGACGTCTCCCTTCAGCAGGCCACGGCACCACTGCGCATCCAGGATCATCTTTACCTTCTGGCCCAGTGGGCTGTCTGCAATGGCAAAGCCAAAGCCCCCAGGGCCCTTCACAAGGGGAACGCTTACCAGCTCCGGCTGCAGCATGCCACCCTCAGGCCCTTCATTGGCCCCTCCAGGCAACGCAGCTACCACGGGCCGGCCACTGGAGTCTGTGGTGACGTAGTGGAGCTCCTGAGATGAGCCATGCAAGGCCTCGCCCTTCACAAGTAGTGGCTGACCGTTAATGAGCGGTACGGCAGTCACCACCTCACCCACCGCAGGCGGAGGAGGAGGAGGAGGGGGGGGAGGAAGATCCTCACTGTCTTCTTCAACATCCAGGGGCAGTGAGTACCCACGGCACAGAACCATGTCTACATACTGGTTGATAGGAATGCACTGGAACATCTGCACCACATCAGCATGGGTCTTTCCCAGGACCAATGTGCTGTTAATCTCCACGATCACATCCCCTGGGAGTGGAAAAAATGCCATTCACAAAAAAAGAGCAAGATGTCTGTCATAATCGAGTGTCTGAAATAAAAATCCTGTATAGGCCAAAATGAAAGAATTTTTTCCCTTTCCAAAATGTAAGTAAGTAAGTAAGTACTGCCTTTATTTGTCACATACACTTTTAATGCAGCGAAATTGGACATGTAGGTGACATGTTTGGTGTTTTCTAGGATTATTTCTGTAGTTTTGTACTGAAACTATGGAGCTAATATAGCTAATAAGTATTAGCCGTTTATAGCCACTGGTGTTATATCAACACCTCAATCCCCAGACATGTTTTGACGATCAATTTCATATAGGCTGATGGGAAAATGACGAACGTGATTTTTGACACACCAGGCATTATTTGTGTCAACACATGAGGGAATAGTGCCAAAACCCACACATTTCAAGTGTTTAAAACTGTTGGCACAAAAAACAGGTTTCAAAATGTGCCTTTAACAAGTTTCATTATTCAGACAAAGCATTCTATTCTTAATGAAGAACATGAGATGGTGGTTAATTAATTGCATTCAGGTATGCCAAGGACAGACCCTACTGCCTTAGATTCTCTACACTAAAAGCTTAACATTTGCCCTAATTGCACATCAGTGATGAGGATGAGCTTCTGTGTTCTGCTATCAGTACCGATCCTCTTAATAAAACAAGCAAGTCGATGAGGTCACATGGTGTCAGAGTGGCCACTTCCCTTCCCCCAGCCAGACTGTGTGTGCTCTCACTTACCAGAGGCCATTTTGCTGTCTTGAGCTGCTGGTCCATCCGCTAGCACATTCTTTACCTGGAGGAATTCATCAGGCCGGTCTCCACCGATGATGGTGAAGCCGAAGCCCTGAGCGCTTTTTCTCAGGGCGGTGTGATATAACTCCCCCTTCAGCTGAGTAGGGTCCCGTGTAAAGCCTGGGGTACCCCCATCTCCACCTAGAGAACGAAGATGAGTGAGAGACAGACTTTTGTAGAATCATCATTTGGAAAATGATGCACATTTATTAAAAATATTAAATGTCTACCATTAAAGTTTAATGTAACAATAACAAAAGGTTCTTGGCTTGGATATACAGAGTGCATGACATGAGAAGATGTTTTAGCTGAGATTAAATTTTAAGGAACACATACATAATGCACAACATGACATCATGCCAAATTATTTGCTGCCCTACACTCCTACATATACTCATGATCTGGCAGAATCTGGGCTGCTTTTGTTTTAGAGACATGCTCCTAAAGCTACAGGCAGAGGGGAAAGCTATATAGCTTGTTGTGAATGTCTATAACTGTTGCAAACCTGAATGATGTAAAAAAAAAAATCGAATAGATAAGGAAGTGAAAATAGTTAATATTCTGCAAAATTTGTAGAAAAAGGTAATTTGTTTTAATCTTATGCCCTTCCTCTGAAGTGCATGTTCTGACGAATTCCAGGAGTATTTGATCTACTCCTCAAAAGCCTTTGCACATATGTCCAGGTTTGGGAGCATGCTATCATTAAAGCAAAAGTAGGAAAGATAAATACTGAATTAAACTGAAGTTCAATATATTAAAGATTCTATTTTTTACTCATCCCTGGCCAGGCAGCTGAGGGTCCTTTCTGTGTAAAGTTTGCATGTTCTCCCTGTGTTTGTGTGGGTTTCCACTGGCACTCCAGTTTCCTCTTACAGTCCAAAGACAGACATGTCAGGTAAAGTGGAGAAGCTAAATTGCCCCCAGGTGAGATTCAGTGTTTGTCGGTGCGTCTGCCCTGTGATGGACTGAGGACCTGTCCAGGGTGTTTCTCTGCATCTCACACAATGACTGCTAGGATTGCCTTCAATAAGTACCTCTCATTAATTTTTTTAAGAACTAGCCGCTACAAATTTCTTTAGAAGGCCTAAATGATTCTAAAATGAGTGTCCAATCTTATCTGGAAAGGTTTGGCTGCAGTTTTTCTTTCCAACAAAGCAGGAGCTCACATGATCAATTGCTGAAAACTGAGACCAATTCAAGAAGAATTGAGTGTGCTCCTACATGTCTGGAATTCAATCCCGCAGCCACACCAGTTCTTTGTGAATAAGACTGCACATGCCTGTCCTGAGGTATTTTCTTCTGGGCTATAAACTGAGTGTCAAGTGAGGCAGAGATTGAGGTTTTTCCTGCCTGATTATTGTTGTTTGTTGTTTATGCTTGGCTGACATATGAACAAACATAACTCCTCTCATCCAACTGCAATAAACAAATTCATTATAATGCATCTCATCATGACTCTACAAATGAGAACACACATTACCATCAAATATAGACTCTACAAACAAGCCTAATATGAAATCCTGGTATTCTACAAACACTGATTATTAGATTCTTACGTTAGCTGAACGCCAAGCTTCAACATCTCTCAGAACATTAAGCCCTTACATTAAGAACAGTTAAACTGTTTCAGGTGTTCACATTCTAGTAAATGCACACATACAAACACACACAAAGCCCCCTTACAGCCAATTATCGACTCTGTTAGTTTGTAAATCAAATCTGTCTAAATGTGACGCATGTGTTTTTTCAAGTAATGTCTGTGTCAGTTTCTAAGAAAGGAGGTTAGATATGGTGCCAAAGATTGCAGTGCAGTCATATGAAAACAAATTAATGTAACGATTTAATGGACTATGCTGAAGAGGCTTACTTAGAGCTGCACCAAAGTGTGTGTGTGCACTGTACTGCTGTTGCTTTAATGATATATAGTAGTTCTCTTGCCAGTTTGGAAGAGAGGCAGAGCTGTCAAAACACTGTTTAAAGGAACAAGAGATGAGCACACTGGCTCCTTTTCTCTCTCTCCCTCATTTCCATCAAGCTCCACCGAGAGTGAGGTGTGTGACTGTATAGTTAAAAGACACAGAAGGAGAGAACATCAGCTTTAATGGTCAAACAGCTTTTTATCTGACTTTCAGTGCATGGCATTTTAATAAAAGCTGGTGTATGATGACAGCAATAACTTTAAAAGTTTAACATTGCTGGGGCTAATACTGATACCAATAAACAATTTAAAAAAACTGTGCAAAAGTGTTAAGCCATCCCTCTTTTCTTCATATTTTGCTTCCAAATAAGCATAAATCTGTATAAATATATAAATCTTTCAAGCACAACAAAGCCTTCTTACTTAAGGCATAAACCAGTGAAGAATCAAATGCAGGTGATTACAGATGATCAGGCGGTGATTAGTATACTGGTGGTGCTGAATGCTGAGTGGTTGGAACTCCTTTATATCCTTTATCTAGGCAGCTTTTATCTTTAGGCACTTTGTAGCCAGACATAGTAAAACATTTGCTCCCATTTCTTTAACTGAATCCACTCAATGTGCCAAAGATAAGACAGTTTGACAGGCATAGAATAGTATTATTTCACCTTCGAGATGATACTCCTTTCTGAACTCATTCAGTTTTCTCCATGTGGGGCAGTGGAGTTATTCACTATACTATCCATTTCAGTCTAGAAATTATTAGAAATCCCAGCACTAGTGGCAGTGAATATGCTAATAAAATTATTAGAAACTAAATTATTAGTTAATTAATATGAGGACAAATTCCATGGCCAATATATGTCAGTGTGTTTAGATGGGTTAAATGGGTTAGGTTCTTTTGTTGTAGCCATACCATGGAAACAGGATGGTCTAAATGCCACTCAGTCCTTTCCTTCTTTTTCCCAAACAGTAAATGGAAAATCCTGAGTACACACCGTCATTCAATTAAATGATGAATGATGAGGAACAGGGCTTGACCTCTCTGTTTGAGCAGATGTGTCTGCATTACTGTGTGAGATGAGTAAGATTTCTGTTTCAGACAAGTGGAAAAGACGAGCAGGAATGAACTTGAGTAAATGTGTAAAAAGAGAGTGAATGCTGTGTGTGGGAAGGGTTTGCGGGATACAGTGACGCAGATCTGTCCTCCCACTCAGTTCATTCTTTTTACACTTTTAACCACCCCCCCTTCCCCTCCCTCCTTCCTTTCCTCATACACACATACGTATCTATAATGCATTCACTCTAATGCAATTATCTTTAATTCATAATCCTGAGGTCAGCAGAGTCAGTGTTCTTTAATCTTCACTCACACTCCCCCCTCCCTCTTACACACACCCCACAAAGTTTGTCTGCTTGTCCTCAGATGCATCATAAATTGGTAGTTTGCCAAACATTTTCTCCACACTTCTTATACACTCTTACAACAATTCCACACATAATTACACTATTTTTCATGCCTTATTTTTCACTGGATCTAGAAGTTTTATACATAATTACCAGGTATTGTCAGAAGTCATTTAATAGGCATTTTAATAGGTATTCATTTACTCAAAGATAATTTTAGACCATCAACAATATTTCTCTCAGAAACAATGTGACCTAGCAATGCAGGGGGTTTCTGACATTTTTTTGCTATAATTTTCACAACATGTGAAAAGAAGTCATAAATGTTGCTAGAATGTGTTTCGTATATGATGCGAAGCTTGCGGTTATGTTTTGTGTGCACTGTCTCTGTTAGATCTGCTCCTCAGCAGCTCACCCTTCAAGAGTACTGACACCTGTAGCTCCCTGTCCTAATACCAGCACCAGTTTGAAACTCTGTGTCTTTAGTCTGACAGGTAAGTGGTCTTGGATCTCTTGTGCTTTCTTGGTTCTAGTCATGGTTCCAGTTGTTTTCCTGAACTGTGAATACTTGAAGTCTCTTAATAAATCTCTTGAGCATTTAAGAATTGTCACTTTAATCAAGGAGTTGTGCAGTAACCTGTGTTTTAATGCATTACATATGCTGCATGCTCCTATTAGCGCTCCTGGATATGCACATCATTAAAGTACAACAATACACAACTAAATGGTTAAAATACAGTAAGGGAATGATTATTCAGAGTTATTGATTTCACAATTCTCAACAATGCTAAGGTGTGTACCTTATATAAAAGGTTATGCAAACAGAACAATTGCACAATAAAACAAGAGCTATGCAAACAGAACAAAGAACCCAACCCCCCCTGCTATCTTCAGATTCAGTAACATCTTCTCAATTTGACTCCATCATCCAGAAATTGTGTATGTAGTGTATATTGAAAATATTAGTGCGTTAACGCCGTTAACGCCAAGATTCCAATGAGATTAACGGCGTTAAAAAAAATTTATCTATGCCCACCTCTAGGAAATATACACAAACATCCAGCAAAAGGATTTTGTGAATATATTTATGAATATAAAATGCATGTTTTGGTGACCTCAATATCATCTAAAACAATTAAAACAAATGTGTGGAAATTGTTATGTTTTATACAATTTAAACAACCTGGGGTCGTCCTGACCTCACCAACGCAACAAAAATGCAAATTATTTTTCCTACACAAACATGCCTGATTTAAATAAAGGTCTTGATATTCAGTTGACAATGTAATTTAGGACAGGGTAGCAGTATACAGAGAGTAGATCGTTTGATTTGGGAAACCTTGGTCTGTAAGCGTGAGAACGGGGTTTGTACCTGGAGGAGGTGCTGCCCCCTTTTGGCTTTGAGTTGCTACTGCAGTCTCCTGGCCAAGCTTTCTCTTCGCCTCCAAAACAGGGTTTTCAAACTGGGTTCTTTGGTTTATGTGGCTGCATGGGGGGAAAAATGTAGGAGGGCATTAATAACAGTGTTACAAATAACACAGTAAGAATTTATCTGCACATCACATTAATCATGACTTGCTATTATAGCAGTATCTTCTAAATAGACCAAACGGGGGCTTTTTGGTTTGTTTGGGAGCAAGAGGGAGAGAAGGGAAAAGATTGGGGGGGGGGTACTTACTCTACATAGTATGTGCCATACTGTGGGTCTTCAATCTCCTCCCAGCCATATGGAAGCTCTGTAGAACAGATGCATTGTGTTCAAGCACACATCCATACAAACACACACACACACAGGCAGAGTACCTTGAGAATACACCTCTGGGCACACACTACTTCACTTTAATGATTTTGTAGGTTAAAGAAACAGGAATATCAAAATTCTATCCTTAAAAATGTGTATGTTATGTTATGTGTGTGTGCGCGCTTGGGTGAACGTGTTTGTGTGTGGCTGTGTGCGTGTGTGCACTGCTGTACACATGTTATGCACTGATGAACTAATGAGGAAAAAAGGATCTATTCATGCTAGACAGCACTTTAAACTCTCTCTAACTCGTTCTCTCTCTCTCTCTCACACACACACACACACACACACACACACACACAAAAACAAAGCTTTACAGAGTTTAATAAGGACTGTACACCAGTGAACATTCCAAACGGCTCTGAACTTCCACTAAAAGAGACACATATACAAAAATTTACACCAAGACATACATTTACACAGACACAGAATGAGTGTGTTTGTGTGTGTGTTCTTGCTGGTTAAGGCTGAGTGCAGAAAGATGTGGCTGAGTGCTGAGGGCATGCTATGAAATGTTATAAAATCCATGTCCAAGTGCAGGCTACCCAGCATTAGATGTGCATTTTTGTGGGCATGCATGTTTCAAGGTGCTTGTCTGTGGTGGTCCTGCTGTTTGGTAAATGTTACTGAGTGTGTCTTGATATAACAAAAATGAAATAAAAAAAAAGAAAGAAAAGAAAACAGGAAGTTTCCTATTATTTCACAAACTATGTTTTGTTAGATAAAATGACATGTTCAAAGTAATTACTGTACAAATATATTTACATTTATTCAGCAGTGAAATATTCAGTAATTTTTAAATGTATGTAATTGTTTTATTAACAATTGTCTGTATCCTGTCTGTATGTGTGCCTGTGTGAGTGAGAGAGAAATTTGAACTTAAGAGTGAGAGAGAGAAAGAGTGAGTTACCTCCATCCTCACACTTTTCAGGGGGTTTGGCTTTCTTGGCTAGACGAGGGTCCAGCCATGTGGTAGATTTGGTGTTGTGGCTGTTGATCAGATGCAAATATACACACAATTCAATCACACACCCCCCTCAAAAAAGTAATATATCAAAAATATACAATGTGAATGCAGATGTCTGGCCTTTAAGGTGCACCCATTGCTAAATAAGCCTTTAAATTCAACACTATAATGTGGGCCCAGTTTATGGAGGGCTATAAAGCAACCCTGCATTGGGCTGTGGATATACTGAGACCTTATATATACTGCTATAGAAGCTATGATTGTGGCCTCTTGGTTAAATATAACTTTTGTATTTGAGACACACAGTTAGTTTAGGTGTTTTATTTTTATTAAAAGACACTTAACCCTCAGTTGCTCCAGGGGGACTGTCCCTGTGACTAATGATCGTAAGTCGCTCTGTATAAGGGCATCTGCCAAATTCCACTTTATTTTACTTTAAAAATGTCTTGGCTAACTAAATGTATTTCAGTTTAGAGGACAAACTGACTTGAGAAAAATGCTAAATATAGAATAAAATACTACGATACTAACTAAAACCCAGTGTATTTGCCCACTGACAGGTGAAGTGAATTATCTAGTTACAGTGACACCTGTCAAGGAAAGGGATATATAAGGCAACACGTGAACAGTTAATCTTTGAAGTTGATGAGCAAGTGAATAGATCTGAGCAATGTTGACAAGGGTCGAATTATGATGGCTCGAATACTGGGCCGGAATATCTCCAGAACAGCAGGTACTGAGAGGTGTTCCCAGGGGTTAGTCCCAACAAAAAGTGCTTTTTATCATACACGCAAATATAAATTTATATTTATAGTCTGACATATGAGTTTAGACACAAAACCTTTGGATTATATTCATCAGAAGACAATCAGCTTTGAGAAATCAATAAAATGAAACATTAGAGTAACAACCCCTTCTGCAATGCCATGAAAAAGCAAAATGTCATACAATGATGTCAATCACACAAAGCAATCATGCAATATAACTTGTGCTTGTATCACCTTCAGTGTGTTTTTCTTTTATTTAAAGTACTGTAAAACTTAGCAATTTTCAAACACTCAAGAAGTCCATGTTGAGGCAAAATATAGCTAATGCAGCCGCCCGGCATTAATGTGGCTGATAATTTGGGAATATGTTGGAAACGCTGAAATATTTACAACTATGCATGTGCACACACACAGACACACACAGCTTGACTCACAGTTCTTTAAAGAGCATCTAGGCCACAGTGTGAGCTATATTTACTCTTGCTCTCTGACTGCTACTCCGCTGCTGTCTACTGTTCTCAGCCAAGACAAGATCCCAAAAAAGAAAGCAAAAGCTCTAACTAAATAATGGAACTTCCTCTGTCTCTGAAACTGCAGAAGCTGGCTAGAACAGGATGTTACCTACTACAGTCTCCTTTGCTGCTGTGGAGAACAAACAATTGTTGGTTACTAAAGCAAACACATATTGCCAAATACCCTTTTGAGTAACTATAAAAATGGGCCACTGTATTTAGAATTTTTTTTTTTACTTCACATATAATTTTAGCACTGAGAAACTTAAATCCTCTAGTACACAATGTGTGTAAATATCTGTGTCTCTGTCTGTCAGGCAATTATCCGATTACTATATCAGTAATCAAGGTATAAACACTGTGTGCAGGTCTGCTCATGTATCTGAAAAGTAGCCATATCACATATATAAGGCCCTTATGAAGATAACTTCATGAGCTTAAGGGTGGGTGGAAGGTTTGGGTTGCATAACTGTGCTGTTATTATGCATGTACATATTTCAAAAGACATACTGCCATAAACTGGCTTTTGTTTTTTAATGTAGTACCATGATCAAATTCATATTTTATGGAAGTGGCTATGTGCTGCTTTTTGACTGTAAAGGTTGCAGTGAACTACTATCCACGCATTTAGGATCTAAGTAGACCATAAAATATCAGAGTAACACTACCATTCACACTTCCTTAAAAATACACATCATACATTTGACCTTGGCAGCATAGCAGTGAAGGGTGCTGCCTTAAAACTGTTGCAGCTTGAACAGTTGAACAAAATAAATGCAGTGGTGGCAAGTCAGTGCTTTAATTAAAAAAAAAAACAAAACGTTCAGCACCAAAAAAGTTGTGTTTTAAGCTTTTTTCAAACTGAATGTATCTAAATTCCTGTTGTAAACTTTGGTTTGGATGCTGGGTCTGGCTTATAAGCATGTTCCCACTACATTACATTAAAAACTAGAATTACTAGAATTACAATTTCATGTCATTTTTACACTGGAACACACCTAAAAATAATAAGTAAGCGACAATAATTCAAAGACGTTTTTCACTTTATAATACATGTAATGTTTTCCATTACCAATAATTGATTACTTATGAAAAAGGATATTCAAGCATGAAATGTGAAACAGACATATTAACGCATATTAAAGGAAAAAGTATAGAAAATGCACTTATAGAGGGCTGGGTCAGCTAAAAATGCTATTCTATAGAATGCCATTTTTTAGTGTTTCTAAGTTTCCTACAAATGGTTTTGTGAAGGACACTTGACCTATTTTTGGTTTTATATTAACTTTATATAAAATCACCCTTATTAATGAGTCAAATGGTTAGTCACACACATTTACATTACATTTAGCAGATGATTTTATCCAAACTTTCCCTAATTACAGGGAACAGTCTCCCTGGAGCAACTTAGGTTTAAGGGACTCAGGGACCCAGTGGTGGTATTCTGAAGGTAGGATTCAAGTATCCTACCCACTGAGCTACCTCCAGCCAAGTTCTCTGTAGTACCTCAGGGAAAACCTTAGCATATAATAGTTGTAGCCTGCAGATGAGGGTTAAAACAGAGTGTGTCTGAGTTGTAATGAGAAAGCAGCACAAAAACACAAAAGCCTTATTGTTCTGTAATGTTGGAAATGCTTCATGAGAATAGCCGTTTATTTTATAAAGTAATTAGGTACAGTTTTTGCAATGATGACTTCAGATATAACAGGCACATAATAAATGTAACTAATGACCTTGAACCATCTCCAAGACTCTATTCTATTCAGTGACTCATCTATTCCTTTACTCACACTTCAAGACTCATCTGTTCATCTGATTAAGCTTACATCCTCTAACAGATTTAACATTAAGAACACTAATTCTGAAGCTCTCCCACTGTTCCTCAGATTGTCTCATTGGATAAAAGCAACAATCAAATTAATGTAATGTGATGTAATGTAGTGTATTGTGATTAAAATAGTCAATTTGAGGGCCATTTATATTGTTTTGACATCATAAAGAATACAGTAATGACATAATAAAAAAACACTTTGGTGATGTGATACAGAATACCCTGGAGAAATCACAAAGAAAAACTTACTCAATGAAGTACACCATGCCCGTTTCAGTGTAGGCCATCTCCCAGTTATACGGCAGTGGTTCGAGGCTATCGTCTCTGGGCAGAGAACTCCAGGTGCGAAGCTCCCCGCTGCTGCTGCCACCTCCACGAACACCAGGGTTGGTACTACTGTTGGACTGAGTGTAGCTGGGCACTGGCCTCCTCCACTCTTCACTTCCCTCTGAGAGACAGGAAGAGACAAATGAGAATTATGACATGATGCAAAACACTACATGAAGGTGGGGAGAGTTATTTGCATGTGAAGGTAGTCTAGAAGACAGACAACATCTTTTCCGGTTTTCAGTGACAAAACATGTCGCTGTTAAAAGAAAAGTCTGACATTGCAAGCACACACAGACTTCCTCCCCACAGGTAAAAAAAAAACTTTTTACGCCATGGTCCCAAATAATGAGAATTCATTTGCATGTGCAGTGCAGTAGCTTGCTCAAGCAATTAGTGAGTGTTTTGTGATTTATATATCTTATTTATCTTGAGAAAAATGTAATGCTGTTTTTTTCCTTAAAATAACAATACTAGAATAACGAAAGAAATTATACAAATAGCACATACAGTAAATAGTGATTTCATGTATGTTTAGCTAACCATCCCCATACCTCTCCTCACAGAAGCCCAGTATTACTTGCAGGTACCATTAAATCCCTCATTTGCAATGCAATAGCTGGAGGCATAAAGGAGGAATGTGTTGCTTTTTCGAACTAGCTCACAAAATTTTTTTTAGAAACGAAAGAAAAATCTAGACACTTATTAATGCTTTCTTGTTTGATAGCATTATTTCAATACTAATTTGTGTTGTTGTTGGTAGACAGACACTTACTGCAGAGATAAATGGCTGTAAACAATTTGCAGAGGCACCTAATACTTTTGCACAGTACTGTAGGTCAATGCAGACCCTCCTTAATTCAGTAAAACTGTGGAAGTGGGGGGATGGAATCTCTCTGTGCAAACACACCCTGTGTTACCCTTAGTAACACAGGCAGAGCTTCTATTTTTATGCCAAAAGTGGCACAAGCCATCAAAGCAAATATTAAGATACTCTAAGGCAAAGACATCTTCATTCAGCTTCTATGCAAGTGAAGGGATTATTTGCTCCAGCGAATATTCAACAGCTATTTCCTCTCCATTGGTTTTGACCAAGGCTGTGACAAGAACATTAACCAATCCCAACAGCAATCCATAACTATGCAAATGCAATGCCACTCTGAGATTCAGAAATTAATCAATAGTAATACACTCGAGGGCCCTGTCTACCACAGGCAAGACATGCATATTCTACTTGGTACCATGGCAACAACGCCTACTTTACAGATACTTGAGTTTTTTTCCCTCCCACTGTTTCAATAGATTTCCATTAAGATGACTTCAATTATGACATGCATTAAGAAGGACTGTGTAGATCAAAGCAGATAAGGATGGACATGAACACAGTACATCCTGGCCAGATTTTGCTGTCTTTTTCTATGTTCCTGACCCTCTCTCTTTTTATTTCTCATTATATTTTCCCTTTCTGAAGCTGTCAAAGGTCAGAGGGTCAATATTCAAACAGTAATATACCTAATCGAGACATTAAATAGTAACAGGGTTAATCGGGGTCATAGCTGGGACTTATTCACTTCATAGCAATACAGGGTTTCATATGAAATGACAGCTTATGCAGAAGCAATGTTGCTTGATGTGAAAAGGTTGACTGAATCATATTTCTATCTATGCAAACAGTACATGGCAGATCAAGGGCAATTGGTCTGCAATTCAGGATTTCTTAACTACTGTCTCTCAGATTGTAACCATAAAGAATATTACCTGAAATATATCCAAATTCGAAAGAAACAGCATTTGAATCTGGTGTGACTAATTAGACCCGCTTGCAGAAGGATTGCTTGTTTGATTGGCAGCTACCCTTTCCTCTCATGTAATTGATAAACAGTGCCAGCAAGTCTTACATCATTTCTCTGCACAGCATTCCATCTCACAGCCAGCTGAATGCTACTATGGCAATCTAGCTTGCTGAATGAATGCTGTAGATATGGCCGTGCAAAAATAGCTCCTGTTCAAATCACTACCTCGGCTCACTAGAATGTATTCATCTACACAGTGTAGACAGTCCTGTCGCAGTGAATCTCATAGCTTGCTTTTGAGGAAGGGCGAAAGTCTGCTGAAGGAGGTTGATAACTGAGTGCACATGATCAGTGTTGTCTTTCGCCATCGCATCATTCCATCCCAGTGCAGAACTCTGGTTCTTCGGGGACAACACACGACTGGGGGAGTTTATCACTGTCTCAGTGGTACAGCATGTTAGTCGCAGCAGGCTAAAGACGAACAAGAATCTCACTTTCAGTGTCAGATTCTCCTTGAGTATAGCAGGCACAGTTCTCTCCTCTGAGAGAGAACACATGACACTGGACTGATCACTAATACATGGTCCTATTCGGTGATGTGAAGGAGTCCTCATTTTACAAGCTTTATTCACATTTTAACCTGAGAAACCTGAAGCCTGTGGACTTCTCTGCTGAATTTGTAAATATTAGATATAAGAATGGATTTGTAATTTCGAAGCATGGAAGCATTTTACTTCAGGCCAAAAACAGGCAAGTGTTTTACAGTATTATGACAATAGCTTAAATGCTACCAATATCTCTGGTGTTACGGCTGCTTCTAAGCATAGTTCAATAATGGAAAAGACTTTTATTGATATTTTATGACTCATGAGCGCTCATACTCTCTCAGTGTTTGCACTATGGCTGAACGCCAGGCATCAGATAATGTATCAGTTATACTTGAGGAATGCGCACACACAAACACACAAAGCAGTATCTTCACCTGGAAGGCCATTTGGCAGTGCTGGCCGCTCCTCTTCATCTTCTTCTTCAGGGACAACACTGTCCTTGCGGTCCATCTTGCTGACAGAAGTGGTGCGCTTGCGTTGTACTTCTGTGCCAAACTCTTCTTCAAATAAGACCTGGTCAACCAGATCAGGCTGAACCACATTGGGCTCGGCGGGGGGTTTGGGTGTGCCATAGTAGTTACCTTTAAAAAACAAAATAGTCAAGACAGTCACTTATTTAGTCATCATATTGATTCATGTGAACATAATTTTGTCTGTGCCAAGAATTCTATAGTCATGCACATTTTATTAATTATTAAAAACCTCTGAGGTACCCTTGAGCAATGTAGCATCCTCACACACTGCTGCTCAGGCTGCTTCACTTGGTGAATGGGTTTAATGCAGAGGAAGAATTTTGTGCTGTTCACAAATGACAGTTGGTCACCTTACAAATAAATGCCAATATATTTGTTGGCAAACACCCTATTGCTAATGAATGTGTATCAGTGGAATAGCCGTTTCCTGTGGTTCTTAAAATAAATGTAACTTGGCCAATTGTATCTAACAATAGGCATACCAACACTCCTGTGGTAAAATCAACACAGTCTCTTCTGGGTTTTCTGCAGCTTAGCTCTACGACTTGGCTCCACACAAGGCTGAATATGCACTAGGAAAGATGCAACTTGCTTTCTAAAGCAGCTACTCAAAGCACCCTACTCCATTATCACAGGGGACACTGAGTCAGCGCCCTTCCTCTTCTAAACAGCATTGATGGAAGACCCTCTCTTTTAGCTGTGGAGAACTCTTTTAAGGCTACATGTTATGCTAACTGAATCTGCAGCACTGGATATCATGTACTTGGCTCACTGCAAAAGTAAACATTTGCTCTGAACTGTGCCACCTCACCACTGGGGACAGCCGGTGGCCTAGTGGTTACAGCATTCGCCCTGTGATCAGGAAGTCGCGGGTTTGATTCCCAAGACTGCTAGGCACCTTTGAGGTACCCTGAGCAAGGTACCGTGCCCCGGGCGCTGTGTTCGTAGCTGCCCACTGCTTCACTTGGTGAATGGGTTAAATGCAGAGGGTGTAATTCGTGCTGTTTGCACTGTGTGCTGTGGTGTGTTCACGTATGACTGAATCGTCACTTTCACCACAGAAAGTAAATCATTCAAAAAGAATCTTTATATAATCTCACAGAAAATAGAAAAATTCATTACATTTACAAATAAATCTAATCAATAAAACATATAGGCTTACCATAAGGATAAGCAGCTAGACAGGTCATAGACAGGTGACATTACTGGTCACAAAATGCTCAATTGCATAACGAAAAAGCTAGAGAGACAAAAACACTACTTCAGCTAATCCCTTGCTCTCAAATAGGACAGTGTTCATTCACATCATCAAGCCGCCCCATTTCAAAACTACAAAGAAAGGAAAAGAATAAAGGGGCTTAAAGAAAGGTTTTTGTCTCTACTCAGTTGCAGCTCTTTCAAGTCTCCAAACTGAGGTTAAGGAAGTGACAAAACAGTGTGTAGAATGAAACATCAAACCCGCTAGTTTTGGCTCTGCTGTGATAGCAATTACACTCTCCAATGGATTCAGTAATGAATCCCATCCTCCATGTTCCTTTCAGATGCAAAAAATAGTTCATTAATATTCAGCACCAAGAATGGAGCAGCCAATTGGAGCTCTGTATAATGTGCTTAAATGATTTTCTAATTCAGTGGTGTGTGTTTATCTGTGTGTGTGCATGCATGTGGTTCCATTAGCCTCCCTTGATGTGGCAAGAACATCACCCCTCAGTATGATTGGATTTATTTCAAAAGTATAAAAAAAATCTGTCTTTAAATCACTGCTCAACCTTCATAAATTATCCACACATGAATTCAAATTACCCAGATTTGGTGTGGTTTATATTTGTTTGCAGTCTTCATCCAAAAAAAAAAAAAAACAACAGTCAACATGTTCCCTCTTTATGTAATTAGTGAATTCATGGAAATGTAGTTTAAGTCAAGGTTAAATATTAAATTCCTACACAACAATCCTTCTAATCATCACTTAGATTAAACCTCCTCCTTTCTTTGAATCATATATTATAAGTAGCTTAATTAGAGAATAGGAATGAAAGTCGCAGGAGAATACGCTTTTTTTTTTTTTTTACATCAATTAAACACCGTCTGTAACTCCCTTCACCTCTTTCTGAATATTCACTGGGATTATGAATGCTCAGACAGAACAAATCCTTTACAACGCACTGACTGAGGGAGAGAGAATACTGAACAGTCAAAGCTAGGCGCAGGCCAAACCACATCACATCTACCTGCTGACTGTGATTAATCATCAAGTAAACATATCTTAGTGTGTGAAAAACCAGGTATGACCACTGCTTAGTGTCAAAGTAAATTTATGATATAATTTGTTGCCTCCAGTCACCTGGGAGATGTATAATCTGACTATGAAGCAAATGGCACCTCAGCATTTTCTTAATGTTGTTGACATTTTGGTTGATGGAGAAGGTTATCTTCATGCTCACCAAGCATAATAAGAGGGTGAACCAAATAAGGGAGTATAATGAATTTCCACCATAGGGTGAAGAAATGGCCTCCCTGGCACCTATACACTTCATATATTGCAGCAAAATATGTTAACATGCATTAGAACTTATGAA
Organism: Brachypetersius altus; assembly: GCA_037974465.1. NCBI lineage: Eukaryota > Metazoa > Chordata > Actinopteri > Characiformes > Alestidae > Brachypetersius > Brachypetersius altus. Next base: position 18,553,154 of record JBBPDB010000108.1, on the reverse strand, counting down.
AAAGAGCTATGGCCAATAATTCATCAATGTAATTCACTTTAGTAATTCATTATCTAGGTCTGTGCCAATACCAGAATCCTCATATGCGAAAAAACTGCAATATGTGAATAAACCAGAACAGGATGGAGGTTTACACACATTTTCTTCAGGTAATTTTAAGACAGCTGCCAAAGCAAATGAGTATCAGTTGAAGCTTAATCGTCTTCAAATAAAAGAATGTAATAATAATGCAGTTTGCTAAATGTGTATATCTCAAAAAGCCTAATGTGATATCTAAAGCCTAACACTGTGTACTAAAGATGTCCAAAAGCATACACTAAAACATGGCTTTCTGTACAGGAATGTCATCTGCCTGCTGCTCCTCACCCTCCAGCCTCCCCTGAGCATTTTCAACCAACACAGCATAAGAACCACATTTCTGTAAGCTTAATCTAAGATAAATCCTAGGTATGATAAATGTAGAATTAATGTAGAATATCTCATCATCATGTAAATTTAAAAGTTCACTGATATTACACATGGTAATGCCAATGCCCTGCTGTGGTTCACATGAAATAAATGTATGTTTTTTGACACTGTTTGGGGGCAAGTAGTCCCCAGGCCCAGGCCTAGCAGGCCCTGTAATGTAATACTTTCTGAGACCTCTTAATTAAATGAAATATTACACAGAGGCTTGCTATTTGGAATATGATTATTTGAATATAAAGAGCAATTAGATTTGAAACACTTGTACCACCAATTGTCACATTTCAGCCAACTGTGACCAATTAACAGGTGTTCCATCTAGACACGCTATCTCCATCTGTTTTGAAACTGTTTTCAAAGTTTCAAATTTTTATTGCTCAGAATCCACTCATAATTGGAAATAGTTCACTCATAATAAATTCGGGGCTGCCAAAGCAAGTGGCAAAATTTAATTCACACAACTGAATAAAGAGATTAAGCACAATGGATGAGTTTCGGGGCAAGTCTAACACCTAAACTTAGTGTTACAAATGAAAACATTCACATTTTTGTTGCCTGATCCAGGTCTCTAAAACGACAAGCCTTGTTCCAGTTGTCTGTTGGCCTTATTGGCCATATTATTCCATATTATTAAATCAAGGTTAAAGGCGAGGCTTTGTTTGTGCCCTAAAAAGCAGTCTATCTATCCATACAAATTGAAGGGAAACAGAGCATCCTTTGAGTACTGACTGCACCATTTGTGCTGTGAATATGGTGTATGTAATGTTGAATATACGTATATGTGTGTTTGAATTTGTGAGGACTAGAGGAACAGTGCTGGTCTCTTTCTCTGAGGATGGGCACATATGGACATGTCTGCCTGACATGCTTGGGCATCCCAGCAGGCTTTTCCTGGCACAGCCTTGACCGCCGAGGCAACCTGGGGCCACATTAACTCCACTAGCCTAGCACAGTCAGACTCTGATGCTCTCTCTATCTCTCTCTCTGTCCTTTAGGTAGAGATTCACACACATCTAAAGCCACTCCAGAGAAAACAGCACACTGTGCCTTTGTATTTTCCATTTTTTAAACCGCAGGGACAGAAAATGCACTGAATCTGACCCAGGGCCAAAAAACCTCTGTTAAGTCTGTGGACAAGCAGCACACTAAATTGGAAGGGCTTAATTTAGACCCATTGTTTTATTTTATACAACAAGATCAAAGGGAAGCACTCCAAGTTGGTCAGAAAGAGAGTGATCTAATGTGTGCATATTCTCCACGCAAGGCCTATTTACTGTGATTATGCTCTCCCTTAGGCCCTGAGGCATATGTGAATGTGCTCTAGAGAGGTTTGATATCATTACAGTGGCCAGATTACTCCTATCCCTGTCTTTGTGTGAGCTATATAGCAGTTCAGCTGAAAGCGCTGAAAAGCACGTTTGCACCATGTAATCCTCACACTAGCAGAGTCACCATATTCTACTGAATGACTCTTAAGCTAAATCTATCCCTCAGCTTAGCCAGGACCTCAACTTGCTCTAGGTTATGAGATGACTTTTTCAGAAGTGCATATACAGACATATATCAACAGAGTTGCCAATTTAATGATTAGAATTTTAGCAATGAGCCATGTATCATCATTGCATAACACAAATCACACCCCTTCAAACAGTCCCCAGGTCTATAGTACTTACCATCGTATGTCCCACTCTCCAGAAGCAACCCACTTTCCTCTAAGATCCGGAAATCGTTTACACTGATGAAGTTATAGTCCACTCCTGGAACTTCTCCTTCTCTGGGCAGCCGAGTTGTACCTGCCAAAAAGCACACACAGTTAACCTGTACTGATTTTGATTTATCATATAGTTTCCACATCAGTCCTACAACTGAAATAACATTCTCAGGTTACTTTACTTACAATTGAACTGATTTGTTAAATGAAATATGTGTTGCCCCTCACCAGTAAGTAGGATAAGTGGCCTATTTGGTTTACTTTCAAATATTCACTGAATTCAATTCCTCTATTCACTGTGGATCTGGGCGAAATGATCAAAACAGGTTTTCAATAAACTGAACTATGGTGATATAGCCCCTTATATGGGTTTTACAGATTTGGAAATTATTATTTGAATGGTGAAGCATTCAATCACTGGCTTTTTCTGATATAAATGAACTGAAAATAATGAAACTCCTAGTCAATCATAACTGCATGTTTTGAAAATAAATGAAAAGTGAACTCTGTGTATCCACATGTACAGTATAGTGTGTTCACTGTATTTTTTTTTTAAGTAATTCTGCTTGATGATCTTACTCTGCCCCCACAAATGTTTGTTAACATTACATTTTCATAATTACAATGGTTACTTTTAAGAGTCTGCCACCAGGCCTGAAAAAGATCAAAGGGAAACCGTACAATAGGAATCAGTCGCTCCAAATATGTGATAAATGCATAAAGAACCAGTAGGGTTGAATGATGTCATTGGGTTATGAATAGAAGTTGTTTGTTTGGCTCCATAAAACAGAATTCAAGCTGAGTGTGTCAGAGAGATAAAACAAACACTCAAAGGAATTTTGCTGAAAGGTTTAAAAAAGGCCTACATTTAATAGTTCTAAAGTTTCTGTTAGAGAGAGAGAGGGGGAGAGAGAGAGAGAGAGACTCGAAATGTGCTTAATTAGCTAAACTCAGAGGAACAAGGATGTATTACACCATTGTCAGGAAACATCTTGTGTGGTTGAAGTGCTAGTCAAGCATAGTCACATCTCCCAATACTCTGGAGCAGAGGACTGGGAAGAATATAAATTAGATGCACATTAGATGTGCCTTTTCAGCTTTTGCAAAAGTGCTTTTACAAAACATTCATCATTTTTCAAATTATATAACACTTCTAAGTAATTGCAGCTCATCTAATAAAACATACACGACATGCCCAAAAATATACAGACACGTCTTCTTATGAGCCTTATTAGATACTCTCTAAGGTACACCCATTGCTGACAGGTATTCCTTTGCGCACCCACAGCTTGTATAATCTCCACAGAGAAGACCTGCCAAAAGAATAGGATGCTCTGCATCGGGCACACATAAGCCTAATGTCACTATGCCCAGTGCCAAGTTATGCCATGAAGGGGCCCTTCCACCCAACACTGGGCTGAAAAGTAGTGAAACTACATTCTCTGGAGTGATGGTGTTCTATTCAATACCACTGGAATGAGTTTGAGTAATCATCTAACTTCACCTGACCTCACTAACGCTCTTGTGGCAGTCAAATTCTCACAGCAAATTTTTTTCCACCATCTTGTATCAAGAAGGTATCTAAACTTTTGGACATACCAGTATATCAGCCACACATTTCATTGCAGGTCAACTGCAAATGAAGAAAAAGAAAATGTATCCGTGTGAAGGTACATGTGGTAGATGATGCATTAAAGGGAATGTGCTTTATATGTATGTGCACATGTGTATCTGCTGCGTCCTCTAGGACCTACTTTGGAGCAGAGGCAGTTGTTTTGCAGCACACGATAGGCATCCGAGGGTGGCATTTCTTTCGAATAAAAGGCCAAAAATAAGAGCTGACATTTCTCAGCTCTGCTCGTGTGGGTGCTAGAAAATGCCACCAGGCTTTGCTGTCATTTGAGGTACATTTACATTAGATTCTCAACATTGAAATGCCAGAGTCAAGTGCCTGCAGAAATTGGACTTCAACTGAGAAGTAAATGATATGAAAAAAAAGCAAAAATTACACCTTAGAGCACAATTGTGATACAGTGGCATAACACGGATACAGTCAATGAATGCACATGCCTAGTCCAACGAATTAGAGGAAGATCAGATGGTTAAAACGACGGACACGCTATTGCCACAGTGGAAAGGCACACTTTGCCACATTACCGCCCCCTACTTCAAATGAGGTTTATTACAAGGAAAGAAGAGAAGAGGAGAAGAAAGCAAAGAAAGGAGGAGTGGGGAGGCTAAGTACCACCTGAGGCTGTTCTTTCTCTCCTTCCATCATAGGAGCTTTTAAAAGCTTCTATCAAGTGATCCACCAGAGGTGCTGTCTTCATTCCCTTTAAGCCTTTTCTTATTCTACTTTGCAGCTGCTTCTCCTTCTTTATACATTTCTGTGTATCTCCCTCTCTCATGTTTTTCCTTCCTCAGCTCAACTGGAATCAGGCCACATGGCATGACTCGGTACAGAAACACATAACAACAACAAAAGGAGAGTGAGTAAGAGAGAGTGAGAGTGAGTGAATGAGAATGAGTGAGAAAGAGAGAAATAGGGAAAAAAACGATGTCAAACTGTAACTAGGCCATGTATGGAGTGACCTAAGGACAGCAATAGAGTACACTATGCTTAAATTGCTGGCATGCACTAAAGTTTTATTTGATTCGATTTGGGTTGTCTCAGTGCGGCTCATTTTGCACACAGATCAAAGAGAAACACTGTGCTTCATCCTCATCGGGCTAGCAGTCATTAATTCACTCTTCAGAATCACTCGCACTACGACATTCAAAAATAACACTGCTGCAATCAAATATTCTGCTACCAGAATACTTAATACATGGGACAGTTCAAATTGTATGTCTTTGAACAAACCTCTACTTGAAGATAAAAGACACAGATTATCTGTAAGCCGTAAGATGCGAGGAATCAGTGGCAAATGCACTGCTGATGGTCTTTGAAAACAAGGAAAGACTCTTCAACAATATTTCATGTATATTACATCATGCACTACTACATTACATAAGTGAACCGGAAATGGCCCTTACAATGTTTCGACCAACAATGACCAATGATATGTGTGTGTGTGTGTGTGTGTGTGTGTGCAATTGCAATGCTTCACTTTAGTGAGTGAGGTACACAAAGTCCCAGTATATATATACAAAAGAGATGCACTGAAATTGGGTTTTTTTTGGCCGAAAACCGAAAATGACTGGGACTTTGTATACTTACCTCACTAAAGTAAAGCATTGCAATTGCATAAATTAATATTGTTATAAATCTGTTACAAAACTAAGAAAATATTTATTTAGCATTCAAACAATGCACAATAAAATAAACTTTTAAATAAAATATTTTACTCGGCCTCACTCATGAATAGCCCAAAAGCAAGATAACTAAAATGCTATTAAATTAAATATCTTCTCTCATAAAATAAGTGCATTCAAGTGCATTTTAATATTTTGAACGAAGTGCGTGAACAAAGTGCATTCAGAACAAGTGCTTATAACAAAGTGTATTCAAACAAAGACTGGCATAGCCCATAATTAATCCCGACGTTGAGAAAGTCTTTGTGGATGAACCCCCACTAGAAATTTCGGCATTGCGGCTTTCCACATGATATATCGAAATGCGCCCACAAGGCAGACATGTTGACTCTTATCCAATCTGGTGCGTGTATCTCTCCTACACTCAAACAAATACTACACACTCAGAGTCTTAAATAATGAATATATTGTAGCACTGAAGGCAGTTTCTCTCACTTTCCATAAGCTATCTTCAAAGTTAGGTTTTGTGTTCTATCACTGTAGTCATAAAATGTATTTTCTTTTGAATAATAATAAAAAATACTATATAACAAATAATTATAAATATGCCAGCTTCATTTACAATGTGTCACATGTAATGACGAACAGGCCGATAGAAGTGGCTGCTGCATTACTGAAATCCCTCTGCTGTAAAGATGTTTTTGTTCCAGCAATGATGATAGATTATCCTGATCATAAATGTTAGGTCTGGATGAATTTAATGCTTTTAGCCATGATGTTGTTTGGATTCAATCGTATTGGTTCTTCCTATAATGTAATAGTATTATGAAAGTTTTCAATGGTGGCCAAGTACTATGGCCACATAGTGATAAATGGCTGGGTTGGACTCCAGGCTGAGGCAGTGGGTGAAGCTTGCAGGTTCTCTCTGCATTGGCTTCCTCCCACCACAAACGCCTGCTAGAATTAGTGTCTCTATATAGCAGTCTCTATAAACACTGGCCACTGGCATATGAGACAAAACAACTCTGAAAAGTTTATTCACATTAAAGATTATTTAAGGGAAAACAACATCTCAAAGCTTCTCTGAATACCGCACTTCTCAAAACCCCTCCTTCTAGCCTTCTTAAGCCTGGACAGACTGCAGCCTTCTTATTCAGCTATTCACAGTAGAAGGAAGAGCTAGTTGAATAATACAACAGGTCAGCGGAACGACAGTGTTTTAGCCTGAGGAGACTAGAGCACTAGCACTCTCTCCACTGCCAGACATTCAGCAACGGCAAACTCAGCTGTGGCAGCCGGCTCCACTTTGACAGCCAAATGAGAGGAGACTTTGGAGATAAAGAAAAGACTGGCAGATAGACAGGAGGATAAGTGTGTGTGTGTGTGTGTGTGTGTGTGTGTGTGACAGTTTTACATGGTATAGTGCGCAAGTAGAGGTTGTCTCGGATGACTTGCTGCAGTTTGTGGTCCAGTGATCCTTTCTGGAACTGCAGGCTGAGGTAATGCCTCAAATCTGTGTTCAGCACTTTGCCTGCAGAAACAAAGGGTGAGAGAGAGAAGGAGAAGCAGAAAAGATGATCAGAAGAATGGATTTGGCTCCAGTTTCTTTCTCGGCATGTAGAAAAAAATGTATGCAATTCACATGATCCACATAAATCTGCAGTCAGGAGGTGCACATTTGATGTGAGAAGTCAGGAGGGCAAATATTGGGATGGTATGTCCTATTGTGCAATTTAGGCATAAAACTAAGTAAATAAATTTACCATGTCATCATTATATCTAATATTTTATATATAAATATGCAGTCATATGTAAAAGTTTGAACATCAATTGTCATGGTTTTGTTGATGATGAAAAGTACACATTTACATTCTTATCTGCTCATGATACATAAACATTTCACAAATATAAAGACTGTAAACAAATCTACTTGTGAATCATTGTGGAGAAATGGAACACTGACTTGTAGTGTGCTGCAAATGAGCCTGAAATGATGATGTCCTGCACCTCACTCCACATTTTGCACTAGTGATACTGCATATAGTAGGTGAATGTTATATTTAATGGTTGGCCGTTATTGGCGTTAACGTGCTGCTTTAACGTGAGACTCTTATTGGGCAATAAAAAAAAATATCGCCGTTAATCTATTCACAAAGTTGGGTTGGGAGCTGGGTCTTTACTACGCAAGCTATGATGACTTTCACCTTGATATTTTAGTGAGGATGTATATCTAGCCGAATTGCACTATAGGGGGAGAGAACGAGACTCCGAACCTGTGTGTACCCCTACTGTAAAATTACCACATCAAACGTGACGCGCTAACATGGATGCAGCTATGCTTCAGGGAAATATATTTTTAAGAAGCTTCCCAATGGAAACCTCAACAAGACTAAGGTTGTTGGCACCTTGTGCAATGCGGGATTAGTTTACTGTAGGAGCTGAGAAACCCGTTCTCAAAGACTTACTTTCAGTCATTATTTGGATAGCACACATATTCTGAATGCCTTTGGCAGAATTCAAATGAGCCATTTTAATCTAGATTAATTCTAAGATTACAGTGAGATTAATCTAGATTATATATATAACAAAATAGGGTTAAATGACAGATTATGAAAACCTAACTTTTTACTAGGGGTGTTCAAACGTATTCAACTGTGTACACCACCAGTTATTATCATGATTAGTCATCACACACAAACCTCAACTGGTGATTGAGTTGTAATGCTAAATGAACTTAATTATGTGGTTCCTCTAAAATGACCACTATTGCATTGTTGTGGCTAATCATAGCAGCAAAAAGGCGCCTGAATTGTTTCTGTTACCCTCGTGTGACTGTGATGCTGCACTGTGATGTCATTATGGACATCATTTTAATCAGTCACGAAGAGTATTACAACAACCATAAAAAAAACCCTGTTCACCTTTATATCAGCTATAACACACTGCAGGTGTCATCAATCACCATATATAATAAGGTGTAATGGACGATGGACTCGAAGCTCACTCCATAAAACCTGCCAGACTTTCTGGAGCTGGCTGAATTTTAATTTAACTGAATGCCTTTCAGTAGGTGTGAAAAACTACCTACTTGTAGCGGTATGAAATCTATTTATATCACTGCAGAGAAAGGGAACTGTGTGTCTATGTGTGTGTGTGTGTGTGTGTGTGGGTGTGTGTGTGTGTGGTACCTTGCAGCAGTTAAGTAAATAAGAATTGAGCGAGGTCTAGTGTGGCCTTGTCTCAGCAGTCGTATCCGTGTCTTTGCTCTAAATGAAGTCTAAATGACTGAATATTTCACACTTAATGTAATTATCTTTGTACTGCTTCACCTCAGCAGACAATGATTAGCCGAAGAATGCTGTGTGTGTGTGGGGGGGTATACCTAGTCTCTCTCTGTGGCTCTCTATTTTTACTGCCTTTTTCTTTCTTGCTTGCCCTTCTTTCTCCTGTTCTCTCTCTTATTGTTTGTCACTGTCTGTCTCTCTTCCTCACTGTTTTTCTTGCTCTTTTCCTACCTCTTTCTCTTGTTCTGTCATTTTCTTTCTCTTCTTTACACACTTTCCATGTTTTTCACTCTCACTGTCTCTCTTTCTTTCCTCCTTCCTTGTTCTCTCTCTCTCTTTCATTCTCTCTCTCTCTCTTTCTCTCCCCACATGATGCCATCAACACTGGCCCCACTAGCACAGTGTGAAATTAGGATTTTTTTTTGCAGATTTGGATCTTATGTTGCTGATCTCGAATCTTGTAAAGTGAACTATTTTTCTCCAAATAAGTCATTAGTCAGTGGTTAAGGCATCCGCCCTGCGACCAGAAAGTCCAGGTTCGATCCCCAAGACCGCTAGGCACCGCTGAGGTACC
>JBBPDB010000108.1:18502270-18516751 GCA_037974465.1 Brachypetersius altus | reverse complement strand
CCCAAATAGTCATCTCTGTCCCGACAATCTCCTCCGTGGTAGCAGGAACCCTTATATACGGTAATTAAACATTAAGAGACCTGTGTGGCTTATATATGGAACAATCTGTATTTTCCCCCAAATTTACCTGGTGCGGCTTATATTCAGGTGCGCCTTATAGTCCGGAAATTACGGTACCTAACGTGCAACGTCACATGATTGAGATAAAGACGATAGACCAAAATCTCTATCGGTTGACAAATTTTTACCGGTATGTCGTGTCTACCGGTATATCGGCCAACCCTAGTTTACCTTTACATTTTCTTTAAGGGAAATGCATTAAACTGAGCTTAAAATGACATTAAGCATAATTGCAGGCATATTTAGGGTTTACACTATAAAAATAGGCATCTTAGGCATTTTTTTAACCAAAACACAACAACCCGTTTTTTCACTAGGCGGGGGCTCTTGGAAAAATTATATTGTGTTATCTGACATGCTCACTATTTAAGGTGCCAGCCGTTAGGGTCGCTGTTTCTTAATTCGAGTTTTTCTTAATTATGTAATAGTATTCCAGGGCATCAAAGTGAAATGGTAACTGAAATTATTAATAAATAAAAGTGAAATTAATAACAAAACTTTATGTATATCGGATTCTTTATAAGTGCATATCAAATAGATGACATTGACTTTCTTAATGTTTTGTCACATGATGAAGTGAAGAGTGACATCATTCAAGCCTTAAAATGTTTTGCTCTCATTGTATATTGATAATCTGTTGTATAAACTGACCTGATCGGCCTCCTCTAATGAGGGCAAATAAAGTCCATTTACAGAGAATACAGAATATAGTGGGTACTGTCTTCACATGGTCACATTTAATGTGTACAGACTTCAAAGCTCACAACCTCAGTCAAAACTGGCAAAGAATCTTTTATCACTGGCTATTATTTAGTACATACTGTCAACCAGAACCTGGTTCTGAATCATAGAAATGATGGAATATGATTTTACAGTGACTTCAGAATTGTTAATGTTGATGTTTAGTTTACTGACTAAGTCACGTCATTAACCTTTACATTTTTCTTCAGTTTTCACCAGTTTGTGAAGGTTTCATCACACGACACAAATGAGCACAGTGTTGCATATCGCAAAAGATATTTCATTCTGCAAACCTCCCTCACTGGTTTACTGTTGCTATGGTTAACTGTCCAGACCCCACTGACCTACATATGACCCTAGATGTTACTAGCTGGCCGTGTTGCCCATGGGTACATGTACTTTACACATTCTCAACTTCTTAATGCGTCTACTTTTGACAGTGTCAGCTTTTTGTTTGTCCGTCACTGAGGAAGCCATAGAAAATGGCAGGTCCTAGGGTCCAGACAAAATGTTTGGTCCTCCTCAAAGGTTGTGTTTCAGTGAAGCTGGGCTCTCAGCAGGGTGCCCTGAGAATGGACCAAATTAAGCCGCTGCGCCGCTGTCAATAAAGTTGTACACAGATCAATTCTATTCTGAGGAACTTTGCGGGGGTGGAGGGTGCAGGGACAGACACTCAGTGTTAAACTATAAATCAAGATTTGTCTCTCTCCCACTATATAAAGCCTAGCATTCAGCATCAGTATCAAAAGGTGGCATGTGAGTTTGCAAAGAGTCATCTGCACCTACCAACCTACTACAGAGGGGAGAGAGTGTATGCACTTGTGTGTATGTGAGAGAGCAAGAGAGAGAAAAAGGAGAAAGAGAGACTGAAGACTCATGGCTTGGGAAGGAAAAGGAACTGGAAAAAAGCCCACAGTGCTTCAAACAAGAGAATCTGAAGCCACTAGCCATGAAGCTTTGAACACAGCTGAAACTGCATGAGTTTTCACAGCTTCTAATAAAATCCATACTTCAAGACTGTAGGGTGCTGTAAAAACTTTAATAAATGTATAACTTCGTGGAAAACTGGGCTAAGGCAAGACTTCACTGCGCACCAGAATGTGCATGTATTGATGATTTATTAAATGCTGTTAAATATACACTCTCTAGGCACTAGAAACTGCTTAAATACACTGATTTTTTTCTTTTTCTCTGACCTCATTTTCTGCTGCCAGTTTCATGGGTTGTACATAAAGATGGTAAGGCCATTAAAAGATGAGACCATTAATAATACAGCTGGGACAAGAAGCAAATTATTGGGCCAAATGGATCAATAAATATGAATGATTTCAATATTTTACATATCAGATATTGTTATTTTTTCAGTATATCTAGGACAGTTTTCAATTCCACCAGAGGGGGCAAGATGTCTAAGAAGTTCTTTCAGTAGTTTTAGTGTGTGGAGTCCTGAGTTGAATTAAGGACATTACCTATGCTACAGAGAACAGCTGTAGAGCTCACATGAAACTTGTTTATCAGAATGTGTCCACGTCATAGAGCTGCATTGACTATTGTTACTCAATAAATCCAATTTACCAATTTTAGAGGGCTTGTTTAATAACAACTGCAAATCAAATTTGATGAGAAGATTTCAGAGCGTAAAAAAAAAACACTGCTGTTCTTGTGTTGCAGTGAGTGAGCCAGTAATTTTTTTCACCCTCCAGCTCACTGCTGTGTAATTTAAGTAAAACCAGTTTTGAGTACTAATAAACCCCACTCATCAATTTCATGATTTTTTCATGGCAATTCCAATAATTCCAATAATAAACTGATTATTGGTTGTAGACATAATTAAAAATGATCCTTGACGACACACACATCAAATAACTTAATAAACAAGAGAATCTGCACTGAAATCCAATTCAGCAGTTAGACAACCATAGCTTGTGCAAAGACTAACCCAGTTTTCTGTAGAAACTTGCATGATGGAATGTGTCCTGGTCTGACAACAAGGTTTCAGCAATGTCTGTCTGCATCACACAGCTTGAACTAGAAACACCCATAAAATACACACATGACGGAACAAGTCAGGCCAGTTTCATGGAACATGGTTCACATGGAACATGGTATTAGTTTGTGACACAACACAGTGAACTCCTTTTGTGTCACACAAGACCACTTTTCAGGCTTCACAGACTTACTAGAATGAATAAATAAACAATGTAGTATACTGCAGTTCAGGTAATTTGATAAGCACTTAGAACTGTTATAAAAATATCTAAGATGTGAGAGAGAAAATAATGTTTTAGCAATTTTCAGTGTGTTTAGATCCCTTAAGACTCAAACCAACCACCACATCCATAGCCTCTTTCCTCCAGCCATGACAGTTGCAGATGCACTTTATTGGACACATAGCAATGTACACAGGGGCACCATCCACCAGTGTTGTCAAAAATATCGATATCACACATTTTGAAACAATATTCATTTCCTGCACTATTAATCCTTTTCAAATCACATGCACGTTGCTGCTTGCTTTGTTTTGGCACACATAGGCTTTTCTGCTGCAGGTATCGTTTTCGCAAGACCTCTTCAGTACTAGTATGGTTTGATAATGCTAAAATGGCAAACTGAAACATTTAACAAAGTGTCTCATTAAACTATCGTCACGATAGTTGTCAGGCTAACCCTATTCTTTCGCTAATAGCCAGGAGGACTAAGCTATTTCAACAGCTCTTACCACAAAGCACCTAATAATAGCTTAATAAAACACATATGTTTCAACAAAATTAAGAATGTGCCTATTAAGGTCTTCTATCTCATGTCACTTTGAACAGGAGACTCACTTCACTTTAGACAGCCCTCCTCCTGATTTCTGAAAGTGAACATGTGAAAGGTTTTTGAACAGCTGTACTGCCTCACTAATGTTTTTCTAATAGCTGCACTAATACTACTAATAATTTTTTATTCCATTTTACTGTTGACTTTTGAATGCCACAGTTTGCATTTTTGAACAAGAACAATGATTTGCTGAAGAGAATTATGTTTATTTGGATCCTGCATATGTTTACCTTAGAAAAAAGACGTTTGTTATTGAAAACGGTGTCCCTCTTAGATGCACTTTTAAGAGAAAAATATTATTTAAATAGAGTACCAGTATACAGAAAGCATGGGTTTATTAACTGCACTGGTGCAAACTTGCATATCATCTGATACCATGATTTATTTACAAAATAAGACAGTAATACATTCTTATAGGATTAAAGGATTCTTATAGCATTATTTCCAGCCTTTCCTTTCTCTCCCTTACAAGGGAATGTATCTCCAGCTATGCAATCAGGGCTGGAATGTTTGAAGTAGGTACTGCTATTCATCAAAAATAGGATTCATAATACTGTTTTGCAGTCATCTGTGAATTTGAATGGTGCTCATTTAAAGGTTTAGCTGTGCAGCTATTGGTGACCTTCACTGTCACTGTTAGCAGAGGAACAGCATCCAGCACAATGTATGGAGATGAGCTAGATTCTAGACTAACATGTTGAAAATGACATCGTACTGAAACCTAATGCATCCATAAATACATTATCAGTAATGGAAGAAAGAGTGCATCATTATACATGCTCGTGTACACACATACACACACGCACGCACACACACACACACACACACGCACGCACACTCATGCTTGCACAATGCACACACGCACACACACACACACACGCTTGCACAGTGCACACACAGGGACGCGCACACAAACAGAGAAAAAATGGCTCCCATATTTTCAGCACTACTCGCCTCTGCTTCACCCTGGGGCATGTAACCCATAGCAACACTCGCACACACATCACACAACAAGGAGACCTTTTGACTCTGAGTGGGATCTGCCGAGGCTGTATATATTAGAAGCCACACACAAGAGTAAAGCAGTTGAAGAATCTTGTATGTCCTCGGACATGAATGCAGGTTCAGTGAAGCTATAAGATGCCATTCAGGGAAGACAGAGAAAGCGACAGCGGAGAAAAACAGAAAGAAGAGGAAGAGAGAGAAAGAGAGAGAGAGAGAGAGAGAGAGAGAGAGAGAGAGAGAGAGAGAGAGAGAGAGAAAGCACTTGAAGCGGAAAGCTAGGCTGCCTCTGTGGTCTGTCACTTTGGATCAGGCAGTAGCGGCTGATGGCTCAATGTGAACACTACCTTATAATAGAAACAGTTTGGCCAGAAATACAATAGATAGACAGAGAGAGAGAAAGAATGAGAGTGGCCCTGGTTGTCTTTCATTCTCCCCTCGTTCACTCTCTCTATAAAGAGAAGTGTCCAGAGTTGAAGGTTGAAGGGGGGAGGCTATGTTTTTTCACCCTGGCTACGAGGTGCATCGCCTGGAGGCATGTGTAGCTTTATCTGCCCTTTATGTCCCCAGTGTCCACTCACACACTTCTACAGCTCTGCATTAAATAAGCTAGACTCAGCACCATATCACATGAGCAGTCCACTGTCAGCTGATGGTTTTCACCTCCAAGCTTCGAGTTCCGAGACTGATCCTCCACGGAACGGGCAATTTACAGCAGCCGTCACTCAACAAGGCTGTTTGAGAGGATGCTCCTCTGTAAATCAGATTTCCTCAGCTCACCAGTACCTGCAGATGAGAGGCTTTGTGGTAAGCGTTGTCACAAAACACTCAGTCTCATGGGAAGTGGAACACTGCTGTAAACTGGGCTGTGTGATATATGTAGTTTGATTATGGAACTTGCTCAGGAAAAGCATTGCAATTGGTTAGAGAGCTTATTTACATATTGCAGCCCTCCACAAAATCAGTACTGAAAAGGCCATATCATGTTAAGCATTAATAATATAACTGTCAAGAGAATAATGGCCAATTCTGCAATATCATACAGCACATATTCCAGCCATGGGTCTTCCTCTGCCTGCACATCGGGTCTCAATTTTCTGACGAGTATTCTCTGAGAGTTCACCAAATCCCAGACACTTACACTGTCTGAAAAATCATTATTTTGTCCGGTGCAGATCTATCACAGAAAGATCAAGTGTTCACTTGCATTTTCCCATATAGGAGTAATATATTTTGTCTTTATTGTGTAGCAATATCACATTACATGAAGCATGTTACAGCATGTTGCAAAATAGGGCAATGCACACTGGAGTTTCCTACATGCTCTGAAGAACAGCATTAAAGTGAGCTGTGAAAATGTGTAAATAAATGGAGAAAACAAGAAGTGTGAAGATACTAAAAGAGAGGTCGGAATGGCATTCCAGCTGAGATGTCAGGGGATGTTCGTAATAGAAACAAAGTCAAGGAGAGCATACTTGTCACCATGGGGAGTGAGAGGCATAGGTAATTTGCCTGCTCTGTCCCGGAAGCTCACACAGGGAGGGAGAAACAGTAGAAAGCCTCTTCTGATGCAAGTACCATACATCTTGTGACTTTCTGGTTGGCTGTATTATTTGGATTAATGATTAGGGTTTGAGTTAGTACCAGCTCACACCTTTAATGAACCATTAGAAACTGTTTTGATCAACAGCCAGACCATTAAACTTCAGAAAAATGGGCTTTATTAAATGTACATTTGCCCCTTCATGTCCACCTAGTCAGAAAAAGCAAGTTCAAATGACTTATAATGAATGAATGATTGATGTGGACCATCGTTATAACTAAGAAATGTATCCTCACAGCGATACTGAAAGGAAAAAAGCACACCCTTCGTGCCATTCTCATCAAGTCAGACTGGTTTTAATCAGCTCATGCATAAGCATACACACACACACACAGCACAGAGAGACTTGTATGGAGAGATTCCAGACATCTCCAATGCGTGTGTGTGCCAGCTAGAAAGTTCTCCCAGACCATGAAATGCTGCCCCCCCAACCCTTCCTTAATACCTGGCCTTGACACTATAGCTGTCACATGGAGTGGGCTTCTGTCAGAGCAGATAGCTGCTCTATTCATCTCAGCATCACTGCGTGCCAGTCGCTGGTCACAGCATCAGGGGGTAGGTTTGCATTGTAAGTACTGTATTGTATATTAAGCTCAACAGCTCAATTCAAGCAAATACTATAAAGCTACTGATCATACATTCATAAATAATAAAAAAAATACAAAAATTAGAGGTGGGCCGTTATCGACGTTAACGTGCTGCGTTAACGTGAGACTCTTATCTGACTTACTTTTAGTCATTATTTGGGTAACACACATATTCTGAATGCCTTTGGCAGAATTCAAATGAGCCATTTTTATCTAGATTAATCTAGTTTAATTCCAAGATTACACTGAGATTAATCTAGATTTAAAAAATAATCTATGCCCACCACTACTTTATATACATATTGTTGATAATGACAAAATAGTGGATCCCTGGCTGTAAAATGTCCTGCATGTACTTCTGGACAATAATTAGTTTGTAAACAATGTATATTTTAAACGTAAACTAACTTTTAAATTTGTAGGCCAATTCTCTTGCGAGAACCAGCTACTACTCTACAGGACAAAATACCCAGGCGATAAAATAAGTTTTATTTCAAACACTGGAGCTTTAATTATAATAGTTACCTGCTTTTTGTTCTTGTTTTAACATTAAGTTATAACAAGACCAATTTTATTGTACAGCATAACACTCTGCATTATAAGAAATTGTGTGATATCTTAGGATAGATTTGATCGGATTTGTTTATTTCTTACATCGATGAAGAAATCCAGTAGAGCATCTTCTGCTTCTATCGGACTGATACCGAAACAGGTTGTTGGATTAAAGCCAGTTCTAATATTTACTGGGTGCTGTCTTAAAACAGAGTTTAAATATGTAGAGATTTTAATCATCCTGAAACAACGAGGAGGCTGGAACAGACTGCAGCAGTGGATATCTGCTTCCTTCCAAATGCTAGTCAACCATATTAAGTGTCTCAAAAGGGACAGAGACATACTCTTATGTACTATGTACTACCCAAAAAACTAGGCGATGGAGAGTTCTGCAAAAACATCATGCAACAACGTTTGCTAACTGTTTTCATATAAATATTTAAAACCAGATTTAAGACGAAAGTCTTGCTTCATCTTTTCACTTCATAACATATGATATTGACTGAATTTCGTATTCCGTATGTATTAGTCTTAATACAGTTGCCATCATCAAAGCTGGTTAACAGAACGAAAGCAAAGTAATTCATGTCCATTTGTGTTAAAACGATTACCTCATCCTTGTTTCACTTTTCACTTATAAAACATAAGTAATTTCAGGCGTTCCACAGAACTGCATAATACCTTTGTTTGTGATGCGTCATCAAAACTGATGGCAGCACAAGATGTTATTGTGACCAAATGTGGCCCACAGGGCATGATCACACAGATAGGTTTGCGGGCGATAAGAGAGAAAATCCTGGATGAGAGCAAGCTGCATTCCCATGGCATATCTGGAGTGTGAGAGGTTTTTCCAGCATCATCTACTGCGCTTAGCCTCTATACCCAGTCCATCAAATCCCATAAGAACATACAGTGTTTGACCCTCATGTGTCCAGTTCTCAGTGCTTATAGCATGTAGTGCTTTACTATGTCAGCTATGCTATCAGTCTCTGTCTCTGCCCACGGCAAGAGCCATCCGGATTAGACTACGACAGGCAGCTAGAAAGCAATGTCCCCAAGAGGATGTCTGCATTGGTGGGGGGGGGGGGGTTACATAATACACAGTAATCCCCAGGCTCTGCGTGTATGTGTGTATGAGCATGTGTGTGACTCTGCGCCTGTAAGAGAGAGAGAGAGAAAGAGAGAGAGAGAGATTGTGCCAAATGTCCCTTTTCCGCTAAGTGTTACTAACCGGTTCCTTTAAATCGCACTGCATTTAATGTAATGTCAGGATAAGCATGATATCTTATTGATTTACTTGTGAGGGACTGTTTCATCTTCAGCTCAAATGCCTTGCTGGCACTCACATACTCGCACATACACACAGAGACACACACACATGCTCCTAGCATGGCATTTGCTAGTGATGGCAACTGTTCAAAGAACCCAACTGTTGTCCAGCCATGGTGGTGCATAAGTAAGCAGGGAGGTAGGGGAATGAGATGAAATGCCAAGGGGATTGGCCTGGCAATGTGCCTGTTGCTGTGCCAACCATAACAATGTGCACTACCATCCTCACACGACACATGAGCTTTAGTCCTGATACACATTTTTAGTCTGATTCTATTTGCAAGATTGATTTTTGTGGTATGGATTTTTACACTGATATTTTCTTTTTATAATCTGCTTGTCACTACATACCTATCACAACATGAAGATTTATCATAAATGATGTGTGTGTAATAGTGGACAGTCGATTCCAGAAGCCAAACCTAGGACTTCTTTGTTTCGAGAGAGTTAATCTCAGCTGTGATGGGATTATGTCAAACAAATGTGGAATGACATGAGAAAGAGTTTTTTCTACCCAGTCGCCAGCGTACAAGCAATCCATAAAACAAACTATCCCACCTCCCCAGCAGCACATCATCAATTCATTCCTTCAGCTTCCTCTGTGTAAATGCTGATCCATCCCTGTTTTGTCCTTTTTGTCTCTGTGCTGGCCAGCATATGGAACTGAATGTCTTTCTCGTCATCTATTCCTTTAGTACATACAGGAATCAAACGATAGGAACATTCTGTGAATGATACTAATATCGATTGCTTGCAGAATATCGATTTACAAATTGACTCTTCAGTTCGGTCAGATGTGTTGATGATCTCTTTGATACAGTAGTGAAATGTGATTTAAAATAATATGTAGAGCATTCAACATTACAAAAGTACAGTGCTCTAAAGTGATTTAATCTATCTGTACTGTTACTATATCCAAGAGTATTCTAATGTATTATATAACATATATAACTTTTGTTATAGCAATGGCAGTGGAGCTACAAAAATATTTGCTGTTTCGATTCCAGTTCTTCATTAATTATTTCATAAAACAATTAATTTTGTTATTTTGACAGATGAGGATCAGTAGCAGTTCAGCTCCTACTGATATATAGTTAAGCAGGGGTGCCCCATAATGATGTCCTGTTGTCAGAAGAGGGCAAATGTCAATCTATTTTTTCAGTCAAAAATATTTTCTATGCAATTATTCATTGTTTGGAGTTCTGCCCATTAATGACTGCCACGGAGCATACGCCCCCCACCCCAGTACTGACACTTGAATTTCTATGATCATCTGTAATAATATTTAAAGAACTGCATTCTTCTCCTGCAGCAATGATACACTCCCCAGCCCTTCACTCAGGGCCAGATGTGCTTAAACTTTTGTAGCAAGTTTGAGGTCCAGTTAGGACACCTTCTGTTCACATCGTGTGTGTAGAAAAACAGAAATGTATTTCTCATTCACACACTGCCACACAAAACATGGAAATATTTTTAGACATTCCATGATTAGCTACAGCCTTAGTAATTTCAGACACGTAGCCAACACATATTGCGATCACACAGAAGCATATTTTGCATCAAACCTACTCATGTACATACATCTGCCCCTTCAACAATGAAATAGAGTAGACTATGCAGCTTTTCCCACTTCACCTCTATGTTATAAAAGGACATAATCCGTATGGTCCTGCCCATCATTTGGCCTTAAGCTGGTGGTTAAGAGCAGGGTAATTCAAATGGCCTCTCTTCATGATGCGTGTCAGTTAGAGGTGACACTCTATAATCTCCAAGCCCACAAACACAGCTGCTAGAGCAGGTGCTTGAGTTAGATAATAGTGCATACTTATATTCAATATTAGACTTAATTCATTTTCAATACTATTGAATCCTGCAGGCTTTTTTTTCCAGGGTTATATAACCTCAACCCCTGTGAGATTGTTGAGGAGGCCAAATATTACCCAAGTTAGTAAATCTGGTTACCTGAGAATCCTCAGAGTGAGAGTATTGTTGTACTTGTACAATACTATAAACCTCAGAAATCTGAAGAACTAATGTAAAGAAATATAAAACCTATGTATGTATTTCCGCATTAAAAATTCTATGCACCATTCATCATAACAAGTGTCTCACGACAATAAATACATTTATTAATAAATAAGTAAATATGATGCATTTTATTTATCTCGCAGGCCTGACAAAGACAGGTATCGGATTATTTGGTCACAGGCCAGGCTTCTGGACGCTGATTAAGCCTAGTTTTAGCCAAAAAAGGATTTTCAATGCCAAATTACTATTTATTTAATCCAAGATTAAGCTTAATCTGTATGGGAAACAGGCCTTCAGGGTTTCAGTCTGGACAAGTTTGAAAGAGGGGGGGGCAATGTCAATCACAGAACCACCTAACAGATTTCGGGAGCCTCAGCTGTTACAGAGCACCTTTATTTTAAAATAAGGATCCAGGAAAATTATTTTTCAGCCTGAAGGACATGGAATATTCACTGTTTCACTATCGCAACAGCAAACCTAGTCAACCTCTCAATCCTACTCCTGCAGATTATATATATATATATACACACACATATTTGTAATCTTGGCGTTCATGCAGAATGCAGAAGAACTAAAGGCCACTATCAGAGCAACCTGGGCTCTCATAACACCTGAGCAGTGCCACAGACTGATCAACATACTTTTCAGTTGGCCAAGATTTCTAAAAATCCTTTCTTTGTTTTGGTCTTAAGTAAATTTCAAATTTTCTGAGATACTGAATTGGGGTTTTCATTAGTTGTCAGTTATAATCATCAACATTAAAAGAAATACACTTGAAATATATCAGTCTGTGTGGAATGAATGTATACATTATACAAGTTTCACTTTTTGAATGGAATTAGTGAAATACATCAACTTTTTGAAGATATTCTAGTTATATGACCAGCACCTGTACTTATACAGTTAGCCAAGTATTTACATTTTAGATTTATAAATGAAACTAGATTGTGAAAACGACTGCAAATCCTTTCAGTATTTAATGAAATTAAAGTCTCGCAGCTGTAAAAAAGATATATTTTCACAGAGACGTTATATCACTGTGTCTGATTTGCTTTTATTCGGTTAATAATTTGAGTGTTAATTTACCTCAAACGCGCCCCAGTTTCTCGTAACAAGAAAAACAATGAAGCGATATTTGTTCAGATAACCATTTAAGCCTCTTCAAACGTCTTAGCTAAGCATCTAAGTATTTTTTTTATGTATAAATAAAACTAAATCGAGTGTAAATCCTTTTTTTAGCATTTAGCCTAACTGCTAACACGATAAGAAACAAAGGGGCGGATCAAACTTCACTTCTGGCTGTTATTATTATTATTATTATTATTATTATTATTATTATTAACTTTTTGCCTCGCTATTGAGCAAAGCTTGTCAGACTTCTCCACAGCATTTCAAAATAAAAGCTCCTCAGCATTCGTTTCTGGATTTTTAAGGATGATTTTTTTATCATTAATAGTAATGTATCGTATACTACATTTATATTGACATAATCATAATTATATTTATTTGAGAATAATGCTTGATGGTTGGCCCAAAATAACATTTGAAATAACAATTACATACATTACAGGTTAAATGTATTATTATTTCTGTTTTAATTTATTTCAGGTTTAAAAAAACATTCACATTATGTGTAGCTTATTTGGAGCATAAAGGAAGTGAAATTGGAATTACATGAGCATTTTAAAATGCACTAGAACAATAAAATCCCACTCCACTGGTTTTTGTGTCTATATTAAAATGTGAGATTTTAAGAACGAAGTGTATTTTGAATGAATATTTAAGTTAGGATTATTTCGTGGTTATTAATTTATTATAAAATAATTTAATATCATTTTAATATCATTAATATCTGGCTTAAATAATCTTTTTCAATTTTTCCCTTCATTTCAAAGTAGGTGTTCTCCTGGTTAAAGTGAAGTTATTTCTGCGTTACTGAATAAATAACGGAATATAATGCTGTCTAACTTCAGTAATGATGTTCTAGTGATGCTAAAGCCTAATGCTAGCAAACAAAATCAGAGGCAGCTCAGCCGTAGCCCGGGCACTAGTGGCACTAGTGGATATAGTATTTTATTCTGTTCTATTGTAATCTTAATTTTCGCTGCTCTTAACTTTGTACTGTCCACTTTCTCTTGTCTTAAGGTGTGCAGGCAGGCATGCCTACCTGAGACTAATCCCAGGACACCACGCTGCTCCCCAGAACTAGTATGACCCCTGATTGCGATGTGAAAGTGCGTCTCTGGTCCTGCGGAGCCTGCGCTCCCGGTGGAAACACCTCTTTACAGGTGAATTCCAGTTATGTGGTTGCTAAGGGCTACGAAGGCCTTCTGAGTTGTCCAATGGGCTGAAGGCATGCCTAAGCTACCAGCCAATCGCAGTCCAGGAGGCGGGATAAGAGAATCCAGGTGGGAGCTTCCGCTGTGTCCGGAGAGCCGCAGGAGCTGCACTGCTGAAGGTAAGGAGATGATAAAAACTTCTTCACGCTGTCCTTCATGGGCCCTCAGAGGGTCTGAAAGGTTTGGAGAGCGTGTCTCCTGCCTGAGGTGGAGGGTGCAGACCGTGTGTGCGCCGTTACGGAAGCAGGCCGGGGTTAGCCCAGAGCTGCTCAGCCTGTCTGGCGGATCTCCTCCTGTGGAGTCTGAAGATCAGAGCTCATCGCTGGAATTAGCACTTTCATATTCGACTCTTTTGTTTTACTCCCAGACACTCGTGTAGGTTTAGTCAAGGTGAAAATATGAACTGAAACATGATATAAAGTGTATATGAAAAATATAGTAAGAGGGATTGAGAAGCTTCATCTTGCTTCTCTACCAAATAAGTTCTCCACCCAGAAGTTACTCTGGAAGCCCCGAGTACTCCGTTAGGATATTTTAATTTTATACTGAGGCAGCCACTGTGCTTAGGGATACTGGGTGTTAGTTGTCACATCCTGCTGGTCAATATTTACCTGTTTCAGATCTTTGATTGATTGACAGTTATTACGGTAATACAATATGCATTATATTCACATATGTATTCATCAAACTATCTATCTAATATTGTTGGTCCCCCTTGGGCCACCAAAACAGTTCTGATCCTCAAGGCATGGACCTTGGAAGGCGTGCTGTGGTTCAGCAGGAGATCCCTAATGGCAGTTCCAGTCTGTGGGACAAGCTTCTGGAGGAACCACCTCACATCTTTCAGAACCACAGACCATTAGCGGTTCTTGTGGAGTCCAGAACTCAACAGGTCAGAGCTATTTGGGGGGCTCGAGGGTATCGGCAATATTAGATGGGTGATTCTAATGGTGTAACTGTTCTGTTAATACGGCCGGACTGATATCTGACTGTTTTTGCCGATTAATAGATTAATAGACATGCAGGTTGCCCTCTACTGGCACCTGCAGGGCTAGCAGTGAACACCAGAATTTTGCCTTCCTGGGAGAAAACATTAAGTTTAACATTTTTATCTTCTCAATCTTATTAATTATTAAATTAGTTTGTAATGAAATGCTCCATTAAACTGGGAGTTCGTAGCCTAATTAAATTTTATTTATACAGCATCAATTACACAGGTCAACAATTTCTTTAAACAACACCATTCTAAAACAGGTTTTCATGCTGATCGCAAATCTGCTTTAAGTGTTTTTCAGTCACATCCACTTTCTGAATGCTGAGTGATATTAGATCTGCAA
Source organism: Brachypetersius altus (assembly GCA_037974465.1). Taxonomy (NCBI): domain Eukaryota; kingdom Metazoa; phylum Chordata; class Actinopteri; order Characiformes; family Alestidae; genus Brachypetersius; species Brachypetersius altus. The sequence continues at coordinate 18,502,293 of JBBPDB010000108.1, read as the reverse complement.
TAGACCTGCATGCGGTTTCTATT
>JBBPDB010000108.1:18490065-18502170 GCA_037974465.1 Brachypetersius altus | reverse complement strand
ATATATACATACATATATATATATACATACATATATATATATACATACATATATATATATATATATATACACACACACACACACACACTTGTGGAATGCATTTCAGTGCACAAGCTCTCTCTGATGACTTCAATACAAATGTAATGCATGTGTCATGTCCTTTTAGTATCAAACTCTCAATCACTGCACTGCGTATGACACGGCAGCCACCATACCGTCAAAAATAACTGGTTGGCAGGCCACTGACTCAGAGATGGAATCTTAACATTTGAAGAGAACAGGAAAAAGGAGAGAACACTAAAAACAGTGAGTGGGGGGTGGAGGGCCTTCAGGCACAGAGGGCACTTGCACTGTAATTGTCAGGCTTTGATGCTGTAGCATGACCCAGTTGAACATGCACTCATAAGTCCCTGTTTTAGACAAAAGTGCTTGTGCTGGCTGTCAGCAGAACTGAATAAACATAAAGTGCAGTCATTTGTTTTGTTACATTTTGATCCATTTTTAAAGAGTGTGGGGGCAGAGTTAATGCTCTCAGAATGCACGCTTCTCTTGCCATGCTTGGTGTGGTGTGATATAGTTGTCCATATAAAGAAAAGAAAGGTACTTAGGAGTAATCTCATGGCCTGCTGCCTCCTCTAAAGAAGCATTCAACCCAAAATTCACTACCAGCTGGTTTAGTTGTACTGGAGTCATGCCTAGGGAATTCTTTCAAAGTGACCTCATAGTAAGGAAGCACATATTAAATTATGGATTTGGTGTGCAATGTCCCTTTAAGAAAGCACCATTATAAAACTTTCATATTATCACTTACGGAGTAGATAGCTGAATCCAACCATCACCAACTACTATCAGAGTGCCTAGCTATATAGTTGGTAGAGGTGCATTCAAAATTTCGATAGGGCAGTATATTGTGGTGGTCAGTTAAACTGACTACAGACTACAGGTAAAACAATGTTTCAAAAAGAAAAATACAAAACAAAACATCATACCTATCACTTTATTGGTGTGAAACGAAAAAATGCTCATAAAAATAAAATTGCTCTCCTAATTTCAGCTCCTCAATAGGTGAAACAGAGAATTTCAGCGAAACATGTTTCACTAGAGTCCCCATTAATTTCAATGTAAATCTTCTCAGATCCTGGCAGCTCGTTGATTTTCAAGGTTTTAATGGACTCTAATGGTAAATAAGTCCCACCAGTGAAACAAGCAACTGCCTACTGTGATATTGTAGTTCTCCACTTCAAAATGACTGACATAACACTGCGGCCAATCACCGCTTTTTCGCTTCATTTGGTTTTATGTACTGCGCACTGACCTTGAGTGTGAGACTGAAGCTTCATACATAACAAAACGCGTAACATATTATTTACTAGTATTTATTACTAATATTTATTTTTATTTTATATTTTATTATTCGTCTACGAGTGGAAGGGAGGGAATTAGCTTGCTAGCTTGACTCCTTGCTAGTGACCCCCATCACCGCCCAGCGAACCTGGGCACTGCTGAAATCCTTGGGAAAAATCCCTGCTGGTATGACAGAGTGATTAACTGTCACACTTCTGCTGTGCTTGCTCAGGCAGGAGACACAGACGCAGGCTTCCATGCTATGGTTCTCTTTATTCATTAGAACCATTTAAACAGAAACCAGGCATGAGGGCCGATAAAGTCTTTTTAAACTGATGAACACATCAGAACTTATTGTAATGGTGAACGGACAACTAAAACCTAAAACAGTGGAACTTAAATACCCTCACACACTTTATCAACCAAACACAAAACAGCTGTTACTAATAATACACCCAGTGTCAAAACAAAAGTCTCAGCCAGCGGCCTCTAGCGGCCACTGACTAGGGACATTACATTAACAACTTCACCAAGAGGAGGGTATAATTAATGCATAAGGTGAGAAATAGGGTTTTCTTGGAATTTAGAAACATTGTTAATTATGTACTGTTGATATAAACACTATTATTACGTGTTTGTAAGATATGCACAATAAAATACTTCTTATAACTTTTAAAACTAACTATGAGGAGATTGATGGAAGAGCAGGAGAGAGAAGGTACATCAAAATGTGTGTCAAAAAGCAGAACATGGAGGTGAAGTACTTAGGGGCAAGAAAATCAAGCTGCCCAGGGGCACAGTGAGGTACTAAGTTTGTTTTGTGGCGCGCGATTGGGATGATGGGTGGTTTGTTTCACCAAAAATACTGACCAGGAGTTGCCACTGATTTCAGTGCAGTGACAGCAGCAACCATATATATTTATTTATCCATATATATTTTTTTTAACACAGGGCATGTATGTACCAGTTAAAAGGATACTGCATTCAAGTGTAACATTATCATTTTTTAACAATTTATTCATGTTTACGTATGTATCGCATATGTCCTGTATATTAATCAAAGTCTGCATTGGAGAAAAAACATTTCACTGCGATTCCTTGTTCGGGGGAGATGGAGTACAGAAGGAAGTTCATTCATTACTTTATTGTCCACTGAAATCAGCATCCCCTCAGTGTTGCTGGTGACACTGTAAGAAATTGTCAGGACAAACACAGTAGCGATGGTGAACAGTGATGGACATCACATGTTGTCTGAAAATGATCACAGCACTGTTATGCATACCATCACATTTGGTACCTTCCCACTCATTTGAGATACAATTCTAAACATTTTGAAACAGTACAATACTTCCCACAGCGTTGATTCTATTCATATCAAGTGATTCATTGTTCTGGTACAATGATTTGGTCTTTTTCAAAAATTTGTTGAAGAGAATTCTTATGTTTATCTGAATGTTCATATTGGGGGAAAAAAGACCCACAATTTAAATGTCTTTGGTACTAAAAATGGAACAATATATGGACAAAAATATTGGAATGTCTGACCATTACACCAGCAGGGACTTTAGGTCCACCCGCTACAGTTATAACAGCTTCCACTCTTCTTGGAAGGCTTTCCACAAGATCTTGGAGAGTTTCTCCCAGAATTTGTGCCCATTAATTCTGTTGAACATTTATGAGCTCGGGCACTAATGTTGGACGAGAAGACCGGGCTCGTAATGTCCATTCCAGTTCAGCCTAAAGGTGTTGGATGTGGATGAGGTCAGGGCTCTGTGCGGGCCAGTCAAGATCTTCCACACCAGTCAAGTCACCCAACCACACCTTTATGGAGCTTGCTTTGTGCACTGGGGCACAGTCATGCTGGAATAGAGGTTCTTCCCCACAAAGTTAGAAGCATGGTGAACATTTTAGCCACGACTCTCTCTCACACGTGCCCAAATACTGAATACAGCCTGCCTACAGTTCTTTTCTCTGCCTCCTTGTACTATAACTAGCCTTTAATTGGGCTTAAATGAACATGTAAGAGCATCTTCAAGTCATTTGAATCAAAAACGACTTTGACGAGTCAAGGGAAGCATCTTATTAATTCCTCAGATTGAGCCACAGCTCCAGCTTCTACTCTGATTCAGAAGAGTAGTGCAGACCTTTCAGTCACACCTCTCTTTAGCATGTCGTAATATTCCCCTGAGCCCTTAGGCGCTGATTGTCTATATATGGACTGGCTTAATTTACCTTACATGAAAGATTCAGATTTTTTTTTCATGCCACTTTTTTTCCACACGTTTTAATCAAAGGTTTGTTGTTTGTGCAGTGCCGCTCACCCTCATGTGCACCATAGAATAGAAGCCTCTGGCTGTCTTTCCATATCAAAGGGCTAAAGTTGGTGCTGAGACTGCAACCCCTTCTTCCCCCCTTATTAGGAAGATGTAACAATAACAACATACTGGAATGCTTTATGCCAGGAATCCTCCCGACTACATTACCCACTAGATATTCATTTTGATGTTTGAATTTTGCCTCTGCATTCAGAGAGAATATTCTAACAGCCTTTAAGCCAGTGCAATCAGGAGAAGGTCAGATCAAATCAAGTTGTAAGAACACTTTCCTTAACTGGTGTCATTGTCCTTTCACTTAAAAAAATCTATTTGAATCTTTTGACCAATTTTTTCTTTTGAACATACACTCACTAGCCACTTCAATAAAAATATCAAATTTGAAGGTTCTTAATGGTGTGCAGTTATAGACTGAGCAAAACTTTTAACACCCCAGATAGAAGCAGTGCTTCTCACAGGTTTAAAACAAAAATGACATAGAGGGAGTACAGCAGAGGGCAAAAGTGTTACTTTAATATAAGGATATTAATTCTCATTTAGTTAATTTATTCAAGTATTCTATTCAGGGAAATGACCAGAGTAAAGAAGCTCTGCATCTATTTTACAGCTGAATATTTATGCACTGGAATTTGTTAAAAAAGAGTTTTAAAAAAGTATTTGTTAAAATCAGATGAAAAAGATCAAATGTACTTACTGCTGCTCTAAATATACTTAGGGGGAGAGGGAAGAATAATATCAATGACTTTAGGTGTCCATTATCTTGTTGCCAGTTCACTGATTGTCCTGCTCTGGACCACTTTTACTACAAACACCCTACTAGACCTGCTCCTTTGGAGATAGTCTAATCTAGTCAACTAGCCCTCACAATTTGGTCAAAGATGCTCAGATCTTTACTGACTGTTGATTTGCTGTTTAAATGATCCCAGACTGAAGAAATAAACAAAAATGTCTCCACTGTGGACTGAAAGGCTACCACGATCTCTCGGCAGCCTTATCTTATTGCTACATGAGTGGACAAAACAATTAGATTGTATTTATTACTTCTATGCATTCAAAAATATTTTCATTGTGTGAGCTCAAGGTTCACAAAAAACAGGTTATGTAAATCTTATTCATACAACTTGTGGATTCATATTACAATGGAGGCTCTAGGACAACCGGGCACTTTCCTCTTTGATATTTTCATTCATTTTCTTCTCATTTATGTATCTATGAGCCACCCGCAAGCACTGTCCAGTGTCATGTGTTTTGCTTGTTAATGAATCTTAATTCTCACTGTACCCTGAAATTAAACATATCACTATCCATAGTGCCTCCAAAATGGTAAATGTGCAGAAGAAGGCAAAAATATTATTTATTTAATAATTTATTTTATGGATGGTCCAGGATCAAAGTAAGAAAATGAATGTCATTAAAATAGTGTCATTAACAATTTACTACTTTACATATACACTCCTTTCACTTCTAAAATTCAGAGCCCCACTGCATACCTTCATATCACACTATTCATGTTTTATCCCACATTTGTGTTGGAAATTTTCATTTATTTACACAGACGGGCTCACTGATTGGTGGTGTGGCTCTTCACTGATAGGTGGCACCAATAGAAAGAGAGGAAAAATAAACATGCTAGTTTCTCCTCGTTAGCGGCAATGTTTAATATTTGGCACTTGTTATGCAGATGTATCTACAATTACTAAATGATAGCTTTAAAATTGTGCACTGTGTTAATTTACATGTTGACCATGTAAGCAAAATTGCAATGCAGTAATGCAGAATGGGAAAGCGCAAAAGTAATTTTATACTTATTCATGATCACTTGTTCAATATTTGAAAATGGTATGAAAAATAAACCAATACATGGGTGGTTCTCTTCAATCTCTGTATTCATTTACTCAGACTAACAATGGCATCTGGTACAAAATGCTCCAAAAAAGCACTAAAAAGCAACTCTATGCTTCCCAACTATGTGAGAGAATGAAGTGTCAGAGTAGGAAGTGCCAACTTCACCTTAAGGCAGTTGACCTACTTGAACACATCCCTCGGTCCTGTCGAGGTGTTCAAGTATGCTCAACAGGGAAGTGCTGGCAGATCTGAGGGTTTTCCTCTAATATGAATATATGAGAAATGTCTAGGAGTAATGCAAGGCTGTGGAACTGGCTGTTAAATCATTAAACTTGTGCAGAAGCGGTGTATGCCAAGGGCTGCAATTAAGAAGTGATTTTTTAATAGAGGCCTCCACCCCCATGACTGCCCACCCTGGAAACCTTCTTCATTCGATCACTGGAGAGATATCCTCCCCCATTTGCACAGCCTGCCTATGAAGCCTATATTTCTAATTTCTAAATTTCCATCTTTTCCAAGATGCATCCTGCAGCTGTGTTAGTTAGTGATACGTAGAATGCCAAAATACATATATATCTATCAGAAATATAGAATACCTTGTTACAATGACAAGTTGATATGTTGTACGCAGGAAAAAGTGTCTTTAACCAACTTGTGAAATCAAATCCACTAGGTTACAGAACTTCCAAAACAGCAGGTCTTTTGGAGTGTTCTAGTATGTAGTGGTTAGTACCAACCAAAAATGGTGTAGAAGAGGACAACTAGTGAATCAGCGACAAGGTCATGAGTTCCCAAGATCACTAATGTTCATTAGGAGTGAAGGCTTGCACATCTGGTTCGATCCCCAAGAATAGCTACGCTCTTGGCAATGTTCTGCTTGGAAACCTTGGGTTCTGGAATTCATGTGGATACACATTTTGACACATACCACCTGCACAAACAATGCTGCAGATCAGACTCACTCCTTCATGGCAAGAGTTTTCCTTAATGACAGGATAATGCCATCCCACACTGCAAAAAATTGTTTCAGAAAGATCTGTGTAATGCAACAAATAATTTGACTTGGCCTCCAAACTCCCCAGATCTCAAGCATATGTGGGAAGAGCTGGACAATCTAGTCCAATCAATGAAGGTTTACAGAAAGGATTTTCTAACAATGACTTGGTGCCAGATGCCACTGCACACCTTCAGGGTTCTTCTCAAGTTTATGCCTTGATGGTGGCAGATCAGTGTATATAATAAATATTAATTGGATCAATCAAATCAATTGGAATTGAGTAAAACTATTTACCCAATTCCAACTGATCCCCCTAACTAGGACTCCCACCAACTAGGACTCCCGCAATGCATGACACCACCAACGCTGGGATGGTGAAGGCTATTACATGTGTGTTCTGAGTTCGAACTGAGGACAGTTTTATCATGCTTGGAGGATAACTGCCCATTCTCTACCTTCATGCCTGTGCTGGCTAGCATTGTGCTGAGTGAGGGGAGAGCAAAGACCATTCAACCCACCCAGAGAGAGTGAAGCCAACTGTGGTCAAAATCACCCGATGATAAATCCAAAGCTTAGACAGAGGCACCACTCGGGAGCCCCATTACAGATTGCTTCAGTTTGTTGCCTCTCACATAACTCATGATGTAAGCGGATGCAACATTTAAAGCTTTTTTAGATGCCATGTGTGTAGTAATAAATAAATACAGGTGTAGAATAAAATTCTGCATGCGTCATCAGGCCACTCCATGGGGGAGGCAATAAATACTAGATAAGCACAAAGCGTTTAATGGAAGAAATGTGAGTGTAGTGTTCATACTCATCATGTAGACTACTACATCATTTCCTGTTAAAAGCTGATCCTCCTTACTCTGCCTTTCTGCCTGTGTGTAGGCATCCCACTCGTCGCATCAATTATTTACTCACACTGAATTACGCATGAGGCCGAGTCACAAGCAACACGCGCTCGTGAGGAGCCCCCCTACCCAAATGAACACATCCAACAACTTTGGCTCTAGAATGGTGTCCTGGTCTCCAAAGAGACAAAAGTTCACAGGCAGTTTAAAAGCTTCCTCTGTGTGCAGCTGTGAGATGTAAGGTGTAAGGCAGGCAGGGTTTGGTAAACCTAGCATCAACAAGGGACTGTCATTAGAACCACACACACAGCCTGCACATCACAGCAACTTCTGATGGAAACTTTCACACTCCCAATTGCTCAGTCATTCAACACATAACCTGTGCTCTCTCATTCCCTAATAGCTACCACATTATGGAGGTACACCTTTATGGAGAATGGATCAATAAGCAAAAGCATTGGGATGCCTGACCATTACGTCAACAGGGACTTTAGTTCATGAATAAAGTTAAATAAATTGCTCAGTTCATGAATCTGTTTGGTCCTTGGTTTCTCACTCCATTTTAAAGTCCATTTATTTGAATGCAAAGAGTGAACTGTTGGCCCCTGTAGGTCAAAGCTTGTGGAGTGAGGGGGAAGAAGTCACACACACCCTCCCCCTTCCCCCCAAATTTCCACACTAAACAAATGTGACACTCAAAGATCACAGCTGATCATCACTAATTCCCAGTGGACGCCATTACCATGGCAACATTTACATGGCTGCACATCACTATTTGTCACATAACATCACTGCTTTACACCAATTCTGCAGTGTGACACCAGACGACACTTCTCTGCCCCAGCGGCAACATAAACTCAAGCATTACTCTGCTTGACTGTTTCTGCAGATTGTGGGAACTTGTGTTTGTTCCCAGTGTAAGCTGTTACTTACTCAGCTAGTGAGGTGGTTAATAAAACAAAGATCAATACTGCCAGCTGGTTAGGTGGTGGTTGTCATCCCCACTGTTGTCTCTGGGACTAAATGGTTCTCAGCTGTCTCCTCCCAGCTGTAAACAGCCACCCAACACTGAACAACAAAAAAATCAATTACCAGAAATAATAGCTAAATTTACTGCCTATGTTTAGATGACTGTCATTACATAACTGATTTAAATTATGCAGGCTATAGGCTAAATACAAGCTGCAGCTGACTGTAAGTTAGAAACTGCTGAAGCTGCCAGTAATTCTCACCTTCAAAACACGCTGTCCCCGTTTCCTCAACCATGATCTTACCCATCTGCAGCATCTTCCTTTTTTGCCAGTTTGTTGCACATAGCGCACACATCAGACATCCACAACAATAAACAACATGCAGCTGCTTGCACTCAGTATTTCATGCTGAATCTTCAAAAATTTCTGTTGCAATGTCCAGTTATTAACTTTCTCTCCATCAGTTCTTTACACTTAGGATGAGGTTCTGATGAAAAAGGTGACCTTTCCACAAAAATAATTGTCTTTTGTTCCTAGTAATAGTTTTCGCTCTCCTTAGCAACATACCATTTATCATTTCCATGGTAATAAGACCCTCGTTTCAGCACTCCATGGCAACAGCCATATTACTTTTCCACTCCTAACATTTTTTTAAAATTTGTCTCCATAGTAACAAGTCTCTTTTCCACTGTCAAAAAATATACACCTCTTGTCGGGCCAGGGGCAAGCCCGATGGTTTACTGGAGCAGGTCCGACACGCTCCACAAGCACCAAACCGCACTGGCGAGAGCAGCAGGTCATCAAGAAACTGAAGCACTCCATAGTAGGCCTTAATTGTAAAGCTAAAGCAGCCACAAAAGGCTATTTAACAAACAAAGCACAAAGTTAAGTCAGTGACTGGTAGTATCATTTCATTGGTTTATTAGTCAGATACTCATTATACTTTACTAAATAATTTGTTACTCTGGACTATTAATCCATTCCCATCTTTTCTAAATAACTTTGTTCATTTACACTGCCATTGTTTCAGTGAATTAAACCATGACAGACTGCAACTCCCCCAGATTTCAGGATTTTGTAACTGCTGGGTAAGTAGATGGGTAAGCATCAGCGTTTTGATGCGTCAATAATATGTGAATATTATTGCCTTTCACCGTATCATATCATGTTATGTCCCATTTGTTTTGATGGAAATTATCCAAAAAAACAAAAGAAAACGGCTAAATCATTTATCTGGGTCTTAAAGTTTCTGCACCTCCAAATGAAATCCAAATGAACCTTCCTGTGTCCCTGGCAGACAGCATAGATTTTTGCACAACTGTTAATTAACCCCTACAGTCTTGAATTAACACCTACAGTGTTTATCTTATGAATGCTATAGGAGTTAATTAAGCAGTGAGAGTTCTGCATGTCTGTATCTGTGTGAGTGTGGAGTAAGATTTGCCTCAGTTGAGCTCCCTTGGAGCAGAGCGGGAATTCGCGGGCCCAGTCTGTAGGGACTCCAGGCACATTTGCCTCACCTGCTCCGACACACCTGATTCAAGTCATCAGGCGAACCTCTTCATGCGCTGACTCAGCTGCATCAGAGTAAGAGATAATATATGGGTGTACAACCACTGGGGTCCCCAGGGCTGGAAACGGCAACTGAGAGTGGAGGTTTCACTGATACAGCATCCACTTACCAAATCACTGCAGGGAGGGGTAGGAAATAAGAGGAAGGTCCACCTTAAATATAACCTATCCAGTTCTGTAGCTGCAGCTGATGCTTTGGTAGATCTCCAAAAGTCAATCACACAGAATCACACTTATACTGTGAGTGTGTGGCAAATCTGCTAAAATTGTCATTACAACATATAGGTGCATGACATGATAATATTTTATAGTAAATTGCATTGCATTATGCTTCTCTGACCATATTGTGGACACTGCTAAGTCCATGTTTAATTACAAAGAGAGCACAATTAATCATTGTTCATTTGATTCTGGCATAAAAATAAGTGCAGTGTTTTTTTCTTAATATCTGTGGCACTACTGCAGCATTTAAACTGTTACAAGTTATCAAACCTCATAAAAGTGGTGTGGTGTGTAAATGTACAAGTATATACATATGTATATATAAATATGCGTGTGTGTGTGTGTGTGTGTGTATGTATGTATGTATGCACGCACACACAATTAAAATGTGGAGTATCAGGATTTTGCCACGTTGCCCCCTCCTCCTCCTAGCACCCACTCTGCATGTTTCTCACACAGGATGACCTATTACCAGCACGGAAACCCCAGAGAAAGCCCCGCGACACCCCCTCACCTGGCTTGACCGTTTTGATACGAATGGGCTCTCTGAAGTGGCGGATGACCGCGTGCGTGTCTCGGTTGGTGAGTCCGCTCACGGGCGTGCCGTTCACCTCCAACAGGACGTCGCCGTAGTACGGAAGCCTCCCGGCGTGGCACACGAGAACATCCAGGTTCATCTGGCCGAGGAAGGGGAACTCTCCGAGCTCGGCGCCTCCCAGGATCTCCACCACCGCGCCGAACTCCCCCACGCCTCCCCACGACACCGCGCACTCCTGCACTTTACTGGACCAGTGCTTCTTCCTCTTCAGCGTCTTGGACATGGTTCGGTTTGGGGCTAGTGTTTACTGTCAGAACACGGTCTTTCAGAACTGAGCCGAGTCCCAGGGCTGGCTAACCTAACGACTGTGGACGAGAGATTTTAGTTTGGAGGACATGAACGCCATCGAGCAGCAGCCGTCGAGCTTCATCTCCTCTCTCTCTTATCTCCTCACACGGAGTCTCCTCCGTTCAGAACCAAACAAAAAATCCCACACGAAACCAAAGAGACTCAAATCAGAAATATATGAAGCTTCTCTTTCCGTCTGAATCACAAGGGTTGCGTGTGTTGGACAAGGGTTGCGTGTGTTGTTTACTTACATTTTTCCAAGTTCACAACAGAAGTGACAAACAAGAACAGCAGGACCAGCGACAACAACAACGCGCGAGAGAGAAAAACAGGTTTTTCTTCAGACTGGGAGCTAAGACGCATCAGGTAAAGAAGCCGGTGGGTTAAAACACCGTGTGTGTGTGTGTGTGTGTGTACGTGCGACCCTGTCGTGTGAGTGTCGTTCAGACGTGGTTCCAGTGAGTGTCGTTCAGATCGACGCGGTTCCAGTTAAATGGCGAGGCGCAGCTGTATTAAATCTGTTTTATCCAGGCGCGAAAGCACGCGCTCCTCTCCGCGCGCCCTCCGTTTCTCTCCGACCAGAATCTCCAGGAGAGGAGTATACACTCCACTTTACTCTCGAGCTCAGCCCCCGCGTGTCCTCCCCCGTCCCAAGTGACCGGACAACCGCGTTCCTCTCGCGCAGGAGACTCGGCTTCGTGTTCGCGCACGTCCTCGCAGGCGCAGCTGTCTCGCGCACCGTGCCGCGCGACCGTCCAGTGAGGAGAGGCTAGGCGCGCGCGCGTGGGAAGCAGCCAATGAGCGCAGAGGATGCCTGAGCAATTAACTAATTATGTAAAACAGAGTCGCTTGTGCAGGAATTTCTAATTTTATAAACCCCATGTTAAACAGTGAAGTCTCAAAACAAAGCAGTTCGTTTAGTTATTTAGGGAAAAAATCGTGGAGTTAAGTCTATGTGAAGTACAGTAACATCTTAACACCCCACTGCTAACCTGAAACATGACAGCAAGCATATTTCAATATATTGTCAGTATACGTATAGTATATATACACACACACACACACACACACATATATACAT
>JBBPDB010000108.1:18455520-18484141 GCA_037974465.1 Brachypetersius altus | reverse complement strand
GTTGCTCCAGGGAGACTGTCCCCCGTAGTTAGGGAATGGAAGTCGCTTTGGATAAAAGCGTCTGGTAAATGTAAATGTAAATGTAGACTGTGAATCAGTGTTTTCTCCTAAGTGGACAGTTTGGTTTCACAGACGTGATTGACTTGAAGTCACATTGTGTTGTTTAAGTGTTCCCTTTATTTTTTTGAGCTGCATATATCCATTACCTTTTGGTGGTCACATAGGGAGAGTCACAAATCAAGATTCAAGGTGTTTGTCCCATACGCAGTTATACACAAACAACGTATTGTGAAATTTATCCCTGAATCACTCCTGATTCAGAAAACAAACTAAAGAGAGAAATTTGACAAATTTGACAAAAACACACAAGAGGAAACAGTATACACACATTATGCACTGAAAGTATCTGAATATGTACAGTGAAGAATATATAGAATATTTGCAAACTTACATTGCGCAAATAAAGGCTGAACTATCAGTTTAATGGGATGTGTGCTGATGTGTAGATTTCCCCATGCAACTGAACATGGCACTGTTTGAGTTTAACGGGAGGACAGGGTACCTACTCAAACACGACCTGCTGCGAAGGAACGACAAGAAGTTTGACCCGTTCACTGACAGGTTCGACACCATTGTGGCCAACACACTCACAATTAAGGTAAGTTGGATAACTCAGTTTTGTATAGCTGTGCTTTGTCTGAGTATTTAATGCAATCAATCATAGGAACAGATTCTAAATTTTAGTCGTAAGGTCAGTTGGTCTCAGTATTAAGACTGTTGCTCCCACAGAGACACTATATAGACATATTTATTTCCAGTGAAGATCAGTCTTAATGCTTCAGCACACTAAGACATTTTGGACAACCATGCCTCCAATTCTGTGATCACAGTTTGGGGAAGAACCATTCCTATTCCAGGACCCCAGTGCTCAAAGCATGGTCCATAAAGTCATGGTTGGATGAGTTGGGTGTGGAAGTGCCCTGACCTCAACCCCATCCAACACCTTTAGGATGAACTGGAACAGAGATTGTGAGCCAGACCTTCTTGTCCAACATCAGTGCCTGATCTCATAAATGCTCTACAGAATGAATGAATGGGCACAAATTCCCACAGAAACTCAAGAAGAGTGGAAACTGTTAAAGCTGCAAAGAGGGACCAACTCCATATTAAAGTTTATGTATTTGAAAGCAGTTCTTGTCATCAAGGCCCCCGTTGACCAGGCGTCCCAATATTTCGTCTCTGTGTATCTGAGGATTGGAGAGGGAGGAGTTCATAGGCACAAATTTACAACATTTGTGCTGATGCAATAGGCATCAAATTCTTCTCTAGAACTTGGTCTTGTCTTCATTACTGGCAAACCGTTGGTGCAACTGCTGGATTAAATCAAATGCATTCTTTTTTTCTTTCAATTGTTCTGTATGTGTATGTGTATTTACAGTCAGCATATTTCTCTGAAGAGCATGACAGGATACTGAACTTAAAGCACAACTGTTTTTTTTGTATTCCCATCAAATGTAAATAAAATTACAAATGTAAATATTCTACACGACTCTTTGAAGTACATTTACAGGATGTGTCTAGATATACATTTTGGCTAATTCCCCACCTACCTCTGATCTTCCAGGTGTACTCTGGCCAGTTTCTGTCTGATAAGAATGTTAAAGCAGCAGTGGAGGTGGAGATAATTGGCTTGCCTGGAGACCCCAAGCGCAAATTCCGCACAAAGTGGTCCCCAACGCCCAACGCCATCAACCCTGTGTGGAGCGAGGAGCCATTTGTGTTTGAGAAGGTCTATAATCAATCCAGTATGTTTACCCGTAGTGATGGTGTCAGCACAAAAAGCTAATGCACTGTAACAACACATTAAAATGTCAGTGTTTTTGTCGTTTTTTATGTACATTAAAATCTGTTTTTTTCAGATGTCAGGCTGTGAACCATAAGTGTGCTGTGAAACACCCTTTTAGTTGTCTGTGTGACAATACTCAGTAGTTAGTAGTTTGTGTTATTATTGTTAACTTAATAATAGGAATAAAAATGACTAACTATAACAATCTGAATAGATATACAAATTAAAACATTACTTTTGTAGGCCAATTAAACATCATCACAGACAAGAAGATGTGTGCTAAGAATTAAGTTTTGCTATTCTGTTTTTCCATTCATTCTTTCTTGTCGTGTACAGTTGGGGCTTGAGCTGGAAAATGTTGAGAACCCCTGTATTAAGTTAAGTCTGACTGAGTTGGCCATTTTACTAATTATAATGGTTTATGAACAGATCCTGTGTCCAGAAATGGCTTCTCTCAGGATAGCAGCCTATGAGGAAGGCGGGAAATTCATTGGTCACAGAATCATTCCAATAGATGCTATACAATCAGGTAAGCTCATAAGAGTTTATAGCTCTGCCCTGCATTTTTATCATGGAAAAGATTATGCCAGTTACTAATCTTGAGCTTTTTTGGTTCTTTTGGCAATATTGTAGCACATTTTATTCATTCACAACCACTTATATATATAACATATACAAATAATCGAAAGTAATCGAAATAATCGACCTGGAAAAATTTGATCGATTATAGATTCTGAATATCGATTTCGATTACTTTTCGATTAATCGCCCAGTCCTAATATATAATATAATATAATATATATTAGGGCTGTGAAAATTAATGCGTTATTATTGTGTTAACACATTGTTGACAATTATTTTGTTTTTCGGCCCAAGTTTCGCCTTAATCAAGTGTTGTGCATGGTGTAGTATACATGGGGTAACGAGAAGCGATTAAAACTCACTGCCAGCTCCCAATCAGCAATCGTATGGTTGCAAGAAAATCAAACCTGTTTGAAATCCTGTTCGCCCCTCATGAGGGTGTCGCACTGTTAAGCTGGGCACATGAGTGAAAATCGTCTCAAAATCAGCCCAAAATCGCACAGTATATGCCCAGCTTTAAAGCAGTGCCACGAGCCAATTTAATGCAACATCTCACACTGCGCATGCATAGTGAGAAAGACAGAGCAGCACAAGTTGGAGGCCCAACTTGTAGAATGTTGGCAAGCACGTCCGAGCCTTTTCCATGTGGCGGAACAAAATTATCACGACTTCAACAAAAATTGACAGATCGTACAACCCATGTCTGCCCAGCCACTTCCTTGTCCATTCACGCCGTCGCCTTTTCCTTTTAGACATTTCTGCACATAGAATGGCACAAATTTCCAAGACCACACGTCTCTCTTTGGTGAGCATTCTCAAACTCTCAAATGACTCAGTCGCCCCACTTCCGGGTTCTTCTTCTGTTTACATTACAGTTCCAGAAACGTACAGTGTGAGCAGTCAGGTCGCATCAGAGCATCGGGCCTTATAGTGTGAGAACATGAATTGTGAGCTACGAAGCTCTAACCTCTGTGATTCCGTCACACAGTTTATGCAGAAGCTGAATAACGCAACTGGAAAAAACGCACAGTGTATGTCCAGCTTAATGCAGGATTTTTAAAAATCCTTATATTTTGAAAGTTCTGTGCATTCACTGGAGTAATGGAGGCATTGAGCACTTTTGTGAGCCTGTAAGCGAACAAAAAGGCATATTTTCTTCCAAGCAAAAGTGTCTCTTTCTGTCTAGGGTCAGATGATTTTAATCAGACCTTTGTATATAGAGAATAATACGCCCGCACCTACAACCTAGGTACTACCCCATCACACAGCTCTCTACTCGCTATTTACCCTGCAGCTAACGTTCTGGATAGTGGGAACGGTGAGAACAACTCAAACTAACTACATAACAACACAAACATATATTTAACACATAATAAATCCCTACTGCTACTAACACAAGCGCCCCCTTTCTAACACCCCCCAAAAACAACAGAAAAGGCAAACCTGGACTCTGAGGGTAAATTATAACAGGTTAGATAAAACGTGAATGCTCTGCAGTGACTTTGGTTTTATATATGATTTAATTACATTAATGTCTAAGATGAGATTTACAGAAACATTTGAACTGCAGCTGCATGACTGTGTTAAAGGGAACACTGCTGTTAAAAAGCTCGTATTTGTTTAAAAACCGTATGTTTAGGACAGACTGAAAAGGAGCGACTAATCGTGAGTTAACTATGGAAAACATGAGATTATATATATATATGTAACCTCTCATGTCTTCTTCAAAAGAACAACATTACACAAGGGAAAATGTGTGTGTGTGTGTGTATCCTGCAGGATTCCAGCATATTTGTCTACGTACTGAGAGTAACATGTCTCTTACTCTGCCTGCTCTATTTGTCTACATTGAGGTGAAGGACTACATCCCTGCTGCTTTTGCTGGTATTTACTAAGAACTACACTGACATCTTTTGAAAGAAATTGTTTTGAGTTCTTGCTAGCTTTATTAGTCAGTTTTGTAATCTGATGCCCATGTTTGGCTTCTCAGATTTCACAGATGCTCTCTTTAATCCAGTGAAGTCCACAAAACCAGCGAAACAGGAGGCGAGTTTTAACTGCAGTGTAAAGTTACACACAGACCTGGCCACAAATTCATGGATCACTTTTTGCTTTCAAGAACACACAGTAGACTTTCTTTAGTCCCAGAAGCGTTTTAAAAAGAAATCTTTGAACTTGTTTTAATGATAACACTCATATATTGACACATACTGAAGCAACATAGAGGTGATGAATCAGTTAAGAAGCAGTTTATGCCAATCATCAGCTACTTCATATTGATATTTTCAGGAACTCCTGTAGTCTTATCTAATTTGTACTTTTCTGATTGAGCTTAAGCTTTTTTATGTTTTCAGAGCGCTAATTATGTAAGCCCATATGAGCTGCCTCAAGCTATTACAGCGGTTCCTACACCTGCTCCTACCACAGGTAGGAATAATTTCTATTACCCACAGCTTTGAATCATGTGCAGCATGATCTCTATCCCTCATGCAGTTTCTGTATTTCATAGTCAAAGTGAACTTTATTGTCATCTCATCCATATGCAAGTATCCAGAGAGATCAAATGGCAAAGGTTAGGTTCCACAGTGTACATACATTTTAACTGGCATAGTAAACAAAACAAAAATAGTGCTAATAAGAAGTATGTGTGCACAGCTCACCATACATATAAGAAGGCAAAAATGTGCAACAGTTGAAGGAATGTGTTAATAGTATGACCAGTATAGCCAATATAAACACTGTATCTGTATAAAACGGCATGGGACAAGTGAAAACTAGCCTGAGTATACACTTTTAAGGTTTGTGCGTTACTAAAGAGTTGTGCAAACAGTATAGACAATATGACCAGTATATAGACAACAGATAATAACAAGGACATATATACACAGCATATACACAGTATGACCAAGCATAAATAGCAACTTAAGGAACGATTCGCTTTGTGCATTCTAAGAATTGTGCGAGCAGTATGAACAGTATGAGCATTTTAACCAGTATACACATGGTCTGAAATGTTGTTTTCACAGAGCCTGGTGTTACTGGTGGTCCAGTAGAGGGCGATGCTAATCCTTCACATCAGAACGGAGTGTCTGCCCAAGACTCTGACAGCACTGACAAGGATTCTAACTCACTCACCCCAGAGCCCACTAACCAAGAAAATCGCAGTTCAGATTTCAAAGAGCCTCCTGTTCAGTCTAACCCTGTGGAACTTGTAGCATCAAATGAAGCTTCAAAGGCCTCTGAACCCCCTGAGAAAGACACACTGGCAGAGATTACCAAAGACCCTAATGGTGAGGGCATTGTGAAAGTGGAGCCAGAAGCACAAGCAGAGTCGGGGTCTGACTCTCAAACAACACCTGAACCAGTTCCAGAAACTGAGCTCAAAAGTGAGCAGCAAGACTCTGGAGTAGAATCTATCTCGAATGATGAATCTGGATCAACCGTAGAGGCTGAGGAGGTTCCTACTCCCATTTCACAAACCTCCAAAGCCTCAGATCCTACAGGTATGGCCTCCTGCTAAGGGTATAAGGATTTCAATACAGTACTTAAAAACAGAGTTTGAAAAACAAAATCTTTCCCATTGTATAGGTCTGCGGAGAATTGAAATTGAAAGAGGTGAATACGGGTTTACCTTTACATTTTCTTTAAGGGTAGTCCATTAAATGTTTAAAATGAAATTAAAGTGTTCTGGGAGCAGATTTGGGGGCATACTTAGGATGTATGCTATAAAAATAGGCAATTTTAGGCATTTTTTTACCAAAACACAACAATGCGTTTTTCACTATACACAGGTGCTCTTGGAACGTAACACCTGCGAAAAGCGGGGGATTACTTTATATTAGTGGTGGGCCGTTATCTGCGTTAACGCGCTGCGTTAATGTGAGACTCGTATCGGGCGATAAAAAAAAATATCGCCGTTAATCTATTCACAAAGTTGGGTTGGGAGCTGGGTCTATACTACGCAAGCTATCATGACTTTCACCTTGATATTTTAGCGCAAATGTATACCTAGCCGAATTGCACTGTAGGGGGCGAGAACGAGTCTTCGAACCTGTGTGTACGCCTACTGTGAAACAGGGAGGTCACTAGGACGGAAAGACAAGGGGGGCTTAGCTCTACTATGAACATAAGTTTTTTGTTGATTTTGAGAAATTTAATAACATAATATATTGGGAACATAATTATTTTTGTTCAGAATTTTTTTCTCCCCAAAATAAAGCTGCTTAGAACTTAAACATTACACGCTTGGCAGTGTTACATTTATTCTATCTGTGTGTTCTTGTCCATGTGTGCTCTGACCGCTGCTGTAGTGGTGCGAGATGCAGAGTCGGGGCTCATGGCTGGAGAGGAAGGCAGACGCATCCTGCTGACAGATCAGGCTCTCCAGGGTGGCGTCCTCATGCTGGGTGTGCTGCTCTCTCTCCCCCCGCCCGTCCCGCACACTGTCTTGGGGCAGTTGGGCCGCAAGTGTGTCATCTTCACCCAAGTAAGCATACGGACAGTACTCTCGCGTCCGGGAGTAGATGTTGGCATTGTCATAACAGTCAGAGCAGATGACCAGTGGGCTGCCACCACCTAAAAGAGACAAGAAAGAGATCATAATTGAACATTTAAACAGAAAGCATGACATGGTTTACTTGCAGAATAAACTAATATTTATGCACGGCCATAAAACTTAACACTTTCCACGCTGTCAACAAACAAAGACATGTGCGCTCATACCGTTGGGCACGGACGTCAAACCCTCCCTTGATTCACCAGGGTGGAAGCTGCTGCGGCCAGCAAACAGAGATCCAACACGATTACCAACCATGCCACTGCTTTCTGGATCCATCTCACCTCCTACCTCACCATAGCACATGCCTAAAGAAAAAAAAAAAACAAAGACATTTAAATATCAACATACACAAAAGTTCAAGATAATCTTAGCATCTATTTTAATTGTCAGGTCAAAGTAAGTAGTTCTCAAATCTAACTTGTCAGGTGTTGTCATGAATCATCCATGCCTCAGTATAGCTAAACTCAGCTGCTACCTTCTAGTTACTTTGAAGCCTGGAGTCAGGAAGATAAAGTGATGTCTGTATGTATGTAGCTTTCTACTACGAATTTGTCCATATTGGGTTTATAGTCCCAAAAAAACTTACAAATAAACACAATAATCCTACTGCAATACTAACACAAAGTTCTTGTCATTTGTTCTTGTCAAGTTCATGCAGCAGATAGTTCATGCTGACATCTCTAAAAAGCCTACAGGTTATGAAAATGTCTACATAAAATATTTTCACTCAGACTGGTTGTGTTCATGTTTCCACTTTAGGCCTTACCATCAGTGCCTTTGTGCACATAGCCATTGGCCATGGAGGGCATCAGCTGCTGGTGGCTGCCCGCCTCAGAGTTACTATACCCCTCCTGTGGCTCAGACAGCGTGCCTTGGGAGGACAGGTAACTGGGTATATCCGCTGGCAGATTCATCTCATCTGGAAAAAAATACATACACAAATTTACAAATGCAACTATGTAAATGAATTGTTGGGATTCATTTACAATCTTCTTGTTCAAGTTTATGCCTAACCAAAATTCATAGATCTAAAAGGTTCTGCATGTGAAATTTTAAAGCCCACTAACTGAGCCTGCTTTGTAATAATTTGAGGTACAAAGCAGACTGGCAACTGCACGGTGCACTTGCATGGATAAAACAGATTTTATATTATGCTTTTAAGTTCTGTAACAATCTTTTGAGGTTAATCACATGAGAGAAAGAGGCAGTTTATATAATAAATATTTTTATATAAAACACTAAATACTGGACCTTTGTCTCTCCTAGATGACTTTGTTGCTTGTTTATATTGGAGCTTTATACCTTAATTAGTCTTTTTTTTTTTTTTTTAGCTATCCAAGACCAGTCATACAAGTGGTTTGTGACCTGAATGCATATGTCTGCGCTTATGAATGCAGTTTCCCACGTACCAGTGTTGGTGATGCTATAGTCCTCACTCTTGCGTCTCATGTGGTAGATGACTATCACCCACACCAGTGAAGTGCCCACCACACAGCAAACCACCACCATTACAACAATGCCCACCGTGGTCCAGCCATCCTGGTCATAGGCACTGCTCGCTGGGTCACAGTTGGCCGAAGGGGAGACGCTGAGGTAGATGTGACCACGTTCTGTGCCTAGTGTGTTGGACATAATGCAAGTGTATTTCCCTGCATCTGCTGGCCTGGCATCTACAATTATAAGCAGCTGATTGGCTGCCGCAAAGAAGTGACGTTCCGTCAGCAGCAATGGGCCGTCATCTTTGGTCCAGTTAAGGCGGGGGGCAGGACTACCTCGGGCTATGCACTGAAGAACAGCAGTCTCGCCGCGTGCTACAGTGCGATCCTCCAATGGGCGCTGAAACGATGGAGTCTCTGCAAGGGATAAACAGAATGAACATGAACAGGAAATTTTATTCATATCAGAAATAAAATTTTTAATATTGCTTTCCAAACCAAAACATATTTAAATATTTAAGAAATCGTATGTTGGTCCAAATTAATGGGGTACGACCTTCCATTCCTTGTTAGGAACATAAGCCTCACAGCTCCTGTTTAAAATAAAAATAAATAAATAATTTTACCTAACACTGTAAGAGTGGCATTTGCCGACAAGCTGCCTGCCTCATTTTTGGCCGTGCAGCTGTACACGCCCATGTCTTCTGTCTTAACGTTGGCGATGAAGAACGTGTCATCTTCAGGCATGACATGCATCCTCCTCTCACGCGCAGCAGGGAAGTTGACACCACCATCTTTCTGCCATGCAATTTGGGGAGGTGGGTGACCCTCAGCTGCACACTCTAATCGAGCCACAGTGCCCGTGCGGATTGTCAGGTCCATGGGGGTCTTCAGAAATGAAGGCAACTCTGGGTATAAGAGCAGATATTTACTGTTTAGACTAAAGAACAGAGCAAAATTTAAATATGACTATTTAGTTTTACTTATTTTTAATAAGTTGGAAGACACAAAAAAGGAACAGTAGTGCTACATTCAAAATCTACTTTCTGTTCAACTTTAACACTGCCTCAAATTCATATAAACAAGACCAATTATGGTTCCTTAGTTTTGAAACTTGCAGTTCCTCAGAGGTATAGAAGTACTGACGACACCCTAATATGCTAAGAATAACAAATTTTGACATAACAACTTGTCACGATAACCAGAAATATTGTCATACAGCCAGTCCTAATAGACAACCCTAAGGACCAGTAAGTATTGTGTCCCTGGTTTACAGTTCTGTAAAAATTCTATTTAAGTCTGAAACTTTTGTTCCCAAGTGTTGTCTGGGCACAAAGCCCCTCTTGCATCTAAATTATGATATGATGACAAAATAATCACATTGCCCAGACTGGCTTCCCAGAGGGCTACATAATATTTGTTCCACTGAAATTGAAAATTAAATTAGACGAGTCCAGGAAACAACTATGAAGGGATACAAGAACTAAACAGGGGGCAGAAACGAAACTTCTTTCATAACCAACAAAAGAAAACCTGATTGTCAGAAATACGGCAACGTGAAAAACCTGAGGGCATGCTTTATTCTATAACTGCTAGGAAACAAAATATTTAACTTTGAACGATGGAAAGGGAATAAGACCACCTTAACACACTTCACAGAAAGAAAGCCCATCACCGTGAGTCAATGGCTCTTTTATATGTAAAAACATTTTTCCACATAAAAGACTCAGTGGAAACACGTTTTATACCCATCTACTCTGAATGAAACACAACTAAAGGAGATCCTAAAGTCTGAAATAAACGCATTATCAAAAGAAGTCACACGTGTCCTTACTGCTGCAAATCACTGGAATGTCAGTTATTAAAACTTATATTATATAATAATATAAAAGGCTCCTTTTGTTATTAATAAAAAATAGTGAAGTGCAGGCTTTGGATTGGAGTTAATCACCTGCACAAAATAAAGGCATTGGTATAAAATACCAAACATTTACACAGTGCATTATGATTGCCTGTTTAGTATTTCAAACAATCACTGCTATATTATTATTTTTTTTTTTTAAAAAAAAAAAGCTAAAAGTGTAAAGTTTGTGAAAATGCACTGAACAAGATCAGATGATATTTGCTGGATTATCATCAGCCACTGGTACAGAAGTTGTAGGGTGCTTACCATTGACTGTGACCTTTGCCTCAGTAGAGTAGTTGGACCCAAAGTGGTTGGAAACCACACACTGGTAGTGTCCTTCATCAGTGAAGTTAACATGGAGCAAGTGGAGCACACTGGTGTAGATGAGCTGGTGCTCCTGGTAGCGGGCATAGTTGTGCACCTGCACTTCATACAGCACCTCCCGGTCCTTCCTCCAAGAGGCGCTCATGGTAGAGTCACTGCTGCTGAAAGCGGAGCAGTTGAGAGTGACATTGGTGCTCCTCAAAGCTACGACTGTCCTGGGGTTACCACTGATCTGGGGCTTAGGGAAGTCATCTGAGAAAAAGAGAGACAGCAGAGGGGGTTAGATATTACTAGAGAAATGTAATGTAATGTAATCCTTTTACTGTTTTATTCTACAAGACTAATCACATGTATTAAAGTAGTAGTACTTGGTGTCCATGTGCTTAAGTTCAAGTTGGGATTACCCCACTTTCCATTTTCATTTTCATGGATCTGTTGTCTAGAATTATGTTAGCGGGAAACTCTACTGCATACATTTCACAACAGGACTAGACTAATGGATCCTCTTGCTGATCATAATCAAGGAATGATCTTGAAAACATGTCTTTTCTATACTGTGAATGTTACTGAAGACATTCGAGACACAATAGATATGACCAGTGGTCACTTACTACAGAGAAATTCCTCTGGTCTGACAGTGAAAATACTCCTGGTTGCTAGGGAAGCAGGATGCGCACAGACAGCAGAGCATGACTGCTGGAAGTGGCGGTCTGACAGCCACTGGCCCAGCCAGTTCAGCTGACAGTCACACAGGAGACCGCTAGTGTTGAGATCACTGCAATAGAAAATGTTAACAATGTTAAAGCGCTATAAGTCCAAATGTGTCTAAATTAAACTCAACATGCCTTCAGATTACATTATATGATATGTACTATATGACAAGACACTAAACTCTATGGTATGAATAAAGGTTTTGGTACATTTAACATTTGTTAACATTATGTTAAAAAAAATGTTAAGTTCTAATATTTGGAGAATATCATTCTGTTGTAGAGGGTGTGTTAGTTTATTTTTACTTAAGGCCAGCAAAACATCATTTAACCAAGCAAACCAGTCCGCTACAGCAGTGGTCCCCAACCTTTTTTTCGCCACGGACCGGTTTAATATCAGAAGCTATTTTCACGGCCCGACCTTTAAGGAGTGGCAGATAAATATACTTATGTATTTATACAAATAAATGATACGGATATTTTAAAAAATATAATAACGGGGTATCTTTAAAATACAATAATAAACGTAAACCCAATGTGTACTCGCAGCTTTATTAACAACAGTGAGTCATAGACTAAGGATATCCGGTCATTTTTCAAAATAAAACATTGTTTTAGACTCTGATAGTAAATAAAACGGAAATACTGTAATTTTTTCCCCTCTGTGCAGCCCGGGGACCCATGGCCCAGGGGTTGGGAGCCACGGCCCTACAGTGCAATGCAGTGCAGAAAACACTGTACATAAAGAAATAAAAGGTATGGAACAAAGAATCTCCAAACTTACAGTGATTTAAGTTTCAAATGAGAGAAGGCATCAGGGTGAACAGATATGATCCGGTTCATACTTAAATCCCTGTACACACACATTCAAAACTACTGTAACATATATACCAGGAAATATGGCAATTATTTCACATTTTAGAGAGGTTTAATCATTTATAACATTATGATGGACGTTAAGAAAAACTTACAGATGTTCTAGTTCCCCCAGACCCTCAAATGCCCTCTTCGTGATGGTCCTGATCTTATTCTTCTGCAATATCCTGAGGAACACATGCATATACAATTCATCCAATTAAGCATAAACAGGTTTTTAAAAATAATTGCATACATTTAATAAGAAATGGAAAGAAGTTATACGGTCATGTATTAATAATTATTCATAGAAGCATCATTTCTTGATAAATTATCTGCCCCTTTATTTGATCAATTCTTTCCAAATACAAAGTACTTCAGATTTTATGACTACTTCATTTTTGATGATAAATCATTTCAAACATATTCCTTTATCTTTTTAAGTCCCATATATATTAGTTTAAACTCCTATAAACATATTCGATTACAAGACTTACATACCCGAGCAAAAAGCTGAATAAAAACAGTGATTCTAAACATTTGAATAGTGATTCCAATCTTTTGATTCAGGCAGCGGATTTAGAATGTCTATATTTGTCTCATGGTCATATCATCTTATCAAATGTCTTGCCATTTTTAATCCATTTTTTTAATCCGTTTAATCCATTTTTTCTAACTGGAAAGTGTGAGCCTGAGAAAAAGATGCTATAAAAACAAGGAAGATAAATAAACACCATATAAGTAAGGCAAGGTAATACTCACAATGTGTTAAGTTTTTTCATGCCCAGAAACATACCAACGTAGTCCTCAATGGCCAGTGATATGTCATTGTTACGGATATCTCTGGAGGGGGGAAAAAATGGAAAATGTCAACAAAAAAAAAAAAGCACAATATGGCAAACTGTTGCCAAGCAACCACATATGACAAATTAGAATTCACGAAAATCTCAATTGTGCTGAAGCTTCAGCTGAAAACTCAGCTCCTGGAAAAAGGGCTTGTGGCAGCATGCAAATATGTGAGAGTATTGAGGCTGTTTTCATGCATCAATGGCTCCAAAAGGCCAATACAGCCCTCACTAATTCTGCTAAACGAACATCGTGAGGAGGAAGCAAAAGGAGGCTTGTCTACATGCACATTTATTTTCCCTCCACTACACAATGAACAATACAAAGGTTTAGGCAGAGAATGTTTTGACATGTTCATACCAGGGTAACCACAGGCTTCCATATAAAATGAATTATATTGCTAAAAAAATCACAGATGCTTATTCTAGCCACAGGTGTGCAAATATACATCAAAAACTGTGTTATGCTTTATTTTTCAGGCATGGTCAAACAGGTCTTAAAGGAACAGTCAGTTTGGATTGTTTTCTGTAAGCACCATAGAAAAAATACATTTCTAAACAGGAGTTCTTGCATTACCACAAGCTGTGGTTTTCTATTGAAAAATTCTGGAGAAATTCTATAGGTTTTTCTCAACACCTATGACTTTCTAAATTGTGTGTGCGTGCACAGGCATCTGTGATCTTACAGTGTGCGGACATTTATAAGCCCTCCGAAAACTTTCTCTCCTAGATGCGTGATGCGATTCTCGCCCAGATTCAGGCTCTGCAGCTGCCCAAGCCCAGTGAAAGCCCAATCCTCCAAACGACTTAAATGATTGTAGGACAGGTCTCTGAAGAATACAAACACACAATACAAAACATGATAAAGAGTAAAGAAAAAAGTAAAGAGATCACTGAGGTCCTGGTTCAAAACACTTTCCACCAGTCTTATTTTCCCTGCCTTAGAATTTCAAATAAAGTTGTCCCATTCAATGGCAAATAGTGATTTAAACTGAAATTCTAGATAATAGAAATTACAGATGTCAGTGGATTCCATGTATTCACTTAGCCCACACAGCATAAGCCTTAAAAAAAAAAAGCTATTAAAAATCGAAAAAAACAAAATCTGCTAATTTAGCCGTGAAGAAATCAGAACTGCTTATATTGTCTCAGTCAATGTACCTCTGATTGACATAGTGGTGGAGTTTAGTTACCGAGTTTAGTCACAAGTGTATTAAGTTTATTTAACAATTTAAAATAAAGCAGATGATGTAGACTTCTAACATGGTTGCTCCATTGCATACATACCTCCTTCAGCTTAAGCCAATTACTGAGCACTTAATACCTTGAATAAGGTACATTTCCACAACTATTTGTCAAAAAAAGGCCTGTGGGACTAAAATCGAATAATTATTGGGACAGTATGTTCAACTCACAGCTCTTCCATGCGGTGGCAGAAATCCCAGGCATCAGCTCGGATAAGCCCGATGTTGTTCTGACTGACCCGAAGCACACGGAGCATGCGCAGGCCATATAGCCAACCCTTATTCAATTCTGTCAGGTTATTGTGCTCCAGTTCCCTGCAGAGATAGAAACAATTTCCAAATATACAATACTGATATATTCTTTGGCAATCCTAACTCCATAATCACAAATATAGATATATGTTTAGGACATGCAGGTGATGCATTAAAAATGCTCAAAAATAAAGAAGCACATTAAATTAAGAATCACACCTACCTCCCTATTCCCAAAAGTAAAAAAGCTAACATTGGGTAGACCGTGGCAGTTTGCAACAGTAATATAACAAAAATGCAGCCGACTGTTATATTACAGAATTCACTCATTTCTAAAATGCATGCCAAATGCCAAAATGAGCTTGGGGCCTTTCAGCATCAACTCACAATTCTTCCATATTGTCAAGGCCAAAAAGAGCTCCGTCCATCAGCTTAGTAATGCCGTTCCTCTGCATCTTCAGAGACTTCAGAGTCTCCAGCTCTTTGAAGATCAAACTGTCCACCACTCTGATCTTATTGCGTTTCAACTCTCTACAACAGACAAGACAGATTTCATTCTACATATTCATACTAGTACACCGAAAAATGTGAATGAACATCCCGCAATTCTCAATACTACCTTGTTACTATCAAAGCAAAAAATTCTGACCATTTCTAATTTATATATTGGTTCTGTAAAACAATTATGAAGAACAATTCCACTTACAGAACTTGCAGCTGAGAGAGAGTGAAAACCTTAGCAGGCAACAGAGACAATCTATTCCTGTTGATCTTCAGCACCAGCAGAGAGCTGATGTTACCAAAGCAGCCGGGTTCGAGTGAGCTGATCTTGTTGTTACTCAGATTCCTGAAATCATGAACAGGAGAATACATGGGTAATGTTCCAAAAAGTCATACTGCATTCTGTTCTCCCACAATAAAAATTTCATTCAGACATCAGAACATTTCTCTTCACAGAGAGAGAGGGAATGTAAAACAAAAAAAAAGACTTACAAAAATTTGAGCTGTATTGGGGGGAATGATCCAGCTTTCAGCTCAGAAATCGAATTGGAGCTCAGATCCAGGCTTTCCAGAGATGAATAAGGCAGAAGCTGTTCCGGCACCACTTCAGTGATCCGGTTATGAACTCTAAATACACACAAAGTGTTTTATTTGGTTTACTCCAACCATGTCAATTGCTTTTTATTCACATACTGTATATTAGTTAGACAGACATATTTACTTAAAACTCTATCCAGATGTAAGGACTAATTATTTATTAATCAAAAATACTTATGAAAAATTCCCTGCAGGCGGTACTCATTACGTGTTAACAACAAATATGACAACAGTGCTGCAGTTTATTTTATAGGATGGATGAAAGAGTGACTTACAGCGACAGCACGGTGATGTTTGTGGATGCATCTCCAAGAAAAGGCACACTTGAAAGCTCATTATGACTCATAGAGCTGAAAGAAGTAAAATAAACATATAAAGCTTTAAAGTAGAAAGAAGTATGCAAGTAGAATCTTAAAGAAAGTGGTCCCTATTTTCCTTTCTGTGTTTTTAAGAGTATCTTGCAGGGCATAAAGACATAAGACAGGCTTTCTTACTTGCACGTGTGCTTTGAAAAGCCACTCATCCAGAAGTCCTACAGACTTGAAAGCTGAATATAAAAGTAGCTAAATTGTTTTATAAAGCTTGAAGTTGGACAAAACTGCAGACCATTTGTTTTATTGTAGCGTGTTTCATCAGACCATTTATTAAGATATAATATATATATATATATATATATATATATACACACACACAATATTTATTTCATTTACTATTTGTCATGGTTGAACGTTCTATTGTTCATGTTCCTCTTACTTTAGTACTGTCCACTGCTGCTGTAACAATGCAATTTTCCCACTTGTGGGACTAAGAAAGGGTTGGGTTATCTTATCTTCCTCCAGCTTTAGGGAGTTTTTCCTCGCCCCTGCCCACCTTGGCTTGCTCAATAGGGCACTTAGATTACGTAAAGCTGCTTTGTGACAACGCTGGTTGTAAAAAGCTCTATCCAAATAAAACTGAACTGAGTTAGAGGGAAGGCAGTAAAAGACTGCAGTGCAGAGTTTATCCAGCGCAGCTGTGTTATCCTGCACGTACAGGATCCACAGCAGCCTGGCCTCTCACCACGCTGCTACTTACACATGGTTAATCCAAGTTGGGATGGAGAGCGGTGGAGAGGACAATCTCTTCCGACTGCAGTCCAAGAACTGTGCTGAATCTGGACCTTCAGAACACGTACAGGAAGAGGGGCAGGCTTGCAGGCCCACCGTGTTTAGTACCACCAGCAACAGCAGCAGGGCCTGGGGGATGGGCCAGTCTGCCGCCATTTTGAGTGTCTCCGGCCCCTACTGCTGGTGAATGTATGGCATTAACCGGAGAAACTGAGCAAACTAAGTTTTATACAGTGTCTAAACTGACGTTTGGGTTCGAGTCAAACTGAACACAGTGACCAACACGCTCCAAAACAAAGACCGAGCGGCTCGAACCCATCACCAAGGCGACCGTCCTTCCCTTCTTCCGCCTTCCCAATCTCTGCAGCTCCAAACAAACTCTGCACGCCCCCCAAAAAGCATCAAAACAGTTCGAAAACGCTCCGGTTCCACTCTAAAAACCTCGCGAGTTCCATTGGCTTGGCACTTTCAAGGTCGTGTATGAGAAATGTGTCCCACGTTGTGAGAATGGCCCTTGTTTTGAAATGTTGTTCCACGACTTTTTCTCCCGAGGAAAAACAAAAGCGCCTTCCCTCGACATGCGATCCTTACGTGTGGCCCCACCCTCCCCCTCGCCGAGGCAGCCCATTGGTCATGGTGCCCGTCTGTCAAAATGCCTTCTTTCATCATTGGCTGATTGCGACGTTGAAACGTCAACAGTCTTCTCAGGACAAAATACCGTAAAATATTAAAATATATTTTGTTCAGTTAAAAGCAGCTATGATTAATCCACATGGGTGTCAGTACCTTTATAATTGGTCTTGAAATCTAATAATACAATTACAGAATTCATTACTATTATCTATGTAGATATAAATATATTAATTAAATTCTAGAATCTCCACTGTAAAGTGGCCCCTTTATAGTCACATGTGAACACACCACACAGAGTGAAAAGTTTGATATTCTTGCTCTGCATTAAACAAATTCACCAAGTGAAGCAGCGGGCAGCCACCAGGGAGTAGTGTGTGGGGACAGTACCTTGCTCAAGGGTCAGTGGTCCCATTAGCAGTCCTGGGATTCAAATTAGCAGCCTTCTGATCATAGGGGCAACTCCCTAACCACCAAGCCACCAGCTGCTGTGATTGGTGAAGTATACAGACAATTCGTTTTGTTTAAGGAGAGGGGGCATAAAATAATAAGTGTATTCCAAATACTCCAATGCCCCAAACAGAACAACCAAAGTTACACTTTGTATTTATGGTTGAAGATCATGCTTTGAAACAAAATGGTGAAGTTTTCTGCCCCAGCCTTTTAAATACCACAAAAATACCAAGGTCCATTGCTAAGCAGTACAAGTAGAAAAAGGTAATTTAAATCCTGTGTAAGTTTCTATATATAGGATATCTCAGGATATAGGACGTGTATTAGAAACAAACAGATACAAATCTGATCATCAAGATGTTTAAAACATGACTGTTTCACAGACAAATAATCATTCATAGAATTAGAGTTTATCAGCAGACACAAGGAAGTCTGAAGAACACAAGTTTACTCATGCTGACATTTTGACCTTTGCTTAATATGCATATTATATGCATAATATGGATAACAGCATGTTTAAAACTACAAGCTGTTTTTGAAAATCCAGATTTGTCAAATGCAGCATGCAAATGTTATGCTTGTTATGGCAATCACTTGAATGAGAACATGAATCAGCTCTATGATCTATAAACAAAATAAAAACTAGTGGTGTCAGCTGAATTTAAACAGATCAGCCAGTGATGAGGTTCTTTGTGCTGACTGTGCTGATCAGTGCGATTATTTGGATGATTTATGTTAATGACAGTGATATTACTGCTAAAACATTAAAATAATTAAATACTATCATGTCTGCTAGCTTAATTGACTACACCCTCTCTATTTAGTGTTAGATACATTACAAAACTACATAAACAAAGTTACAATAGACTTTTCTAAAAATATATTCACATTTAATGTCTAAGCTAACATAATCTGACCTTGGGTTTATGTCATAAACTCTTTACCTTCAAGATTATGGCAAAAACAAAGTCTCTCAACCAAGGTAAATTCTATTCAAGCTAGTCAGCTTGTGATTTGAACACAATTAATGGCTTGTCTAAAAAACATTAACAAATTAAAATTTTCCTTCCAAACATTAAGTCACTTATCTGATTGGGGTCATGGGTGCTTGAGCCTGTTTCAGCACTCATAGGGGAACCTGGACAGCTTGCCAGTCTATAACAGGAAAGACACACTCATGCACATGTTGTTAGACCTGCACATGTTGCATGTTACGCGAGGAGCACACACAGAGAAGACAGTCCCAGCAAACCCAGGAGCATCTTGCTGTAAGCCAACAGCTTTTATATCTGATCGGAAGAGGGAGTTTGTTCCACCACTGGGGGGCCAAGACCGAGAAGAGTCTTGATGCATGTCTTCCTCTTCTTTTGAGCAACTGTGCTTGAAGACCTGAGGACGAGAAGTGACACATTTGATCAATGCTGATTCTTGGCCTTGAAAGCAAGTGTTAAGAACTTGAACTTAATGCGAGTGGACACAGGGAGCCAGTGAAGGTCCTTAGTAAAGATGTGTGGCTTGAACTACTGGACCACCCCATATTTAATTAAAATAGGTGTGACAGCTCAAAAATGGTGTGCGATACTACAAAATTTGGTATCGATCCGATACCAAGAAAATACAGAGCCAGTATCATCAAATTGCTCAATCTGAATGAATTTGCCTGTCCTTTAAGTGTTTTTGTGATTATTCCTTTGAATTAATTAATTAAAACCCAGGACAGAATTTGAGCAAAGTTATGCATAGAAAAATACTTTATTATCATAATAATAACTATAGAACAATAATATTTTTCTTAAATAAAGGAATAACATAAAATTCTCACACCAAACTGCAATACAAATACACAATAAATAAAACAATAATAATTACAGATAATTTTAAGATAATTTACAGATAATGTTTCTCTCCTCCTCTCTCCTTTTCTGAAGCTCAGTGTTTTCTTTTTTATGACTTTTCATATGTTTATATAAATTTGTTGTGTTTCCGGTGTGTTTAATAGCCTTTTTACAAATGAGAGCTGGCTGTTGTTTCATTTTCAGGCTGAAAATATAGACACATATAGACGACGTTCCTTTTCCTCTCCTCCGTCTCTCTCTTTCACGCTCTCTCCCTCTGTATGTCCTCTGCTCTGTCTCTCTCTCTCTCTGTACGTTCTGTGCTCCGTCTCTCTCTCTCGCACGCTCTCGCTCTCTCTCTCTCTCTGCGCGCGTGCACACTGCTTACTCCTGTTCGCCTGGTGCTCTTAAGTCACGTGACAGTACAACATCAAAACACAGGAGAGGGAGGAAGAGCAGTGTGTGCTCCGTGCTGTGACTGGAGAGGCACTTGAAAGTACCGGCACTAAAGTATCGGTCTTATGACACTGGTATCGATCCATATCAATACTAGCTTTGATATAGATATTTGGATCGATCCGCCCACCACTAGCAAACAGTCACAAACTAAGAAATAAAACCCCTCTGATTTCATCCCCATGAATTCCAGAATTCTGAACATGATGACTTTCCACCTCGTACTATCCCTGCTGTATGGTTCACGTCATTTAAATGCATCACTCACAGTCGGCTGGTTGAGGGATGGGGATGTTGTTGGCTTCGGCTGGTTTAGTTTCAGTTTCATATTCAGTTGTATGGCGTGTTCTAAGATGCCTAATCATGTTAGTGGTGTTAAAATGCCATTGCTTGCTTCCACCTCGAGGGATTTCATCACAACATACATTGCAAACCGCTAACTTTACGTCTTTATCGGACACTTTGAAAAACTTCCAGACGGGAGAACTCATGTTGCCACTGGTAAGGTCCGCTCTGCTGTTGTTTACCTGTGCGCCGTGCATGCACGTGTGAAAAAGTCGCGCGAGTACTTTGCGTCAAGTGATTGGCTTTTTTGATCGGCACTTTTGGGGTTCGCCGATCAAGCTATTTTTAGCCAATATCAGCCGATCACTAAAATATATCATGGAAAAAAACAAATTTAAACCAATTTTGTAAGAAATCTATCCTTAAATCTGTCAGCTGGTTTAATAGTTTATGATAGTAGAACGCTTCTCAACATTGGTACTTTGCAAATGTAATTTCGGACACTTTTTTTCGG
Organism: Brachypetersius altus; assembly: GCA_037974465.1. Classification (NCBI taxonomy): domain Eukaryota; kingdom Metazoa; phylum Chordata; class Actinopteri; order Characiformes; family Alestidae; genus Brachypetersius; species Brachypetersius altus. The sequence continues at coordinate 18,463,206 of JBBPDB010000108.1, read as the reverse complement.
CCGACCTGTTGTGGCCGACTGAGATACTGCACGGCTTGGACAATAACAATGGACGCGACACTTGCCCAAGGTGCAGAACAAAGAAACGCCTGGGGGCATGTCCTGGAATATGGAACAGGCTGAGACAGCAAGTGCACCGGGCACCACTGCCTACAATCCTGCTGGATAATGTGCAGTCACTGGAGAAAACGTTGGATGACCTTAGGGCCAGAGTTACTTTCCAACGTGACATGAGGGATTGTAACATTCTGTGCTTCACTGAGACAAGGCTGACCCCCACTGTACTGGACTGCGCTATACTGTGCTGTAACTATGTCGGACTCATTCTCAGCTTTTCACATGGACTCTCCAACAGCTGTTTGCCTCAATGCCTGAGTATTAAGTATCGCCCCTTCTACCTGCCCCGCGAGCACAGCGAGATTTTAATAAAGCAAACACCAGTTATGCTGAACTTTTACTAACACGTTACGTGTCCGATGAGGGGAGCTAGAACCGTGGGTGGACAGATCAATCTGCGCTGCAGAGTATGCCATAACGTGGGTCTTGCCACGGGCAATATGAGCGGCTACAAAGAGGCATCATATGCTGCTGAACAAATTCTTCACCCGTTTTGAGGTTAGCCGGGCGGCTAGTGCTAACTACAGCCTGACAACGGAGGACAACCAGGAACAGGTGGTCAGCATGATCAGCATTGCGGAGCACGATGTCTGGGCACCGCTGAGGAGTGTGAACACCAGAAAAGCGGCGGGTCCCGATGGCATCACCTGCTGCGTTGCTGTACTGACCTGCTAGCAGGTGTATTCTCTTTCATCTTCAATGAGTCACTGGCAAAATCTGTGGTCCCCAAGTGCTTCAATAGGTCCACAATCTTCCCCGTGACCAAGAACAAGAAGTCCTCATGCCTGAACAACAACTAGCCGGTTGCACTGACTTTGGTGGTAAAGAAAGTGTTCAAGAGGCCACTGAAGAACATCATCTACTCCTCCATTCCAAGCCCCACAGACCCGGTCCAGTTCACCTACTGACCCAACAGATCCACAGAGGACACCATCTCCCACATCCTGCACACCACTCTCAGCCATGTGTACAAGAAACATGGTAACGGGGAGATTGATGTTTGTAGACTACGGTTCAGCATTCAACACAATAGTGCCAGATAGACTGTTCACAAAGATCACGAAGGGATCTTCCTCACTCTGTCTACACTTCTGACTTTGCGGCCACTCATGACTTCAACGCCATTGTGAAGTTTGCTGATGACACAGTGGTGCTGGGCCTCAGTGATGAGACATTGCCATGGTGAAGAATCTGGCAGCATGGTGTCAGGACAACCACCTTCAGCAGTCGGCAAGACCAAGGAGCTGGTGGTGGACTTCAGAGCTACAGAGCTCCAGTGGAGAGGGTGCTGTTCTTCAAGTATCTCTGTGTCCACATTTCCTTAGACCTGACATGGACTGCTCACATTCAGGTTCACTGCACAAAGGCTAGCCAGCGCCTGTACCTTCTCCGACAACTGAGGAAGTTCAGGATCTCTCCAGTGACCCTCAGGACATTCTATTCAGGTGCTGTGGAAAGCATTCTCACACAGAACATCACATCCTGATATGGGAATAGCTGTGTTCAAGACCGAAAAGCTTTTCAGAGAGTGATCTGTGTGCTGCTGCAGGTCTGTTCTCCCTTCCCTACAGGACATTTACACCAGGAGATATCAGTCCAGAGTATTTTAAATATTTAAGGAATCATCCCACCCCAGGAAAGTACTGTTTCAACTTCTGCAATCAGGCAGAAGGTTCCACACTAACAGGGTAAAACAGAGAGACTCAAGAGGAGCTTCTGTCCTCGGGCCCTTCAAGTCCTGAATCAGAGCAAGCTCCCACCCCCCTCATAGCATTACTATATCATTACCATGAGTGACTGAAACAGGATCTCATATCATATTCATTTTCATATTTAAGAACCTTCACTGTCATATTCCATGTCATATCGGATATATTATTACATCACATGCTGCTACACTGATCATGCTGCTTATTACTCTGGTCAGTCTGTTTACATTACATTACTCTTGGCACTCTGTTAAATTACTCTGTTTACATTACATTACACAAGGCACTCAGTTAAATTTGTTTGCGTTGCTCTGTTTTACATTGCTGTACTAATATGGCACAATGCACTTTACCATCCATTTGCACATTGTACACGTTGCTGTTACATTTATATAAGTACATATTAAAGCCTCAGTTTTCTTAGCTTACATATTTTGTCTATTAGTTAGTGTTTGTTATAGTAACCAAGAAAAAGTGTTTTACAACCTGTCACGTTTTCGAAACATTTGTGCTTTGTGTTCTTCTGCAGATCTGATCTCTGCGACCAATGAGACGAACGTGAACATCCCACAGATGGCTGATACTTTGTTCGAGAGAGCCATGAATGCCAGTTGGGTGGTTGTCTTCAAAGCTCTTGTCACCACCCACCACATGTGCATCCATGGCAATGAGGTCAGTGACTATTAATATTTAGAACTGTTTCATATTGATTGTTTGATTGAGAGATAAAGAGTAGTGATAGCAGTTATTTTCATATGGTTTATTGGCAGTCAAGTCAAGTAGAGGTTTATTGTCATCCCAGCCATATACGTTTAGTACACACTGGACAATAGGTGTCACATATAACACAACACAACAGCAGCACACTGAGACAAATCAACAAGGAGAATATAACAATACAGTACACTAACCTCCACTTTAATGTGGATCAGCAGTCGCAGTTTCAGTCCAACATGGATTTTTTCTGAGAACTGAACTAATAATTGTTCGCCGAAACCCCTGGAATATCCTCTGCATTTTTTTGCTTCCTCGAGATGGGTTCTTAGTTTGAGCTCAAAGGAACCCAGCACGAGGATGAGGTGGCGTGGCGGATGAGGCTTTTGTCGTGGCAATATATAAGTTTTCATACATTTTTGTGTAAAATGATTAAGAAACATATAATTTACTAATTTTGTAACATAAATATTAATGTAAATTCAACAATATTTCAATATACACATAATACAAATAACTATAATAACGTCTTGGGAAGGTGAAAGTAGTATTAGGAATGGACAGGAGGATGTTGGCCAGATTTGTTGAGTGGTGTGAGCTGAACCATCAACAGTGTAAAAACAGTTACTAAATAAAAGAGACGTTGAAAGTCTATAATGTTGAATATTCACGCATATGCCAGAATTTTAAATATGCAAAACGTGTAAAATGTAAGTATTTTAATTAATCAGAAAGCTTGTAATTAATAAGATTAGTTTTATTAATTGCATGACGCCCATAATAATATATATATATATAAATAAATTCTGGGCAACAAAACATTTTTTTGCGATTAATTGCATTGTTCCCTTTAAACATAGTTACGTAGCCTCAGTTCAAACATTTCTTGTAAATCTCAACTTAAACATCAATGTTACAGGTTTTTCGATGTTTCTTCTGAAATCAGGAATATTATGGGGTCCTTTCTTCACTGTTGTACTCTTTTGGGAAGACTTTACACTATGGTTGGAACATTGCTGTGAGGATTTGATCATGTTCAGTCACAAACAGCAAGTACTGATGTTGGATAAATAGTTCTGGAACATGAGTGCAGACCCATTATAGCAGCTGCAAAGATTCCCATATAATATGGACCCCCTGAAAACCAGCCAAGGTGCAGAGCGCTTTGTGTTGCATGCACCCATGGCACATTCATCTGAGAATTTTTGCAGGTGATATGACTGAGACCTAAAGTCAGACATGTAGAGGGTGAAGATGAAGGGGGATAGGACAGTCCCCTGCGGGGCCTACGTGCTGCTCACGATGTTGTCCGACTGGTAGCTCTTCAGCCGGATGTGCTGTGGTCGACAGGTTAAATAGTCCATAATCCAAGCTACCAGTTGTGTGTCCACCTGCATTTCCGTGAACTTATTCCCCAGCAATGGTGTGTTAAAAGTACTGGAGAAGTCAAAAAACATGACCCTCACAGTGTTCCCAACAATATCCAAATGGGAATAAGCCTGGTTCAGCAGGTAGATGATGGCATCCTCCATGCCGATATGAGGTTGGTAAGCAAACTGTAGGGGGTTCAGCCAAAGCTCCACTAGCAGATGCAGATGTTTCAGGATCAATCTCTCCAGCGTGTTCATGACATGTGAGGTCAGAGCCACTGGTCTGTAGTCACTGGGTGTCGATAGGCTAATCTTTCTGGGCACAGGAACCAGACAGGATGTCTTCCAGAGTGACAGGACCCTCTGCAGTTTTAGCCTCATGTTGAAGATCGGATGTATAACTCTAGACAGCTTCGCATAGAAGAGGTCCAGTGTTTTATTGTGTCTGGTTTTGCAATATACATATTGCTTGAATGTGGGTAGAACAGTGGAGAGGTTTTTGTTATTAAAGTCCCCAATTATGGGCACAATGGCGGACGCTGTAACAGAGCTGATGATGCCTGCGCCGCATTAGTGTCGGGAGCGATGTAAACAATGATGATTATGACGAGGGTTCCTCTTCCCCACTTCTCGCTTTTGTCGGGGTATCTGTCCACTCTTACACAAATCCTTATAGATACACAACAGGATCCGGGATGTTTTCATGCAGCCATGTTTCCGTGAAACACATGACACTGTTTTATATGCTTCCTCAAGGGCTCAACCTCTTGTTTAGACTTTAATCTTTTGATTCACTATTGAAACATTAGTAAAACATCATACCATCAATATGTAGGTCTTGGCTATTTTGTTTTTCATACCTGCTATGCTGCTTATACGTCAGTGTTTTTTCTCCCAGGAATCTCCTCCCCTGTACAGTTAACTACTCCCTGTTTCAAGCCACCTGATCCATAAGGGACTGATAATTGACTGATGAGCTATGTCAGGAATGTTGTGGCTGTATAGAGCTTGTGAAATTGTGCAGGGCAAGGGTTGGCAAGATTTAAGAAACGGCGATACAGATAGATCAAGCTGACTTAATGCCATAATCTATGGAAGGATGGTGTGGCTTGGATGTTGTGATCATTGTTGTCATTTAATATTTCCAGAGGTTTATCCAGTATCTGGCTTCCAGGACTTCCCTGTTCAACCTGAGCAACTTTATTGACAAAACTGGCAGCCACGGTGAGTGTGTGCATGTTTCACACCACCAACAACATCCTGCTGTTAATGATGAGTCTATATTTGTAAATGACATCAATATTCAATCTTCTCCTTTTGAATTACAAGGCTACGACATGTCCACATTCATCAGACGGTATGGGAGGTACCTTAATGAGAAAGCGTACTCTTACCGTGCGATGGCCTTCGACTTCACTCGAGTCAAGAAAGGGTAGGTCAATCTTTTTGGACTGATTCTTATTTTGTAAAATTGTATCCCAAAAAATTGTTGTGCTCCAGTTGAAGTTGTTTCTTGTTCTTCCATTGAGGCACCATTTGGATAGGAATTTATTAAACTAATTTTGCTTTTGTACTAAAGTATCTACTACAGGAAATGCTATACATTTCCTGCATAATAACTGTGGGTTAGCTGAATTTAACTAATTGGTGAGGGTTTAGGGAGGAGAGCCATTGTTAGTTGTTAGTTGTACAAAACAATGTTGTACATGTGTACAACACAAAAAATAAAATAAAAAGGCAGAAGATAGACAGGATAACGGGGCCTAGTGCTTTCAGGAACCACAAAGTGTCACAGTGGACTGACAAACAGAAGCAGACAAACAGGGGTATTTATACAGTGAAGGAAAGTGGGAACATTTGAGGATGGAAAGCGAGAGAAGAGACTGGTCGAATCTCTAAACCTGGCAGGACATGAGCGGAACCAGACATCCACCCTAGCACTGCCACACCATGTGCTTTTGTTGTTCATTGTCTGCTCCTCAAGCTTTGAATCTGTATTTGTGTCCTGAACTGTGTAATATCAGTATCAGAATTGGCCAAGAGGAGTCAGGCCAGTGGAGGGAGCAGTTAGCTACATAGATAAAAATGCTGTGGAAAGAAGAGCCATTGAGATTTTGTGTTTTTTGTTCTCTTACTCCAATTCTGTCAATCCAATACTGGCTCCTAAGCTTCTCGATACAGTGATTTTCCATGAGCGGTTCCATGTCCTGTTCAGTCAATCACCACTGCTTATCTGGTACATCCACACAGTTACCCAGCCGACAGAATTGCCCAGCATTCTAGAGAGCATCATTATGTGGGTGCATGGTATAACAGTTTCTCGCAGTGCCCCGGCGTTCTTGTGAGTCTCCACTGGCCAAGCAGCCTTCTGGTTTCACTGTGCCAGCTACTCTGTGTCTTTGTCCCTCAGCTGCCCAGGACATGGCTGTTGGGTTTGTCAGCTTCCCTTGATGTAGGCGCTCGTCTACTGGGCATGTCTACCTGACGCCCAGGACGTGGCTGCTGCCATGCTGGTTTCTTTATATCCTGTCAACCCAGCCCCTAGGTTTCCTGCTAGGAAACCTGTTCTCTGTCAGACCCTTGCTTTGCTCCTGACTTTGTTTATCCCCCATTTCTGTGTTGCCTATTTCTGGTCTTCTGTCTTTCCCTCTTGTCTGTCGGTCCATTCCTGTTACTGTGTTTGTCTTGGTGGCTGTCTCAAGCTCCTTGGCAGTCCTTATCTCAATTACCATTGCCATTTATTTGGCTATTACTGTATTTGTTCTGGTCTGTGTATCAGTCCTGTTTCCAGTCAAGTCATCTGACCAAACCCAGTTTCTAGTTCAGTCATTGGTTAAATCCCTGTTCCACTTGTCTAGCTCTCAGTATTGGTTGCAGTTTTCCTTTGTAAATTCATATATATAGGCCTTTTATTACTCTCAGTTGCATCCTGCACAATTTACTCTAACATGTCTGACATATTCTCTTTCACATTATGTTTGTTAGCTCAGCAAGTAACTAGAAGTTGCATAAAATTAACATAGAAATGCCATATTTATGTGTGGTCTCTGTTGATGTGTTTTTATTTTCACCAAGAAAGTAGTAAATTGATCAGGTTTGTGAAACAAGGCTGCATAGACAATGTCACTATTTCCATTTTCTCCTTTTGTGTATATGTGTGTATCCAGTGCTGATGGGGTGATGAGGACTATGGCTCCCGATAAACTGCTCAAGGCTATGCCTGCCCTGCAGACTCAAGTGGACACACTACTGGAATTTGATGTATGTACAGTTGGTAATTGATATATGGGATTGTATGTAATAGAGATTAGAAACTAGTAGTTTTCCATAGTATCAGTTGTACCCGGTACAATTCCACATTCATGTCTGACTGCAAAGAGAAGAGAAACAAGAGAAACACGAGTACGATGGCATCTAAGCATGCTGCTGTGGCAGTAGCAGAACTCGCATGTCAAAATATTTTACTTTTAAGACAGATGATGAGAATTATATGTGCAAAAAGAAAAAAAAATGCTATATCACTAATTAAATTATGTATGCAATTGTAACAAAAATATTAATATTCATGGCTGTTTAGTTTTGTTATGTGCTTATAGACAACATGCCATTTTACTAATTGTGTTTTTTTTTTAGTAAAGGTGTATCTGGTAACAGGAAAATTTTTGTTTTTGCGGTATGTGAAAGTGAAAGTGACCATTTGTCATACATGAACACACCACAGCACACAGTGTGAACAGCACGAAACTCTTCCTCTGCATTTAACCCATTCACCAAGT
>JBBPDB010000108.1:18439425-18450544 GCA_037974465.1 Brachypetersius altus | reverse complement strand
ATATGCCTTAAAGCAGGTTGTTTATATATATATATATATATATATATATATATATGTAAAACAGCACAATTCAAACACTGTATATGCTACATACATACCATCTCCACTTTAAGGGCACTCTATAGTTTACAGTGACAGACTTTACTCTGTTTAATTTGTTAGATACCTTAACCTGTATATCAGTGGTCAGGGTAGCTTTAGTGGTACGGTCATAGCATGACAGGTGTCTGCCTTTGGTAAAAACAGGGGAGATGAGTTTAAAAAAAGGTTTTCCTGAAAGTTGCAAAACTTGTTGTGAAGTGATTCTTGAATAAAAAGGTTGTCTCACTCTTCCTGATAAGGCTTCATGGAAATGGGGTCCTAATGGCCATGGTGCTATTCTGCTGGTCAACTGCGACTCCGAGTCTGTGTACAAGAAGAAAGTGGACAGTAAGAATGAGGCCATCACTAAGGTCTCAGGTAAAACAAGCCACTGAAATGAACATACGTGTAGAAATACCAGATAGCTGTGCCGAGTAAACTGTGCGTGACTGAACACATACTGCTATCAGGGCAACCCGCTTCTCAAATGTTTAAAAACCCAAGCCTGAGATATCGAGAACTAAGAGTAAGAGATTTTGAATACAGTCAAGTACATACAAGTGTGCAGACTAGAACAAAGTCCACGATCTACATATTTTCCAATGTGACACACTTAAAACAATCATTGTATATTCATTAGAATTGAATATGAAAAAGATAATGAAACCCTGTCAATGTCTTTAAAATGTTTCTGATTTATGATGATATGTACACAAGAAGTAACAGGACATTTCTTTCTAATGACAGATTTAAAGGACATGTCAAGGATGGTCCTACGTACAAATGGTCCAGCTAATCTTCCAGAGGGCTATAAACTAAGCCTGCACATAACTCAGACAGAGGCTGAGAGTGTGAGGGTGTTCAGGAACAGGACTGATGGGAAGTCTCAGCCCAGCACTCTGGGTAAGTTAGCTCAGAAACGCATTATCATGATCTGATGATCTTAGATAAATAGCCATAAACAGAAAATAAACTGTGGTAATTAAGTTATGATACACTGTCATGATGAGAAAATTCAATTAGAGCACAGAAAACGAACTGTCAAGACACCAACATGTTAACCTAGGTTTACGACTATAATGCCAGCCGCTCTCTAGAGGGCATGAGACTCATGATTTTCTAAGGAATCAAAGGGCCCATATCTTATATTACTCCTGTATTTTATTTCTTTCACTCCGGGCCATTTATGATTTTTGTTTGTTTTTTGTGTAACAAAAGCAGTCCAATTCATTTTTACATTACCATTGACCTTTTCTGTTACCATGCCTATACACCAGGTATATGTAAATCCCCTCTGTTCCATGTGACTGCCTTGTATTGTGCTTTGTTCAAAAAAACAGTCCAAGCTGACACACTCCTAATTTAGTCATGAATTGGTGACGCCTAACTGCTGTAGGCTGAGTAGGTGGATTTAGGTAGTTTATGTAACATCATGTAAATTCAGAACTGGCAGTTTCATACATAAACTGTACGAACTGGAGGGTGAGTGGTACATACTACATTAAATCTTTTATTTAAAAAAAAGAAAATGCCTTTTTCTATGTTATGGGCCCTCCAATAGGCATAGTCAGGTGTTTAGTTGCCCAGAAATGGCCATAGAAATGTGAGTGTCATCCATAGCTTAAAAAAGACTGAGCCAAAGAAATTTATGCAAAAATGTATTGTCCTGATGAGCATGATATGAATAACTAAAAACCCAGTGTTATGTTTGAAGCTAATGCATCTCCTGCATTGTTCCAGAAAACATCCTCGGTCTCTTCAAGCAGCAGTATCCTCTGGTGCTGAACAGAGATCAGCTGGCAGGGGAAGTTCCCTATCTTGGAGGAAAGTCTGAACTTGAACTCTTGGTCGAGGGTCTCCGCTTCCCAGATTTGGACTTTGATGGGCTGGTCACAATCAACCTCAGTCTTTTAGAGCCCAGTGCTCCGGTAATTCAGGACACATCCACATCTATAATGTGCAGGATGAATAATAATGGAATCAGTTTTGGCCATCCTGTGGTTAAATACCTTGAATGTTACTCCGTGTCTGTAATTAGCTGCTGACTGCTCTGCACCTAACTTTTTTTAGGGTTTTCCAGAGACACCCATCTTCACTGATAAAGTTGTGTTCCGTGTTGCTCCTTGGATCATGACCCCCAACACCCTCAAACCTGTGGAGGTCTTTGTGTGCAGGTAAAGCATGTTCAATTATGAATCATCTTTAATCCTTTAATGATTATAGTTTACCACTGCCAGTAAACCAATCAAATGATGCATTGTTAGCTTTAATCTGTGAAAAATTTAAGATAGCATTAAGTAATATTTTACCCAGTGGCTTTTCTGTTTAAGAACAGTTTCTGTTGGTTTCTGTGTAATATTATCACATATTAGCAGCTAGGCCACTCTACCACTCAAATTGAGGGAAGTGAGTATTTATTCCATCAGTAAAACAAATGAATAGTGATTATATGACACACACTGCCTCTAACTGGAATAACTGGAATACATCCCCAGTTTTGTTGGAACATACCCGACTTTACATAGTAAATTGAATATGTAAGTCAACTTCACACAGTAAGTCAACTTCACACGGTGGTGGCACTGTCAAGGAAGATATTCGGGGTATACTGTATGCAGGTCTTTGGAAAAAAAAGAATCAACTCTCATTTCTTCATATTTTGCCTCGGAAGAGCCAGACTTTCTTGTTTTTTGTGTGTAATTCTGATAAATAGCTCTCCTGGCTTCCTGAATTACTTTTTCATTCCAGGAATGTTTTTTGTTTGTTAAGCCAAACAATGACCTATGTATGAATCATTTTAAGCCTAACGAAGGCATCTATCTCAAGGCCTGAACCAGCGAAGAAATGATTCCAGATCAGGAATATCAGATGATTAGTATACTGGTGGTGCTGAATGCAGAGTGGTTGGAACACCTTTGTTCAGGCAGCTTATATGTTTAGGCACTTTGCAGCCTGTTGCAATAAAACATTGGCGCCCATTTCTTTAATTTAATCTACTCAATATGCTAAAGATAGCTTGCCAGGCACATAATAGTATTTTTGTTCCAGTAAGGTGATTCAAAGAAATGAGAGGTGGTTCAGGACTCCACAGTACTGTGGTTGAGCTGCACTAAAGAGTTAAGATCCACTGTAATGAATGTAATAACTTGATACTTAGGCCAGTAAAAACTGTTTTTGCACTGTGCAGCACAGAGGACAACTACACGTTTCTGAAGGCCATGAGAAATTTGGTGCAGAAAAGTGGATACAAGCTAAAAGTAATCTATGAATACATGAACCGAGGCGATCGCTGGATGCAGGTTTGTGTTGACCTGCCAGCCTGTTTTTTCATTTATATGGCTGTTTTTCATTTTTGTGGAACGTTTGCTGCATGTCATATGAATCACTTAATTCTCTCCACAGGATGAAGTTGAGTTTGGCTACATTGACTCCCCACACCAGAGATTCCCTGTGGTGCTGGACTCTCCACGAGATAGAGAGCTTCAAGAGTTCCCCTACGAGGTCTTGCTGGTACGATCGATGGTCCAAGCTTACAGCATTAATTAATCACTGTGGAGTCAGAGATCTCTAAATCTGTATTTTAAGTTTGTGGTACACTATTCAAGAGGATCCAGAAAGCCTGTTTTAGTGTATTCAGCTGTTTTAAGGTAGACTCATTTTGTACATGAGTGTTCAGCTGCACATTACAGTTTGCAAAATCTCCATAGACAAGTACAGCCAATAAAATGTGATTTTCTTGAGCCTTTGGGTGCTGCCTTCAGCCATACAGTGCCCCCAACACTGGGTTGTCGACCAGTGGAACTGTTCTCTGTATGGATGGGGTTTCATCCAGTGCCTTTGGGATGAGTTAGAGTGGCATTTTGTGGTCCAGAACTAATACCCACCAGTTGAACCTGACTACCTAACCTACTAATGCCCTTGTGGATGAATGCAATCAGATCTTCACAACAAATCTTCCAACATCAAGTGCAAAGCCTTAGGAGATAAGTAGAGGATGTTACTCCAGCAAAGAAGGGACACAATTCCTGATTTCAGAAACACTAAATGAGAAGGTGGCTACAAACTTTTGGTCATGTAGCACCCCAATCCTGAACAGGGATTAAGCCTAGCATTGGACTAAAAAGCATTCTGAATGGAGATTCTCCACTGAAATAAGAATTTAAAACAGGACTAGGACTAATTAGTGACCTGAAATACTTATTTACAGCTACTTTATTTTACTTGACTCTTATGTTTTTGTTGTAGTATTAACAGTATTTAGATTTTTGTCATCCCTGATATTTCAAACTCAGTCTCAGCTTTGCCATTTTGCAGCTTGTTGTTTCAGTCTGTGAAAAGAATTTTTGCTGTCTTAGGGTCCAGACTTTGGCTACGTGACCCGTTACCCTGAAAACGAAAAGGTGACCAGTCTGGATTCCTTTGGTAATCTGGAGGTCAGTCCTCCCGTCACTGTGAACGGGAAGAACTACCCATTGGGCCGAATCATCATCGGCGTGGCCTTCCCCACGTGAGTCCTCACCTAATAGCCTTTGACAATGTTTAGCACCACTATTATACCATCTGCTGCAAAAAGAATGCTCACTGTCCATCATCTGTCCCTTATTGTTTTATCAGTACATCACATGCCCGCAATATGACCAAAGTGGTCCAGGACTTCTTGCGGGCTCAGAAGGTTCAGGAGCCCATTGCCCTCTACTCCGATTGGCTGATTGTGGGTCATGTGGATGAATTTATGACTTTTGTCCCAGCTCCTGACAGAAAGGTAATCAGCACTCTAATACAGATTTTGTCCACATCTCATTTAAGATTTTCTACCTCATATTAAGCTCTCTAAGGGATGAGACATTTATTGCTCCTCGCTAATGGCTCCATTAGCCTGCTTCCTCTGCATGGTCCCCTGATGCATGGTTACCTCTGATCCTTTTTTTTTTAATCTTTTCATTGTCCAGGGATTCAGACTTCTTCTAGCCAGTCCTGATGCGGGATATAAACTATTCACAGGCCTACAGCAAAATGGCCATGGGAAAGCTAAACTGTTTCAAGGTGACTGCTGGCATTTCTTATGTTTCAGCATTCATAAGCATCACTTAAGCACCACTTGTGGTATCATAAACATGCTTATGTTTTCCCAGGCAAAGAAGAGGAGATCAGCATTGATGAAATTCTGAGCAGTGATCAATTGCGAGCAGAGAATGTCTACGTGCAGGTAAGTGGTTCAAATGTGTGCACTACAGTAATTCCTCTGACAGGGTTCATCTCTTCTGGGAAAACCTCTGCTACATAGACATTGTAGTCTATAATGTGCATTTTGTAAAACAAGCATGATCTACAAGTGACCTCCTTGAAACAATTCATAATCTCTCTCTCATTTCAGAACTGTATTGACTGGAATAGAGATGTTCTGAGGAAAGAGCTTGGACTGGATGAAGAAGACATCATTGATTTACCAATCCTGTTTAATGTGGAGGATGACAGAGCTGCGGCCTACTATCCTGACATGGTAGATCTTGGTTGCTCTCCAAAATGATACAGTGCATTTCATGTACAATAGCATTTGTAATTTGTTTTAGGATATTCAAGACAGCTTGCGTTTCTTCAGCTTTTCATATTTCTCCTCACTTTAAGCTTAATTTAGTCATGGAACATTTGAAATGAAGATCAGAACAAGTTCCTCAGAATATTTTGACTTGCAAATACTCTCGCTTGGCTTGATATGTGTATTATCTTTCCTGCACAAACGTGTGAACCATACATGTGTCTGCAGGTGAACATGATTGTGCTGGGTAAGAATCTGGGCATTCCCAAGCCGTTTGGGCCGCAGGTGAATGGCACCTGCGCCCTGGAGGCTGAGATGCGTTCTCTGCTGGAGCCACTGGGTCTCAACTGCACCTTTATCGACGACTTTGCCTCTTATCACAAGCTCCTGGGTGAAGTGCACTGTGGATCCAACGTGCTTCGAGAACCTTTCACGTTCAAATGGTGGAACCTGGAGCTGTAAGGAGGTACAGGGCCGTAGACAGTAAAACTGTTTGTTTGCTAAGGGTCTTTACAGCAGATTCACATGCATTAAAAATACTAAAATGTATAATGCATTTATCTAATGCAAATAAGGGCTACCAATGAATTTAAGAAGTAGCCTAATAAGAGATACTTCATACAAACCACTGAAAGCATTATGCTAGCATTTTTCAGATGTACTGCAGGGAACTGTATATCCAAGTCTTTTTTTATTCCTGTTCTTAGTTCTATTTTGTTGAATTGTTTAATGACTACAAAAGTGCCTTATTAATGAGCAATCAGAAATCAAGAGTTTTTTTTTTCATTTTAATGAATTGAAACACAGTATAACAACCGCAGAAATCAATAAACATTCAACAAAACTGTCATCCTTGTGAAACATGATTTCTCATTTTATTTACAAAAAGAATGTGTGTGTGTTTGTGTATGAGGGTTTGCTTTAATACACAGCCTTTTATACAAGTACCACACAAAGCGTTTACTGCCAGAACACATACAATCAGTTTGATTAGGTAATATCAGTCCGCTTGGAATGAATGTCTGCTTAAATGGTGCAAGCATACAATAAACAATTTGACAAATGACAAGGACAGTGTGTACTAACAGGTCCCTACCACTGGAGGGCACACTTCTCTTATTTGACATCACTTGGAAGGCGGCAGCAACTTTAGTTTGTTTTAATATTTTCATTCTCATACCTGCAATCGCATGACAAAACATCAACTGTCAATCTTCCTCGTTTTCAATTAAATTCTGAAAAACCGTTGTCCAGTAGGCATTTTGGTAAAAAAGGGTGAGGGGGCATTCACATTTAATCACTTCATATTTTACAAACCATAAATTATGTAACAGGAGAAACGTTGTATAAGATAAATGCAATTGCTTCATAGTTAAAATATCATGGGGAAAAAAAGACTGTCAGTTATGCAAACAATGAGAGAGGGAGTTAAGAGAAGATAAGATTATATCATCAGAAATAACTGGAGAGTTTTTCTTTTGCTGTTTTGTCTGTCCTGTTATCAGTTATCAGTACCTGGTCCCCTCCAGGAATTACATTCAAATAGCTTACTGTTCTCCTCTGTAGGACGCAGTAGGATTTCACACAGAGCAGTTAAAGCTGTAGAAGGCAACTTCAGAACAGTTCACAGTAGACAGCACAGTGAATAAGTTCTGCAAAAATGCTAAGAGGCAAAATCCAACATTTGCGCAGTCAGTTGTGCTCACTCAAACCAACCAATAGTCTTACGGTCTGAACTTTTCCCAACATGAATATACATTTCTACAAGAAATCAATATTTACTGTAGAAGTCAACAAAGCAGTTAAAATAAAACAAGCATCAGAAAAACACTCACCAATACTTTATTAAAAAAAATAATAATCCACCACAAGTCAGTCCATTTGACGAGATTTGAAATGGCTTATGCGGTCAATACCAGCAGCAGAATAGTTCACAGTTAATAACGACACAACATTTATCAATATCCAATTACCAACATCAATATCCGAAACTGACAAACATAACTTTACTGCTGATTAAAAAAAGGAAAATCAAATATGAGGTGCTGTTTTAGTGCTGTGCATTTTCATGCGTATGTGTTCTGGAACACGAAAAAATTGTGTTGACCTCTGGGTTATCTTTGCCTGGAGCTTTGTGGTGTGTAAGACTAGGGAGAGCATTCCAAGGGATGCCCTGTCTGCCTTTCACTATGACCCTCAATAAATAAATAAATAGCACATACACCAAAAACAAACAAAAAGACAACATCAGCCACCTGTAAATAATTGGATGGAGGCTTAATTCGAAGAAAATAAGAGAGAGATAAAGAGGAAGGGTACAGAGCCTATGGTTATGACCATAAAACCCTACCCTTTGCTGGTAAAGAGGACAGAGAAACAACCATTAGAGATGCACCCCATAATATGCATCGAATTGTTATCATAGTGTCTGGTAAAAGGACCACCTATGTCTCCTGCCACATCCAAAAGGCTAGCTGGGAGGCATTCTCAGTCACGTGGTGCGGATGAAAGGCATCCTTAAAACAAGGACAGACAGGGACTCCAGGGCCACACAGGCTCATTCATGGGCCACGTAGCTATGATGGTCAGCAATCAGTTCTCTTTCTCCACTATGTCTCTGGAGGAGCCACAGAGTCTCCACTAGGGGGAGATGCTTATGGGAATGCTGAAAAAGAGGATTTTTAAAAGTGTAATCAGTATATCATAGAATGGATTTTGCAGATTGGTTTTAACAATAGTTACACTTTAAAGATTAAAATGTTTTAAAGCTTAACTTTTGTTAATGGATCCAAACCACACTTTCCAATATAGTCTATTATTTCCTTTACAATATCTGACCTGCTGATGGACATCCATGAAATACTTTGTTGAAAGATCCTAGCAGTTCTGCATGGGAGACACACACATGAATGACGAAATAGTTATCATAATAGACTATCACAAGCCTTGAGCATGAGTCATGAAACAGTAAAAAGGAGTCTTAGAATGAATTATTCAAGACTAAGTAATGAATAAATAAGTGAGTGTGAAAAGTCCTCACCGAAGCAGAGTGCTGTCTCTCCGTTTTGGGCCGAACGGGATCAGAGAACTGTCGAGAGGGGGCTGTGAAGCCAAACACAGTTTTTTCAAAAAATCAAGCAGGGTTTGCACATTCCAGCATGCGCCATGAACAAAGCAGATCACTTTATGAGAATACAGGAACAGTGTGTGTGTCCCAGATCACAAACCTGGTGAGCTGCCCTGGCTCACACCGCTCATGCTGTCCTCCAGCCAGCCAACACTGTATGTGAATGAGTCTCGCTTATGGGGGGTGCCAGCAGAAGACAGGCTCTCCTGAAATGGAGAATATGAATATGAACACACAAACACAAACACTCACACACACAATAGGACCCTCGGTGAGTTCGTCATTTATCTTCAAGGCTTTCTCACGGTGCTATACATTTATATAGCCATTATTGTCCATGCTAAAAATAAACTAATTTGACTTTGAATATTCTTTTGTAATCATGCTAACAGAAAAAAACCCAATAAAAAATGAATCTGATTTGTAAGGGTGACTAAGCGCATTTGCTCTGTTAGTAATATGTCAGCTTGTGTGAGAGTGTGCTGGTAAGTACCAATCCTGTGTCGTATTCCTCTGTAGCTTCATGCTCATGTTCATTCTCCTCCACCACACTGGCAAAGCTGCTGGCATTGGACGAGGAACGAGACAGGTCATGAGTCTCCGGGATGGAGGGCGCTCTGCACACAGCCGAACTAAACAACACATGCACACACACACACACACACACACACACACACACACATGGCTACTGTTTAAACCACTTATAATCATTACAGTACACAAACACCTGATTATAGTAAACAATAACTGATTTAAATGTCCATGTCCACATCACTCACCTAGTCCTGGTGGTGGGCATCTCAGGTGAGCTGTGACTAGAGGAGTTATCAGACCTGGGGTCTTGTGAGGCATGGCCACTGTCCGGTGTCCTGTGCGTGCTGGGGGACACCTCCCTACTACTGAGAGAAACAAAACACTGCAGCCTTAAAAGTTTACCAATAAATCCATACTAGCCTAATCACCACTCGTTCCATTAAAAAAAAAAAATAAGACAAATAAATATACTGCATTTTGTACTTTGTCATGATGTTATGTCCAGTTTCACCAAAAGTATGAAAAAAAAACAAGTGATAAAGTTAGATTATCATTAAGGCAAAAAAGTAATTAAGGCACCCACAAATTCTACAAAATGTTAGAAAGACAAATTGTCTTTGTACTAAATTAGAAAAGAATTCTGAAGATTTTTGATGACCACTTCCTCTAAGGCACTGATGCGACCAACACTGGGAGGGTAAGGGTTAGCACACACTTCCTCAGAATCTCACTTCCTCAGTGCATCTATTAGAACTGCCATTAACACCACGTCACCGTGCAGCTCAGTGTGCTAATAACTGCTAATTCTCTTCTGTCCACTAATTGGCACCACACTGGCTGCAGTGTTGGGCGAAGAGGGCAAGCCACTCTACCCACCCATATGTAGCAAGGCTAGCAAGGCTCTCTTGGACTCCTGGCCATGGATGACTGAGGAAGTGCTGGGGACTGAATTTCCAATCTCCATTAAAAGGTCAAAGCTTAGATGATTGTGGACTTCAGGAGCATCCAATGTTTTGACAGTTTTACATTTCTTTATTACAGCAGCTTGTACATCAATTTGTGCCAGGTATGAGTAGAGAACAGAAGTCTAAATAGGAAGGTATATGGTCTAAAACTTGGTAAAATGGTTGGTATCCTTGCATTCAAGTGCTATTGGTAAAACTTTGTCCCATATCAGCCTAACCTCTTTCACATACTTCTGCTGTTTTCTCTACTTTTCTCACCTTCTCTCCTGGACCTCTTGGATGTTCTCAATGCCAATGGCACTGCTCCGCCTGGAGCCGAACGGGCCAGATTTCTTCCGGGTTGGACTCTTCCCAGGGATGATTAAAGACTGTGGTCAAGGAAACAGGAATATGTCAGATAAATCTTGAACTGATTTATTTTTACTCCGACCTAAAATTTGAAAAATCAAAGCACTCATCAGTTTGAAATGTCTTTGCCTGGTATAAAAAAGTCTGTCCTTTGTTACATCCGGACTGATTTATTGTAATTCACTGTACATTTGAATTATGAATTCGATGAATTGTCTCTCGTGGCTCAACTTTCTGGTGGCTCAAGCTCTTGATTAATTGTAAAGCAGTCCATTTTAGGTGCGCTATATAAATTCAATTCCTTATTAAATATTGCTCGAATCAAATATAGTTCCAAACCTACCAGGATTTTATATCAGGGCTTTCTAATTTTACTCAAAATCTTTATGGTCTCTTGATCTTGATTGGCCTGGCTCAAATGGAGATTCAGGTTTTATCAGCTTGTCAATTCAATTCAATTCAATTTTATTTATATAGCGCTTTTAACAATGGTCACTGTCACAAAGCAGCTTTACAAAATGAAATAAA
>JBBPDB010000108.1:18369642-18388916 GCA_037974465.1 Brachypetersius altus | reverse complement strand
GTCCAACCCCTCTCGAGGAGACTGGTTCCAGAGCCCAGACCATGCGTCGAGGTGAGTCCAACTATATCTAGTCGGAACCTCTCTACCTCGCGCACCAGCTCAGGCTCCTTCCCCACCAGAGAGGTGACATTCCACGTTCCCTAGAACTAGCTTCTGCAGCCGAGGATAGGACCACCAAGGACCCCGCCTTTGGCTGCCAACAAACTCACACTGCACCTGAACCCCTTGGCCCCTCCTACAGGTGGTGAGCCCATTGGAAGGTGGACCCATGTCGTCTCTTCGGGCTTTGCCCGGCCGGGCACCATGGGTATAGGCCCGGCCACCAGGCGCTCGGCATCGAGCCCCTCCCCCAGGCTTGGCTCCAGAGGGGGACCCCGGTGACCCACGTCCGGGCAAGAGAAAACATTTCTTCATGCTGTTACTCTTCATAAGGGTTCTGAAGAGTATGACCTATTTTAAATATGACCTATGAAATATGGTCATATTTAAAATAGGTGAAATATGGCCTATTTTATTTTAGTACATAAAACCGCATAAATGTCATGTCAAAAATGAATGGGTAAACATGGAAAGAGTTTGTAAATTCAAAGAACCTCCACACAGTGAGAAGGTTTCAAACCAATTAAAGTTGTTTTTTTTCGGGGAACTGTACAGTCAAGCCAAGAATCATTAGGCTCAGTGATCAGAGTTCCACCCCGAAGCCTCAGAACACACTGCCCCAGAAACTAACAAGTCTTGGAGATCCAAAATGCAAATGTTTCTGAACCCCACAGACATTCCCTTACTGAATACAAGACTGAGAGCTTAGAAAGCCTTAAAAAGGGGGCAAAAACTGAAAATGACTCCTTTACAGGTCTGGCAGAGCACCTTAAGGAAAGATACCCAACCAAAAGTTTAATAGATATGTCCCTTTTCTGCTGATTGGGAGACACCAGAAAATTTGGCAAGGAAATATGGCCACATTAGTTCGATATGATCAAGACTACATTAGCTTCTAATCAAATTTCATATTATAATATATTATATTATAAAAGACCTTACTTCTGTAAACTCCCAACTTCCCAACTCGCTTAGATCTCAGGATGCTAGGTATCTATTCACTGACAGAATCATGAGAGCTCGGGGACTGGGTCCCGGAGTCTCTGGGTGCTCTCATGTCAGTTATACCCCTCGGCTACCCTTTCTAGCTAGGCTACTATAGCCAGTATGCTGGAAATATTTACACATATCATTACTGAATGCACAGCAACAAAACAGCCTGTTTAATGTGGAAGGATAAAGAGAGGTTGAAAACTGGTCTTTTGAAAAAATAACTGCATCTGTTTTTCTTATATAAAACCACAAATCATTATAAGTAGAGGGGGAATGCAAAGAAAATGTAGGATAGAGTTTCTATATAGCAGACATTCTTCACTTAAAGCTCACACTCATTGTTTCAAAGCCAACATTACTTGAACCTGAATTACTGAGCCAAAAATTAAAAGGATCCAAACAAATGTCTGTAAGCTCCATTTTGCAGCTATCTAGTGTTTTTGCATGTGTGTGAATGTTTGTGCAATGACTGCAAGACTAACAGACGGACAGTTGACTCAGAGAACTGGACACACATTGTGATCACACCTAAATCACCATGGCGATGCCTGAATGCTGTGTGATCACACAGCGAGGGCTGTCTTATTGCTGCTCTGCCTGTACAGCTTTCAGGACATTCAGATTTGAACTGAATAAATCAATTTGTGATAAATCAACATGGAATAAATTGATCACGTTTTGATTTACATGAATTTTATAAGTGGAAACATCACTCCAGGCTATTTGAAAGTCCTACAAGTGGCAGCCTATCCAATAGGTTTCTGTCAGATGTTACGCAGTGCTGGACTCTTAAATACATTCCTACATACAAAGTACAAATATGTTAATATGTTGTAACAAGCTTCAGATGTTCTTGTTTTATCTAGAATGGGCAAAATTGCTCAAAGCCATCAGCTCAGTGCTAAAATCCTGTTTAATTCAACAATGTATCTTTCCATACTATCACAACACAAGGTAATTTACCAACATGTAAGACAAAGTGCAGTGCAGACAAGGTCAGTACATGAATAAAAGTCATTATTTCTCAAGTATAGGAAGTGAGCAAGGCAGGTTGCTCAGTGTGTGGCTTGTATGTTCAGTGCGGACAGTGCAGGTAGTGTTTGATTCCAAAGAAACAGGAACAAAATTACTTTCAAACCTGTTCTGGAATGCAGTCACTCACATACATCACTCCATTCTGGTTAACTGATGCGACAATGAAAGGATCTGGTGTTCTAATGGGACTAATCTGCACACGGGTTTACAGTGATCTATAAACAGTGACACTTTCTTATCCCACATTCTTTGAAAATATTGAAATAATTAAAATAATATGTGAACCATTCATTATCTGAACCACTTATCCTTGACCAGGGTCACGGGGCTGCTGGAGCCTATCATAGAACAAGAAACAGAGAAACAGATGGACAGGTTGGCAGTTCATCACAGGGCAGACACACAGACAAACACACTCACCCCTAGGGGCACTGTCTTTGCACTGTGGGAGGAAACCACAGTACCTGATGGAAACCCACACAGACACAGATTTGAATGATGTTATGTAAAAAAAATCTGGTTATTTACTTCCCTACAGTGTTTCTAATCTCTATTGCTCATACTTTGGAAATCTGTGTGTGTATATTGTATATTTCTCAGATGCAGGGTTGGGGTCCTTATAAAGCCCATTTAAATAAAAAAAAATTATTTGGCTGTTGAAAGTGTGTATAAATGTTATAAACAGAGTCGGCTCATTTGGAAACGAGTCAGTTTAAACCTTTTTAGCTCCTTGGTGCTGCGAGGGAAAGCAGTGTACTGTAGTCCCCCTCAGGGAGCAAGGCTCAGGCAGAGTGAAGCCTCTGGTGAATAATGAATACCTCTCTCTCTTTCTGTTTCTCCTCTTCTGTTTTTATTTTCCGCCCCCCCTTCCCTCAGACAATTCCGTGTGCACAGCCACAATCTAGAATTATCATTTATTCTTCTACTTTCATCTTTTTATCTGTTTTCCATTCTATTCGTGTCTCCATCCGAAGGCCTAGTTTGCGTAGGCAGCCTTCTAGGAAATCTATGGAAGATAATTAGCTGAGCAGGAAGCTTAAGATCCATATTTGTCACTCCAGGCCAGAGGCTTGTTTGACAAAAGATTGCTGAGACGCAATCGGTCTAGTGCAGAGAAATCTTTATCGGGCCTGGGGCTTTTCAGCCTTGGTGTCTGTTAATGGCTCTGGATTCATCAAACCACAGAAACAGCACGATTCTGCTGGTACCGTCCCACGCCCTGGAAACCCCTGTGCTTTTCCTCTCCAAATTCTCTCTGAATTTTTATTTTAAAAAGGCTACACTTCTCTGCAGTGCTTCAAGGCTAAACCATGTCACACACTCACAAGACAAAGAGATTCTTCCAGTACATTTTTAAAATGTTCTATTGCCAGCTATATTCACTACAGAGTAATTTGCATTGTACCGCACCGGGGTTAGAATTTACAGTTAAATTTGCTGCCTTCCCCCAACATGTTCACTTTTCTGATGGGAAATATCTGAATGGGTGCATTTTTTCCACAGATTTACACATGTCAAATGCATCAGTTTGCTCCTTAGAGACTCTCTCCTGTTCTCTATTCCCCTGACTGATGCAGCCTCCTGTTCCAAGACATCCATATTCATGAATGTGGGTGGAGCTGCCTATCTGTCTCATGCATGTCATTAGAGTAGATGCCAGTAGGTGTGACCTTGATAAGTCATCTCTCTGGAGGAAAGAACAAACCTCTGGCTGCAGTTGTGGTGGCTGAAAGCACACTTGCTGTATACAATATGTCAAAACATTCCACATTTGAGATTGTTGTATGATTTTTGTTATGATGTGCAGCTGTCTACCATATGCAATATTCTTACCATGTGTTTATCGTTTTGTGTAATATCTTATGTGCCTTTGTCCTACCAAGTTCAGTATCATGTGACCTTTTTTTTAAATGGCTGCTGAATAATTTCACTAGTCTTTGTGTGCAATATCACTACGTATATCAATATTACTTTTTATTACTTAATTCTACCATAACAATAACATACTTCAAACTGCCATTTGTGTGGGGAGATTTCACTCAACTGTGTTACTTGTAGTATTTATACCAAGCATTTCTGTGTCTAGCATAGTGTATTTTCATATTGAGTTTTTTTTCTATCTCTGTGTGTCTCTGCAGTCATTACACACACAATATCCTCTGGGATCAATAACGTTTTCTGATTCTGTATCTGATTCTGAATCTGATATTATAAGACTTTTGAACAGATTTCCAGTCTTCTTATTTATTTCATTGTTATTTATTTACTTATATTCTTATTTTAAGAATGATTACAAAGTATGCTTGGCCAGTGCAATAAGATTTGCTTTTTTTGCATTCTCTCATACTGCGCTGCCAAGCTGAGGGCAAGCATGTGTTTCCACCGCATCTTTTCGAGCTGCTGCCAACTAACTACCACTAACACTAACTACCAATTACATCAGCCAACAGACACTTGCACTGACTAGCATTGCACTGATAAGTGATGGGGGAGAGGAAGAAACATTTTACCCCCCTAGAGATCGTAACTATCTTGCACTCTCTTCAGGCGCTCTAGGGCGATTTGTAGGGCGATTGTATATGAAATAGCCTTTCTGTCATGTAACGGTGCATTGTTTCCAAAGGCATAATGTCCTTTTGAAGTCTCCTGATCTTAAACAAATGGAATGACCTCCAATAGAATCTATATTCCACACAATAAACAAGTCACAACAAGGTGCTGAAGACTAATGAGGCCAAAGGTGGACAAGATGGACAAAAAGATTTCAGACCACTGCTGCCTGTCATCTTCAAAAACCTCTTCGAAACGAGGTTACATCTGTCTACACACACAAACAGCCTCTCTCTCTCCCTCTCTCTTTCTAACACACACACACAAACACACAGTCATGGAGACTTTGGTTTCCCTGGTAACCGCCGCATGTCATTGACAATCAAATTTTGAGACATGGTCTCTCTTCTTTTGTGCCTGTGCTACAAATTGCCCCTGATTTGATTTTCCTTTCACTGAATCATAAAAAAATTGTATTCTGAAACGGTGTATCCTCTAATGTTCTGAAATAATTGTAGCACAGAATATGTAATCAGCAGTGCCCTTGAGCACAGCGCTCGGTACTGACACAATAATTAAAACCCAGCAAGGTGAGTGGACTGCAGAGGCAGTGGCTCAGTCATCGCTCCAGGCACATCAGAGGATGTCCCCATACTCCCAACATCAGGCCATGCAACACAATCACCAAGGTTGCAACATGCTGTAAAAACCACCCCTGACACTACAATAAATATTTTAGGAGTGCATCTGAATTCATAAAAAGCAAATGTGGCCAAAAAAATGCTAATAATTCTCTTGCAGGTGTTTCTTTTTTTTTACCTGGAAAGACAAAATGTTTACCATTCAGTGTAGTTGCAGATTGTCATTGTCCACAACCTAAATTGTCATATGAAAAAATGCAGTCTTGTCTTGGGCCAAATAAGACTTGTTTCTTATATTTTCAGATTCCAAGTGACCAGATCTGATTTGTATGGTCAGACTGTTGTGTGCACATTGTTTGTTACATTAACAGCACATGTGTGAGTATGTTGATCTAAAGAAGAAAAAAACCTTATCAAACCAGTCACAGTTATAAACCTTTTCAGTGACTGGAACTGGCAGGATCATGCTGTATTTCACAGCAATGTCATACCTGCTACAGCATGGCAAAACATGGTATTAAACGTTTCCATTACTGTTCAGAGATTGGCTTACATTTTTAATGAAAGCCATTATTAAACTTCAGCAAACAAAGTAAAATAGATTACCTAAATATAAGTTAATAATCTTTCATGTGGTTGGGCCCCAAGGTGGCATCACACCTCCAAGGTTGAGGGTTCAAATCTGGGTCCTATGTGTATGGACTTTGCATGTTCTCTTCGTGGTGGGGTGGGGGTTTCCTTCAGGGTCTCTGGTATCTGCGTCAAGTGAACTGGTAATTCTAAGTTGACAGTAGGTGTGAGCGAATTGTGCGTGTGTGTGTGCCCTGCAGTGGGCTGATGCCCAGCCCAGTGTGAGCCCCTGCCTCCGAGCCCCTGCCTCCTGTCCGTTGACCCTGGCATGGGCTCCAGGTTCCCGCAACACTAGTAAGGTTTAACCGGTCACAGAAAATTACTGAATGATTTACATTTGCTTGATGCTAAGACCCCAGAAAGTCTGCCTTGCAGTAAACCTGGAAAATCCGATTTGAGTTGACTTGTCCAAGTGAATGAAGATCACAGTTCAAACTGAATCATGATCAAAGTAAAAAATAACTCTAAATTTAGAGTTTAGTTATATAGGTGTCACATAACAGACAGAGCTCTCATGAGCTCGCGTCATAGCGCCACATTACAATCTGCAGCAGCTGTCTGTCGTTCTCAGTGTGTTTCCACCCCGAAAGGTCAGAATCTGATCTAGTGTCTATTGTCCTTCGAAGTTTAGTGAAATTGGAGCCCAATTTTCTCCCCCATTTCCGGCAGGCCAGAGAAAGAGAGAGGGTGGGCCTTCAAACAAAACATCTGATTCTTTCAGTCAGCATTGGAGCTGATAGCGCACTTAACCTCAGATCATTCTCCCAGACAAACAGATAAAGAGAGAGAGAGAGAGAGAAAACCAGACTGAGTGAAAATGTCGGCACATCTATTGCAGAGATTGCATTAGATGTGCACCGAAAAGACCGAGCCTAGTGGTGAAGCAGTATTGTTCCCAAAGACATTAACATGATAGACCAAATGAATGGTGGCTCAACAATGCAAATTACAGGCGTTTGCTCACAGCAGGTCTGATCTGCATAGTCTGCCTACATTTTAACAGTACAGCAGGCATTTCTGTGTGTGTTTCTCTCACATTTAAGTTTTTAAACTCTTGTGATAAAGAAGTCCTTCTCTGAAATGGGACCAAGAGAAGAGTACTAAGTGCTAAAATGTTTATGAAGGAAGAAGTGCAAGAAGCGTATCAGGAGAGGAGAAGTTCTCTAGATGATGTTTTCAAGATAGAGAGGAATTCTGCTGCTCTGGTTGCCACAAATGAGACCAGTCTGGACTGGGTTTGCCTTGTGTGTTGGCAAGAGCTAGTGAATTGGCAGCCATGGGTAGCTGGTGTAAGTAAACTGGCAGTGGGGTGACATGTGACATTTTGGATTAGTTCAAAGACCAGCGAAGCTGCTGCGTTCTGAAAAAAAACCCCTAGGGGGGGTGATAACTGGTCATCAATCATGACACCAAAGTTTCTCACCACCTTGGATGGGGCGAGGAGTGAAGAGGCAATTTGTTTATTGATATTGTGATGGATAGAAGGTTTGGCCAGAAGTTCTGTCTTGGCAAGATTTGGCTGTAAGTGGTGATCCTTCATCTGTGTGGATATGTCTGATGGACAAGCGGAGACAGTGTGGTTTCCTGGCGGGAAGGACAGGTATAGCACTATCATCAGTTATCCTCAGTCTTCTTTTTACTAGTTTTGTTCTTGGACTATGCAGCTAATGCATGTAACAAGTTTCATTTAGCATTATGTTAACTACATGGCTAAAGTACCATCACTTGCTGTAAACCATAGACTTGCTTAAGCAACACTGTATTACACACTGTTATCTGAAAAAGGGGATCTCAGAATTTCAAAATGTAGTCCTTATAATGGATGCTGTTGTTTCTAGTTATACAACACACTTTTATCCATTTTATACATAATAAGATACCAGACATTCTCGGAAACCACATGAGCAAGTTTTTAAGGGGTAAATTGTGTCAAAATAGATGTTTGGCCGAACTGTTAGTTAATGCCTTCTCTGCAGTGGATATTAAGAAGTAGGCCTATTGATCTTTGAGTTGTGCCTGATGGCCTAAACAAGCCTCCCCACTCCATAATCTCCGACTGACCTCATCTTCAGTCTGCGTGTTATGTGCTATCACATTCGAGGGCCAATGTTCTGATCACAATCCACTACAGTTACTATGACCCTTGTGCTGCTTAGCTGCTGCTCAGTCCCTCAAGCTGTATTCTGATTTTATTCATCAGATTGGCAAAGGGGAAGCACATTTCCGGTTCCTTTCTTATTTATTCCTGCAAATCCAGTCAGAATAAGTGAAAGTGACCATTTGTCATACATGAACACACCACTGCACGCAGTGTGAACAGCACGAAATTCACCCTCTGCATTTAACCCATTCGCCAAGTGAAGCAGGGGGCTGCTTGGAACACAGCGCCCGGGGAGCAGTGCATGGGGACGGTACCTTGCTCAGGGTACCTCAGCAGTGCCTAGTGGTCTTGGGAATCGAACCCGGACTTTCTGGTCACAGGGCGAATGCCTTAACCACTAGGCTACCAGCTGCCCCCACTAGGCTGTTTTGCTGAAACTACGATATTGCTAGGGCAGTTAAGCATATCTGAACAACTTTAGTCCCTGAAACAACCGTTCTGTAGTTGCCAACAGCTGTTAAGCCTGTTGGACGGAGTCAGCAGGCCCAGTGTTGCAGGTAGGTTTGGAGATCATACTTTTACATTTACACCAATCAGCCAAAACATCAATGGCATTGCATTCATTTCAATGGTACCGTCTAATGACAGTGGCCACTTTCTGCAGAATAATGCACTCTGTCATGCTGCAAAAATTGTTCAATAGTTTGAAAAACAACAAAAAAGGTCATATGAGCCTCACCAGTCATGGGACCAGATACTAAACTTCAGAAGTCTTGTGGAGTCTCATTAGGTCAGATGCTTCAACAGGTCTGAACTGTTTCTGGGTGATGAAGATGGTCTACACAATATTGGGTAGGTGGTCATGTCGAAGACATTAAAATGTTTAATATATGTATTCCAGTCAATCCATATAATTAATATATATCAATTCCAGTCCTGGGTACCCTTCATTAAGCACCTTTATACAGTCCCTCAGCCAACACACCTGATTTAAGTTGGTGATTAAGTAAAAAGTATGTGCTGTCAGAGCAAGGTAAACACAAAATGACTTCGGAAACCACTGTCTCAGAATGTGGACTTACTTTTTTGGCAAACACTACAGCCATGTGGACAAGCAAAGAACTGCAGGAAAGCCCAGGATCACACTGGGCACTGACTGTCGAACTTTCCATACATAGTATCTGAATTGACATTTTAGAAATATTTGCTTTTCCACAACAGAACTTGTCCACCTCTCTTTTATAATCATCCCTGATAAGTTTATTACTTGGTGAGCAGTGAGTCTGTACAGACCACAACAACAGGCAGCATTGTTTACCTCCATAGAGAGAGACAAGAGAAGTTTCAAATGCAGGATTCAGAGCGTTCAGAAAGGATGTTTTTCAGAAAGAAGTTTTTTTTGTAACTATTTTATTAAACACAATACCAAAATCAAAGAAAACAACTAAATAAATTAGTCAAATAAAGGCAAGCTAATAAATACAATGTTTTTACAGACCTAAGAAAAAAAGGTAAGAGTGCATTACATGGAAAAAACAGACGTACAGCTACACGGCTTTTGCAGAAACTGTCTATTTGCTTCTATTTTTTTCATCTTTTATTTACATTGTCATGGCCTCCAAGCCACCTGAACACTTTAAGGCAATGACAAGCTCATCTTCTGTGTGTGTTTGTGTGAGTTTGTTTGTTTGTTTTACACAGTGCTTAAACAGGTTTACAAGATCACACACCAGTGACTCAGTGTTCAGATTCAGATGCAAAAAGTTTGTAACAAATATCTTTTCTCAAGTCAAATATAGGTGTGACTTTGGTGGCAACACACTACTCTGATGTGGTACAGTGCTATACATGTGCAAAGCAACACACACTCACATCCACACCCGCACACACTCATACAGACCCATGCTTCTAAAACCACACACAACCTACAAACACACAGTGTATGCTCCCAACTCTCTGTGGAATGCTTTGGGGTGATGTATTTGCTAATGAGGGCGAAAGCCCCCAAAATATGCACCCCCTGATTTCATATAATGCCATGTGTCCTTGAAACTGGCCACACAAGATCTCATAATTAATTCTGAACTCAGTATGAGTCATCTTTTTCATGCCTGAAACGATACGCATCACAATTAATGAGCATTAGAAGGTCACGGAAGGGATGGCAGGCAAAAACGTCAATGTCATTGTTTTTCAGTCTTCGGTAATGACAGTCAGGGTTTTTGGCTTTAAAATGAACCTAGACCAGGGGTGTCAAACTCCAGTCCCGGAGGGCCATGGTTCAGCACGTTTTGGCAATTTCCCAGCTCAGAATCACCTGGTTCACCTCAACAGGTAACTGCCAGGTTTAGTGAAAGTGTCTGAGCAGGTGAACTAACAAACTGTGCTGGACACCAGCCTTCTAGGACATGCCTGACCTAGACAATCCAGGTTCTTACAGGTATGATTAAAACATTACAGGGCAGATGTGTGATAAAGTGCCACATAAAGAGCAAGCAGCAGAGCTCATACAGCAGGTTTCAGAAAGCAGATACAACATAAAACCCCTCACTGATGGAGAGCAGAGGTGCTACAAGATGTCCTACATTTACAGACTCCGAACAAATGTGTAGGAAGAGTGTAGGGACACATATTCATGGAAACAAAAGTAATTAGGGCATTATAGTATTTTGAAATATACTGCCAACATGCAACGATGTGCCACGGCGTCACATGTAACATCTACATAAGTAACAGTTGTTTGCGTCTACATGTACTGTACTGTCAGTATGGAGTGCATCAGTACTAAATCTGCCAAGCAATTTATTGATAGTCCATTCCAAATTCACGCTTAATGAACTCTACAGTATGCCGTCTCCTGTGCATTGTACAGTATAGTAATGCTGATATGATTTCACTCATTTTTAAATGTCTTCTTCAGTGCAGTTAAAAACGTTCATTAATTTTACAATTAATGCTAGTTGTAATTCATTGCAATTAATGTAGTTATGTTCGTCAATTTTATCTTGCTGTATTTAAAACTAATTGTGAAATAAATCAAATGGTTAGCAGACAATGCAAAAACAACAGGGAAGGGTTCAAGTGAGGAATGGGTAATTCCAGCCCAGAAGAGCCACAGCACTGCACAATGTAGTGATTTCATTAGTTATTATAAAACACACTATACTATGCAGGGCTGTCATGGCCTTGATGGTCTGGAGACAGCTATCCTTAATTTACGATGGGTTGAAGGTCACTGCCATGTGAGATAAAGAAAAATAAAACAGCATTATGGTCACATCATTTGAGCATTGAGTGAAAAATAAAAGCAAAGGACAACTGTTGAGTACTACAGAAAAATACAGTTACATGGAAATGAATAAAGAATTGAATTTTCAGTTGGATAGAAAGCCTCAATTCGAGCCAACAGATCTTGCTAAAAGCACACTGGTGGCATGGTAGCTGACCAGAGCAACCAACCGCAATAACACAAGGTAACAGACATAAAGGTGAAAAAAATAAAAGACGCTCTCACATACATAGAAAATATATATGGAAACTTTCTGTTCTATAAGAAAAAACCCCCAAAATTTTAGCCATCTTCCCACCTTTTAGCATATCCCAACGCTCAAAAGTCTCTGCATGAAGCACTGAAGGCACAGCAGGGCTGCAAGGCAAGTACAGTCAGAAGACGGGTAGATGCGTTTGATTGACCACCAGCAAGCCCTTCTCTCAGTAGTTGTAAAGATGAGTGCCAGGGAATGAAGGAGATGGGACTGGAGGCAAAGCTCAGAGCTGAGAATCTGCCCCAAGACTGTTGAGCTCTTCAGGTGAGTTCTTCTCTGCCCCTGCGGCCGCTCGCTGGGAAAAACCCGCAGCAATCTCATCAAATGTCCGTCCCTTCGTCTCCGGAACCTTGAAGAATGTGAATATGAAGAAGCCTACTAGCAGGAGAGTGAAGATGATGAAGACGTATGGGCCGCAGACACGCTGTTAGGAAGCAAGAGAAATAGAAAGAGAATTTGTGTAAGAGGAACAAAGCATCAACGAATGGCCATCAAGCCAGACATCATGAAATGGCATATAAATAGGACAAAACATATTTATATTTGCCTGCTGGTGTCTCACCTCTACATACTGGAAGCCCATTCCTACAATAAAGTTGGCTGTCCAGTTGGAAAACCCAGCCACGGCGAAAGCAGAGGGCCGGGGGCCTTGACTAAACAGCTCAGCCACAATGAACCAGGGGATGGGACCAGGCCCGATTTCGAAGAAGGCCACAAAGGCAAAAATAGCAATGATGCTCACGTATGACATCCACTGCACCTGGGACTGTATGAGGAACACAGATGATCAGTGTAAATAAACCTTAATGCAATGACTCACTTACAGATGACAAAACGAGCACTGATGAGATACTGGGAAACACTTTGAAGAATATACGATCATATATTATACATGTTACATGTGGGGGTGTCTATAGAAACGTACCAGGAGTGCTAAGGCTATTGTCATCAGGATAGCAGATGCAGCCATGCCCAGCAGTCCTATTAAGTGCAGAGACCTACGTCCGGCTCTTTCTACTAAAAACAACTACAAGGAAAAAGCAGACATTACAAATACAAAACCACGACAATATACTGAAAACCTATTAATCTTTGCTCTAGTGCATGGACTTTACAAGAAGTGTTGGCATATGACTCACCGACACCACAGTGAAAGCAGTGTTGACGACTCCAGCTCCAATAGTGGCATAGACGGGCTGCTCCACACCAGCCTTCTCAAAGATAGCAGTGGAGTAATAGAACACCTGCACACATAAAATAAAGACAACAGTCTTATTGGAATGCACCACTGTAAATGATATACTAGAATTATAAGCAGGAATCAACTTAAGCGGCACAGGAGAGATTCTTTAGTAGACATTCTTAAGGAGTTAGAACAAAGTCCATTAAATTCTCCTAGAAACTTCTATATTCAATATCTTTTTCACAGTGGGCTTATTTTATTGATAATCAGATAGGACAGAAAAATGCAAGAGGGCTGGTGACCAGAATTCTAAATTGTTTGTGTGTGTGTGTGTGTGTATGTGTGTGTTCTTACAGCATTAATGCCAGACAGCTGCTGGGACAGCTGTAGAACAATGGCAATGACTAAAGGCTGGCGGTAGATTGGGGAGCGGAACAGCTCTGGAATGGTCACTTTCTTCTCTCTCATCATCTGTCTGCTCTCCTCCTTCATCTCCTGCATGTCCGCACTCACATCTGTGGTCCCACGCAGCTTCTTCAACACTACATACACACAAACAAAACCTGTTACAACATGAACGCTGCAGCTGCTCTGTGTGTATGTTCATCATTGGCTATGTCATAGCAACATAATGTATATCTGTGTGCGTGCTAACCGGCTTTAGCTTTGTTCTCTTCGTTGCGGTTGATGAGAAGATAACGGGGGCTCTCAGGGCACATGGGCAGCAGGATGCACTGTAGCACGGCTGGAATAAAGGTAAAGCCCAGAAGGAAAGGCCAAAGGGTAGGGTTGCCCAATATCACATCAAGACCAAACACCTGCAAGGCATCCAGAATACATTACAGATTATCTTCATATTCTCGCCAACATATTTCTTCTCTAGTACTTCTTTTAGCAAGACTTGTTACTATTGATATGTGACAACAATGTCACAAAAATGAAACAGTTATAACACAACTGTTTCTGATTGATCTTGAATGAGGCAGTATCCAAAGCGCACCTGTGCCACAAGGATGCCAATGACAATGCCAAGTTGATGCAGAGTGCCTAGGGCTCCTCGGAGAGCAGTTGGGGCCACCTCACCCACATACATGGGCACAAAACCGGTAGAGAGGCCAGAGTATAGCCCCACCACAAAACGGCCAATGATTAGCATCTCCCACGAAGCGCCCATCTTAGAGAAGCCCATCAGTCCTGCTGCGATGAAAGCTAACACATTAGCTAGGAACATTGAGTTCCTCCTGCAAAAATGTAGGAAGAGAGAGAGAAGATTAGGTAACCGATGCAGTCATGACGATTTTGTTGTATATAAGACATGACTGTATGTTCAGTTTTTGTATTCATGTAATTCAATGTAAAAATGGCTGTAAGGTTTTACCTTCCAAAGCGGTTAACAAAAAGTCCCACAGAGAAGGAGCCGAAGATTCCTCCTACAGAGAAGATGGCCACTGAGAGAGACCACAACGATGTAATGGCTGCATCGGTGATGGGCTGATTGTACCGGTCAAACCACGTATCATTGTAGAAGCTCTCAATAACCTACAACACACACAAACATGCACACAATGCTCATTAAGTGTCTCAGTGATCAGATGAAGACATCAATTTGACTGTATCTATCCTTCTAAAATAATCGCCCGTTTTACTTGTCAGCAGTGGGGGTGTCCAAATTCACAACTCAGTACCTATGCACTGAACAGTTTTTCCTGGACCAAACACACCAGATTCAGATAATGAAACGTTTGATAACTAGGTGACCATTTGTGTTAGAGCTGCTTTTGCAGGTACTGCCTTTTTTGACAAACAGATGTACAAGCTGCACTGAAGATGCTATGGAAATATTTGTCCTGCAGGTGGCGATGAGCTCAGTCATTTGCCAGCAAAGTTTGCCTGCTGTGACTGAATGAGAAAAATTGCAGAAACGAAATCATATTACAGTTCCGCCCCCTCAAAGGCACGTCTCTGTTGACAAACACAGACTGAGACAAAAGGCAGCAGGGCTGAATAATGTATCATTTAGTTTACACTAACCTTTACATTACTAATACTGGAAAGAGTAGCAATACATAAACTGAGCCCTGTAACAAATCACTTTATTGTGTGCTGTCAGGATTCAGATAATCTGATATTCTTGGTGAGTATTTTGCAGTCAATGTGATGAATCAAGGCATTCGTACAATCCAACACATTACCTTGGTCAGCTGCCCAGCATTTAACCATGTGACGTCAATGCTTTACCATAAATGGCCTATAACGATTACAATCTGTATCAAAATGTATCAATATGAGCAGACACAATAGGAGCAGACAGACTACATTATATAGAGTACAATAGAAAAATAAGTCAGAAAACAAACCAGAAGTGTGAGGGTAATTAAAGAATCGATAAGTAATTAGACTGGTAACTGTGTGTTTGCACATATTGAATAGGATTTCCAATAGGTATGTCACGGGAACAGTGCTATGGTGTGCTGAGAGTCCTAACAGGGCAACCATTCAGGGAGATCAAGTTTCTACATTTTGGGAGGTTGTCGAGTAGTCCTCTAAGGCAACCTTCTTCTCTCTCCCTCCTTCCCTCCTGGCACTGTGAATATAAGATGACCCTTACCATGATCCCTGGCAAAATATTGCGCATGTCTAACTTGCGTCATGTGCCTCTATTATGGATATGTCCCCCATGAACTGACACTATCCAGTAGTGTTATACAACATGATACTGTACAAATAGAACAGGCATAAGAACCTGTACACAGCTGGATAGTAACTAGCACATGTGATTGGAAATACAAAGATAAAGAGAAGTGTATCCGTTTTAGAGTTTTTTTGCCAACTAAAGCACATTGGAATGTCTTTTTACACACAGGCCTTTTTATATGCAGGTCATTTTATGTGAGAATATTAAAAGCAATTGAATATTCGTTGAGCAATTGTTATTTCCTGCCCATTTGTGTTGCTGGATCATTCTTTAAGCCGAAGTGGCTTAACAAAAGGCCTAGATTTTTGGAGCCTGTTGCTGTTATCTCTCAACATAAGGACCAAAGATGGGTTGATACCAATAGAGTAGTATGTTGCCAAGTTAGTCATCTGAATCCTACGAGACACGCATTTCAATTACTCAACACAGGACTGACACCACCAAAACAAACAGGAACTGAAAATGTCTGCGTTGAGGCTAAGCAAAAGGACAATATCCAGTATCTGGTGATTTCTGTCATCAAGAATTTGCAGCCAAGAACTAAACATGACAATTTTATGTAAGAAAATATTAATTTGCCCACTTACATATGGTTATGCTTACTTGTGGTTACAATCCAGTTACTCTCTTGGATTGAGGTGCATAAAAGGGCTGTTATCCTCATATGTTATAAATCAAATATAGATGCTCTTACATGAAGACTGACATTCTACACCTCCACTATTTCATTTCAAATGTAATGTGTTGGGATATATATTTACATAGTACATAGATAAAATATTATTTACACTGTACTGTTTATGGCCCAATAAAGCATGATTCATAAACATTGCAGACAATTTTTGTATTTTTTTTTAAAAGTGCACTTTCTTAAAGTGCCGTTTTTTTGCAAGAACGGTGTTGATGTAATGTTTAATTTATTCGCAACCACTTGACAAATTTTATTAATTAAATTCAAAATATATTTTTCAGCGTGTGATAATATTTCAGAATCTCTAAAGGTGAAAAAAAGTAAAAAAAAAATGACTTGGAGACATACTACTATTAAACATGTTCGTCATGAAAAGATACCACCCTCTTCCATTCACATGACCTACATCTCACTTTCCAAACAGAAGCCCAATAAATTATGAAGCAGCAGCTGCAGAATGGCTCAGATCCACCTGGCCACTGTGAAACACACAAGTCCATTCACTGCAGAGCTGGAGGCTGATTGAGATATAACACCTGTAACTTCTTCTGAAGCTGTGCTCTTGATGAGTATGTCTCTGTACAAGTACCTGTGTCTATCCGTATGCCTATTTTGTAGAAAGTGATGATTCTTGTACATTAAGTGGCCTTGAAAATGCGCCAATCTTATCAGAGAGTCTCGATATATGATAAAACCCTCCGTCAGACATTATCCACAGAAGTGCAGGCAAGCCTCCTTTTAGCCTTCATTACTACTTTTATTCAAATTATTAAGGTACTACCAAGATACTACTATTCATTTCCAGTTCTATATCTCTTAAGCAAACTCCTCAGAGGGATGCAAGAAGTAACCGAATGTGAGTCATCTATCATCTTTTCTACATAGGTCGTTACATGTATCAGTTATTTGTTTTTCAAACAAGGCCCAAAACATCCAGTAGGCAACGGTATTTATGTGTGTGTGTGTGTGTGTGTCTAACATTGGATCTACCATGTTACTGCTACTATAATACTGCTACTCCCCTTCATTTCCCCTTCCCAACATGTGCACACTATGTATCCATAGTATTGTTTTAGTGACCGGTAGAGGATGTTAGTACAGCTACCATTTTAAGACCATTTTAAGACGTTGTATTAAGTGTCCTACACTGTTCTCTGTAAGAGAATCAATTAAAAAGGTTGGAATTTCTTATTAGAATGTATCATGTTAAAACACACTCTAGCTCACTTTCTCAGCAACTGGGTGCCAGTGGTTGGTTCACGACTGCAATTAGTTTGATAAGTCTGTCCGTGCAGATTTAAGTCTGTGCAGTTTTTGATGGCTGCAAATTTTGCTTATAGTGCTGGGCAGGCATTTACAAAATTCACTCTCACACCAGGAACAGAAACATACAGTTTAAAAAAACAGTCAGTTTAATAGTCTGTGTAAAGTGTCGGCCTACGCACGCCCACTTATGTTACATAATCTTGCATCGTCCAGATTTTCACATGATAGGGAATGTTCTGATAGCAAGAGTGCTGGCAAGCAGGCTAAATTCTAAAATTAGCCTCTGGTCTCTCTCCATGTCCCTTCCTCTTTGGGGTCAGGATTATGTGACTGTGCATATGCACGTATGAGTTTGTGTAAATGTGCTTAAAACTCACCTTCTGAGGTGCATTGATAACACCTGTGTTATATCCAAACTGAAGAGAGCCAATCACAGCCGTCCCCACAGCCAGCATCAGCTGGAGGGTCACTTTCTGCAGACCAACAAAAAAAAAACAGAAAAGCAGTTTTATCTCTGTACAGGGTGAGCATTCACTACAGAATGTACATTCAATGAACTACAGAATCATATTCAATCATTTATAATCATTTCTCATTTATCTGTTTCTTTTTCTTCTCTCAATGTTAAAAGGTAAACCTACACCTGAACCTGAACTTGGCTGCAGGAAGAATGTACTGATAAAAGACCAAATAAAGATACAGTTTAAATCAGTATTTCTCAAGAAACTAAACAAACATTAAAGAATGAGAGTAAAGGCTGCCAAACAGGAAATGTGGTAAAACTGCTACACCCAGTAGCCTTTAACTTGGACTTTTGAAAAAAGAAAAAAATAAGAATAAAGCTTTGTATGATAACCGAAAATAAACTTGTTCCTTGAATGATTGGTGAATTCTGATCTTAATCTGAGAGCACATAAAGAATGCTGGTATAAAATAAAGCATGTTTAGGAAATGTTAGCAGAACTATCCTCCCAGTCTCCTCCTCGTTCCAGAAGTAAATAAAGACAAATATCAGGACAGCGTGTTTTTGTCTGGGCCTGCCTTTACATGCACAAGTGAGTTAAGATGGACAAAATGTATCATAGCCAACAATCTGTTATTCATCCGTTTTAAAAATGGAAGCAGGCTTATAGCTTTATTCATGTTCAAGATAAAAAGTGTCCCAACCCACTCATGACTGATCATGAATTAGCTTTGAGTAATCCACCTTTTAAATGTAGAATGTAAACATTGTTAAAGTTTCAAAATGTACTACTCCCTCCACACAGTCCACATTTTTAAACTAAAATGAAAGATCTATGATCAACTTTGTACTTACTTAATTGTTCTTAAATTGTCTTGGTATGACTGTGTAATGTTATACTGCATCTAACAATATAACATTAGCAATATCTTTGGAACTCTGAATAAACTGGATTAGCTTTTTTGGAGAGAGGATTACAATATGTCTGTAGGACAGGCGATGGATTTTAGATTCTCCACATTAGGCAGAACATCTTAGGCCTTCATTGATCTTGTTCTGCATAAGGGGAAGGGACTGAGTTGCACAACTATTATCAGAGTTCCTGTTATTATAAAGAGCATTTCACGGGTGTAATCCCACAGAGGAGACTAGGCAGGCATTTTCTTCCACATGCCATGAAGCTAACAAACCATTCCAAAGGCTGAATCACAAAACAGGAAAAGCATTAATCTTATCCTGTTGCAGGCTCAAACTCATTCTTTAAAATACTTTTTAACTAGAGCCCAACCGATTTATCGGCAGGCAGATATTATTGGCCGATATTAGGCATTTTCCAAACTATCGGTATCGGCATTTATAATGGCCGATAAATGAATATTTCA
>JBBPDB010000108.1:18336732-18356622 GCA_037974465.1 Brachypetersius altus | reverse complement strand
GAGGAGTGATCAGAGGGAACAGGTGCGGGGCTAATTAGAGGGACTGAAGGAGCGCTGTGCTGGGAAAGGCAAAAGGGTGGTTTTGGAAGTCGGTATTCTGTCACGCCGGTGTGTGCAATGCGTAAGGGGGAGGCAATGAGTAAGGAAGATAATAACTGGAAACAGACCCACTTTATGTACCCTGTTCATATGAGCTGACCATTAGGCCTGTGCCCCACAGCCCAGGATGAAATAATATAACAAACACAAGTGAAGATCTGTCAATTCCCTTTTAGTAATATTTGTTCTTAAATCATTGCACATTATGTACTGTCTAACTCTATATAGAAAAAATATTGCTTTAATTTTCTTTTAAATAAGTGATAACTTCTATTACATATAGTCTTGGATTATATGATGCGCTATATGCACCCATGGACACCCATTCTAACGTTTGTGCAGCACCCGTTGGTAAGAATTGTATAAAATCGAGCACAAATCCATGCTAGCTTCACAGACAAAACTGGCAGGGTCAGAATGAGCAACAGTGGCTCCTGGTGGTTTCCCTGGCAGAGTAGCTGTACACAAGCCTCAGATATCACTATGCACAATGCCAAGCTTCAGCTGACATGCCACCACTAGCAGCTCTAGCAGCAGTGACAAAAAACCCAAATTTGGGTTTGGTGGATACCAAAGGTATGCTGGAATGCATAGTGCCAGTAAAGTTTGGTGGAGAAGAGATATTAGTGTGTTTTTGACTGTTCATCAGGGCTGTTTCTTGGCTATTTAGTTCCAGAGAATAATAATGTATACAGACATCTTAGACAACTAGAGAAAAGCCAGTGGTCTGCACAGAGTATTGACCTCAAACCTAATTAACATCTTTAGGATTTAATGGGACAGCGATTGCAAGCGAGTCCTAGTAAATGCTATATTGCCTAAATGACCACAAGTTCCCACAGACAAAATACCATGGAATTCACTGAGGATTGGAGGCTGACAGCCGCAAAGGGGAGGCCAACTCATTATTAATGTCTATGGTTTTGGAATGGGACGTCCCACAAACACATCATTATTGATGTAAAGACCCGATGTCCAAAAGCTTTTGGCCATATAGTATATACAGTATAGGGAATGAAGCCTGTTGTTGACATTAAAGTGTAGAGTGAGAGAATGGTCCTCATACTGGTCACACAATACCTTGCAAGTCAACATCATGTTCACTGGAAAGAAGACCCCACAGAGCTGTTTATTTACACTGACCCTCATCCCTAAACTACTTGCTGACAGAGCCAGTGACGAAGGTTTTGAAAGACAGTGACCTCTTCTGGAATTATTGTATGAAGCACACAGAGGGTGACAGAAACTGCAGTCCAGTAATGCTACCAGTGTAAGAATCAGTAAGCTTTTACAAATAAGCCGCAGCTTAGTCCATTGTGTGCTGAACTATGACAAGCTTGCAGCTTGTAGCACTTAAATCAGTGATAGCATTATTGAAAGAGCAACCACAAAAACATCTGGGATCACTGACAAAAAGCAGACCTCTTAACTTTAACAAAAACCCTCTTAGCCAATGTTCACTTTATCTCTTCTCAAGGCTTTCAGGCTCTGTGGCAGCACAGTGAGCTCTCTTGACTTCCACTCCACTTCAACAGTCTTTAAGCTGCTTGCATTGAGAAACAGCATTCGAGCACACAGGGACGGCACAAATAGGAGAACACAGCAGACTGAATCAGAGAAGAAAAGGAAGACGAATAATAAGAAAGGTCTTCTTCGTGTGCTTCATCTGCTTTGTGTGTACAAAAGTGTAACAGTATATACATATACATTCCTGCATCCATTCAGAGTCCAGCATAGTTTGGTATTCAACCCAGTCAATAAATGCACCAAATTAGAAAATTGTAGCTAATGGCCATTAGCTACTGGTTTATCTCAGGGATCTAAGCAAATCTGCGACAAACCATTTGCTGGTCTAATGTGTCAAATGGAAAACAAAATAAGGGTAGAACAGATGTGTAAAGAACAAACCTTCTAAATTGGTTTACTGGAGATACTGTACTCTGATTCTGTTGTTCTCCTGATACCGTTTGCATGTAGCCTGCTCCTATAGCGTGCAAGTACAGTGCCATTCAGCACTAGCAAATGTGGTTTTCAGAAATATTCAGTATAGATAGACACTACCTGTCAAAAGTTTGGACACACCTTCTAGTTCAACAATTTCCTTTGTTCAACATTGTAGATTCGTATTGAAAACAACACATATTGATCTGATGACAGCTTTGCATGCTCTTACCATTTTTTTAGTCAGATTCATGAGGAATCGACCTGGAATGCTATTTAATTAACAGGTATTCTTCATCAAGAGTTCATTAGAGGGATTTGTTACCTTCTTAATGTGTTTGGGATCACCAGTTGTGATGGTAGGGTTGGTACACAGTTAGTAATCCTGTTCCACTACAGTTCTACTCCACATTAAGGCAAGAATCACTTAACTAAGGGAAAAAAACAACAGTCCATTATTACCTTATTACAAAACATAATCTGGTTTGTTTAACTTTTGTGTTTACTAAATAATTCCATGTGTTTATTTGCAATATTACTCCACAATGTGTAATGTATAAATACACACATACATGAATAAATAATAAAGAACTGTTCATGAAAATGCATAGTTTTTTTAAACGAAAACATTGCTAGTAGTGAGCACTAGATGGCAGCCTGTAAACACATTACACATCTCCCTTACTGACCTACTTTTGGTGCTTCAGTACAGCCACTCTTCAGTAACACGCCACTCACCCCAGCAGCCAGATTCACAGACAAGTGTGAGTGTAAAGTGGATTACAACACAGTTCTGTCCCATCCTTATGAATCAGTAATGACCAGTCTTTATGCTGAGGACAGCCTGTAGGGAGCAGCCTCATGTAGCTGTTTTTATTGGTGTGTTTTATTAAGGTCATATGAGGTGACACCACTGCACTCACAGACTCATTCTGTCCCACTGGTCAGATGAGGGCACTCAGAGGATGCTGGAGCCATATGCTGAGAAAAGGCCTTTTTAAATGGCAAAATGATTTGCATTATGGCTTAAAACAACTAAAAACCTAGAAGTAATATTATGATATCCTTAAAACAATTGTATAATGGGAAATGCTAGATATATTGACTAGATATATGTTTTCTCTTGCCAAGATCATTTGCAGCAGTGTCCCTCACTACTGTTCACGAAAGAGTTTCTCAACCTAATCTCTGGTGCTTCTGTAACATACAGTCAGTCGCCATGGCTATAGTTAACAATGACTAAAAAACAGAAAAGTCATTGACTGAAAGCACACTTTCAATAGAAGTCATTGGAAAGGTGCAGAAAATAAAGCACAGGAAATGACAGCAGATATATAAACATGCAGATAGAGGCTGAATAGGACTGGAGTTTGCTTGATACATATTTCTAAAGGTAAGACATAAACAACTATTTAGATTTCTATTATTAGTTTATTTTTAGTTTTGCCAGTTATATATATATATAAAACGGAATGTGCTAAAATGTGTAGTGTAATGGTGAAATTAGTCACATGACATAACACTGAATGGAGTTTTAAAAAAGTGACGGTATCATTCTCAGCACTGTGGTTGTAGCAGAGGGACCGGCATGGCACAGAGAGACCCCCCACCATAAATATTTCATGTCCCCTCCTATGAATTATGCATACTCTATTACATCCCCACATAATATGATGCTTGCGTCAATTTGGGGGCCCATTGCTCCACTGCTTGACGACTATCTAATCCACCATGCAGGTGACATGTGATCCTGTGGCGGGTCCCCCCAGCCTCCCACTGCGGGGCTTGTGGGAATTGCTGCCTTACTGGAAAAGAGGTTAAGGCAGTGGGGCACTCTGTCCGGAAATCAAGTATCCAGGGAGCTGTTGGAGAGTAGATAATTAAGTATTGGTCAAACAAAATAAGTCATATTACCGATGAATTATTTAGTATTAGCATAGTGATGACTGCAGTCCTTTTTCCCATATTGGAAACATCATTCAGGATGTGGAGAGGAAATTGATTTTAGTCCAGCAAGAGGATTCAGATATTCTCCTGTTGTTGAACAGGATTAGATTGCAAAGAAATATAAAGGGATTTAATAGATACCCCTTTATATTATTTTTTGGCCAATCTCTGCCATGTGTTTTTTTTATGGAAATTATGGAAAGATTCCTTTCATAAGCTGCCATGACACTTTAGGTTATACCACAAAAACACACTCACAGACACACACACACACACGCAATACTAACACACACCAGGTCATGGCTGAACTGTGTCATTGTCTCACACCTCCCCCCTTCAGGGACACACAACCACAGGCATGCAAGGCTATCGCCCTTTGGACCAATCAGGTTATCCAGAATTAGCCCCTCGACCAATCAGCTTAACCCCTGAACCCCGTAGCCTGCATTTTACTCGGATCTTTATACCCCATTATTTGAATAGATTTGCATATATTTTAACACTCAACAGTGCACTCAGTCCCCCCCCCCCCCCCCATGTTCAAAATATAAGCATCACTCCTTCAAATCACAGGAGAGTAATATCAGAGCATATAGGTTAATAATGCAAAACATGTGGTCAAACACTGCATTATAGCTTTGCTGAAATTAGATACTCGGTGCTGCAATAGTTTACCAGGACCTGCATCAGTATCTTATTTTTTCATCATTCTGTTGTAAAGTCTCAGAGATTTAAAGGCTGTTAAACAAGCAGGCCAGCTGCAAGCAAATCACATTCAGTTGCTTTCGAACAGGCCGTAATGCATGTTCATCAAATGGCTATGGCATTAAAGCCCCATTTGTATGCTTTAGGAATTGGCTCTTTTTTTGGACTGTTAAAGTTGCCACAGGCATGACATTTCTCTTGGAGTTGACTGGCAGAGGAAGAGACAACATCTGTGATTTGTTCACTCTGCAGCATCCATTGCTCTATTGTCACAGTGAACACCATTTTTATGGGTGATATTTTACTGAAATTATTGAATAGGCTCCAGAAAGAGGGGAGGGAAGAGAATAACACCGATAATTTGCATAAAATGCAACTGCATAAACACATCTTTATTAAATGAGGGGAAATACTCCCTTTGCATGTTTTTTACATGCTGTCCCGGTGGGGGCGTTCAACTCGCTCTGGCTTTATTTGCATGCTCGCCTGGTTCGAAGCAAGGAGCCATAAACCACCACTGAAGGGTTAAATCTCTTTGTGTTGCCATGGCGACTTCCACAGACTAGCAGTGGCTGGTGGACTGACAGCAGCAAACAGCGAAGAGGGAGGGGGAGGAGTTTCGAAAGAGTGGGCGGTCTTTTTGCTAAATATGGCCCTCTGATTGGCTGGACAGCTGTCACGTGCGACCTTTGGAATGCTAATGCCTGGATCCCCCCCAACCCCCTCCTACTGCTGTTTCTGGTCTGTAGCGAGAGGTCTGTGGAAAACACAGCCCAGAAATGGTGTAGGATAGAAGGAAAGCAAGAAGAAATCAAACCCAAGGAGGGAAAGACAAGGCCCCAGCTTTAAGGTATGAGAGCTTTGTCTCATATATTTCCAGAGTTTGTAGTATTTCGTTTTCTTAAACTTGCCTGCAGTGGAGTCAGGGACTATGTGTATGTGTGTCTGTGCGTGTGTTTGTTTTCTAGTCAGCATGCTTCCAGTCTCTTTGGAAAGGAGAGTTGCCCAAATCTGACAGCTTGTTGGTCAGGACCGAGGTTATAATACTGCTGACCCAATTCTGGCCAGCTTCTATTAGACACTGAATGTGCCTCTGGTACTTCTTCAGGCTCAGGTCAGACCATGTTCAATTTCCATGCTTCTTCATGTATGGCGAGGAGCTCAGAATGTGCAGAAGTTTCTGGATCACACATCGAATCCCTGTTTATGGAGAAAGCCGTTGCTAATTAGATGTTAAGAACACTGGAAGCTTGGAAGCCTTGAAGCCCTGTATGAGTGTGCGTGTGGATGTGTAAGCATCAGGGGTCAGGGCTGGGTCATGGTCCCCTTTGGCGTTTCATGCATAGTAGGTCATGCTGAAATGAATGTGACCACCAAGTCACTATACGCTGGCCAGCTTGCATCTGTGCATTCTGTGTGTTTTAGTGTGTGGTTTTCTCTGGCTATGTTGAGGTGGATTTTCTGCCAAATTACAACTCAACATCT
This sequence comes from Brachypetersius altus, assembly GCA_037974465.1. Taxonomy (NCBI): domain Eukaryota; kingdom Metazoa; phylum Chordata; class Actinopteri; order Characiformes; family Alestidae; genus Brachypetersius; species Brachypetersius altus. The sequence continues at coordinate 18,350,445 of JBBPDB010000108.1, read as the reverse complement.
GAAGAATTAGAAGCATGTCCTAACCATGCCAGGCCACAAAACAACTGTGTTTTATTAACGCAGGAATCTCTAAATGCACTCCCATTCAAGTCTTGCAATAGGACCAACATAGTCTGCTGAAGTCTTATTATGAATATACCTAGAATCTGAGTGTCCCAGATTTATTAATTTCATTAAATTAGCACAGCATATCTAAACTTTCGATCTTCATCACTGCTTAAAGCGGTATATAGTCAGATATCTATCCATTTTCACCAATTCTGGAGTGAAAGTGCTTTTTATCTAATTATGTGGCTGAGCTCATGGTGTCGTGGCCAGGCGTTTGAGGAGAGAGACTGAAGGTTAATTGCAGGGGGACTAAGGCTTTGTGCTCTAACTGCAGATTACATGAAGGAATAAGGGGCTTGAGTGTCATCCTTTTAACCTGAGGTCAAAGACTGAATCAGTCTGAGAAAGGGAGATACAAATCATGCAATCTCTCTGGATGCAGGGCAGCAGGGTATCAGAAGTGCCTAAATGTCACAGTGGTTCCACTGCTGTGTCCCTGTCAGCACTCCTTGTCCTCAGCATGCAGTTGGGCTCACAGGATCCTCCTGGGCTAATGTTTACATTCTCCAGCTGGGCCACGGTGCACTGCTCACTGTGCTTCACAGTGTTTTGACATTAAGAACGGAGGCTTTGCACTCAAGGAACAGCGTCTGACATTTTTGGGCCATTTCATACAGACCAGGCGCTTTTGTCAGTCATCCCTTGTGAAGATCAGGCTGCTGTCATGGGAAACCAGCAGTGCTGAGGGCAAAGCGACTGTCAGAACAGCATTTCTGGTCATGAGATCCATTAAACAGGGACCATATCATTGAAGACCATGTACAGAGACAGGGGAAGAGTCTCATAAGATAAATGCCATAGTACATTTTCTGACAAACAGCTATATTTCCAGTAGCTAAGATTACTTAAACTTTAAAGCTCATACCATGCAACATTAAGAAACAGAAATCAAAGCTACAAATCGTTAATTATGTTTTCATTGGCTTGCTCTTGATGCTAGATATATGAAGTTATTCATGCACAATTAAGAGAACAATTTATTGACCGTGGGTTAACCATATAATAACCATATAGTCATATATCAGAATCAGAAAACTATTGATCCAGAAGGAAATTGCTTAACTGTTTAACTAGGACTGCACAATCACACAGACACAAAGAGAAACTTTATAAAATGTAATATAAAGTTAAAACTCTGCAGAACATATTCTGAACTAAATGCATGGTGCTATATACACAAAAGGCTGTGGTCAGTGGATAATAATAAATTAGTACTGAAGTAGTTTACTACTTAATGTAATTAATGGTTGTTTCCCTCTATTCTGAATCAATTAATGTACTTAATAGTGACATAAGTGATATTGCACATGATAATAATATTTTACTATTGTATTGTGAGTGTCATAAGTGACTTAAGCAGTAGTACTAGTAGTGGTAAATCCACTGTCACAACAAACATGGCTTACTTTATTGCACGTTGAAGAGCCCATATCTTGGATATAAAATGTTCACACAATTTGTTGGGATTTTTAAAAAAATAGAAGATATTGGTGTTGTACAGAAACACTCTTAAAGTTTAACATGACAGCATATTTCTCCCCAGTTATACACTACCCTTATGGACAGTTACCTACAAGAACAGGCTGTTTTAAATACACCATTTTTATGTCAAAAACAAGGCATTTCCATACGTACAGTTCCATCCACCCATGATGACACTATAAAGAGTGTCACTGTCCAAAATGCTCCATAATGCTTTTTGAATTTGGCACAATACAGAGAAGCCAATCAGAACATTGTTACATGTAGTATTAAATGCATAATAGCTAAAACAACCTGCTCAATTCTAAGGAGTGAAGAGGCTTTTGGAAAATGGTCATGTAAAAATTAACTCCAGCATATGGATTCCTTTTAAGGAGTAGTTCAACCATAAATGGTAAAGTTGCCAACAATGAATTCAAGCTAGTAGTCTGCAGTTACCATGAAAAATTTAATACTGTGCTAATCAGTGGTGGTGGTGGCCTAGTGGGTAGGATACTTGCTTCTGGACCAAGAGGTCATGGGTCCTACCTTCAGTATTCCACCAATGGGTTCCTGAACAAGACCTGTAACCCCAAAATGCTACAGGGAGACTGCCGCCTGTAGTTAAGGAATAGAAGTCACTTTGGAGAAAATCTACTAAATGCTGTAAATATGCTTTTCTTTTTTTATTTAGCAAAATTAGCATTGCTGTCTGAACTATTCATTTCATGTAATGAGATTATTGCCTTGTCATTTTGGAATATTTATGAATGGTCCATTCATCATAAAATGTTCAGATAAAGATAAAACAAAGCAAAACATAAATAAAACTTACCTGGTTTTGATGTAACAGTGAGATGTAAGTATAGAATTGTATGATTTAAATATCACACTTAAAACATATGTCATGTAGAGCACAGTTTAAGGTTTCCTTTGCTATTAAAAAGTCAGCTTGGTCAATAAAACATAATTGCACCCATCTCTGTAATCCTTACGTCAGGATTGGGGTCCAGGGGATCTCATTACTGGCTGTTATAATCTAATCCCATTAATAAAAATGAGGAGGCCCCAGGTAACCCAATTCATGGTATACTTTATTCATGGCTTTCACATCCAGACTTCATCCAGCTCCCCTGCATTGATCTCTGGCTCCCCTGAGACCCGCACGGTCCCTGGGGACCGCATGTCTGTGGCTGTATAAACTCTACTCCTACTGAGGGAAGCAGCAGAGGGATACCAATTAACTAGGCCTCGGGGGCCAGGGGCAAAGTGGGGTACGGGCACACTGGCCATACACGTAAATTGCTGCCTAATTACACCACTGCTCATTTAAAAGTCAAGGGAGAGCCAGCAGGGTAGCAGTGATTCAGCAAGTGTTGTGCACCTGAGTGTGTATATTTCTCTGCACTATATTTGTCTCTATTTTACCTTATATTAAAGCATATCAAGGACATAAAGACCTATTTTTTGGGTGTTTTTTTTTTGTCATTTCTAAACAAAGTTTATAGTTTGACCAACCACAGAGGTAGTAGTCAGACTGACTCAGCCTCTGTTGTAAACTAGATCTTCTTGTGTTTGTTCTCTAGGTCCAGATCAATCCACTTTGAATGTTCATGGTAAGGAGATCAGAATGCATTGATGTTTAAAGATCACTCTTTGTACCTTTGTACCAAAGCTGATGGCGATGTTATAAAGCTGGTGCATTAAACCTAGTTCCCTTTTGAAGTTGTGTCCTTTGAGAGTTTATATTTATACTGTTATTTTTGTCTGGCAGGGTGCATTTTAACTCCTACTAAAGCCAATCAATGACGTAAGGCATTGGGAGAGTTTCTGCTTGTTTTAAACTGATAAAGCTCTCAGTGTGTCTATGTGCTAACCCCTTCAGACAACAAATCATTCAGCTTTATGAGTATGCGTGCAGTGATGTAACAGGATTACAACATCACGCTTGTCCAAGTCAAGGCTGCTCCATGACCTGCTCTTTAAAAACCTGCAGTTAGTGGTCTAAGAGCCACAGACAGGGTGGACCAAGTGTGTTTGCATCATGCATGTTCAGCCACTCGAATGTTGCAGTGATGAGTCAAAATCTACTTACAAAGTAGATTTTTTGCCTCCATGTGACACAGATCTGATCTTTTCAGAGCTGTGTGGACACACATTTGCTATGCTCTTGCACATGCACTACCAGTCAAAAGATTGGACACACCTTCTCATTCGGTGATTCATATTGAAAACATCACCTATTGCTCTGATGTCAGCTTTGCACACTCTTGCCATTTTTTCAATCAGATTCATGAAGAATCGACCTGGAATGGTATTTAATTAACAGGAGTTCTTCATCAAGACTTCATTAGTGGTATTTCTTGCCTTCTTAATGTGTTTGGGATCATCAGTTGTGATGGTCAGGTTGGTACACAGTTAGTGATCCTATTCCACTATGGTTTTACTCCACATAATGGCAAGAACTACTTATCTAAGTAAAATAAAACAGGAGTCCATCATCACCAAAACATATTCTGGTTTGTTTAACTCTTTTTTGTTTACTACATAATTCCGTGTGTTCCTACATAATTTTGCTTGCTTTCAATATTTATCTAAAATGTAGAAAATAATAAAAGCAAAGAAATAACACTGAATGAGAAGGTGTGTCCAAACTTTTGACTGGTAGTGAATTACATCATCATCCCAGATTCACAGTGTATCAGCAGCCAAATTGAGGTTTCTATTAAAGCATCTGGCCTTTTTAACTTTCCCCTCTAATCCCGAAAGCTGATGAAGGCTTGTGCCGCTAGTTTGTTTATTTATTTCTTTTTTTTTCCATTCGTGACTAGGGCTGCACAATATTTGGAAAACATGCGATATGCGAAAAGGTTGTTGAGTGTTGCGATGGCGATATCACGTGCGATAACTTTATAGTGTTAATGTTTTTCTGCTTTGGATTTGCTGGTGACATAGACTCTGGACACTGACTAGTCTATGCAGAAAAAAAATAAATGCAATATTTCCATTCCAACATGTTTTTTTTTTTTTTTTTAAAGAATTTAGTTAAACAGAGCATTTTAATGCCTCCCATAAAACACGTGAACCATTAAACATTGTTGAAAAAAGTGATGTAACAGGATTACCACATCACGCTTGTCCAAGTCAAGGCTGCTCCATGACCTGCTCTTTAAAAACCTGCAGTTAGTGGTCTAAGAGCCACAGACAGGGTGGACCAAGTGTGTTTGCATCATGCATGTTCAGCCACTCGAATGTTGCAGTGATGAGTCAAAATCTACTTACAAAGTAGATTTTTTGCCTCCATGTGACACAGATCTGATCTTTTCAATTATTTATTTTTTTAAATAATTTAAAATCTTAAATAAATGTAAACATAATTTAAATTCTTAGCCAGAAAAAAATAGCAAAAGGAACAATCTAGAACAGCTGCACAGAAGATGAAGAAACAGTTGATTGGCATTTATTAAACAATGTAAACAATGTAAAATGTGGAAATAATATAGTTCACTTAAAAATAAAAGCCCTCTTATAGTTCTTTAAAACAATCATATGATGCTGCCAATCCAACAAATTGCAGTACGCTGCAAGAAGTGTTGGGGGCGATGTGGCTTCTATTGTTTTGTGGCACCATGAAAGAGGACACTGCAGGAGGCATTATGGCTTGGTTAGTTGATTAATCATACAGTTCTTTTAAAAAAATATTCAATTAAAGGTGACAAAAAACAAAGGTGTTATTTGACATTATACCATAGAAGGTTCTTACTGATTTTGTAAAGAAGTGGTTCTCAATCCGGTCCACACGAACCTCAGGCAGTCCATAATTTTGTTCCATCCCAACTCAGGGATAGAACAAATATGTGGACCATCTGGGGAGGTCCTTGAGGACCAGTTTGCTTTAAAGCACCTTTCAGTGGATGTTCTTTTTTTGTAAATGAGATGAAAGCTTATGGGCTTGTATGTGGGCCAACATGCAGTTTGATAGTGGTGACTGAATAAATTAAAGTAGTTTGAAGTAGGTACAGAATAATAAATCTTCAGACTAATGACTAAACAATAAGTTTAGAGTTCAAGAAAAAAATCAACATGATGCATTAACTGTATCACATCCGTTAGAACCATACATTCAAGCCAAGAACCCCATGTGAATCTTTATCAATGCAGAAATAAGCAGCCCTTTAATATAACATAAATCTGGGATGGGCAAAATCGCAAAGGCCTGCTCTTCCCACCTTTCCTGCCTCTACGTTTTGCCTGCTGTGCTGTCCTCCCTTTCTCTCCATCTCCTCTCATATCTGTCCATCCTCTCCTGCGAGCCCTGCCCCCACTCACTTCCCGCTGACTGGCTGAGTGGGTAACTAATGTGGTTCAAACCCACTGCAGACAGACAGCACTCCCCCCCCATCCCATCTCATCCTGCGGCTCATCTCACTGTCTCTGTAGCCTTCTCTCTCACTCCCTCCATCACTTTATTCTATCTCACCTTTCCACCCCCTTCTCTCACTCTCCACTGGTCACTTCCTATCTCTCTTTGCATTATTTCTCTGTTCTATTAAGCTGTCTGTTCCATTACAACCCAGAAACATAATGGCACTTAAACAATCCCTGGCTTGAATGTATGGTTCTTGGAAAAATAATGCAGGTTCTTGACTGACATCCCATTTACAAAAATGTTTCTTGTAAGAAAGGTTCTTTAAGGAGCCCAAAATGGTTCTGCTGTGGCACTACACTTTGGCTTTGGTTTAATAGTGCATTTCTCTTTCTTTCTCTCCTCGTCCGTTTTTTTATAAGCTATACATAAATCATTCTCTATCTTCTTATGCCAACATCTTCCTCTTTTAACTAGTTCCATTCGTTTGTCCCCATCGCCATACCTGGCCGTCTATCTGTCTATCCGCTTTATCTGTTCCTCTCCCCAAATCTCGCTCTTCTTTTTTCTCTCTGTCTGGTGTGCTTCTTCCCTCCATCCACCTTTCCACACTCGTCCTCTCTAATTTATCGGCCCCCACCAGCAGCTAATCTATATGCTAATAAGCAGTGTGCAATCAATGACGTTCCCGCCTGCCTGACTGCAATCAATATGATATTTTACTCACATACGAGGGAAATCCATTTCGGCCAGGGTGCCATAGCCTCTATCAGATGCAACATAGGGAGAATAAGTGGCTCAATTTAGCGGCTCTGATAATAGACTCTATTTTCTTCTGCTGAGGCTCTTGTGTTTATTTTCAGTCTGAGGTGCCTCCTCAAAACTGGCCACTATAATTGAGCATTATAAGGTGCTCCAGAGGTTGAGGAGTGACAAAATTATTATCACCTGTTAGTTCACCTTGGACCAGTCAATTGTTTAGTGGACCCAGCACATCCCTGAGACTGCTGGCTGAAATCATTAACCATAAACTTTCAGCAGCACTAATTAGTGAGAAAATGCTTAATTAAGTGGAACAATTAATTAAGTATGACCTTGTGAATTTCCTTGTCCTCCTTAAAATAATTTTTTTTCTTTCAATTTAAGTCACCTCCCACCCCTCCTTTCCAGACTGCAGCCTGTCAAAGGAATGGAATCTCAGACTGAATAGTGAATGCAAGACATCAAATACTGGACAGGGATCATATTTACTCTGAGCTCCCCTCTGAGACTGGCCTTGGTCCTGCATTTTAGCAGCACCCATCCTCTGTTCCAGTTCCAGTGAATTTTCTAGTGATGGTTGAATTGGGGATGGGGGATGGGGAGGTTGGTAATGCTTATGGAAGAGGATAAAAATTCATTACCATCGTCTTCATTAGTGGATACCCAGTCGTCCAATCGGTACGCCGCCCTGCGTTGGGATTCCGAAAGGCACCCCCCCTGTTGGCTGTCGCTAGGAGACCACATAATCGGGGTGGAAAGAGGCAGAGAGGGTTCGCGTGCATGTGTGGATGATGTGTGTGTGTGTAAGATTGAGAGCCTGAGTTGGCTGAGACGGGCGCGCGTTGTGAGGAGGCAGGACTGGGATACACACTCACACACGCGTCAGACAAAGAATCGGTGGGGTCCCGGGGGATGGGGCTCAGCACGGGGCCGACAGGAGCTCGCACTGCGCCGCAGAAGAGGTAGGAGATGGGCTTTGTCTAGCAGAAGAACTCTCCTACTCTGTCTCTCTGTCTCTGTCTCTGTCTCTCTCTCTCTCTCTCTCTCTCTCTCTCTCTCTCCCTGGCAAAACCTATACATCTCTCTAAAATATGCCTCTTTTTAAACCCTGATTTAGACTCTGCAGACCAAATGTAGGCTTGGGTTGACTTGTAATGTTAGTAGTGTTTTACCATTTAAATATCATCACTTAGTTTCAGTATTAAAACATAACTGTTTTTGTAAATGGATAAACCATTTATTGAACTTTAATACCACTGTCATTTCACCTTTATAATTCCTCTCTGGTCAAGACATGGGATTAATCTGGCCATAGTATTAGTACTAAGGACTACTAACTTACTAAGGACTATAGTTAGGTAAGTACTGTAAATTATTCAGTCATTACTTTAACTACTATGCAGAGTCACTGATCAGGTGTTGTGCGGAAGTCTGTACTTTTTTTTCCCTCTAAAATATATTACATTACAAATGTGTCCAAACATGAGTGAACTACATGACATTCATTGGAATCAAGCAAATTCAGCACAGCAAGTATTTCAGAGAGCAAGGAGTCTGGATCAGCCGATGTTAACAAACTTTATTTTTTCTGTGGGACACTACCACTTTAGCTTAACACTAGATTTAATGCATTTGGGAAACTGGCCCTCAGTGTTTATGTTAGCTCTTTCCTTCCTGTCTTTATTCCGCCTTCCATATTCATCTGCCTGTCTTTTCTCCATCCATCTGTCCCTCTGTTCTCCTCGCACATCCTTCAAACTTTCAGCATGCCTGTGTTTTTGTGTCCCTGTTGTTGTCCCATTCCGTTTCATGCCACCCTCCATGTCCACATATTTGCCAATTTGGCCATCGCACAAATAGTTTTCTTCTTGCCGTGGAGTTGCCCCAGCAGACCCGCTGCTATGAGAAAGTGTAGAGCGCAGACAGAAGTAGCAGCTGGGTGGGCTGTCTGCTCTGACACCCATAGAAAGAGGAAGAGCAGAGCTGTGGAGCTCAACTCAGCGTGACAATTCGCCTCCCATAGCCACCCCATTCAAAGACTAAACACAAACCCAGCAGATACTCACACTGATTATGCCAAATGGAGGTATTAATAGATTTGGGTTTTTGCGCTGTCTTCATAGATGACAGCAGAGGCTTTTGATGGGACTTTGATGTGTGATTTCATTGGGGGGTTTTTTATGCAGACCTGAACCATTTTTAGCTAGACTGTCAGACTACGTTATCTGGAATTAGTTTGATGGTGATCTAGACAGAATAATAGTATTGGTATATAGTGCATGTATGATTTGCATTGAAATGTGTTCAATTGAGAAAACATTTTTTCACATAAAAATAGGCCTGCATGATTTAAAACGTTTTTTTTGATTACATGGATATCTTGCTCCATTCAAACACCACCAGAAACACTTATGTGGAACAGTGATTGGTCAAAAAACAGTAGGACTGATATTACAACCTTCTCGTATACAAGAATTCTTACAAATATTGAGGAAAATGTTCTATAAACAATATGAATTTCATCTTGGCTTTAATGCTTTGATAATACAGATGGTAAAATCGTTTATTTTAATTTCAGTTCACTTCCTCAGCCAGTGATAAAGCATCATTGGTGGTCAAGAGAATTGGTTAGCTGTCTTGGTGCCTCACTCATAAACCCCTTACTATGCCTTATCTCACAATAGCACTATTCAAGTCATCCTACAAGTTTGATTTCCCTGATGTATTTTCATCCGTGCTCAATAATGAGACCCAGCGCTTATATTTAGAATACCTAATTATCATGCCTATAATTCATTAACTCCTCGTAGCATAGGAAATTGTCTGCAGGGACTGAGATATACAGCAACTCCGTCTCATGTCATGTCCCAATTAAACGGCAGATACGGAGAATAATTTCTTTGGGCCAAAAAAAAAAAAGGATTGACAGATTGGGAGTGCAGTGGAGGGATTGGTTCGGATGCAGGAATGGTGGGGGTGGTGGGTTTCAGGTAAGCAGTGTGGGGGCTGTAGCTTTTGTGTGTGTGTATGTGTGTGTATGTGGTTATATTTCTGTGGGTATATTTGTGTGTGGGTGGGTGTAAGCAAAGAGAACAGAGGCTGCTGAATGGTCCCCAAATCTCTCAGTCTCCCTACCAATCTTTCCTCATGCTCTTAACCTCCGGGTCTGGGCTTCTCTCCAGGGGGCCAGGGACGTTCACAATTCTATTAACCCAGCAGTGAAGTTAAGCCAGTGTGTGTATGTGCTCGTGTTGGGATTTTGGGTAAGATAGATGGCCCTTCAGTCCAAGTGGCCACTTCCCATCCATTATCCTTGATTAGCTATGATTATGTGGCTATTGTTGGGGTGGTGAGAGTGACTTTGAAATATCTCCCCATCAGCGCAGTCATGTCTTCTGAGATAGCTCTGTTTCTTGCGGCTCTTAACAAAAAAAAAAAAGGTTGTGTTCCTCAAAAATGAGTTCCAAAAGCTTGGGAATTTCTGGGCTTACGTTGTTAGTGTTTGCTATGCAAAGGCTCAGAATGAAATTGAAGCAGTTCTGGCAGTTCTGTCCTGGCTGTGAGACTTCTGAAGGAAATGTTTTATGAAACTCAGCTCTCACCTTTAGTCTTCTCTGTCTGGGAAGAATTACAATAAAAAGCAAACAATACAGTGATGTCATTTGCTCAGAAGACTGTGCACGTGTTTGTACCTTTTTCCTTTTTGCTTTTTATGTCCACTATCCCTCTGGTTCTTAAAGAATCTTTCTACACTATTTGAAAATGGTGCCCTTATATATTATGTGAACATTTTAGGACAAATGTGCCAATGGAGATTGGTAAAGATTCCAGCAGATCATTGCAGTCAGAATAAAACCTTCATGGATGTTAGATTTTCTTGTGAGAATGATGGATGGATATGCAGGTTCAGGGCAAGTTTGGTTCAACAAAACACAGTTTTGCCAGTTTGGAATATTTCCACAGAAACAGTCATAACTGTGAGTATGGACGGGGAAAAGGAAAGACTCTGTCAGTTCTCCACCATCTAGGTGTCACAGATGTTTGTTTAAACTCTTTAGTTTAAAATGTGAGCAGCTGTACAATAGCATGGAATTCTCTGGCAATGATCATTCTGACCTTCAAATGGTGATTAGCATTACATCACTAACCTAAACATGTGAAACATATGGACCCTTTTCACATGTAGAGAACTGTGGCCATTGTGCTCCACTGAGCTGTCAGAATAAAAAAGTAAGCCTGCTTTAGGCATCTGTTTTACCAGCTAAACCTCAGCTCAAAGAAGAAAAACAAACATTTACATTGGGGCACTTTCATGAATTCATTTTTGATTAGTAATTGATTAGTAAAATGAACCCTCCATCAGTGTACTTTGTGGTCTCTAACTACATTTTCTCAGGCCCTCACAAAGCTGATGAAGCAGCATGTTGCTAATGGGTAATTTGTTGTATTGTGGTTAATTGAATTGAATGTAGCAGACATTGATTGAGATGCATGACTTTATTCATCCTGACTCGATTTCCCTTTCTGTTTAGCTTGCGCAGAGTGTGCCAGCGGGGCAGTCGTGGGTCAAAGGTGAGGCGTCGGGGCGGCACTATGGAGGGCGAGCAGGGACCCCCTGCCTCCAGTGCCAGCAACGCAGGCACCTCCAGCTCCTCCACCAGCACCAGTACCCCCCTCACCACTAACACTGCCACCAGCACCCCCAACACCCAGAGCACCCCCAGCAGTAGCAGCAACAGCAGTAGCAACAGTGCCAGCTCAGCCAGCAGCACGACTGGCAGCAGACAAACCGTGCCACAGATATCAGTGTACAGTGGAATACCTGACCGACAGACTGTCCAGGTGAGATCACACACACTGAAAATGGCCAGCTCCTATTATTACAGACTCTTGCATGTGTGGCTGTAAACATGTGAGCAAGATTCTAATGTTTTATACAAGCAGTCTGCAGCTCTGTGGTACAAATGTAAACGTAAACCCAGATCTCACACCTAATGTTCTGAAAAATTCAGCCAGTGGCAAAAACTGCACCTGCACGTACCTCCAATAGTGTTACAATCAACCATGTCTACACAATGTAGATCAGGGTAGAGCAGTCCCCAAAATGTCTGGTAAATCAGTGCGAAACACAGTTGATACAGTTCACTATTTAAACAATACAAGTATAAAACAATACAAGTAAATCTGGTAAATTGACTGAGTAATACAGCAAATATCAACATAATAAAACTGAAATACATCTAAAGATATGTGAAGCTGTGCACTATAAAGTTTAAATGAGAGGAAATTGACGTCCTTGCATTGTTTACTGTAGTAGGCTTAGCTGTACCATGGCATTACAAGTAACCCTGTCAGATGGAAGCTGTACATTAGCCTGATGAGCTCCAACAGTGAGCTGTTTACATTCTTCAAAATGATGCTGTGTTACAGCCACCAAGAAGGTGATTAAAATCATATGGGAGATTCTGTGATACACATGACTCACAAAACCTGTTTGTGAAAAATGTTAATGGTGGAAAAAAAAAACAACATCAGGGTGAATATTGAGAAATGTCTGTCTAATTGCTGTCAAAATCTGCAGATGATGCTGCAATGGGAATATGAGTAGGACCAAAACCGTGTTTTACTTGAACTTCATCCGAATAAAAGTTAATGTAAAAATGTACCCTGCATTAGTTTGCCCTGTTCTCCACTCCATAATATTTTTGTTAATTATAACAACAACAGAAAAGTAAACTATAAGACACTCGTTCCTTTAATATAATTTGATTTTATATAACTGATATGGAACTTGTAAATTCATTGCATTCCTTTTTTCAGTGTATATACAAATACTCCTATACAAATAAACTGGGAAAAGGCACTACTACACACTGAAACCTATTCATATCTGCTAACATCATCCTCACAACTTCTCATTCACACTTTTAGAATATGAAAGTTGAATTTAAATGACCCATGTGCTTTCCTCAATAATTTGTCAATACTGCCACCTGCTGGGTCACTCTGAGAGCTTCATGCAGACCGTGTAATTGAAGATACAGTATACTTTATGCTACTGAACAAAGCACCTCAGCCAGGACCCTTCAGTATCACATCAAGCTCTTTGCAGGCCTTGCTTCTGACTGGTTTCGGGTTACTGTGGCTACCATTCACCCCCTCTTTTAGTCTTCGTCAACCCTGACCTTTGACATCAGATGCAGATCTTCCCCCCATTAGTCTGCCAGCTGAGCTTGGGCAGCAGCGTTCAGTCAGCTGGCTGTAATGACCATCATTCATTAGTTTTGAAAATGAGAAATGATTGCACTGTGAAAAAGAATCAACTACATTAATCCAACCTAAAAGCCATTATACGCAGGAAAATGCATCATATGAGTGTGTTCCCGAGGTACTTGGTGGATACAGCAGGGTCCAAACTACTGAGTCCACATTAACTGTCCAGAACAACTACAAATGTACTTATTATTTGATACTTATTATTTAGTAATATTACTAATTTTTTTTTTTACTTTGAATCACTTTTAACTGTTGGAAATACAATCTTTGGGAAAATAGGCAGAAGCAAGATTATGAAAAGCAAATGATTTCCGTATGAATAAAAGGCAAGAGCAAAACAGTTGCTGCAAAAATTCAGTAACATTTTTTTGCAGCTCAAATGGTTTACGTTTGGTACACCTGAACCTTTTTTAGTGAAGCTTAAAAAGACAAAATCTCATACAGGACATTAGTGGTGCAACGGATCAAAAAACTTACGGTTCGGATCAGATCACAGTTTTAAATCGCGGATCGGATCAATTTTCGGTTCAGCAAAAAAATAAAAAAGACAACAAATTTAACTCCCCATTTATTCATTTAAGTATTTTTACTCAAGACTCATTCCACACTATTATATAAAAGCAAATTAAGGTGCAATATAGGGCAAGATAATTATTTCCTTTCATATGGACACAAAAACAACTTAAAATGCAGTTTAAGGTCTCATTGCTTCTTACTTTGAACATGGAGAATGAAATAAA
>JBBPDB010000108.1:18298408-18322439 GCA_037974465.1 Brachypetersius altus | reverse complement strand
GTGATGTTGCCCTTGTCATCAGCCGCAAAAACAAAATACTTCCACATGCGGCTCTTTCCTCCTTTCTTTACAACGAGTGGATTCAGAGCCGCTTCATCAGCAGTACCGCCGGTCGCCATGTCTCTGTGCTTTTGCGAAGAAGACGCAACTGCCCAATATATAGCGCAGCAAGAACCGGATTGACTGGGTGCTCGGTACCACCGGTACTTCAGAAAACCTGGTACCGTAACATTCATTTAATTTTTTTTGTACCGACTTGGTACTGAAGTACCGGGTCTTTTGACAGCACTAATTCTGAGGATGTTTTTTTTCTTAATGTGATCAGAAAGTCACGGGTTCAATTCCCAAGACCGCTAGGCACCTCTGAGGTACCCTGAGCTAGGTACCGGGCACTGTGTTCCTAGCTGCCCACTGCTTCACTTGGTGAATTAGTTAAATGCAGAGAACGTATTTCGTGCTGTTCAAACTGTGTGCTGTGGTGTGTTCATGTATGACCGAATTTTCACTTTCACATATGAGCCTAAGCTCAGTCTGCCCATTGAAAAATGTTGCTGGAGAAGTCCTCCAGCACTGGGCCAGTTATTAAACTAACTTTGCATCTTTAGATCCTTTACCTGTGTTACTACTATAGTCATCAAACTATGAGATAAAGTTTCTTTTTTTAAGGTGCAAAAAGCTGTTATCTCAGCCCTTCTAAGGTCCCGGCCGAGAGTTTGGAGTTTGCATGTTCTCCTCGTGGTGACGTGGATTTTCTCTGGGGTCTCCGGTTTCTCCCACAGAAACGTGTGTGTCAGGTGAATTGAGGATTCTAAACTGACCGTAGGTGTGAGTGAATGGTGTGTGTATGTTCACCCTGTGGTGGGCTGACGCCTCTGCCTCTTACCCATAGCCCCCCGGTTAGGCTCAGGGTACGCTTGACCCTAGTAAGGAATAAGCAGTTACAGAAAATGAATGAATCTTATTACTCTTTAGAGCCCAACAGAATTCTACAAGACTCTGTCAGTTTTCTCATTTTAGTCTCTTTTATAAAATATTGTATCAAACTAAGAATAAATTATGATATGGGGAAATAAAAAAAAAAACATGTTGCACCCAGTTAACACTGGCTAAAATCAGAAGACAGACTTTCCATATGATTTAACCTTCGGTTAGAAGACTGTACCCCTTTCACAGCTTTTCTATGCAAGATTAAAGCAGGATAACTTAGGTTTGTAAAAATATTAAAGTGGCTGTGTTTAAACAAAGACATATAACTAAATTCTCATTATTTTCTGTTGCAAGACCCGAAACACCCCGTGAGTCCAGGAAATAACACTGATGATGTGTCCAAGGTTGTGCATCAGAAGATGTTTCTGTGACTTACTGAAAAAATAACAATACTACTACTATTACTACTACTTTCAACAATAATAATAACAATAGTAAAAAAAAATGATGATAATGATTATTATTATTATTATTATTATTATTTTAGAGTGAAGTTTTCAAGTTTTGAAAGCCTTTTTTTGGGCCGGCCTGCCTGGTTTTATATTACATTTAGGCATTCTGAATAAGTATGTTCATTGTGCTGTGACTAAATGGGAGAAATGTTGTATACACATGAAAATAGGTCTAGAATTACGTATCGTTTTAATTTCAGACTCTGAGCAGGCTCTCGCTGACATTAGGCTGATATCCACTGGACAGGTTTAGAGCTTTGCATGGCATGCAGGATGCCCCAGAGAGATATTACAGTTGTACCACTCAATGAAATCCAGATGTGTATCTGGCACATAGCTGAGCCACACGCCTTCAGATGTTAAAGCTAACGTACCTGTAGTGCTTTAGACCACAATAATACCACATCCAAGCTGATACTGTTTAAAGTCTGTATGTATTAGGAAAGTGCTGCTTTAACCTTCTAGACGATACATATTCTAGACACATATGTATCACTGGTCTTTGTTGATGACATGAATGGCAGCGCAGCTTGCTCTAACATCAGAAATCTCTAACATTGTGTAACAACAGTAGAAAAAAGAGGAGCTTTGCTTAGTAGGCAGCGCTATGGGCCTTCATTTTAAATCCAAATCTAATAGTATTGGTCACATGCATGACTACACACAGTCTCGTGGGCATACAAACACAAGATATGGAAAAGAGATTTATAAAATATGACCATAAATGATACTCACAGACGTATCTATCCAATTGTTCTGATTCTGCCATTGTTTAATTTAGCCTTTTATTAGTTCATGGAATTTTAGCAATAACAGACGGACAACATCTGTGTCACTTCATTAGATCAGCTTGAGTTAAACTCATGCATTTTACTCATCATGGGTTTAAAATCTCTGTTCTGTAAACTTAGAACTATAGCTAATATCTCATGGATTTCTGCACAATGAATGATGACAAGACAAACCCTTCTCAAACTGAGATGGAAGGTTTAAAGCAATGCAGTGATGTGAATAATTGCCTTAAAGGGTCTGTGTCAATTGTGTGTGCTGACAGCTGTCAGTGGTGGATTTATGAGCATGCATGCGCTTGTTTATTAGCACCTGTGAAAGCTCAAATAGCAAATCCAAATGGACAGAGTGTTTTTCTTCATAAGAACTCACAGCCTTTCTTCTATATGTTGCTTTTTGATGTGGTTTCGAAGGGTTCAGGTTTCAGCATGCTGGAATGACAGTACCAGCTGAGTGTTATGAAGTCATCCTCATCATGCACATACATAAGAAGCGTACTCACTCATGTGTCAGAATTGTCTGTAAAAACAGCA
This sequence comes from Brachypetersius altus, assembly GCA_037974465.1. Taxonomy (NCBI): domain Eukaryota; kingdom Metazoa; phylum Chordata; class Actinopteri; order Characiformes; family Alestidae; genus Brachypetersius; species Brachypetersius altus. The sequence goes on along the minus strand of JBBPDB010000108.1, from coordinate 18,319,678 downwards.
AAAAAAAAAAAATCAGGGCCTTAAAGTGTCATCCTCCATTACTATCTCAATTAGCGCTACCTTTAATAAATGGTCTCTCTCGCTGTCTCTCTCTCTCTCACACTCTGTCTGTCTCTCTTTCTGTCTTCTTTCACTTCTTTCTTCTCACTCTTCCTCCTTTAAGAAGAACAGTAAATATAAACTGTTGTGGAAGTGATCCAGTTTTGGTACATCTGGTAGTGAAAAAGGGAAGTGGAACTAACCACCAAACTCAGAATAATCTTTTCCATGTCTTGTTTGTCCCTAATAGCAACCAGTGGCTGAGGGAAAACATTTGAAGGAGATAACTGTGTTCCGTGACATCAAGCAAAATGAGCAAAACCTACATTGTTTTTTTCCATTGAAGCTTAAGAAGGTTTTATTGAAGGCAAATAGTGTTTCCATTGTGTGACCAGCAGGACTAGGAATGGCACAATCCAAAAGCAGGTACAAATACTGGGCCAAGTTCAGCGGAATATGCTAACTGTGTTATCTTGGTGTTAGCTTTTTATTTCTACATGTAGATTATTAGAGCATTTAAATAGTTTCAGATTGATCAGTGCAGTGACCAACTGAACTGTGAATGCATCTGTCAGTATATGATTACTCATACACCTGGCAAAGTTCCTTTTATTCATCCAGCAAGTTTCTTCTTGATTGGAAATAGCACAGGCGTTTCCCAGAAGACAATAAGACGATGTATAAGAGGCATCATTGTGGAAAAAAATATTTCTCAGCTTTTATTTACATTTGAACAAAAACTGGCACGTCCAAATTTATTCATACCCTCAATCATCAATAGAAAAGCCTGTATTGTCTATTACAGCAACACTTCCTTTAATTACTGACGAGCTTTTTGCATGTCTCTGGTATTTTCTCATAGACAGTGATAGTTTGCAAAAGGTATGAATAATGTTGGACATGCTACTTTTTGTTCAAATATATGTAAAGCTGAGAAATATTTTTTTTCCACAATGATGCCTCTTGTACGTCGTCTTATTATCTTCTGGGAGACGCCTGTGCTATTTCCAATCAAGAAGAAACTTGCTCGTTGAATAAAAGTAACTAAGTCAAAATTTTCCAGGTGTATGAATAATTCTGGGCATTACTGTAACAGATCCATGTGTAGAAATGAACCAGACACATAACAGCGAGTTTTCCATCAAGTCTGTCCGTACGATTATCTCTTGCTAGCTGTTTCTCAGAGCACAGTCAGGTGAGTGAGGCTCTCAATATTTCCCTCAATATTTTCTTAAAAATGTAAATGATTTCCAGCCACAAATATTTCTAACAAGGGAAATCAATATGAAACTTATTGTCAGTTTCACAGGGCCACTTTCAGTGATAGTACAGCTAAGAAAATTAATATACCAAACATTTGTCGTGATTTCGTAGTCTTGTCTGCTCTGGCTTTAGGCAGTAGTGAAGTCAACAAACATACACCATCATTTAGGACATACTGACTTTGGGAAAAGAGGTGTAGATGTTTGGAGGCTTTTTTTCTTAGTTATAAACAACACACCATTCATGATATATGCTTGTTCTCCTTTAAAGGAAACAGTTTACAAACTACAGACAGACAGATACACACACACACACATACACATACAAAAACACACAAACACACACACACAAACACACACACACACACACACACACAATTTTAGATAAGACACTAAATGACTTCATCTGTCTTTAGTAGGTTAATCTCTTCAAGCTCTTCTCTTGCAGGTGGCCACAGATAATTGGTTTAACACACAAACACACAGATGCACATACACGCACACACACGCACACACTCTTTTCCTGGAATACATCAGCAGTAAAGTGTTTAATATTTATAACTAAATTATTGTTCTTTGGCAAAAAACCTATAGGTAACTAAGTGATTCTTGATTCTTAGCTTTTGCGTGTGATCAAAGATGAAAGCCTCATTTCCTACAGAGGAGTAATGGTTCAGATAATGAATGCTGTGTTTAGGTATGTGTTCCATTAAAATGCTGAACATAATGGAAGAAATGTAGCTTTGACAAAATAAAACAAAAAACCTAAGACAAAACTTGATTATGTAAACACTAAAGTCAAAACACTTTTATCTGAAATCATAGCAGCCACTGGAGTGTTGTGAAGTGGACCATAGCAGAAAGTGCTTTCACTTGTTTCAGTGTTTTCTTTGTGGCAGGAAGTGAGATGGCAGAGTGTATTTTCATTAGGACTAACTTCAGCAAACTCGGCTTCCAATCCGGTGCTCCAGCTTAAATATCTAATGCAGGGACCTGGTTGGAGTTTGTTTTTCTTCTGAGTAAAGTGAGGGGGTTTCACTAAAGAATGCGGAGGGAGAGCTTTTACAGCGTAGAGGTAATTATAGCCCAGCAAATTGTTATGCTTTGTCTCTGCAGCCACAGCTCTTACCGTAAACAAATGCATAACCATTCTTTTTCCTCCATATTTGTTATGAAAGACTTCCACATTCTTTATCTTGAAAAAGATCACATATCCTTGAGAAACGCCTTTTCCTTATTTTCCTGTTTTTCTTTTCTCCCTCACAATTTGAGCAGTTGTTCTGCCGGCCAGGAAAGACTTTATAATAAACGGTCTTTGCTCTTTTACAGTGAATAGTAGCACGGAACAGCTACCGCTGTGAAAATCAAAATGCCACGCCACATTCTTTCTCAGGACCATATCTTAAGCCAGTCTTATCTCTTTCTGTCAGCAGACTTGTCCCTCTCCGTTCAGGCCAAAAGCCTAACTAATGGTGGGCTAAAGCACCCTCATCTCATCAAGCCTTCGATCTCTGCCGTGCTTGAGCGAAAAGATAATTGCCTCAGGCTCAGTGGAATTCACCAGGACACAGAACTCTGCTAAGTCATGAGACTACCAGGTGGCTAACTTTGTTAGAATGACTGGATGCTGTTAATCTAAGTGGAAGGCAGAATTTCCCATCTGCCACTGTTGATTTACACTGAGGGAAATGAAGGACTGCACCCCCTCCCACAAACCTGCCAGGACCTTTGACCTGGACATGTAAAACTGTGCATTTAACTGGGATTTTTCCTCACTTACACCTGTTAGTGTTGACTGTATGGATTCTCTCTCTCCCTCTCTCTCACTCTCTCTATTTGTTTCTGTCTCTCTCTCTCTTTGTTTTTCTGTCTGTTTGTATGACATGCTAACTGATGGCGTTTTGATGGCAGAACCTTGGCTGTCACTTAATAGCTTGTAAAATAGCTAACAGTTGTCCGGTGATCCACATTATAATAGTAATTTGATTAGGTTGCTTTTTATAGATCAGTAATGACATTTTCTGGCTAATTCTGGCTAAACATACTGTAAATGGATTGGATAGCAAAGACAGTTTAGTGTATTTATAGTAAATGAGTAACATGTAAACTCATGCAACATGCAAAAATCATATTTGTTGTTGGAATGAAAACTTTTATCTTATATCAAAGGTAAATTTATCAGATGGCCGTTTAGGTTGCGACCTGCATTCTGCCCGTGACGATCTCAAAGTTCAGGCTTACAGCAGAGAAAACCCACCCTCACTTCAATCTTTCCATCTCCTATGTGTAGCTTAGGCTAGTTGGGCTTCCTTTGTAGTCTGTGTCACTCTTCACAGTGAGGTGCTGTGCTGAAAGGACTTAAATGACTTCACAGTTGAAACTTTGTTTAGGTCCTTCATCCTGCAGGGCTTCCAGGCAGACTTCTCTCTCTGCCTGCGTGGACCTCCCGCGTTGTCCCTGGCCTAAATAAGCGAATGCAGAAGACAGAAGGCACACTCACACGCACATTGCGCTTTAGAGGATGGTTTATGTTGTTCTTGGCAAGATCATGCGCTCTGTATCATCATATTTCCTGTTTAGAAAGAGAAGCATGTGTGAGTGGGAGAACGAGAAACAGAGAGAAGGGAACTAGGAAAGACTTTAAAACTTCTTAACTCAGAAAGCAGGAACACCTACAATTTAGTATTAAAACATAGAATTACATCCTCACTTAACCTTAAAGCTCTTTAGCTATTATTGCCATTTCCATATGCAATGTCAGTGTAACTCACTGTATATTTAATTATGCTGTAATAACATTGACATTTGATTCTGGATCAGGTATGCTTCCGACTTCCTTTCGTTTGTTTGGATGGCAAAATGATTTTGTCTGTCCACAAAATAAGACTGCAAATTATTCACCATCATAATAACAGATATCTTCTTTAGCTTACAAACACAAATGTAATAATAGGGCCACAAGCCCATGGAGTTTTAGGAGATTACATGTTCAGTCCCCAGCACTAAAGAGAGTCTAAGAGATCATAGTTGAGTGAGTAGGATGTCATCACTCAACATGATGCTAGCCAGCATAGATGTCTATTAGTTTAGCTTATATCAAAAATTGCAATCTGCTTGTTATGTCTTCTATGGGTTAATTAGTGAAAGTATACAGTATTGATAGGGGTTTAACAATGTATTGGGACAAATGTGACACAATGCAAAAATGAGACGGTGGACATTGTGGAGACTAGCGATTCTGTTAATTATGTGATCTAATTCAGTTGCATAATTTGAAAACCAGTTACTTAGTACCAGAAAACTTTCCAGTCCAGCACTTTTCCTGCCTCCACACTCTTCCTGGCTTATAACAACGTAATTATGGTCATAAATTCCTTTGTCTAAAAGGGGTCTGAAATATTGTGAATACTGAACTATACACCCACTATCATGTCCTGAATCGAATCATGGGCTGAGTGCATCATTACATTCCAAGGTTTATGAGACATTTTCAGAAAGACCTGTAGAGACTATTTACTCACTAGGTTTCAATCTTTCTCTTCTGACACCGCAGGCCCAGCGCAGAGATGCATATGTATGGGAGCGCTATGGCAGGTATGACCTGAGTGATCCGTTTCTGGCCCTGCAGAGGGACAGTGAGGTCCTCCAAGGCTCCGCTCAGACCAGGGGAGATGGAGCGAACTCTTCCTCAAGACAAGAGGCCACAAGGCGCTCTGATCCGCTGGCCATGCTCAGACTGGTTGTAACACACTGCAGGAGGATGCAAGAGAAGATGCTGAAACAGCTGGCAGCTGCCGAGAGCAGACACAGGAGGGTGAGCATGAGGGAGGGACTGGAGAAACAATTGGTGGATGAGTATCCAAGTGTTTGAGTGAACGAGTGGCTGGATATGTATTATTAAAACATTTTAGTGAAGCACTCTCATTAGACTCTGAATACTTCATTTAATGGAACTCTGTACTGTTGTTCCTTATAAGATTTGAAGAAACTTATTGGACACTTCACATCAGGGATATCAGGGTTTGATGTCTTTATACGACTCTAACATGTCAAAATACTGTTGACATCAGTCGTGACAGTGCGATGCGTCTACCGCTCAAATAGGATTTGCCAGTCAGTGATTCACTATGGCAGGTCACAGGGAGATTGTCTTTGTTTTGTGGGTTAATGCTAATTAACCTGCACTATTTTGTCTCTGTGGCGCCTCCATGTGCTGGTGTCAGGTCATTGCAGATTTAGAGGAGGAGAAGAGGAGGCATGCTGAGGATACAGCTGAGGGAGATGATGTGACCTGCATTTTAGAAAAGGAGAGAGAGCGCCTCCTACAGCAGGTACAGAACTTCTCATCTGGTATTGTTTCATGTCATGGAAAAATGATGTTTTAGGGAAAATATCGGCAAGATTAGAGATGGAAAAAACAATTAAAAACTATGATAGTTTATATGGATTTACTGTTGTGACTGTGAAAAGCAATTTGAACAATAAGACACGGATGACAGCGTTATGTTCATGTAAGATTGAAGTTGGGTCTTATTTGTGATAGAAATGACTTTCTGTTTATCAAAGAAAATCGGTTATTTATGCTCGCTTAAAATAACCACTTCTGTGATGATCAATTGTTTTTCATATTTTATTAAGTTTTGTTAAGTTGATAATTATGATTTAATGTAAGATTTCATAGATATTTATTGATTAGTATTTTTATATATACATCATTGTCAGTTTTGATCAATTCTCGTTGCCTCCATGTAGTTACAGCAAGACTTCACTTTTGTATAAAAAACTGTTTTGTGTGTTTAGTTGGAGTTTGAGAGGTCGAAGGTGTCTCGCATAGAGAAGGAAAATAAGCGATTACATGATCAGCTGGAGGATGAACGCGTGCAGCATAAGCACCTAATGGCAGCGCTGGGTCGTGAGTGTAAGCGCTCTGGCTCCCGCGCCCACGAGGAGGCACAGAGGGCAGGAGAACTCAATCGGCGTCTGGAGCGTGAGCGAACCGCCAATCAGTCCCTGCGGGCTGAACTGGAAGAGGCGAAAATACATGCTATGCAGATGGAAGCCAGGAGGGAGGAGCTCTTGGCAGAGTTTGACACGGAGAGGGAGCAACTGGGGCTGCGGCTGAGGAAGGAGGAGGCGCGCTGCAGGCAGCTGCAGGAGGAGGTGGAGAGGTTAAGAGGAGAGGTGCAGGGGCTGAGGGGCGAGGAGGGGAAGACAGAGATGCAAATGAGCATTGGAGCAGTGGAGGGTAACACGGAGAAATTGAGTAAGAACCAGACAAAGATGAACGGCCACCACTGCTCTTCAGCAGTGCAAGGAGAGAGAAACGAAAAGCACAAGAAGGAAGACGGAGATGAAAATGGAGCTTTTCTTTCCAGTTTAACTCCAGGTCAAAGTGAATTAAAAAATGGGTGCTTGGAATCGCCAACTAACATGAATACTGACAGCTTGCTGCCCTGCAGTACAGGCACCGTCCTCCAAACAAACTCCACACCATCCTCTTCCCCCAGTCTACAGGCTGCCTACCAGGCTGGCATCCATCAACGTTTCCATGCAGCTCGTCACAAGTTCCAGTCCACAGCTGAGCAAGAGCCCCAGCCAAGCTCTGCTGTTCCTCCACTCTCACCCTGCATTTCCCCAACTCCTCCAGCAGAGGGTGGTGCCTGCAAACAGGTGGCCCGCTGCACACTTACCCAGGCGCTGAGTCGCTTCAGCAGCCAGCAGAGCTCCAATAGAGCAGCTGCACCCAACAGTTCACCCTTTGGCACCGATTATCGTGCCCTGTCTCCTGGAGTTCGATCACCCACTATCCCCAGAGCGGAGAGAGGGATCCCACCCCCCATCCCCCCTAAAAAGCCAGGCCTAGCCGACACCCCTCCCTCCCCAGCCACTCTTCGAGCTGCCCACTTAGCTCAGATGTCAGCTGGCTGCGGACGTAAAAGTACATCTGAAAACAGCAAAGAACCAGATATGCTGCTTTCCTCCAATGGCTAGCTAGCAATGCCACATTGACTTCTACTGTTTTAAAACAGCACAATATTACAGTATTACAGCCTTAAATGCATAATTGATTTACAAGCCATTAATGCATACGCTGCTGTGCAAAAGTCTTGTATGTAAATTCATAATATGTAAATTAATTTACCCAGGCAGTAAGTATTTAATCAATTTTATTATTAACAGTTCTTTAAATAGAACTTTTTATATTTCTATTTTAAAGACATTCTATGACATTATAATTGATCAAAAACAATTGTAATTGATTTTTATTAGACACTCGAGCACAATTTGACTAATCATCAAACATTGCTTGCCTGCTCTCTGTCAGAAAGGGCTGGTAATACAATTAAAGGCTGTTTGCCAACCGCCATTGAACAAAAATAGAACAACGACGTACAAATGCATTGTCTCTCCCTTTCTTTTTGTGTATGGGATTGTGCTGAACTGGGGGAGGGACTGAAGATGAGTGACGGAACTAGTGAAAGGGGATGTTAAATTTGTCGGTTCATGAAAACAGTGAATGGACTGGGTAGTGAAGGGTAGGTTTTGGAACTTTAATATGTCACCTCTTTTATTGCAAAATAACATGAAGTGCTTAAAATACAAAAAAAATCTTTTGTTTTACTGCATTTATGATACTTGTTTACATTTTGTTACATAGTGTTTCAATGGCAAGAACACACTTACTGCCAAGATAAGTAGATTTAAACTAATTGTAAAAAATGTAAAGACTTTTGCACAGTACTGTATTTTGTTCTGTTAGCAAACCAGCACTTATATATCTGCAAATTACAAATTTCACAACAAAATAATGGAAATACATGGATATATTATTAGAAAATTTATTTTGTTATATTCTAATGTTTTGTTTGTCACTTATCTGAAAAAATGGCTGAGGTTATGGAGAGTGGGGTGAGGTTACAGGACTCTAATGACCCAAGATTTGCAGGGGTTAATCTCTCACTCCCCACATTAAAACACTGTTGAGCTTTTGTGTGTTGGTTCTATGGGATGCTCCCCATTATACACAGAGGTTTTTTTGTATTTGTACTACATGGTGTTTAGTGAGTTCTACGCATATAGCCTTACCATTTATTATGGATCTTGGCATGTAATTATATAATTGTGTTAAAAATGTGTGAATTATGTCCTACATGAGTAACCAGTTTTCAGCATTTCTTACAGTTACATAGCACAACTTTTTTATTTTATTAACATACTATGTCCTCTACTTGTGTATTTTTTTCTCGTACTTGTGTTTTTATCACTCTCACAACATTTTCTAGTTTATACACTGTATGTTTCTAACAGATCGCATGTGCATAGAAATACTTCTTTATAGCAGTTTTTGCATATATATAAAATGTTATGTACCGACTATTAGTTCATATTCTGCTGCAAAATTCATTTCAGTGTCTTAAGTATATGAAATCACATGTCTGTTATTATATATATGATTTTGTTGATCTCAGAAGTACATTTTCGTCTCTGTCTTCAGTGTATTGTTGGGATATACTATTCTGATCATTTTGTACACTTTTCACAATGTCACACAATATAAGTACAGTATCAGTGTTTGTATTTATTGTATATGAGTTACTCTCTTTAATGTACACACTCAGTGACACCCTCAAGTATGTAATACTTTAATTGGGCTGTTCTTGAACTTGCTTAGGCCACCAGGGGGCACTACTTGATTAATTGATGTCTGCTATCTTTCAGAAAATTGCTTGAGAACAGTGAACCATATTTATTTCACAGGTACTGACTGAGGATACATATTATCACTGAGATCATACATGGGACACGGCGCTATTATTAGACAGTAGTTAGTGTTTTTAATTATTTCAGGCTAATGTATGAAGATAAATCCGTGTTGCCTGCTCTCATGAATGGATTCAAACACTTCATGCTAGAACCACTGATTATCACACTTTCCCAGTGCTGCTGTTGCGGAACTAAGTGTGTGAAAAATTTGTGAACATCGCAGGCATCCATGTGAGACTAACAGGGGTGAGGATCACAGTTTACCCAGCCAGGAGCCTCTCCCTAAATCCCAAATCCCCTCTTTATGTGTTTGTGTGTGTATGTGTGGCCTGGGAGACAGAGAAGCAAACATGCATGAAGTATGTGTCACTTTGCTCCCTTGGTGTTACTAAGGGCCAATCGTGCATGAACTTCAAGCTTATTCAGTTTGGATCTGGACTGAAGAACTTTCACAGCCAAACAATGCATTCACACTACCCAGTACCTCACTAATGTCGCTGCACCCAGAAAAGCGCAGAAGACCAGCTGACTCGAAACACACTTATAGTAGAAGCATCTGCCCGTAAAAGATTTTTTAGTTCTTCTACTCAGTATAGGGAAGCATATCCAAATTACTGTCCAAAGAAATCCACCTCATGCTGCAGATGTGGACAACAGATGTGGAACAATGCTACAATATTCTTTTAAAATCAAAACACCTTTTTGCTGATGGTGGTTTCTGTGCAGACACTCTCTATTAAGATGTAGTCACCTCCTCTGCTGGATTTTACCAATTAACATTCCTGTTGGGGACAGTGGGTCAGGGTTGTGAGGCCAACAGAGACGCATGCCTGGCCTCCACAAATGCCTCCCTCACACGATGCTGTAAGCACCGGTTCTCAGCATGGGACAGGAGGATAACCTAGGATGCATACAGTGAACAGAGAGAACATATCAAAAACATGTCCAAGACTAACTCGTGTTTCACACTCACTGTTCCAAAATATTGTCTAGGTTCCAGAAGAGCATGTAATCAAGGTCAGTTGTGTCTAGAAGTCAGCACGGCTTTATTGTTATATATTACATTTGCAGACGTATTAAAGGGATTTTTTCGAGATGTGTGCTTAGTTAAATCGTTGGGATGTAAACAAAGTCATGAGAACAATAGTTTGCTGGAAAATGCTCAGTCTGTTCTAAAGAAGTGTACTGAATCAGCATAGCTCACAGTGGTATTGGTAGAAACCTGATGTTCAAAGCATTTCATTGCACCAAAAGCCACCTCGCAGAGAGTTTTTGCATAAAATGGTTTTAAATATGCTGCCTGATGCCTGCGACACTTTTTTCTGAAAGTGTTATAGTGGTATTTTGGTCTAAAATGTATTTTTAACATCTATCCATGGCACCATGTTGTAAAGACAAGATGTACCACCGTACCACCACAAAGAAGACACACATTACACACTGGACATTTTGGACAGTGGATAAATGGCTAAATTACTGTACATCATTATAAAAAAAAAATACAAATTTGAATTGAAGTTTTTAATAAATGTCATTTGAATGACATGTTTGTCAGTTTGGTCGAATTTGTCCTTAACCTTGCCCAAAATGTGCTTCTTTAGTTTTACATTGGGATATAAGGCTAAAGAAGCTAACAACTAATTAAAATGTGAAACCTGACATTGTGTGGCATACCTTTATCTATATAAATAGACAAATTCAGATTTCAGGTCAGATTTGAAAGGTTTTAGCTGTGCTACATACTTTACCATTTTTGTAGGTAACAGTGTGGTACATGGTGTCAGAAACCGTTTTTCCTGAGCTGCTCTTTTAAATGGTTGTTTCCATCTTGCTTGGTCACATGTCTCCAATTAACTGCTTTTTGGCTGACTTGACCAAATTCTACGGATTTGTTGTTGGCTGTCCGTGCAATTAAACAGCTTGGAAACTAGGCCTATTAAACATTTGGACTGAGTTATCAAAAAATCCCTTTCTGGTATTAATATGGAAATGGCTGTATTCACCCCAAAAGTGAGTTTCTTAATCAGTGTACCATCAAATCAAGATTCTGTGGATTTCAACATTGATTCCTATTGGCATCTTTACAATAGTAAACTGATAGCCAGACCACAGCCTCTGTGGGTCAGCACAGCAGTATGTATCCTGCAAATAATTTGACACTGGTCCAAGCCACAATCCCCAGTTCTGCAGTTTGCCCTTTGATGAGTGTGATCTCGCCTGTGTGTTCATTCCTGGTTAGGCCCTGGAGAGGACAATCATGCTGGTGTGATTACAAAGCCAAATAACTGAGCTCTGTTATGATGCAATGACCGAGTCTGGTCATTTTTACAGGCTGCAAACGACCTCAGAAGAACGGAGCTGGCCCTTCAGAAAGGAGGGCCAAGAAAGGACGCAACACAAGGTTAGAGAGGTGAGAACTTTCAATTAAGACATTTTGAAAAGAAAATACAGAATTTCATTTTTTTTTTTCACAAAAACAATTGCTGGAAGCTTCTGAAACATTTTTTCTCCCGCTGTAGCCAGACACCTCCTGTGGTTTTAGAGGGCCACCCTGTCCCAGTCGTCTCCCAAAACCATTTGTCATGGAGATGTCACAGTAAAATCTACAGCCTAGCAAGTGGCCAAACCAAGAGTCGGTCACAAGCTAACAAGCTTACAGGAACTGAAGTGTCAAATATTATGAATTATGTAATCTCAGAGGACACGCTGCATGTTATCTGTCATATTGTGTCTTTGTGTGTGTGTGTGTGTTACTCTTTTGAATTTTGACCTTTCACTAATCATGGCTTCTTATTTTCTTGCTGAAATACCTCAAACCATGATAGATAAAATTGTCCAGACCGGTTTTAGAAGCAAGCAGCATCCCAAAGAGCAAAACGCTTGAACCAGTTAACCAGTTCCAGATTTTATAGCCATGACTCTGTGGCTATCCAACTGCCCTGTAGAGAAATGACTTGTTTTAATGACTGTTATTTTGAGGTTTATTTAACTTTATTGTGTGCAAAGCAGAACATATGCTCACTAACACTGTCATTTTACGAGCCGGCTCGAGTGATTATGCAGAATGGCAATGTCACATCCCGAAATAAATGAGCAATGTCAACCATCTTCACAGAGAATGTATTCATTGCACTATATATAGACTTGTATAAGCTGCTGAAGGCCTGCTGACACCCAGACAAACACAGTGGGAGAATACATAGAATGGCATCAGTGTCTCTATCTACCTTGTCAGACTATATCTTACTTTAATTAATAATTTTTTTATTTCAAATATATATAGATATATACACTGTTCTGTATACACATACATAGTCTTTTGCAAAACTCTGAAAAACGTTCTAGTTAAAAATAAAATCAAAATGTTTTGCAATACATTGCATATATGACAGTATAACAATAATAATCGTCATTATCATCACTATCATCATCATTATCGCTGTCCCACTGTCAAATATTAAAAGTGCTTATGGTTATGAAATTCTTTCTCTGTATTTAACCTGTTCACCAAGTGAAGTAGCCGGCAGCGAGGGACCCAGTGCCCCGGGAGCAGAGAATGAGGACAGTACCTTGTTCAAGCCACTAGCTGTCTTTGGATACAAACCCATGCCTTTCTGATCGCAGGGCCTTAAACACTAGGCAACCATCAGAACATCGAACTCCTTCATTCACTGACAGACCGATTGACAGACAGACTGACTGAGTGACAGAGAAACAAACAGGGAGAGAGACAGACAAACAGAGAGACAGACAGACAGGCAAACAGGCAGACAGACAAGCAAGATGAGACAGACAGACTGACAGAAAGAAAGAGACAGACAAACAGACGGGCAAGCAGAGACAGGCAGACAGACAAGCAGTCAGAAAGACAGACAGACGGACACAGAGTGACGGACAGGCAGACAGAAAGAGACAGACAAACACAGTCAGTCAGACAGACTGACTGACTGACAGACAGGGGCTCCTAAGAGAAAACTGCTTCCATCCAATGAGGGACACACACAGAGCCGCGCTCCCTCCCACTCTAACGCGGCGCTGACTCTGGTGCTCGTGCTCTTATACCGTCCTGCGCTCTGTGCGCTGCTTTGTGCGCATTTTTACTCCATCCTACGGGAGAGGCGCTCCTGTCCCTGACTGACAGAGGGGTCTTCTACACACTCACCCGGACTCTTTACTCCTGGACAGGTGGGCGAGAGCCTGCAGGATGGACAGCCAGTGTCTGTAGAGAAGAATGCAAACGTAATGAACTGGTGATTTTGGGAAAGACAAAAAGAAAGAAAGGACACATTTGGTCTTAATCTTCTTGGTCGAGCCCGAGATGGGGAAGAGTGTTAAAGCTGCTGCTCGGATTCACTCCCCCGGTTCTGCAGGCAGCCCCCCAGTGCAGAGGATGTACTTTCCACTCGTCCTGCTGCTGCTCCTCTTCACGCCACGCGTGGATTCCTCCTGGTGGTAAGAGCAGCTTCCTTAGCACAGGAACCGGTTTCCACGACCATGTTTTTAAACTGAAGGCAATTCATGACAACCTTCATGTATTAACCTTTAGTTTTAATATTGCTTTAAATTACTCACAGAGCAAAAAAAACAAAAGTTAGCTGTAAAAATAACATGTCCTGGCGATTTTACAGCGTGTCAGGAATAAACTGTAATGAATTACCAACTCACATAAAGACTGATGGCAGGAGTGCCGTGTTAGTTGTTTTAAGCTAAAGTCAGTTCTCAGGAGATTGTTGTCTGGCTTTTTTAGCAATCCGCCTAAAAAACATTAATTCTAAAGCTTGTTCAATCAGAACCAGCAAGCTGGATTAAGGTGAAGGAGAAGGAGAGCATGTGTTGGGATGATATAGGTATTACTTCGTGACAACCTGTTTGGGATTAAAATAGGTTGTATTTACTGTGATACTGTAATTCACTTCATGGCTTTTGAAAGAATCGTTCAGTTCCATTATAGGCGAGAACATCATATCTTGGTTTTGAGGTCTCCACCAGACAACACCAGTAAGCAACTTTATTAAACTACATTAAATTGATTAGGTCTCATAAAGTAACTCCATGAACAAAACAAAGGGGTTTTACTTCTGAATCTCTGAATATTATATTTTATAAAGGTTAAAGAGGTGTTCCATAGATGGAGTCCCTGAGACAAACAGTCCGTAGTGTTGGCACTCAATACTGTCATGCGCCTTATTTTAAATATTGTACATTTTAAGAGAATATTCCTTTGTCCAGTTACCAAGCAAATAGTACTTACTGATTAAATAGATTAACCTGATAATAGCCCAGGGTTTAGGGGTGCTAGGTAAGTAAACTAGGCTGAAATTCAGTATTTCTTTTTCAAGAATGGTCTGGACACACTATTGCACTCCTCTTCAGCGCAGCTTTTCTTTGAGTACTCTGAAAAACTGCAGAAGCATGGCACGAGCATTTATTTTGGGCTGTAAAAACAGAACAAAAAATGCTCTTCTATGAAAATCTAAGCATTTCATAAGACACACTCAACTGTAGTGTTAACTCATCCGACATTCTTGTTCAGGGCCATAGACTTTGTCTGAGTTTGGTCACGGGTTATTGTTTTTCAGCTCCTTTATACTTGTCGGTTTTGTAACAGCACATGTGATGAAATATAGTGAGATTTCTCAATTAAATGCTTCTGTCTGTCACTAATTGCGGCGTCCGTGGGCCCTCCATCACGTCTCAGTGGTAGCAGTATCAACACAGTCCAACATCTTACCACATTGTAGCTGACTGCTTTGAGGCCTACAGCTGTATAAACAACAAAGGTCTCAGTAGTCAGCCCAATTTTAGATTCTTTGACTGGAGTCCCCCCTCAACAATGTCAGCGTGATCTTCGTTCTCAACCAAACAACACTGTACTCGTTTCATGAATGAGGAGATACAATGCTATCTGATAGTGGAACTGGGTCAAAAAAGCAGCTGTGATCCACCAGTGTGAGGTTTAGTTGGTAGGACACCTATGGCTGTGTGCCCAAAGCTGCAATAGCTGCAGTGATAAATATCTCTCCGTTCCTGCAGTGATTTATACAGTTATGGGGATTGTTGTCATCATAGCAATCAATTCACACGCTGTGCTTTTCTGGCTCACAAGCATTACTCTTTCCCAATTCCAGGCACATGCGGCTGATAAGTCTTTTGCGGTAGAGAGTGTATGTGTGTGTGTGTGTGTGTGTGTGTGTATGATGGATAAACAGGGCGGCTTTGCAGAGCAGGCCCTCCCCGGTTGCTAGTAAGAAGAAATCTTGTGTAGCAGTGCATGTGCGTCTCTGATAGGGACAAGGACGTCCATAAGAGGAGTGGAAACAGTGGGTTGATCTGAGCACCATCGAACAAATGTGGCTACGACTGACTGGATAATGAGATCCGGGAAGGAGACAAGGCTGTGTGAGCACAGAATAAACTTTACTGTGTGTGTGTGAGGTAGATTTGAATTGAAGGGGTCAGTTGGAGGATACAGTAATCCTCAATTTGCCACACATGACCTGATCTTTTAAAAATCACCAATGGAAACATTGTTCAGAAATATGACCTACTACTCTTAACTGTATGCTCTGTTACTCTTACTTTTGTGGAGAAGGGCACCATGGGGGCATTCAAAGTTAAATTTTTTCATGAAATAAAGGAAAGCTTACTCTTTTAGTTTACTGCTGAAGCTAAATGGATCAAAACAGGTGAAGTCACCTCAAAGAGATCTGCTTTTGCGATTTCTAAAACTGTATGACATGGAGAAAAATAAGTAAATGGCTACAAATAGTATTTTACAGCTGTGTTGTACCTTTTTAACACAATATGGTGTTAATTTCATAAAACAAAAAAGTCTCTTGAATTATACAGTTTGCACAGCTTTGGAAAGCCAAGGTGAGTAAAAAATTGTATAAATTAGATCAGAATTCCACCATGTAAGTGAAACATTGGTTGTAGCAATTTCTGTAGGGCTGTCATTAAAACCTTATGTTTGTGACTACTCTGTTCTGCAGGTACATCGGTGCACTGGGTGCACGGGTCATATGCAACAACATTCCAGGCCTGGTCAACAAGCAGCGACAGTTGTGCCAGCGACACCCAGACCTGATGCAATCCATTGGCGAGGGAGCCAAGGAGTGGATTCGGGAGTGCCAGCACCAGTTCCGGCACCACCGCTGGAACTGCAGCACGCTGGAACGAGACCACACGGTGTTCGGCCGCGTCATGCTCCGCAGTGCGTTCAGCTCTTATTTATAGCATACTTCGTAGCACATTAATAAGACAGGGATAACACTGATATAAATAATCCATATATATTTGTAGATCCATTATATATTGCTTATAAATAGGCTGTACCAGAACAAAAGAGAGGGAAATAAGCCAGCTCTCAGCTTTCCAAGAATGGCAGAGAGTCTGAGGGAGAGTGGATATTCTCCAAATACAAGTGGCCAGCAAGGGGGGGGTCTGCACGGCTGATGTATAAACAGTAATAGGAGATGTAAATATTTGCGAAGATGACTCTGGCAGACAGACAAAGCTGCCGTCTTTGACATATCGCCCTCTGTTTTGGCTAAGTGCGTAAGCAGGAGGATGAAAAATGAGGGAAATGGGGGTCATTGTGCTCTTCGCTGCAGGGGAAAAACACACCTCAAGGCTGCGAGTGCAATCATCCAGAGAACTGAAGGTGAAGAAGTGGTGGTTTGAATCTGTCTCATGGCAGGAAGCTTCAGGGTGGCCTCCCACACTCAAACAGACCCAGAAAGAGAAGAGCTTAAACCTGAGAGGATGATGGTTAGGTGATGGTCCATATCACACAAGCATAAGTGTGGAACCAAAAGCACAAGCAGAATTTGCCTTAGTGGGGTTAAAGACAAGCTAAACAAACTTCACTAAATAGAAAGACTCATGTTCTGTGTGGATATCTAGGTACTTTCTGAAGCTGTATTGAATGTTGCAGTTATTATGTTCCATATCTAATCATACCCCTGCCCCTCCAGGCAGCCGTGAGGCAGCGTTTGTGTATGCAATCTCCTCAGCGGGAGTAGTCTATGCCATCACCAGAGCATGCAGCCAGGGGGAGCTCAAGATCTGCAGCTGTGACACCCACAAGAGGGGGAAAACCAGAGACGAAATGGGTGACTTTGACTGGGGTGGCTGTAGTGACAATATCAACTATGGCATCAAGTTTGCCAAGGCCTTTGTAGACGCCAAGGAGAGGATGGTAAAAGATGCCCGAGCTCTGATGAACCTTCACAACAACCGCTGTGGCAGAATGGTGAGGATACAGCATTCTAGCAGAAGATTTTGGTCATAATGGTGCTCATCCAGGAAATGAAGGATCAACTCAGTAGTTTATGGAGTATGT
The DNA here is from genome assembly GCA_037974465.1 of Brachypetersius altus. Lineage (NCBI taxonomy): Eukaryota > Metazoa > Chordata > Actinopteri > Characiformes > Alestidae > Brachypetersius > Brachypetersius altus. The sequence continues at coordinate 18,302,269 of JBBPDB010000108.1, read as the reverse complement.
CCTTCCCTGTGCATGTTTCCTTGCTCTAACAGGCCCACTTCTGCACAGGAATCGCTTTTTAATTAATTAATTGTGTCAGGTGTGTTAAAGTAATGGAAACACCCAAACTACAGGGGAGACATACTTCAGGACCAGAATTAAGCACCACCGCATATTGTCGAATACACTAAACTATATATTAGGTTAAATAAAATTAAATACTCTACCCTATATTAAGCCAACATTTCATTAAAGATGATGCTCAAAGATGGCCTATGGCCTTCCATTCATTTCTGCCAACATTAATGTCCAAATACTAAAAGCATCTTGCTGTGAGGAAAATGTACAAGGGCTGCACAATGTATCATCTGCTAATCGTTATCACAGAATCAGTCAATACTGATATCGGAGCATGTCAATATACAACATGCAAATTAGCCTCTAACCAATCACAGCTCTAAGTAATACAACAAATGTCTAATTTTAATTTTAATCATTAGAGGTGTTGGTACATTGGTGCATGAATTGGCAGGGCTAAAAGTGTGAAAGTGACCATTCTGCCATACATGAATGCACCACAGCACACAGTGTGAACAGCGTAAAATTCTTCCTCTGCATTTAACCCATTCACCAAGTGAAGCAGTGAGCAGCCAGGAACACAGCGCCCGGGGAGCAGTGTGTGGGGACAGTACCTTGCTCAAGGGCACCTCGGAGGTGCTTAGCAGTCTTGGGAATTGGACCCACAACTTCCTAATCGCAGGGCCAACACCCTAACCACTAGGCTATCAGCTCCCCAAAACAAGGCGCAATAATCTGAAAAGTGAAAATATTCTTTGAGTCTCAATCATTTTGCTCCATGTGTATTTGAAAGAAAACTGTTCTTGAAACACAATGACGTTTTAGTGAGTAACAGTAGACATAGACATTGTGCAGTATCAGGATTTAAATGATCTCTGTATTTAAAGGGGACATATTATGCTAAATTTAGTTACAATAGGTCTATGGGCTATACAAAACATGTTCATGAAGTTCTTTCCACAAAATCACTCACATAAAAAGATCTCACCAGCTTTATTCTTCACAGTTTCAGGCCCTTTCAAAATCAGCTGTTTGGACGGAGAGCCCAGAGTTACATCACCCAGTAGCGTGTTGCTTGTCCCCCCTTTCAGTGACCATCTCGGGTCTTTGCAGCTCCCAAATATAAAAGCTTGAATATATGCTTGTGTTTTATATATGCTGAATTCAGCCATGCCTGACCACTGCAGTGGCAAAAACTCACTCCACCCAGCTGGCCAATACTTGCTCAAAACACAATAAAGTTAAGGCAAAGAAATTGGTGTGAAAATACACCATCACAGCGTAAAATGCTTTTTGTTTCCGTGAACATATACAGTAAGACGCGCTCCGCCCCAACACCAGATTAGTTGAAGATCCGCCATTTTGTCTGCTAGTTTTACAAGCACGGATAAGCCGAGCGCTGTGTCTGCATGCAGAGACAAGTCACACATGTAGTATTGTGTTGTTGACTGCAAAGAACAGCACACATCTTTCTCCCAGACAATGAAAACTGAAGAACTGCGTCGCTTTCATTTCATTTTTCATGGCCTTTCCCAGAAAACAATCAGTTTAAATAAAAAGGTGGAACAGAAAATTTGAATATGGAGCTGTGAGTAAGGAACTATCTTCAGCGTTGTCAGGATCTGCATCTACTGTCTGTGACACATTACCAGATGAGGGAGATCGCAGTTAAGTATAAACTAGTGGTTTCATTTCATTTTGCTTGTGTCAAACGAGCAGCATAAGGGGTGGGTGGAGCATGGGATAGGTGGGGCGTGGTCAGCAACAGCTTATTTGCAGAGCCCTGAAACGGCTCATTTTGAAAGGGACCAAAACTGTGAAGAATAAAACTCTTTATGTTTGTATAGCCCATAGACCTATTATAACTTGTTTTAAAAAGTGAGTTTTGCATAATATATCCCCTTTTATAACATCAGTTATCGGCCTATGGCTTTTTTAAAACAGACTAAGTAGCAGAACACCAGTATGACTGACACTATTAATGGCACAGCATGGTTTCATTTCTCTTGATTTTAATGCCTACTCTTACCTTGCTTTTGCCAGTAGCAAATAACTTTGCCTTATGGTGCTGTTGGAACCCACAATGTAAATTGATATTCAATTTATAATTCCATGTGGAGATCATTGTTATTTGTCTTGTGGCACATTTTTATAAATCACATATCAGATCAGGTTTTATAATAAAGTGCTAGTTAAGAAAAAAGGCAATGATGCTTTCAGTAACCCACCTGTTTAGACTCTTTTTATCCATTGGAGCGCAACCATGATGCTTGAGTTTGTGACTTATTAATCCTTGTGGACGCTTTGTTGGTGGCAGCCCACTGCTTCACTTTGTGAATGGGTTAAATGCAGAGAAAGAATTTCGCTGTGTTGTACTTGTATGACTGTACATATGATGGATATTGTATTTATATGCAACAACCTTGTGTATAGAGAACACTCGCAATAGTATTCCTAGATTTTCCTTTGCTCAAATGTAAATAAAGTCAAAGTCTGTAACAATCATGTGTATTTCCTTCATATTGTTCTGTAATCAGTTGAAAGGATGAGTCCACAGCCACCAGAATAATTCAGTGGTCTGAACTACTGCTGTCTTCCTCTTTTTGCTAAGGAGTTTAGAATTCAGCAGGAAATGTGATAAATGTTTTCAGAAGATTCTACAATGAGTTTCAAGACACATGTGGTAAAGCTCATTTCCTTATTTTCGTTGTCACACAATGGCACACTTCTTGTAACTTAGCAGGCTTTATAGTTTCATGCATTTCACCATTTTGTGAGTGTGTTGCTTATGGCAAAGTGACTTCCTAGTTCCTCTATCTAAGAATAAATGTTGCTTATATACAGGGATTGACATAAGTGGTTAGACGTTAGTGGTAAGCAAAATGCGCAACAGTCTTCACCACGCAAATGCACATGTAATTTGTGACTTCATATTGCGTGTACAACTCCCCCAGAACAATGCCAAGAAATAGACCCCGGCATGGACACCCAGCTTTAGCTTAGCTTTAGCCCCCAGGGCTGTAGGAAGGAATTAGCGTGTATAGAGGGCTGAAAACTTCAGCTTCAGACCTTCGGCAGAATTCAAATGAGCCATTTTAATCTAGATTAATTCCAAGATTACAGTGAGATTAAAAAAATAATCTATGCCCACCTCTGATATATATATATAATATGTTTATTAAGGGTACCCAGTGGTGGTCTGCTGAAGATTCGAACCCATGACCTCATGGTCCAGAGGCAAATATCCTACCCACTACCACCCCATTATAATCCCCAATTGATTACTTTTTTTTTCTGATTTCTTTTTTCTTGGCATTTATTCTCATGTTCACTTATGTGTTGTGCTGACAAAAAGAAACCCACTGCTGATAGAAATTGCTTCAAACAATTTGCCTAGGTGCCTAAGACATACTGTGGAGGAAATAAGTATTTGACCCCTCGCTGATTTTGTACGTTTGTCCAATGACAAAGAAATGAAAAGTCTCACAAAAGCATAATTTTAATGGTAGGTTGATTTTAACAGTAACAGATAGCATATCAAAAGGAAAATTGGAAAAATAACTTTAAATAAAAGATAGAAACTGATTTGCATTTCATTGAGTGAAATAAGTATATGAACAATTAGATTAAAATCTAGATTAAATTAAATTAGATTAGATTAAAAAAATTAATCTATGCCCACATCTAATATATATGTCTTTGTGCAGATTTATCTTTATTAATGACAAAAGTGGAATAACACTATAAAAAAAGACTGTAAACAAATAAGGGGATTTTTAACCGCAGTGTTCTCTTTAACACAGT
>JBBPDB010000108.1:18252484-18298308 GCA_037974465.1 Brachypetersius altus | reverse complement strand
ATTCTTCCTCTGCATTTAACCCATTCACCAAGTGAAGCAGTGAGCAGCCAGGAACACAGCGCCCGGGGGGCAGTGTGTGGGGACAGTACCTTGCTCAGGGTACCTCAGAGGTGCTTAGCAGTCTTGGGATTCGAATCCCTGACTTACTGATTGCAGGGCGAACACCCTAACCACTAGGTTACTGCTGTAGTCAGAATAAGGAGAAACATTTAAATGTGTTAGTTTTGTGACATCACAAAAACAATGACTTGAAAATGGGCTGTTTTTATAGCTTAGTATCTATATATGGACTGTATGTACTAAAAGAGTAAACATACCTTTTGAAACTATTTTTACAGATATGTTGTACATATTGTTGTATTCATCCAATCAAAGAAAGAATACTCTACTCTAAACTTCTAAACTTGGAGGTATTGATCAACCATTGCATTCCTTAGGCAGTGAAGCGCTTCATGAAGCTGGAATGCAAGTGCCATGGAGTCAGCGGCTCCTGTGCCCTGCGGACATGTTGGCTTGCTATGTCAGATTTCCGTCGCACAGGAGACTACCTGAGGAAGAAGTACAACACAGCAGTGGAGGTCACAATGAACCAGGATGGGACTGGGTTTATGGCTGCAGACAGAAACTTCAGAGGAACAACCAAAAATGATCTGGTGTACGTGGAAAGATCTCCAGACTACTGCCTTATGGATCGAACAGCAGGTGGGATATAGTAACTGAGACTTAATGATATACTATAGTCTCTTCTTTCGACGATTTGATTTGATTGACTATTGTATAGGATAATAAATAGAATCTAAGCATCCTTATTTATTTGACCTCAGTCTGACTGGAAGAAAGTCTGACTCATAAATGTTTATAAATACATTTTGAATGACCTATCCTAATTCTGATCCTGCACAGTTTAATGATTTCCCTTCTCAGACTGTGTTGGATTTAGGCCTTTCAGGGACAGAACCTATCCATATCTTCACACTGAGAATGGCGCTCATAATGGCAATAGTCTAATTCTGTTGCTTCCTTTCTGATTCAGGTTCTCTGGGCACTGCAGGGAGAGTGTGCAACAAGTCTTCTAGGGGCATGGACGGCTGTGAAGTCATGTGCTGCGGTCGTGGATATGACACTACGAGAGTTAAACACGTCACCAAATGCGAATGCAAGTTCAAGTGGTGCTGTGCAGTGGAGTGCAGAGACTGTGAAGACACTGTGGATGTTCATACCTGCAAGCCACATAAGAGGCCCGACTGGCTGGATCTCACTTGACTGCCATGGATGTGGCCAATCGCTTCAAAATTGTATCTTCTCAGGTTTTTCAAGTGGACCACTGCAGCGTGGAATACATGGCCCCAGCTCCCTGATCTCCAGCAGCAGAACCCTGATCCTTGCTGGGACTTGCGTGGTGAAAGAGCCGAGGCAAAGCTATTGCCAAGTCCGGAACCTTGCTAGTCATTGGATGTCATGAGAAAGTATATTTTATATGTGGTGTTCTCTGATCAGAACATAGAAATGGGTGCACACTGCTGTAAAACTATGAAAAAAAGACTGCCATGTTCATGTACATAACACTAAATTTATAAGACTTGTTTGACAAGAATGAACTTTAGCATTTGGTGTGCTCATTCTCTTAATTGACAATTAGTCCAGCTAACTGAGACTAAGTGTGGACCTGACACAAAGATGGTACAGAGCATATAGAGTTATCTACAACATGGACTGATGGACTGGTGTTTTAAATCTGACTGGAAGTGTACCCCAACTCTACACAGCACACATAAACAATTTACAGGAGGTTTGCTGAAGAGGAGCACATTTTTGTACTATGAAGGACAGCATATATACTCTGACAGGCCACTTTAGTTGGTACACCTATCTTGAATCTACAATCATTGTCCGTTCTGTAGTAGTTTACAATTAGACTCTAGACCATCTGCATCATTTGTTAGGCATGAACTGAGTAGTGGAACATTCTCAACACTTTAGGACCACTCACCTAGTAGTGGTCATATTGCGTGTGCTAGACAGAGTCACTTCAGTGTCACAGCTAGAGTAGACTAATCCAGCCAAACATGCTCTGTGGCCAGAAAGGCCTGGAAGATGACTAACAAAAACTGTACACCATCAAAAGAACAGTGAATGACACTGTTTGAAATCTCCACACACATGCCAGTACCACGTCAGCCTCGCTGCTGTGCTGAGAATAATAATACCTGCTCACTGGTGGTTCTGTGCGAGTCCGGAGATCCTGATGAACAGAGTAAAGAGGACTAACATGATGTGGAGAAATGGATGGACTACAGTGAACTATAAATCACATTTATAAAAAAGTGTACTAAAAGGATACAAGGTAGGTGTACCCAGCAAAGTGGGTCATCTGTGTACTGTGTACTGTGAACTCTACTTTGAGTTTTCTGTAAGAAATCTATTTTGATATATTTGACTTGGAGAAATATACAGGCTAAATCAAAGACTTATCAGTATGCCCTTGTTTGTTTCAGGTAACATAGATATTTTCATCTGATGTTCATCTGTTGTTAATGAAATTTCATATCTGAACACCAATCTTACAAGCAGGAACACACTAGATTCGAGTTCATTATTCATTATTGTGCTCCCGCTTTATTGGGATGAAAACCTGCAACCATGCTTGCTCTTTGCATATAAGACTGGACATCTTTGCAATGGTTCAGATGGGTGTATAATGAAGTAGATTCACTCATATTTAATTTTTCTGCAAAACCTTATTTAATTAAAATAGTGCAATATGTAGGTAATTGATATTTGCTCGCCGGCTTAGAACCTCAGCACATTAGATATGAAATGAAAGACTATTGAAATGGAATGTAATTTAATACATAGTACCCTACTGTAGCATAAATAAGAGTACAAATCAACATACCATTGATGTTTTTAGTTCCTGCTTATTCTGGTTGTTTTTGCTTGTCTTTCCTAAGTGAATCAGGATCCAGGTTCATTGGTCAGCTTGGCCAACCCAGAACATTTTAAGCCTGAAAATCACAGTTTATTGTGGTTTTTAGGGGTTTCGCTGGAATATGAAAGGCAAACAGAGTTTGAGTCCAGTCGACAGAATTTCATGATGAACTAGTCACAAAACAACTTAATATACGGTTCATTCAGGACACACACACACACACACACACACACACACACACACACACAATATATATATATATATATATCCCCAGAGCTCACCATCTGTACCAACTTCATACTCTTTGTAAGTGTTAAGAGTCAAAATAACACAAGATACATTACATTAATTTTCCAGATGTTTTAATCCAACCTCCGACTTACAATATGAGGAAACACTCAAGCTCCAGGACAGAGTGAGAACCATGTGTCCGTGTGTAGACTGCAGGGTAGATGAAAGTTATGCCTACACTGACTTGATCTGTATTTGAGATACTCAAAGCTGCTGAATCGTAGATCTTATCTTTTCAAAATGCAAGAGAAGGATTAGCACACGGGCCCCTCAGCCCCATGCCCTCAGGCAAAACCAATGCCAAATGTCAAATCACTGCTATAAGAAAAAGACAGCTTAGCAGCACTAAACAGTAAAAATAGTCGGAACAGCATGGCTAGCATTCATTTTGCTAGGCCAAAAAGGGACCTTTGGTGTGACAACATGGTTGTTTCTAAATTTGCCGTTAAGATGGATGAGTGAATGCGAAGTCAGGCTTTTGGCATGCTGGTCGGAGAATGCATGTCCAAAATGGCGGAGCCATTAATCTAAGGCAACCTGAACCTTTGTCAGGTATAGAATGGGGATGGGTGTGCTTGCACTGACATTGGTTACGCTGGCATGAACAAAAGAGATTGCAAAAAAACGTAGTGGAAAAAGAAAACACTAAGCAATAGCTATTAATGGGCGCAGATATTATATCAACGTTAAAGCTACAATCAGAAGTGTTGTAGACAAATAGTGCATACAATATATAATAAATAATATTCTGAGGTTAAAATGAGACAAAAATAGGGACACAAGTCCATTTCAGAGGGTTACTTCTTGTTCCTATCCCATTAGAGAGTAATACAGTACTTAACTCTCAAACGACACTTTTACCTTGTATTGATCTCACAACCTAGCACTGAGTGTCTTATCTTTCTACAAATGCATTTCTATCCCTTAAAATGCTTTATTTTAAGATAAAGCAAATAAAACCTCCCTGAGGTAGTGTAGCATTATTTCATTTTGCTTTCAGGGTTCATCCAAAGATACATTTTTGCATTGCTGGAATGTCAAAAATTTCCCACAGCCAGTCCAATAATGTTTTCTACCATCCAACAGTTCTACCTCACACCTCTTTGAGCCAAAGGAAAACGTTCTGTGTTGAGAAAGAGTTGAGGAAAACATGTCAGAGTGTGTTTACTTTCAAACATTGTAAAATAGCCCCCTTGATACTGTGTGGTCGGTGATGAAATTTATGCATGTTCCTAAACAGAAAACTCCACCATTTCAATTAGCGCGCTAATCCCTATAAGACCTCACTGTCAAAGTGGAGACGTTTTGCTTGAAAGCTCAAGTCTTAGCTCTGAAACCCATTCAGAGTTTCTCGGGCCAAGTGACATTAACAATTGTTCAGTAAAGGGACAATGTGTACATTAATCACATGATTGTCTGCTCGCAGTATCGAGTTTGTGTGGTCCTTGTAGTCATTTGTGCTAGATAACAATCTTGCTAGGCTGAACACCATCCAGCTTTCAGTTCAGCCAAAGATTACATTCAGATCCTTGTCATATACTTGTGAATTCACACGTTTAAAGATTTTGAGGTAGTTTTTCAGTGCTGCTACATAAGCACTTATGAGTCAAGCAGTCTTAAATAAGATTTTTTAATGCCTGAAGAGATTTTTGGCATTTGCAATTAATATTTTGTGTTGTAGTTCTGTGATTAGAATGTGGGTTATGTTTGATTGACAGAAAAACAGGTAGGGTACTGGCAACATTAAAAGTGACGCTCTACTACTTTAAACTATTTACATGTGTGTATATAATCATTAGTCGTTCAAAAACCTTCTACCGACATTCAGATTTTATTTTTGGGTGCCACAGTTGAACTAACCTTTTTCAATGCTATGGCATCCTATCACATAGGCCTCTTGGGGGAACTCTGTGCTTCCCTCTCGTGGCTGCAGTCCATGGTTCTGCCGGTCAGTGGCAGCGCTTGGCCCTGAGACCAGATTTATAGGGGAGTTTAGTGTAATGTATACATGACCTCTGGAGCTGGGCGTAGAATGGCTCCCAGAGGTGAGCGTTTGGGAGCGTTTGGGAGCGTTAGCACGCCTGCTGTCAGACAGAGCTTACCAGGCCGGCGGTATGGGATTAACACATAAAAACTCTTATCTGGTGAGTCAGCTGGCAAGAATGCAGCTCTCTCCATGTTTCCAGTGGTGAGATGAGGCCCTGGGGTGCTACAGTCAGGATAATCAGAAACCTTTACTTTTTCTCATCTACAGTAAGAGCTGTGGTAGTGCTTAAGATTCAAGATTCATCAAGACCCAACAATTAAATTACTCTACTGTTAACATTGTCAATAAGTATGCCTGTCAGTTGTCTCTCACGTTGCACCTCCTTTGGTCTCCAGGTCATCAAGAATTCCCATTATGTTATGGTATTAATGGAAAAGACACCAGATGCTGGAATGGTACACCATGTAGAAATTCTACAAATGCTGCAGTTCCTAAATGTTTAACAATGTCCAGTCATGCAGTGAACTAACGTTTCTACACCATCCTCAAAATCGTCCACAGAGTTATGATCCAGGACTATGCAGCTCTCTAAAGCTGTAAATATTCACTGCCATGTGTTTGGGTCCTTTCAGTGAAGGTGTGCATTAGCATGCTTTAAATGTCCAATACATAAGCAAACTAACCATGAATGGAAGAACTTGGTCAGTCAGCAGTGAAATTCAGATATGTTGTGCTATTCAGAGGTTCTTGGTCGGGAACAGTAGGCTCTAGGATGTGCCAGAAAAACATTCCATCACAATGTTCTCTTCCTCATGTCAAGTGAGGTACCAAACTCTAAACCTTCTATCAGCATGATACATATTCATTCCACTGCATTTTTTCTATACAGTCCAGTTTTGGTACCCTCTTGTTATTTATACATTAGCACTCAAATCAAATCGTATTTGTCACATACATCACCAAACACAGTACAAGGAGTGAAATGCCTTTATTACTCTCAGGTGATGTTGACAACATTTGCATAAAAACTTTTACAACATCGGACTGGGTCTTTGGTTTCTGTAGACCATTCAAGACTATAAGTCTGAAGTGGTGTGGGCTGAGATAATACTCAACAGAAACATGTTTGATTCAGATGCGATTTGCCTGGTTTGTGGGCTGTTTGCTAGCGTGGTTCTCACCATTTTCTTTTGACCCTCAGCCAGTCTTTACCAATGCGAATAAGTGGATTAGAGGAAACAGGCTCCAGTTTTTGGGCGGTTTCAACAAATATTCTGAACTGTTATTTTTAAATATTATTATATGGATCACTTTATATCAACATGTTTTAATGCGTTTAGGACACCTAGTGTTGCTTGGAAGCAGTTTCAGGCGCACACTAACCTCAACTATCAAACAAAGTTTATGTTTGTTGCTCTCCATACTCTCAAAGTTCTAGCCAAGTGTTTGTGGTGGACATGAAGTTTGTTTTAGTTTGGAAACTAACGCCATTCCGAGCACACCTCTGAACTCAATTGGAGCTAAGTTTCTAGAGCTCCAAGTGGTTTGAGTTGACTCCAGGTTACATTTGGATTTTAGATATGTTCCATTTTCTGCTCTTCTTACCATGGATGCAGTAAACAAAGCTTGTGTCTAATCACACACATCTTCCTGTCTTCCAGGCACTTGTCAGGTCGCCTGTTGTGGTTGTTGTCCCAGGACATTGGCCCCTTGAAACAGCGTTTGTTTGTAAACAGATCACTGAATAAATATTTCCCTGTGCGACATGAAGCACGCACGTCCACCAATTACCATGATCCTTTCACCCTCTTCCCCCTGCCTCCCGTCCACATGTGTCCTCTTTTATCCCCGCTTCTCTTGTTCTCCCCTCTTCTAAAAGCTTACAGAAGATGGCCATGCTCTTTAACCCACTCTGTAAGGCACTCTCTTATGGAGGACTGCCAAAAAAAGCAGGTGGTACAAAGACCTTTGATGCCATGTGCATTTTTCTCATACACATCTCAGCACATCAAAAGAGCTCTATCAAGATAAAGGATATAACGCGCGGCATGCCTGGTCCCATGCACAGACTTACAGAAGTATTTTCCATTGACTCTCATTAATTCTGAATAACATCAAGGTTACTCAGTAATTAGCAAAAAAAAGTTTCCCAACCACAAAGTAATACTACAAGATAACGGCACTTTTTTAAAAAAAAATTACTTAATATACTTCCAGTGCATATAATTGTCTAATTTCCATACATCATTTGACTGGACTGTATGTGTGTGCATATATACATACATATATACACACACACACACACACACACACACACACACATACACACACATAAAAGTATGTATTTATAAGCATAAATAATAAATGTTTAATTATCACTTGAATGAAAAATGCAACAGAGCCAAAGCACAGACTTAAAACACTCCTGTTAGTACAACTGATGTTGACACATAAGTTCACAGCACAGAGCCATAACCTGTGGCCAGGTGCACCACACAAGATTTCTCTGAGACTAAATATAAGAAGATACAAGAGAAGCCATTGTCTTTAAAGCAACTGCACGATGACCTTAGAGCAGCAGGAACAGTTCCAGAGAGAACCCTACACAATGATCTGAAACCACCTCCTCTTCTAAAGAATGGCACATGTATTTATGCAAATCAGAAATCTTTTTGACGAATGTACTGTGATCAGACAAAACAAAAACAGAACTTTTTGACAATAATTCACCACTTTGTGTTTAGAGGTAGAGGGATTGCAGCCAAAATAACTCAAGACTGGTTTCTAAAAGGTGCTTGCATGGTCTAGCCAATCTCCTGACTTAAATGCCTCTGAAGATTTATGAAGTATTTTGAAATTGCGAGTACATCAAACACACCCTTGCACTGAAGATAGTTTGCCAACAGGACAGGCGCCATGTTGTTAGCGTCCCGAAGATTTAACTGCTAATAACATCTTTGTAACAACTGCTACACAGGTCAATCAGTTTGTTTCAGTCACATCAACTTTTTGAATTATGAGTAATATTAGACTTGCAATAGACTTGCATGTGGTTTTTATTAAACCACAGGCACCAATCAAGTAACTGTATTAATATTTTCAGTGCCAAGTCAGACAGGCACACACTGTGGGATAGATATAATGATCAGTGTCAGTCAGCTACCACTGTTTCTTCAAAAATGCTTAGTATATGATTATTTTATGCTAATTATACCATCATGCAATATATAACTAGCGTAATCACAAAAACTGGACGTGCAGGAAAACTAAACAGAATTCAAAATCAGCATGAAAAACACTATAATACCCACATAAACTTATCTCTGATGATTTTACCTGCTGATCTGTTGTTTTGTGTTGCCTGAATACATCACTTTTTTTTTTTTTACATTTATACCATTATGAATACTTTATATTTTACAATACATTGTGTGTGGCAAATTTGAAGTTATATGCTGTGCATATTTTCATTAGCAAATGTGGCTAAATACTTGTTTCTTCTCACCGTTCATCACAATATGGAAGATCCGAGATGATTTTAAACATTGTGCTTTGGAAGAAATTTACATAAATTACATTTTGCCATAGCCCAGAATCTAGCACCAATAAGATTTAAAAGATAGTAATTTTGTGATAACTGGAGGCTGAGGGGATATAAATGGCATGTTTACGGGATATGTTCTGGAATGTTTTGGGAGGCGAGATTTCATCTTTCATGTATTTCCTTTAAGTGTGTATTTTCCAGTCCAAAATCAACACTCTGCATCTCCAGATTCACAGTGAAAGGGAGTGGCCTTGCTGGCTTGGTCCTGTAAGGCGTAGAGTCAGTTGTGCTGGTCGATGTACAGCAGTTGTTCGTGAGACCTGCTAAAAACACACGCCTGATTTACAGCTTCTGTGAATCCTCAGTGTATACAAGGTAAGCTGAGTCTGCCAGCTATTGCTAGGGCATGACACCTCCAGCTCTATATCACTGTAGCAACACCTCCCCAATAGTCATGGCAAGGAAATGTAAATGGGAGTATCAGTGGTCACAGCATGAAGTGTCCTAGGCTATTAAAAAACAAAACAAACAAACAAACAAAAAAAACATTCACAATAGAGCCTACACCTACAGAGCTTACAGTGAGACTGAAATGAACAGAGACAATTCAAAGTCAACGATTGAAAGATTTTATTACTGACGGTATGGTTGGAAAATGAGCTTCTCAGCACATTTAATGCTACACATACAGTAGAATTGCATCATTATGTCCGTGTGTATGTGAGGAGCTTGGGAGTTAGATTCTTGTCAGTTGGTACCAAAGACATGAAGGCATAAAATTCTCCATCTTGTCAGCAAAGAAGCCCAGTGGTGCAAAAAGGGTGCTGAAGAACTGTGAAGTAAGAAAAAATAAAGCAATAAAGGAAAGAGAACAAAGACATTTATAAAGACAGTATAAATATATATATTTTATGTTTTTTAAAAGACATTCAAACATTGAAAAGGAGTAGACTTAGACACAATAATCACTAATTACAGTCATGGCGCATGTTGCTACGTATATCTCTCAAAGGAAAGTATTCTATTTGTAAACAGAAAGAAATGTAGCCACGTTGCTAATGCACACCAGCAGTTAGTAATGGATAAAAAAAAGGATGTACAATTCATCAAGACTATGTTCTAAAGGCAGTAAATATTTCATAAAAATGGTTGCGTTTGCGCCTCTGAATGCTACAGTTTGAGTCATAGCTCAAGAGGGGCGCAGGCCAGACACAAACATTAGGGAAGCGCTTCTCTGAGCTCGGCCAACACGCAGCTCTATGACTGCAAGTTGGCGTGGAAACGCATCTGAAAAGCGTTTGCAGGCCCACAGTTCAGTCCACCATAAACAAGCGCTTAATGTGTTTATGAAGCGATATGTTTCACGGTTCAGCAGCTGTTTATGACGGGATATGGGAAAGGAAGTTTGAACTGCAGCGGCTGGGGCTGCAGCAGCAAGGGAGGAGAATGCCGATGGTTCGGCGTTAGGGCTGGAGAGGTATCATCCATTTTAACGGAGATCCAGGAAATAGATAGAGCTAATGTAAATACGTGTTGTAACATGACAAACGAGGACGATAAAAAGATAAAGGACGTCAGGGCTTGGTGTCCTCATATTGCTTATTTTATCACTAGGACAAATTAGGATATATTAGGATATTTTTGGAAAGGTGCTGGGCACATGCATGGGTTGGTGCTTGGAGTGAATATCAAATCGTGCACATGTGAGTGTGCTTGGATGTCAGGGAGTGCAGTGGAGAAAGGTTGATGTATGCAAACTGTGTCAAAGGCAAAACTCCTTACAAGTAGCTACAAGTGCATGCAATGCAAGACAACATGTGAAACAACTCAGTGACAGATCATCAACAATGGAGGGAAACAAACAAGGAAAGGCCAGCGTTCAATCATGCCATGCATGGAGTCGCCACTTGTGAGACAAAAAAGTTGGCCCATGAGCAAGCTGTGGCCATGTCTAATCTGGAGGACATTTAAAAGGCCTGGTCAGAGAGCTCTGCTTTTCCTCACCTCTCCTCCTTTCTGCCTACCTCATTCACTTGTTCCTTGCTGAGGGTTACACTAAGCAGACTCAAGCTTCGGCCGTAAACGCTCCATCTATGTGGAGTCTTTCCCAAAACAAAAGCCTCTAAAGAGAGGCTCCAGCGCATTGGTGTATTTACAGAGTCTAAACCAGGCTCACAGATAAAGGCCTAATAAAAGATGGAGACTGTTTGCAGAATATGAACTCGATCATCTCAGAGGCTGGGAGGATGAAATTATTCAACAGTATCCACACGCTTTCAGGACATATTAATGTGCTTCTGCCAGTAAAATGTTTTTTTCTTTCTTTCTATATGATTTAGAATTTCAATCTCTTAAACCTGTGTTTCCCCAACTGTGGTGCTAGAGGCCAAATTCACTGCATATTTTAGTGCTTCCCATACCTTAACACATTCTATACAACTTAAGTAAAGAGTTGAATTTTCAGATGCAGTATATCAGGGGAAACACTACAATGTGCAGGGCAGGAAGAGAAGATATGTTTATAAGTACACAGAAATCGGCTTCTTTTTCACAAACACAATTTATAATTCGACACCGATCAGCAAAAACATTTGAACCACATGTCTCATACTAAGCAGGTCCTCCTTGTGCTGCCAAAACAGCTGACATGGCAAGGATGTCAAAAGACCTCTGAAGATGTGCTGAACATTATGAGCAGATCCTTTAAGTACTGTAAGTTGCAAAGTGGGCCACCAGAGTTTTGAACTTGTGTTCCTTAAACCATTTCTGAACAATTTTGCAGTGTGGTGTTGGCAGTGACTGAAAGAGGCCCCTTCTTTTGGAGAAAACCATGGTCATGAAGGGGTGTAAAATCCAAATGAATGCCAGAACCCAAAGTTTACCAGCAAAATATTCTCCACTGGTCCACCATGATCTAATAGTGCAACCTGATTGCATCTCTCTCCCAGACTACATGATGTAAAAGAAAGTGTGATTCATCAGACCAGTCCTTCTGGTCATCGAGCCATCACAGTTTAGCCCTTGTCAAAGTTTCTCAGATACTTAAGCTTGCCAATTTCTCCGGCTTTCAACACATCAGCGTCAAGATCTGAATGTTTACTGATATGTCCCACCCCTCGACAAGTGCCATTGTAACTAGATAATCTGTTATGCACTTCACCTGTCAGCGGTTTTTAATGTTGTTCATCGATCAGTGGTTTAAATGGCTGATTGGTGTCTGCACTGTAACCTGAACACGACTTAAATGGAGAGAGAGGGGAAAATAAGTAAGCATAAGTGAATTTCAGACTTACGGCTTTGACAAAGACGCCCATAAGGTCAGGGAACTGGTGCGTGAGCATGGCTAGCATGGCAGTGAAGGAGCACAGGCCTGCTGTGAACAGGATGAAGAACGGAAGCTCTTTCTTTGGGTAGACGGACACTTCATGGAATGCTGTGTCAGAGAAAAAGGTGACATTTTCCATAATTTTTTTAAAATCTAAACAAATCTGCTACTCCAAAATCATAAGGCATACTCACAAGGCAACAGCTCTCTGTCTGCTGTCTCTGTGCACCCTGGGTATGGGTAGAACAGATGACCTTTCTCTAGGGGGTATGGTATGATACGGAATGCTGAAGAACAGAAAAGAGAGGAAGCCCTCATTTATATATACATGAAAGGAGATGAAAGTAAACACTGGGACTGAAAAGTACTGTTAGAACAGGGAAATGGAGTAATGCAATATTACCACAGGACATATACAATGTTTATGACTGACTTATATGGGACTAACATTGACAATAGTTTGGAAATTTACAGCCAAGTCAATATCAGCACATAAAACCAAACTTTTGTTTTACCATACGCTTTAATATTGAGAGGAATGTTTGATGAAGGACAATACAAACTAGTTTGATTTGTGCATAAACAAGGACCTTACTGCAAAAAATAAGTGCAGTCCAGAAGTGCAGTCCATAAAAAAATACTGGCACTGCATTTTCAAATTGGACTACAATAACTGAAAAACACCAGCAATAATTATGCATTTGTGACAGTTGGCTTTTTTTGCTTTCTTCTGAATTCAGACTTGATGATTGATTCACAATGTCATGCAGACATGCATGTCAGTAAATGTATCTAATCTAATCTGAATCAATTTAAAATCCCATTTTACGCACTCTAAATCAAATGTTGACTGCAGACTTCTGTTCCACGGCTATTCGACTACACCTGATCTTGCAAATCAATGGGACATGTCAAAATCAAGATTTCTTTTTAGGTCACACACATCCTATAGATGAAAATACACAAATGTTGCTTTTGTGTAAGAAAAACAGGCCTCTGACTCCTACACACATGTATGTATTTTTTGTACATACTGCCTTCCCAGGTACAGTGCAGCAGGTTGAGAGCTCCCTCTGCTCGTTTCCAGTGCTGCAGGTGGAAAAACGCATAGGCTACTGCTTCACTGTCGCCTCTCTTCAGAATGTGCTCTGGAGGCAGGATCAGACTCTTCATCTCTAAAAGATACTGCAGACACAAATGCAGGTGAAAGTGTTAATGCACCCTGAGGAAATGCTCTTAGCACTGCTTTTCAGTGTGGCTCTGTGTTTGCAGAGATTGTGTGTTCTGTGTGCATGTGTATCCGAGCATATCCCCTAGCTCTAGGCCCCTGCAGTGTATGGTGCAGAGGGACAGGACAGTGGGATTAAATGGGTTTAGCTGCAGGGTAACCTTTCCAAACTTCCCAGTCTGTGACCACAGAACAGTGTTGTGGGACTCCAGTGAGCAACGAACTCATTCGCTCCGCTGGGAATAACCCTCTCAAATTCTTAAATGCCTCTTTTTATGGCTCTAGTGTGCCCATCTGCCCTAGCTTGGTGCTTACTACTGGCATTAGACTGGCAGCTGTCCTTGGAGGCATCCCCTGGCACACACACACACCCTTGGTTCTTTGAAGTGGGGATAGGATGTCAGTGCTGGTGCCTTTTATGTGGGGGTTTCTCCTAAGCCAGAGTTTCTCAGCTAAGCCTCTGTCTGAATCTCATTCTACTTTACAACCCTTTCACTTGGCCAAATCAGCGAGCTTGCACTTTATGGCCAATGTCCAGCGACAGGCAGTCAGGTTTGTAATATGCAAGCGGAGTATTCCTGATGAACTCTTACGGAAACCTGTGTTACTGTATCATGACAATAGTCCTTCAATAGTCTAAACCTATTTTACAAGTGACGATTCGATCATGAAATTGTGTACATGCATGTGTCACATAGTAAATGTTACAGCTGGCCATGCATACAGGCACCCTGGAACATGAAAGCCCAGGTGTGTGCATGTATGTGTGTGGGGTGGTATTCATCTCAGACAGGTGCACTTTGTAGTCATATCTAGTGTGTTTAGGTCTGGATGATGTAGGTGTGGGTGTGTGTATGTAGTGTTGAGGACGGGCAAGTTGGAGCCAAGTACAGGGAGAAAGAGAACATGAGGGCTTCTGAGCAGTTAACTGTCTTGAAAGGCGGCAACTTTAAAGCAGCAAAACAAAAACAAGGAGGATTGATTTCTGCACTAAACAATGTTTTGGCCATTTTTTTTTAATGTAAAACGCTTAGCTACATGTTTATTCTCTGTAGTCTTCCTGTGCGCATCAAGCTCAACTCATCACAGAGCAACAGGGGCACATATCGACCACACAATGCAACAGCAGCACCCAGTGGCATTCAGTGAACTATGTCTAGCCTTAGCCATGCTCTCAGACACAGCAATCTTGTGTGTGTATTCTCTGGAATGTGGTATGGGAACTTAATTTGACAAAACTGGCTTTTTCAAACTGTTAAAATACAATCTGAGTAAAATACAATCTAGAATATGCTATTAGAGGAAAAAACGTGCAAATGTTCCAATGTTATATGGCAACACAGTTCTGCAAGTCTTATTATGAAAATAATTACCTTGTTGTATTTAAGTAACTTTTTACCTTGATTTTAGGTAATGTCAATTATTTCATTAGAATGCAAACTAAAAAGTTAAAACAATTCTACAGCAAAAAAAAGGAACCATACTTTTCATTATAATTGCTTTACATAATAACTCAAATAACAATAATAATTATTATAATATAAAATGGTTTTAGAATGTAGTTCCTCCCCGTAGGCTTTCAAAATTTAATTTAAAATAATACTTAATAGAATATTCCAAAAACAAAAATATTTGACAGATGCCCTATTCACTGGAAACACTGCAAAAATCTTTGTAAAATACAGCATCTCAGTGCATCTTAGTCCTGAAAAGCCAAAGCCTTGGTCATTTTTTAGCAAAAAAATGGTGTAGCTGGCGGCCAGGCAGCTAGAAATTAGGGAGCGGCCCCTGTGATCACAAGGTCGTGGGTTTGAATCCCAGAACAGCTAGTGGCACCAGGGGAACTCTTGAGCACTGCTCCCGTTGTGGGCAACCCACTGCTTCACTTGGTGAATGGGTTAAAAGCAACGAAGGAATTTCACATTGTTCACACTGTGTGCTGTGGTGTGTTCAGGCAGGACTATAAGGAACTTAACTTTACAACTGACCACATCAACTGAATTTGGTGTGTTAGAAGTGAAAAATTACCAAGAGGTTTAGACTATACAGATGTTAAATATGTCTAACCTTTGGTACATGTGGGTTGAACTCCACAGCTCTGTGTATGGCCTCCACTGCATTCATTTCTGCAGTGCTAAGACCTCGTCTAGAGGCTGCTTCAGGCGAAAACCTAAAGAGAAAAAGCAAATGAACACTCAGTTACTCTCTACACTTTGCCTGGTTTTCTTAATGTTACTGATGGACAAAGTACATTTAATTGCACAGTATTCACACACCATAGATATAGTCAAGGCTTACTTGTCTGACACCGCCCGTGCTTTGAGTAAGGCAGATGTGTAGCATATAGTGGCAGATTTTGGCAAGCTGATATCTGTAAGCAGAGAAGACACTTACCTCTTCATGCAACATGAAAATCAACCGTTCATCTTTATGCTGTTAAACCATCTGCATCACTGGAGAAATTGGTCTTAAGAATGTATATTTCTTCATCTCACCATCATATTTTGCTAATACTGCTTGTACATCAGCATAGGCCTGTAGTTCCAACAGTGCTTCCAGAAGATTTTCATGGATATTTAGCATTCCAAGTAAGGGGAATTCTTTCATTAACTACGGGTGACAAAGACATAAGAGAAAAATTTTAGTCATAAAAGAACAGGATAAAGAAGTTTCAGAAAACCAAAAGCATACAGGTAGTATCAGAAGGATTTCAGTAATACAATAGAAACAAAAACCAACAAAAACAATGCTAAATACAGTAACCCCCCGCTTATACGCGTTTCAGCAGTTGCGGCTTCAGTCTATCGCGGATTTGTTTTTTGAGAGCTGAACAAAGAATTCTGCACATTCGAGAAAACTGCAGATATCCTCCGCATTTTTTTGCTTTTGTGACGCCATGCGGACGAGGCCCAGGCGTTATAGTTTTTTTTTTTTTCATGGCAATACGTAACTTTTCTTGCACTTTGTGCTAAATTATCAATAAATAATATAATTTTGCATATAAAATATATCTATAAATGTTTTGGTCCTGTCCAGAGAACACAAAGAAAGTGCGTCTTGCTTTGGTGAAATACTGCTGTACTCGGAGACGGGAGGTTTGAAAATAGCCAATAAAGGTATTTATTTCTCCTTGCTGCTGATTGGCTGCTACCCTGTGATGCATCTCTCGCAGCGGCAGTCCAGAATTTGCCCTGTGGATCGTCAAGTGTTCTTGTGTTTTTCATTTTGTTCTGCTTAAAGCCCTGTATTGTTATTACTATAAATAAATGTATTACTCTATTTACATTACACAAAATAAAACACACATGCACGAATTACAGTACAGTCTATTCAGTACAGTCTATTCAGGGGGTAACATCAGTATTTACATTCTAGCACTGCGGGAGTTCAGTGTAAACTGTACAGTACGTATAGGGTCATGTATTAAGCTGAGATTAAAATAAAATTAAAGTGTTTTGGGAGCATATTTGGGGGCATTATTAGGGTTTACACTATAAAAATAGGGTTTTTTTTGGCATTTTTTTTTTCCACATCAGAAATTCGCCGCATGCATATAAAATATACAATCATCAAGAAAAAAAGAAAAATCTCTTAGGTAAAAGGCATGTTGGTCTTACATCTCTCATCATTTTTACGGCCTCTTTAATACGGCCCAGTTTACGGGCACACATAGCCAGCCTGCGTTTGATGTACACCAGAAGATTTGTGTCTTTGCCCGCTGAGGAAACAAATAACATAACCGTTACTAAGATGATTGTGCGAGCGTGAGTGGGTGTGTAATTGTTTATGTGTAATCGGTCAGAGAGCCAGACGTACCAAATTTTAGTGCTTGTTTGAATAGCCGTTCAGCTTCTATAATAGTAGTGGCTTCCTCTTCAGCCAGAAGCACATATGCTGCAGCACATCTGAAAACACACATTAAAAATATTAATGTCCAGAAATACACAAAATGTAATGACCAACATATAACCAATGCCAGGATAAAAAGCTGATTGTGCTGAGGATCCACAGGTCACCACTGAGATTTCCTCTGGCAAAAATCTCTCAACTGCAATGTTGTACATTTAAGAATTTGAGAAGTCAAAACAAACTTTAAAGAACATATGTGCAGCAAAAACCTCTATCACAATGGTCCAGAATGACTTTAGCTGCAGTAGGTAACACACTCCTAAATCCTAAAACTGTCACTATGTCCACACAGCAGTACATTGTACAGATCATCTTAAAAAAAACCCTCCTCTGGCTGCATTGTGAGAATCAACCGCACTCAAATCAAAACAGGCACTGCCGGCAGCTCCACTTCCCCCTGTGCATGCTCTCACTTGGAAAGGACCCACAACACATTTCTGCTTGACCAAGTTTCAAACTAAAATACAGCCAGGCAAAAGTCACTCTCAAGCATGTTATATGTAGCTGCATGGAGTTTAGCTCCTGTTTCATTCATGGGAAAATATCTATACTGTGAGCACCACAGCCTCTGTGCGGAGGGGCTTTGGAAGCAGGGCTGGAATGCAGCAGAGTGTAAATGAGGAAGTTGGATTTCAAACCAAGTCAATTCAATCTAACAGACTTTTGTTTAACTTAGGAAGAATTTTACTCTGCTCATAAAGTTACTGTTTTGAGGTAGATGTTCTTTTACAACTGCAACTAAGGAAATCTGAAATACAATGTTTGAAATTTTATTTTAAAGTCATGGCCACACTCTTCATTGCACAACTTTACAGCTCCCACACCACTCACAATTTATTATGTGGTCAAAACAACCTAATTTTAAACCAACACTGCAGACCTATATGAGCCTGGCAGATACGGTGCCAACTGTCTCCTTTTCTCACTCACCTGCTTAATTAATTGCAAATAATCTCAGTTCACATTTACATGAAGTAAATTCTTCGCATAAAAAATCCTGTTACAATACATTAACTCTCTTTTTTGCTCTGTCTTCTTCTGAGTTTGCTGTCAGCAGCCTGCCTGCCTGCTTGCTTTCATCAATGTCCCGTTTCTTTAATAGAGCCAGTACAATGGGTATTCAAAAAGAACCTCTTACAGCTCTTACTGTAACTACTACAGTTGAAGTTAATGAGTCATGAGTAGTGAATGAATTTGATCTTTTCTGACAATATTTATACTGCATCGAAGAATGGGGGTCATCCACATCTAACTCTTCACATTACATGTCCAAAGGACACCCCTTATACAGAATTCACTTAAACTTTATGGTTCATCTGTTGTCCCATGTCAAGGCATAGCTTTACTATAGGGCTGTAAAGCCCCCCCCAACACTTGGCTGTAAAGTAGGAACTGCATTGTGAAGAAATGGTGCACCAACCAATACCTTTAATATGAGTTGGGACTAATCATCCAACATAACAAAACCAACTAAATTTACAAACAGACATTAAGTGAAAATGCAGTCTATACAACAATAAGAGGTTAAAAGGGGAGTCACTCACTCCTGGTTGAGATCAATTGCTTGATGAGCAGCCCTTATACGAGCTTGAGGATTCCTTTCTCT
Source organism: Brachypetersius altus (assembly GCA_037974465.1). NCBI lineage: Eukaryota > Metazoa > Chordata > Actinopteri > Characiformes > Alestidae > Brachypetersius > Brachypetersius altus. Next base: position 18,279,489 of record JBBPDB010000108.1, on the reverse strand, counting down.
CCAAGCTTTCTGCATTACTGTTAGACACAAACGCAAACACACACTGACCAAGAGTAAAGCTTACATAACATTCCCATGGAAATGTCTTTTACAGCTTTTTAAGCTGTGAGCTATGAAACTGACCAGTGTCTTCTGGTTTAAGTTGCTGTGTGTCACATGTAAAGAAGGTCTGGTGATCTTGTGCTGACAGATTCATGTCGTAGTAAGTCAGAGGTTCTTTACCAGTCACCCATGTGTATCTGGAGAAGAAAGAACCAAAAAGAGAAGAATGATGAAAGTGGCCAAGGACTTGTGTGTCATATTTCACATGTCACAAAAAATTTTCACTGGATGACAATTAATGACACTGCTATAGGGGAAACAATACCTGCTGTACTCTGCACCTCGGAAAAGATTCAGAGGGTTCCTCCATACTTTACATTCTGAGAAAAGATGCATTCCATTTAGTGAACAGCCGAGTAAAGAATAAACAAAGAGAACACAAAATGTTCAATAAATGTACAAGTATACCCATCAGCTTAATATTAAATCCAACTGCCTAACTTTGTGACCGCTTGGGGACGGCCCTTTCCTACTACAGCATAACTGTGTCCTTGTGCATAACACAACATCCATAAAGTCACCGTTTCATGAGTTTGGTGTGAAAAATCTCTAGTGGCCTGTACAGCCCTGAACTCATCCCAACTGAATGCCCTGATCTCACAAATACTCTTTTGACTGGGGACAAACTTCCATAAGCACACAGCAAAATTTTGTGAACATTATGCATAGAAAAGTGGAGGTTGCAAAAAGAAGAGCAACTGCATTTTAATTTTGGACTGGGATGTCCACGAAGCTTGTGCATCCGCGCACTTTTAGCTGCATATACACAAATATTACACAGTCAAAAAATAAGAACATTTTAGATTAAGCTAGATTTTAGAATGCTAAAATCATCAAACAGCAATGCTGTGAATGGTAGGTAACCTGTGTATTCTTCATACACATAAAACCAGACAAAGCTAAGCCAGATCTTTAGGTCAGGGGCAGGAATTTGCTGAGAGTGTAAAGAGCAGTCCACAATTGTGCTTTATGGTTGGTGTTAGGAAACACTGCAGTAGGTTTTGCATGCTTACCTGAAACGCTGGGTCTTTGTTCCACTTCTCCATTGGCTGAGGAGAACAGACCAGCAGAACTGTTGTTCTCCACGCCCCCAAGAAGAGGACGCAAGTGACTGACAGAAACCTGCTCGATGAAGGAAGTTCCATACTTTCTGAAGTACCACCATTCAAATATCTGATAGGGAGAAAAGTGCCATGTTCAACTTTTTAAACTTCACTGGCAGCACTGTATCCCTGCTTTTACTTAATAAAAACTTACCAGTATAAGGCCAGAGATGAGGGAGGAGGTTCCAGTGAGTGCAACATAGAATTTAGGAGTGAGAGTGTTTAAAAACATGGATGCTGTTGGAAAAAGAAAATAATCAGTTCCACATTACATGACCAGCCTGCAGACATAAAAGACTCCCTGAAGACTGGTGACAGGTCCACACAGGTGTATGAGAACAGAGCAAGCAATTCACATTGAGGCATTCATCCGGAATGAGCTGAAAGGTAATATAAATGCGCCCTGGCTCTCTTTCAACCCCTGAATCTGTGGTTTCAGATAAAGAGCTCCTCTAACCCACTGAAGCTGTGGTTTTAGGATAAGGAGCTCCTCCAATATGCACAACTATGAGTGACAGCTCCAGAGCCCCAAGACTGTCAGCTTAAGGAATGAGCTAAAAACTAACAATAGCAGTTATAACTCAATAGAACTGCCAGGTCAGATTAAATAAAAGTAGCTGTGACCAGTCAGCTGGGGAAAAAGTGAGTAAAGGACTGTGTGTGAAAACAAATAACAGAAAACTTTGTTAGCAGCTAGGCTAGTTAGCTCAATGAGAGACGCTCTATTTGAAGACCTTACCGGCTGTGACGGACTCCTGGAGCTTCAGAGGACTTCTCAGCACGTAGATCATAGTCAGGACCATGGCGAACCAAACTGCACACACGTAGGTCCACGACCAAGACAACCAGGACTTTAGTTTCTCTGCAAATCCGTGAGATTGTGGGTTACTGCTGTTATCGTCCGCCATTTTTCCCCGGACGATTATAAACACAGGAGCCGTGGGAGGCTGGAGGCTGGAGGCTGTATTAGCAGCACTTCACCACAGGGAGGCGTCCAACACACACCTTTCCCCAACCCACACTATATGGACAAAAATATTGGGACACAGCTGACACCCGGAGTTGGGCTAGACCCTTTACTTCCAGGGCCATCCTTAATGCTTCAGTATACCAAACCATTTTGGACAACACCATGTTTTGAGGAACACGGTGGACACAGTGTTTTGAGGAAGGCCCGTTTTTCTATTGCAGCATGACTGTGCTGCTCCAGTGCACAAATAAAGGTCCATAAAGACAAGGTTGGACGAGTTCGATGTGGGATAACTTGACTGACCTGCACAGAGCCCTGACCACACCACCATCCAACACCTCTGGGCTGAACTGGAACTGAGACTGCGAGCCAGGCCTTCTTATCCAACATCTGTGTCTGACCTAAAAATGCCCTACACAATGAATTGGCTCAAATTCCCATATTTACTCCAAAATCTTGGGGAAAGCTTTCCAAGAAGAGTCGAAGCTGTTCGAAGAGCAAAGGGGGGGACCAACACCATATTAAGTCTATGTATATCAATGCAATGTCAACAGGGACCTGTTGGTGTACTGGTTAGGCATCTCGACAGTTGTCAAAATTAATTCTTTGATTTCTTTACAAATGTGTTAATAAAAACAGACGATTGCCCATATAAGAAAAAAAAAGTAGCAAATGTTTAAATTATGATATTAAAATATGTTACATCGTGGTATATTTGGGTAAAGGAAGACTTCTTTGGGAACTATTTTGCCATATAATATCTTGCAAAGTACCCCTCTGAATGGATAAAAGAGCTGTAGACCAGCATGTTCATATGTATTTTATATAACTTTGCATAGCAAATTCTAGATGCAGAATAATAGTACTCCATAACAAACATGGCTTAACTGAACTGTGCAGAAAACCAACGAAATCCCCCATGAACAAACCCCAAAATAAGCATAACTTCATTCGTAGTTAGTTGTGGCAAATTCTTTATTCCTCTGGAATCATATTTGTTCATACACTTTGTAAAAAATAGTAATAAATGCTTGGGAAGGAGGCAGAGATCAAGAGTAAACTTTGTTTGACTGCATAAAATAACCAGTTTTATACACAAGGGGGGGGGGGGCATGTTCTAACCATTTCCAATCAGATACACTGGGACGTTAAACTCAGTAAACCAAACTGTAGACTAACAGGGTGCTTACTTTGGCAAAACCTCTATCAGCAAATGACCTTCACACAATACCACCTGACAAGCACTATTTTCAGGAGACCCACAACTATTGTGCCAACCACACAAGGTGGCATGAAATAGGTACTGAAACGGGCCAAAAAAAATCTTTTTAGAGAACCGTATACATACTTGACTATTCTACTAAAGCGCAACTCAGTAACTGGAGTGTTACTTGAAATATTAATTTTGCAACAGCAGTGATGTATATGCATCAAGCATAATGTGCATATGTGGTTATGTGGTCTGCACTTTCAGGGTTTTCTGGACAGGGTTTACATCACAGTATTAAACAAACTGAAAAGTTAACATTGAACATTGTTCAGATTTGTATAACTCACTCTTATTTAGCAACATTATTCTACTATCATACAATAGTACATGAACAGCAACCACTCAAAGACTTGGCACAAACTAGGATTATGGCAATGTGATAGCAGAGGCTATTTATCTTTTTTTTTTTTTTTTTAAAAAAAAGGTTTGATGCAAATAATTTCAGAGTTGACGAAGGATTAAGATACAAGTCTGCATAGGCACAATCTTGCCCTCACATACATAGCGGTCATCAAAAGAATCCAGATGTAAATTATGAGCTCATGTCAATTTTATTTGGCGACGGCAGATTTAATCTGTTGATTTTATTTGGCTTGAAATGTGAGTAGTACTAGCCTGAGCAGTAATCACCACAAAGCTTTTGTGGTCAAAGAGGTGCTTCAGTCTGTCTATGGGGTAAAAAAACCCCCAGAAATTCAAGTTCATTTGAAAAGCTCTGGAATTTTGGGTTAAAATTTTTAAAAATCTAAATCATATGCTACATCACATGTATGTTTAAAAAAAGATTAACAGAGTTTAAGCGGTGTCCAGAAAATACCCTCAGAGCGTGACGTGCATAAGGGGAGTCAGTCAAGAGGGAGAAAGACAAAAATGCAAGGCGGTGGGGTTGGGCGGTGGGCAAAATTTCTGACCCTGTGCACTGGTGTTGCAGGAGGTATTTGTTCAACAGCAAGGACAGTTGCTAAACCCATCAGAACAAGCTCATAGCCTTGCGCTGATACAGAAAAGGAGGCAGTCTGTTTAGCTGAGGTTGAACCTTGGCTTTTATAAAATAAAAAAAAGAAAACAAAAAAGATCATTTCTTAGCACACTTCTCATTGGAACTTGTGCTGTAAGCCTGTCGCTAGCCTCAAGCTCAGGCCCGGGCCCCTCTCAGTTCGTTCTTGGCTTGTAACGCAAGCAGAGGGTTGGCATGCCGGGTCAGGTCTAAGCGTTCTGCATCTCTTTGCCGATCTTGTAGCTGAGGATCTTGTTCCAATCAATTTTGGTGCGAGTGACGGGAAGCTGCCGGCGTAAGGCTTTAAAAGTGGTGTCCGACATGGTCTGGTAGTTCTCACTGATGGCCGTCTGGGGGGCAAAGAAAGTTTGTTTTTACTGTTTACGGACAGCAGATGCTGGTTTAGGTCTCCTTAATTGTTATCCAACTTATATGAAATATTAGGATTAATATTATATGATAAGGGATCAATCAGCAATATATTTAAGCTCAATTCAATTAACTGAAATTCAATAAAGTAATTATTAAAATAAGTCATATACCTGGTATTCATTTTCTGCATTTTCAATAATCTTGACAAACTCATCAGCAGTCTGCTTTGCATTCTGTTGAAACATTGAAGAAAGTGAGGACAAAAGCATGTTAAAACAGGAAAGAAAAAAAACAAAGTTTTTAAAAGGAAAACCTGTATTTTTGCTGGGCCAAACTGAGTGTGGGGCCTGGAGGCAGTTTAAGAACTAATTACACTGAAAAAGTGTAAGTGTGAAGTTAAGCATACTGTGGGACACCACCAGCCTGCTCCAGCCGATCTCCAAAAGTTCACAAATGCTCTCTTCTAAGCTGAAGGTCTGTTTTAACTTATCTGGGTTGAACACCAGCCTCTATTTCTGAGAGACTCTTGTTGGTCATAACTCCAGTGCTATTTTCAGTATATCAGACAATGTAATTTCATCAAAGATGTATAGAAAACCATCATCTAATGGCATAAAACTGAGACTTTAGAATCAATGTTTTTTCAAGACCTGTGAAAAATTGTATCCAATTATTTCACCTTATCTTCAGACAGCAATTTGAAACCATTCCTTATAACCATCCAGTGGTTGTAACTCACAGAAACGACAATAGAGTCTTGAATGTCCTTGTGGCTGACCAGCTGCACATTGCCGTCTTCATAATAATGGACCTGGACTTTCAGCACCCCCACCACCTGAGCCGTAGCCTGAGACACGCTGAACTTCCACTCTGACCGACAGCGACCATTCCTGCAAGTAGCAGAAGCCAGACACAGTGCTCAGAAGAATGGGCCAACACTCCATTTATGACTACGTCATGCAACTTAGTAGAGTCACAAAATACAGATGCCTGCTGAAAGCTATTTCTGTTTACATTTAAAAAAAAATGGATATATGGATATATATGGAAATATGGATATAGGTTTTAACAACATATAGTTTATCAAAAGTCTTGTACAGAACAAGTTAACCCTCTTAGTATCTAAGGATCACCCTGCATTTAGCAATGTAACATATCGTATACACAAACAGAACACGGCAAGAACAAACAGAACAAAAGACGGCAATTGGTTACGCGTTTCGCAGACTGAGACGTAAGATGCGACCCAAAAAACCAAAATGATCTTACCAGAAGTTTTTGGGTTGAAACTGATGTCCTTCAAGGCAGGCAATGATTGTTTGCTGGCCATCAATAGTTTTCCCATAAACCTACAGGAAACAAGACAGAGACATGACCTACCCCAGCAGTGGCTTTCAACAGGTCATGAGAAACATTCAAAGCCAGAGGAAAAGGATGGAAATGTTAACCACACTGAGGCAGAAAGTGGGGGGGGGGGATCTAGATACTTTATTACCACACAGTTTCGAGAAATGTTTTTTGGGGTGCTCTAAACAGGGTGCAGAGAAAAAAGATCTGGGAGTTATTTAGCTTAGATGAAGAAGAAAGTTCACTAAAGTTCACTCACTGTGCACACTCCGGTGGGGTAGTGGTCCTTAATGTAGGCCCTCAGTGCTGTGTCACATGCCTCCCTCCAAGGCTCTAAAGCTGCCTCACCCTCATGAGGCTGTATCTCGCTTGCTTCTTTCCTCAGATGATCAAACTTAAATGACAGCTTGTTTCGTGGGTCAAAGAAACGGCCATTTCCCAAGTCTCCATGCTCTGTGATCAACACCTACATTTTTGAAGGGACTTGTCAGTTCACTACCAATAGCAACAACTCAGAAAAAATATCAAATTTAAATAACTTCCCCACTACCCCAAATGTAGTTGATAGGTAAAAAAAAAAATAGTATCCAAAGTTTTCTTTTTTTAGTTTTGCATTGAAGCTACCAAGTTATTGTAGCCCATGAATAAAGGCAGCTTCTATCCCAGGACTGTTTGGGATGGGAGGAAAATGTATATTTTAAGTAGTAAATCGAGTCTATTCACAACAAACCCAATTTTATAAATAAGTCCATGTTTTAATAGACTAAATTAAGAACAAAGGAAAAAGGAAGTTTGGATTAAGTCATGACATGTATTTTTGCTGGCATGCGCAATCGTATCGAGTCTGTCCTTCAACCAGTATGAATGTGTGAATTACCTGATCTTCTTTTAGCTTGGTTGGGGTAAACTGATCCATGTTATACTGGGCAAAGGCACTATATCAGAGAGGAATACACATTAGGATCTCTTACTAGAAACAAATTACACAAACTTTTAAAACCTGACTTTAATTAAAGAGTGAAGTTAATGCATGAGAACATTTCCCACACCATATCATGATATTACCATATAAAAGAGGAAGCAAGTAAACTTTAGCTCTCCAGGGGGACAGAAGTAACCTTTGACAAAGTCTCTAAACAAAGAGTACAACTACAATGTACTTTATCTGAAGCAGTCACTATAGCACTGAAGAGACATTTTCTTCTAAGAACAGCATGTGGACCTTAACTGGGTTGACCTGCAAAGAGCACAACGGATTTCACTAAATGCACCTTGAAGGAGACTCCTGTGCCAGCAGTGAATCAACTACTCTGTTGCAAGAAGTTGCAGTTGTGGAGCACAGGCAGGTTATGACAGAGAATACACTTAAGGCGATGTAATGGAATAATATAAAGTGAAATACTCACTGAGCTGCCCCTTCCCTGAGCAGATTGTCATTGTTGAGCAGTAACCGCACATCTGAAACCGCATAAGAGCATTTTTAGTTTCGGCTATGATTCGGATACTTTTCGAGCAATGCATCATTGTTTTGGTGCATTGCTCAAAAAGTATCCGTTCCAGTCCTGATACCTCATTTACTCAAAATGCAAGGAAGTCGTAGGCTGAGATAGGTTAGTTGGGTATAATCACTGTTCCATATGCTTTGGGTAATCACATACACATTCTTTCCAATGTGGTTAAAAGTACCTACCATTAAATACTTCATTGAACTCTCCTGGAGGAGCATGGATGACAAAATTGGCTCCAATACGGACCTGTGCGAATGACACAGAAAAAGAGAGAGGGGCGCAATTTATTGTCCAATGAAGTTACTCAAACACTTCGAGACTTCAAAAAAGTCAAACATTCATGATTTGCTGTTCTAACTAGGTCACAGTGGGGAGAATCTGGAAACCCCGCAGGTTGACTGGTCTGACAGTGAGACATGATAGACAGTGTACAGTTCTATGGCCCACTCCTTAGAAGGCCCAGGGCTTTTCTTAGCCGTGCTCATGTAAGATGAGGGGCCCACAACACAACACTTCTCTCCCCTCTGGCACCAACGCTAGAGAAAGCACAGCTTACAGGGAGCGGCCTCAATGTGGCTCCTTTCCAAAGGTCTGCAGGAGCAGTCCTGTCTCCCTTGTCTTTGAGATTTTATGTCATGGTAAAATGTTCGGTGACAATCATTTGCAATTAAAAATGCATTTGACTTTTTTTTCTATATGTGCAGTCTAGAAATAAAACTGGTCAAATTGGTAGATTACCGGTGAACATTTGGTAGCTCTTAACTAGATAACTAGACAAATAAACAAACATTATACACTGCTGCCCTCAGCAGTCAAAAGTTATGATGAAGTTTTGGCGTTTCCATAGGATTCATGTCTCAAAACAAATGACCATGAAAGCCAACAACTGTTTAAAGTAACTGTGCTCTGCTCAAATAACCGTAATAAGCTCAAAAATTGTGATCACGCAATTACGTAAAGTAATAGTGATGGTCTTATCCAAAATCAAGTTTTACGAACACTCCCATTACAACACAAACAAAAGATGAAAAAATGCCTCCAGTCAGAGCAAAACACAGGATATGCTAGAAAATACCTCCGTCTTTATGTGGTTAAATTTTCTTTCACACATTCAACAAATTAAAGGACACATCAAGGGTTCACGACTATGTGTTATGTACTGCAAGACATATTGCTTTCACGAAATGCGTGACAATAAGTTTTTTCGTGTACGATGTGCAGCTCTGGCGGCCTGCAAGTGCAACACATACTCGGTGAATGCAAGTGAGAAAACAATGTTGTTCCAAACCACAGACATTTTGAGAAACTACTGTGCTCTTATAATACAGTGACTGGCACTTCTACATAGTTTCACTGTTCTAATGGTGTGGCAGTCTGGTTACTGCCACAATTGAATGACAATCATGAACATAAATCATGAGGGACTCTAACTTTAAATGGTTACACCAACCAATAAAGTCCATCAAGATAAGCTTACTGCCTGGATTTTACTAGTCTAGTTACCATGGTTGTGAATTTGTTTCATACTTAATCAGGCACTGAACAACAATGCTTTCTTTGCTGTTCATACTATCAGTTTACTCCCTTTTTTGAAGAAGAGGAAGGAAGTCAGCAGTGCACAGCACAAGCCAAGGGCACTTACTTCCGTGAGGCAGTAAAACAGACTTGTTTCAAGTAGCGTGGCACACCTAAAGTACTTACTTCAACTAAAAATCCCCTTCCAAACCATCTTAAGTATGTGCAAAACTCACCAGCTCAGGTTCTCACTTTTACTAAAATGTCTAAAGTTCCCCTCGCCTCCATAATCATCATTGGCCCATTTAATGCCGTATTCAGTACAAGCTGTTTCTCATTACTATTAAAGCTCTACCCCACCCTATCTCACTGAATTACACCCACCCATACACTCCCATCTGCTCAGTATGTTCCCCGGAAACCAGCTTATTCCAAACCAAATGACTGATTTGTCCTCTTCCTGTTTCCCATTTTCTGTGACTGTGATGCTACTGTTTGTCTGCTTTAAGTTTGACATACCTATAAAGCCTATAAAGTGACCTTGGATTTTGGAAAGATGCTATGTAAATAGGAGCTATTATTTTGTGTAATGGTCTATGTCATATTTGCTTATTACAACGTTACAACTGAATGAAATTGTATTTACATCCTCTCCTACTTTCAGCTGCTCCCAATTAGAACAGATTAGATTAGAAGAAGTAGTAACTGTATTTACATCAATACTGAAAATCAGAGAGAGAGAATGAGGACTACACCTTGTGGCCTAGGCAAATCAGGGCAATGCTCAAAAAGGGAGTAATTGCAGTGTGGAGTTCAGAGGGCTCTCAGAGGCAAAGCATATCTGAAATACCACTGCCTTCCGTCTACTGGTCTCTACATGATGATTCTAACCACATGACTCTTGCAAGCTGTGCAGAGAGATGTGGGATGTCCAAGCCCGGAAGAGCGGCTCGGTTGCAGCAGAGTTTAGACAGAGGGCGGAGGGAGAAATCACTGGAAGAGCCAAGTGCTTGCACCAGCACGCCCAGTCAGGGCTGGGCTGGGTCAATGAGAGCCAGCTGAGAATACAAACAAGGCACAGGCGCCTGAGAAACAGCCACTCTGACGACGTACTAAAAAACAGCACAAAATTAGTCCAGTGGACTGATACGTGCCCTCACTCTTCTAATGCCTACTTCAGTCAACTGCTAATTTTTCCATTTACCGAAGGCAGAAAACACTAATGCGTTGCCTTTTATGGCAGCAAGAAAAAAGTTGCCTCTTCTGTGCATTCCCTGTTAATACCACAAAGTTAATCAGTCCTAATCACAAGGACAACAACCCAAGACAGCAATAGGAAGCGTGCTATTAAAACATGGTATCCTGTAATGTGCAACACACTGAATTGAAGTACACTGATAGAATGTTCACAAGAGTGAACATTTTACGGCATTTATTTATTTATTTTTTATTGTATTAACACAGCCACTTTCATAAACCATTTGCATGACTGATCTGCTGGTAGAGCATACTAAATTCCTACACACAGCAATGTTACAATAATGTTCTTGTTGTGTTGCATTATTGTTTATTATAAATGAATTCAAAACAATTCATTATCGTATTATCTTTCCTTTTTTCTAGTTGTACTGAGCATGCCAAAAGAACTTCCCTCAGGACGAATAAACCTTAAAAGCTTAAAGAATATGATAAACACAAAATCTGTTCCACCACACAACACAACACAGCCAACACACCCTAACTTACCCCAGCCCAGGCAGTTAGATAGCTAAACCAGTTGGGGACCACTTTAAATCAGTTCCGGTTCGTAAAACACGACATTTAAACAAAAAATAACAGACGTGGGGTTTGGAAAAAAATGAGTATATTGCAGTAAACATGCTAAACTCTGTTCTCAGGTTACCATCCGACTGTTAACAGACTTATCAAGCTCTTTTTCACAGCTCTGAGAAAAACATTCCGAAACATGACAAACACACTAAACAAATGCATCAAAAGGCAATCGAAATAAACTGTCTACAAAGTCAGAGAAGAGGAAAATAAGTTAAAAATCTGTAAATCTTTGCCCATACCCTCTCTTCATCAGAGATCTGTTCCTCAAAGTCCGCCATCTTGGCTCCACTGGACCAGCCCTGTCAAACTGCATCACGGGAAAGTGACGATTGATGTCAATATTTTTAATATATACTTTCATTAAAACTGGCATCATAAATATAAAAATGAAATATATATATATATATCGAATATACAAGCGAAACTGATGTGTTTTAGTCATGCACTAGCTGCATAATCTCTCAAAAAGGTCAGTCAGTCTATTTATACCTTGAAATATACGAAATGGACAAAAGTATAGGGACAGCTCTTAATTCAGGTGGATCCTTACTTCCAGTTAAGTTCAGTCTACCGAGACATTTTCCAAATCTTTGTAGAGACAGTTTGGGGAAGAACCCTTCTCTATTCCAGCATGACTGTGCCCCAGTGTATAAAGCAAGCTCTATAAAGATATGGTTGGATGAATTCAGTGTGGAAGAACTTGACTGGCTCGCACAGAGCCCTGAACTCAACCCCATCCAACATCTTGTAGATTACATCCAAAATGTAGATTACGAGCGAGCCCTTCTAGTCTGACATCAGTGCATGAGCTCATAAATGCTCTAAATGGGGAAAAAATCCACAGAAACCCCAAAATCATGCGGAAAGCCTTCCAAGAACAGTGGAAGCTGTTATAGCTGCAAATGAAGGGACCGAACCCATAGGTCTATGTATTTGAATGCAATGCCATTAAAAGCCGTGTTGGTGTAATGGGCAAGCGTCCCAACACTTTTGTTCACATAGTGTCAATGCAGCATCATTTAAGAAAGTTCTGTAAGAAGCAAACATCAGCCTCGTCAACAGTTTCCCCAAACAAAAGGGCATCTTGTGACCGTCACTGATTGTGAAGGCTGTAAAAATACCTTTGTCAGTCCTCGTTTTGAAACGTGTGGTGAAAAAAGCAACTTATTTATAACAAACCTGATAGAAAGAATAAGGGCGCCACCCACAGGCCCAGGTCTATCAATCTTTTTCTATACAAAGTTTTCTCTTTGTGTTACGCGTGGGTTTTTAGACATTTTAGACAGAAACAATGTATGCCTTGAAGTTGTGGGTGAATTAGAACTAAGACTAGTCTTTCCATGTTATTAAATATTGAGGCATGACATGGGGACATGCACTGACTGAGAGCTTATGTAACGTCAACAGTCTTCAGGGAGTGTCTCAAATAATGCATCAGGGAATGTGGCGAAAAATGGGGAATCACTCTTTAGAGGCATTATGCACTGTACAAAGGGAATCTAAACGATCAAGCATGCGTAAATATCTCTGAAAATGAATTTCTCAGTTTTCTGAACTGTCTTTAGCTTATTTTTGTTGTTTTTGCTCTAATGTCTCTTGACCACAGTTTGTAACTTGGTGAGCGTCCCTTGGCCGGTCACGGCTTCCCCAGTATGTGAGCTGGTCACTGTCGTATAGTCTCCTCCACTTGATAACAGGAGCTCTCGTTTCTTCTCGGAGCAATGCCTTCACTCAGAGCAGCTTATGAAGTTGGACTGGACTTCCTAGAGTTCCTGGGGGAACGGAAATCCAAAACTGACAAGAAAGAGCTTCAAGACATTTACAACTTGGAGTTTAAAGGGTAAGCCAAATCCAGATAACCAAGAAACACTAGATAATCAAGTAGTGAAGAAGGTTTTCATTGTCATCTCGATCACATACACAGTACACAGTGAAACGAAACAACAATACAACATATACTGCAATCGACAATAGAAAACAATGTTTTGACAGGTACTACAGTCTAGCAGCCGAGAGTGGTGTGCAGAACAGAGTTGAACAGCAACTAGACTGCATTTCCGCAAAGAATTGCAAAGTGTGTTTGCTCAAATGCAGCAGTGTTCTAACTGTTCTTGTTCACCTGATGTTGACTAACGAGTCTCTCCGAATCACCAGCCCCATCCACACACATACTGTAAAACACTTTAAACTGCTTTGGTTTATAGTTCTCTCTCTATCTCTGCTAGAAGTTTGTTTAACATAATTTTGATGGCAGATTTCACTACCACAGTGTCCTCTCTCCCCTTATCTATTTTTTTTCAACATATTTCGGAGGTTTTACATGGTTTTAAATGTGGATTTTAAATCACACAGTATACTGTTTTTTTTTTGCTGCTCTCACTCTTAAAAGCTAGAGTGGGTGATCTCATCGTTTCAAAGTTCTACCCATTCATTTCTATGGGGCATTTTTTCAGCGGAAAAACGGGAATAACGAACGACAAGGCGTAGCATAAAGCTGTGAACAAGCACGCTATTCCAGATCGACCCCCTTTGGCTGCTGTATGATTGAGCAAACACCCTAATAAATACGATTGTGCAAATATAGCAACAACAGGACAGAGAACGTACAGTGTAATAAATATAAGCCTCTGTAGCGAAGTTTACAATCAAACTACTTGTCAACATGGAAAAAGTTCTGTTTTTCTGATTTGCAATAGACCAATGTGTATACCAAGTCTTACAGACAAAAGTATAGTTAGCTAATAGTTTATTATTTTATTATATTATTATATTATATTATATTATATTATAAGTGTTTTCTATTGTTGGAGCTCTTTTAGGAGTCATTTTGTGACTAACAATGATGACTAATGACCTCCTGACACTCCTAGTAACTGTGCATAAAAACTGGTGTGCTTTTTAAAAATATGATTTGGTTACTAGGGAAGGAACTGGGAAGCCAAATTTTTCTAGGTTGGTCTACGCCTTACAGCACTTCAACAAAGCCAGTATAAGGCATGGAAAAGTTATCCTGCATGCCAAGCCTCAGGTAGGTCAGCCACTCTCTCTCTCTCTCTCTCTCTCTCTCTCTCTCTCTCTCTGTTGATCTCTTTTTGTCTCTCTCTCTCTCTCTCTCTCTCTCTCTCCCTCTCTCTCTCTCTCATTCCTAGTTCAGTTAAATACAGTATTGCCAAATAAATCACACAAATGCAGTCAACGCAGAACCACCATTATAGGTTCAAGGTAATTTCTGCACAATTCAAAAGCTATTTTGTGGTACAGAGTGGTTTGATGTAAAATGAACTGTAGTGGAACCTACAGACTTGGGCTCCAAAATGACTGGTGAACCTCCACAAGTATTTAAAGTTTTTTTTTTTGTGATGTAATAATAGTAATATAATGGCTTTATCTCACAAATATCACAAAACAACAGGCAACATTATGTGAAATAACTTACTGCAAGGTGGCTTTTTAATGCTTCAGGCATCTGTTTTTTATCATCATCTCTGTGAAAATGTCTGATTCTGATTCCAAATAGTTTCTCTATAACATTGGGTTTCATTTTTAAGTTATTTAATCATAGAGAAATCATATAAAGATTAAAGCACATGCCCTAACAGCGTCTCTTTCTCTCTCTGTTTTGCAAATCTTCTTGTAGGTGCGTGTGTACTACTGTGACCAGTGGAGGCCAGTGCCTCCGTCAAAGCCAGGCTCAAAAGCTGATAATGGAGGTGCAGCAGCCCCAACCTCCTCTCGCTCATCTCCACTTACTGTTAACCCAGTCCTTACTCCAAAGAGAAAACTGGCCCAAAAAATCCTTCAAAGTCTCAGGGTAAACAGGTGTGGGCCTTTTATGATATTCCATTCAGCTGTCATGTTGCTTTAGCAAGCTAGATCACATTGTAAAATATCCTTTCACTTAGGGACACACACATTAGCTGAAACCTTCATTAGTTATCCCTGGTAAAATCAGTGTAGTGGAGAGCCATAGTCTTTTGCTTTATTGAAAGTAACTCTGGTAATGTAATGCTGGTGTTAGGTTTTTGGCATGTCTTTTCCTTTGCAGATCAGAGCTAATCTCTGATAAAGGAGGAATCAAAATCACATCAGTTCCTGAGAGCACGAATGGGAAAGTTGTGTTCAACATCGATCTCATGGATAAAGCGTATGTGGTGAAGTTCCACATAGCAAACGAGGGACAAAACTGCATTCACTTCAGCTTCTACACGGCCCTGCACAGAATGCGCTGCTTCACTTTAGTGGATGAGAGGAGAGTGAGCAGAGTTTGCCCTCTGCTTCTCTGCCCAGGTGAGGAGAGGAACAGTGAACGGTCTTGTACTCCACCAGTTGCATATGCAGATGAAAATAATGGTGTCATGTATTACAGTGATGTGCAGGTCTTTGACCTCTCAATCTCTCTCTTCAGTCATGCTAAAGCAGGAACAACTATAATACAAGGATTGGGAAACACCCAACTCAGACTTTTCCATGAAGTCTCTCTCACTAGTGCACATTAAAACAGACTAGCTGTTGGGAGTGGATACACACACCATGCACACACTCTTGTTGGCAGGGGAGGTGTGTGGTGGTGTGAATCAGCGCTTAGGCAGAAATTGTAACAGCTATTTTCACTATCTTTTAATTATGTCATTATATTGCTATTGTCTGTTTATGCTACACAGCACCCACATATGGAGAAATAGCTCTCCAGTGAATCTGTGCCCTCAGAGGCAGACTTCATTTCTCTCAAATGAAAATGTTACTGTTAATGATTTGTTCAGAATGACCGCGGTGCTAAAGAGCCATCAGACAGTTATTCCTGACCTCTAACTGAACTCAAAATGTATTGTTGATTGATCTGTTTAGTTGTAGTCAGTATTGACAAAAAGAAAAAAACACAAACCTCCACTGCCTTTTGGTCACAAATGCAGCTTTAATCATGTATTTACATATTGTTAGCATCTTTTGGCTTACATTATAATGATGATAATCTGCATAATTATTACAGCATTTGTCAATTTTTTGGTATTTTGCTAAAATATTTATAGCAACTTGCAGACCAGAGTAAAAATGTAGTGAAATTTAGGAAATATTGTAATAGGTAATAAAATCATATACTTTATTTATGTATCAGAAAATGCTTGACATTATGTTTCTTATTTTTTGTGTTCTATTATTAATATGTAGCGGATTTGACATCTTAGTAGTGTGATAACTTTGACTGTAGGTGTACTTCATCCAGTTGTACGTTTGCTTTACTGTGTGTTGCCTGCCATCTTCTGCTTTGTGAATTTGTACCCTTGGCATCATGAAATCTCTGAATTTGTTTCAGTTAGATTATTTTGGCATTGATCTTAATTACACACTAAAAAAATATAGGGAGGAAGTATTTACACAGTGATTAGTGGGGTTTAGTGGAGTTTAGAAACAGAATAAAACAATATTGGCCAAATAGGAATTCATAATATGCTGGAAATTGCTTTCGTAATTGGTTTTCACATGTTGAAATTGATGTGGTTGAATTGACACCTTCATATTACATACTTCATGCACTTTACATCCCTATAAAAGATACTAGTCACCTCTAAAGCTGCCTTTCACTACAGGGTATAAATATACATATTACACTGTTAACAATATATGAACTTGTTTTTCTCTCACATGCAGTGGTGCAAGTGGTTGTTCTGTTTAATGCAACAATTCCTGAATTGATCCATAATAATGAAAGTTTCTTGGTATCTGGCAGGTGAGAGTTATGTGGTGGAGGTGCATTACAGCATTCACCATTACGGACACTTCCCAGCCACCATGTACTTTGAGTTCTGCCCCGATTCAGAGCTCACAGTTCACAAACCATTCTGTATTGTGAGGGAACTGGAGGCAGTGGTCCAGACCCCGCTGGCTGCAGAGCTGGGCCCAGAGAGCCCCTACAGACCAAAGAAGGACAGGCGGTACCGCCCTGAGGACAGAGTAGTGGAGGAAGGTGTGCCCCCTGAGAGGTAAGAATGCTGTAATATCTGTATGGTCAGACCTTCAGTGCACAAGAATAAAAAGAGTAGGAATCAAACTATGTGTCTCTAGAACCTTTAGAATAGTGTGTTACATTTTTGAGAAATCCTCGTCACATTTGTGTTTCTACATAAAAGTGGAGATATTTTATTATGGATTGAATGTGATTAATGTAATGCTTTGAATTTTAGTCTTTTGCAGAAAGCAAAGGTATAATTCACATATTTTGTAATGTTTTTGTATTTTGACATGTTTATGTTTCGTCTTTTTCATGTCAAAACATGCAGAGAATGTTAGAAATATAAGCTCAAAGCTGCAGGTGATAAACTGCAATTCGTTATGTAACCAACCATGTAACTAAATAAATGCAAAAAGCTAGCAAAACCGCAGCCATTTGACTTAAAATCAGCTAAGCTGGCGGTAAGTTGGCAGTATCTAAGTGATACTGTCTTTTAGATTGCTGCTAAGCATATGTTATGTTTTGAATGAATTTATTCATGGCCATCATCTCTGCAGTTAACAATGTAATCTTTACGAAGATAACGTATGTTTGTTTTGCTCTAGCCAGTTTTTCTTTTCCCTGGTTTGTCTTTTCTCTGTAGCTGTGTGACACATGCTCTGAAGCAGGTGGTGAGATTGAAGGAATTCGAGTATCCTGCTTACCTAAAGGACTTGGTCAAACACCAGTTAGATGATACTGTGAAGCTGTCCCCAGCAGCCAGGCTGCAGCTCCCCAGAGTGAGGTGAGCTCCAGGCATACCTTTTAAATTGTGGACTAAATTTCCAAAGAATCCAGACACCTACTTTTCCTTTATTTCTACTGAAATCATGGGCATTATTGGGGATATTATAACAGATTACAGCAGAATTTGTAGTTATTTTGTTTCAGCAAGAGGCTCTGCTATTCTGGGAAGGCTGTACAATAGCCATTAGAAGCTTGCTGAATGAAATTTGATTTGCTTCATCCACAGAATTGTTACTGAATTGGGGCACAGATGTTGGCTGATTAGGTCTGATTCACTCCAATTTATTCCATAAGTGTTCCATGGTGTATGCCACTCTAGAGAACACAATTCTGCTGCAAAGTCCAGTGCTGGGGAGCTTAATACCCCCATAGCTGACATTTGGCATAGCGCACGGTGGTCTTGTGCAGCTGCTCTAAAGCAGGTATTCTCAAAGTTTTAACTATTCACTGTCTCAACACACCTGGCCCAGCTCATCAGACAGGTGGATCAAGTGTGTTGGACTGTGCAGGAGGCGTACTACCCAGAATTGGAGCCAGAACCTTTGCACTAAAGTATTTTATGATTTAAGGATATTTTCTGCATTTTATGTACACAAGGAGTATTCAGTCTAACAATGTGTTGAATTAATTATTTGTTTTGTGCATGTAAATGTGTGCATTGTGATTGATACCCTTATTGTCCCTGTTCTCAGAGGTATTTTGGAGACTCCACTGTGTATAAAGCAGTATGCTGAGCGGTTTCACCTCCTCCTGCATCTAGAAGAGATTCAGATGGAAGTAGACATAAAAAAGTATGATTTGTACAGCCAGATTATGACACGGGACAAAACAAACAAAAAGCTGCTTGTATTACAGGTTGAGTAGCTCTTATTGTCATCTCATGCATCTACCGTTCATCACTGTTTTCAAAATTAAAAACATAATTAGTTGAGGAGGCATGCATAGAATTATTCATAATGCTTTATAATTATTCATAATGCTTCTACTCTACAACTTTATACAGGATGTTTCTAACTTGTACTAATTTGTAAGGAGCAGTAAAGTATTTTTAAGTGTGTGCATAGTGAAGAATAGTGCAGTTATGCAGATATTAGAAAAGTGATAAGCAAATCTTGAAATGGGTTATTTATTAAAAATGTTAGATAGTAACTAGATTATTATAGCATGTTTATTGTTGAATAAAATAATAGTTTTTACTGTGACAAGTGATTCCAAGGCTTTTAACAGCAGAATAAGTTTACCTGGAAACTTGTTTAAATCTTGTACATGTACTCATTGACTTTATCTCACCCCCCACCCCCACCCCACCCCTCCTCTTTTTTATCTGCGCTCTCTCTCTTTCTGTTTCAGGTGCCAGGAGTGGCAGAGAACAGGCCATCTGTGCTGAGAGGAGATCACTTGAACGTGTGTAAGTCCAAAGACACAGCCAAACCCGTCACCATGTACAAAGGCTACGTCCACCGTGTAGAGCTGGAGAGTGTTAAGTTGGGCTTCAGTAAGAAGTAAGAGGGCTTGAGGTCATGAGATTTAGCATGTATTTTGCAAGCCTGTTCCAGTATTGACAGTTGGAATTAGAGCCATTTTTCCTATTCTCTTTGTGCTGACAGGCTTGTACAGAATTTCGTCACCAATATGAAATTCGATGTGGAGTTTAGCATCAATCGCTTTCCTCTTAAACTCCAGCACCGAGCCATCGAGCTGGCTGTACAACACAAACTGGGACCAGTGCTGTTCCCCACTGACAACAGGGTCAACCACACAGCATTAAAACAACCCAGGTGTTCAAGCACAAGCACACAAACATTCTGTAAACTTCTTTGCGTGTATTCCATGTCGTAACACAATACAAATTTCGCTGTTTGCTCCGTAATAACATCCTCATGAAGACTTGGTTGTACTGTTGCACTGTACAGGATGTTCAACCGTGATCTGGAGACCAACCCTGAACAGAATACCGCAGTGCAGCACATTATGTCTGGCAAGTCTAAGCCCGCTCCATACCTGATTTTTGGACCTCCTGGAACTGGCAAAACTGTCACACTAGTGGAGGCCATAAAACAGGCAAGCATTCTGTATCTCAGTACTTACTGTATCCTAACGATTACATAACTGACCGCTATCTTTTGATTTGCTGAAAATTTGATTAACTGAATTAAGATCAATCTCTTATAACACCAGGTTTAATATTTGTTTATTAATTTTATATTTTATTATTCAGTTGATTATTATTCTGTTGCTACTTGTCACGGTTCGGTCAGTGGCCACTGCTTTTCTGTTGGGTTTTGGGGCTTGTATTTTGCTTTTTATTTTGCTGACAACGTGTTCTTGTTGTCATGTGGTTTTCTGTCCTTGTGTCATGTCCTTGTGTCAGCTCAGTGTGTGGGCTTCGCGGCCCCCACTCTGACACTACTATGCAATAAGTGCATTATATTGTCATGCAACCAAGGCAAAGGACTTTGAAATCTATTTTAACAGGAAACAGGAAAAACAGGAAAACAGGAAAAATAAATGCCCCACCTAGTCTGTCATAAATAGAAGGCCATACTTGGAAATAAAAGAGTCATATTAAAGATATTTCCATGCAGACGACAAATTATTTTTGTTTTATGTGTACATGTGTCTGTGGTTTAGGTGAATACGTCTGATGCTGGTGCCCATGTTCTGGCATGTGCTCCCTCTAATAGTGCCTGTGATCTGCTGTGTGAGAGGTTACTAAAATACACGGATGCCCACCGCCTGTACCGACTCTGTGCCAAAAGCAGAGACCCCCGCACTATGCCACGAAAACTGCTGGTAAGCCTATTTCTCATGCAAAACAAATGTATTTTTGTTGAACACATGTACTCTATCATATTTGAAATATTTGTATTATCTGTTATATAAAGGTGAGAATCTGCCTCAGTTATACTGTGTAACAACTAATGTTATACATGTAATGCAGAAACACTGTATTAGGTACAACATGTATCCACACTCATTGTCCATTTTATCAGCTTCAGTATCACTTCTGTGCATACATTGTTAGCCCCATTCATTTTATTAATATGTGGTCAGGATACCTAAAGGTCCTGCTAAAAACATGCAGGCTGGAGCAATTTTAAGATTGCATTTACACCTTGCGATGGACCTGTACACCTAGAAACATTTACATGTATGCACAAACACACAGAGACCCAAATTATTTTAATAATCATGTCTTTTTACAGAAACTCAGCAACTGGGATGAAGGGCAGGACAGCTTCATCCTTCCGCCCAAGAAGACACTGATGGGCTTCAGTGTCATTGTGGTGACCCTGATTACTGCTGGAAGGTACTGAATTCTTAGCCTTTCCACTCTTAAAAATATATGTGTTTGGCTTGGGTGTATGATTCTATGAAGAAAATGTATAGAAACTTTATGATGCAAAGGTTATTTAAGGGAAATGCATGTTTGCTGCGGTATATTAAAGTGCTACAAATTTATAGTCCAACTTATAGTCTGCACAGTTCATATATAGAAACTATCGTTCAAAAACCTTCAGCCTGTTGGAATTCTTTGTTTTTGTGATGTCACAAAAACAGACACATTTATATCTAGTCATCTCTTCAGTGTATAGCTTTCAAGCCCCACATATTCACATTGAGGTTATAAGGAGAGTTTCAGCTCAGACAGCTTTTTGAATGGGGGATTATGTAAAATAAAAAAAAAAGGAAGACTGATGTCGAGGGGTAAGCCCAGCCTGAGAGCGCTTCAGGTGCGTGGGTTACTAGTGAAAAATGCCACTCTTTACTTTATATGACAATTAAATAATCTTGAATCTTGAATCTTGCTATAGAGACAGGTTCTCCTTAAGCAGCCAAGAGTCCACAGCCACATCCAAGAGAGAGCAAAAATGAAACCAGAACAGAATGATGAACTATGTTGGTGATCACATGCAGTACTGCTGGACTGGCTGGCTTATAAACCTAGAGGCACGAGGGAGCAGGAACACAACCACCAATCAGAGACACGAGACAATAATCAAATTTTTAACTCATGAAGGGAGACACCTGAAGAGACAAGGGAATCCTTGCCTTGCCATAGTAAGGAGAACACGAGGGCTAACCTAACACAAGTGCATTGCCTAAAAATGTTCCGAAACCTAAAGCGGTTCTTTTATGGCAGCTGTTCAATGAACATTTTGGTACTTTTATTTAAAAGTGTACAATACTTTATCACTACATTGAACTTTACCTCAGCTTCGCTTGGATAGAGTCCTCTTTTGCTCAGTGTACCTATCCATCCAATATATCCATCCAGAATTATCCAAATGGGTGGTAGTAGCCTAGTGGGTAAAACATTTAGCTGTGAATGTTTTACCCACAAAGTTGCAGGTTCAAGCCCCACTTTCTACCATTGTGTTCTGGAGCAAAACAAATAACCCTTGGTTGCTCCAGCAGAACCATCTCTATAACACTATAAAAATTATTAATTGTCGCTCTGGATAAATGATTCTACGATGTAAGTCTCTGATTGTGGTTTTCAGGCTTGTCTCTGGAGGTGTCCCTGTTGGCCATTTCACACACATCTTTATAGACGAGGCTGGGCAAGCTGTGGAGCCTGAATGTGTCGTAGGGATTGCGGGTAAAGAACAGACGGTGAAATTTTAACCTAAGAAGCAAAATTATTTCTTTTCACATTCTCCGTGTTTTTTTTTGTTTTTTTAGGTCTTCTTCATCCTGAGAAAGGCCAGCTGGTTTTGGCAGGAGACCCACAGCAGCTTGGGCCTGTCCTTAGATCTCCTCTAGCACAGCAACATGGTCTAGGTACTCATATTTCTTTATATGCATAATTGTTTATATTTGTAATGGCTACTTAATATGAGGCCTTTTAAGTTTAAGAGGTTCTTAAATTTGGCCTGAAGCCCAGAATGTGCAGTAAATAATTCTGCTTTTCTTTTGGCCGTGATGTCCACTGGTGTGAAATAGGACTGTCACTGTTGGAGAGATTCATGAAACAGAACTTGCTCTATCAGAAGGTTGAAGATGGTTGCCAGGGTTATGATAGTCACTTTGTTACTAAACTCCTGCGCAACTACAGGTACTCCCAACTTTTCCTTGTTGACATTATTCTAACTGTTCGATGGTTTGGGCTTAATGATTTCCAGTGTTTATATTCTTGTCTCTATTATTTTCTCATCCTTCTAAAGGTCTCATCCTTCCATCCTTAAGATCCCTAATGAGCTTTTCTATGACAATGAATTACAAGTGTTTGCGGACCAGGTGGAGCGGGAGGCCTTCTGTCACTGGGAGCACCTCTCCAAGAAGGTACTTCAGCTCAAGGTTCAATAGCTTTGTCAGTTTTTCCAAGTTGGGTGGTGTCAAAGCTCTGGGATAAACCCAAGGTCATGTTATGGCTATTCCCTTAGAGGAGGAGACAGCGTGTTGTGACTACCGTGTGCTGTGCATGTGAATAGGGCTATTTGTCAAGGTTGTTCTTGTGTTTGTGACCAGGGCTTCCCAGTAATATTCCATGGAGTAATAGGGAAAGATGAGAGAGAAGCAAACAGTCCGTCCTTCTTCAATGTCAGTGAGATTGAGATCCTTATCAGCTATCTCAACAAGCTAATACAAACTCAGGGGAAAAATGGCCTTCCGAAACTCAGTGCCACCGATATCGGCATCATTGCCCCCTACAGGAAACAGGTAAGATTACTTGTAGATCCCTTGGGTGTTTTTGTATATGAATATAGCAGTATATAGTAATCCCCCCCACTTTTCACAGGGGTTACGTTCCAAGAGCACCCGCGTGTAGTACCAAAACGCATTGTTGTGTTTTGGTAAAAAAAAAAAAATGCTTAAAAATTCATATTTCTGTAGTGTAAACCAGGGGTCACCAATGTGGTGCCCCCAAGGACCACATGAGTAGCCCGCGGACCTGTTCTAAAAAGAGCACAACTCACCAGTGAACAGTGTCTAACATTTAATTTGATTCTGTTGTTATTCTTCTTTAATCCCATTTGTATTTATTTGGATTAGAAAATGACAAAATCTAAATCAAATAATTTAAAACATGTTTATTATACATAAAGTTTAGATACGTTTATGTAAACTCTGTTCTAGTGTGTCAAACTCGTAGCCCTTCGTTTGGTACAGTACCCGTGAAGTAGCTCTCAGTTTCAAAAAGGTTGGCGACCGCTGGCGTAAACCCTAAATATGCTCCCAAGCATTTTATTTTAAACTCAATTTAATGCATTACCCTTAATGAAAATGCAAAGGTAAACCCATAATCGCCTCTTTTAATTTAAATTCCCTGCTGAGATATACAACTTGGAAGGATGCGGGACAAAAGTACTGGGACACCGTGGCGAGGTGATCAGTTTTCGGGGAATAACCCCTGATCTACTTGGGCTAAACATTCGAATGAGGGCTCTTTGGAAAGGTCTCCTGGAGATCAACCTAACTGTGGAGTTTGAAGTCTGAGTGCAGAGAAATCACGCTTGGAGCATGGGGGCTCAACCCTGGTGTGTAATTCCAAAAAAGTGCTTCCAGGTCGGCTACAGCCTGCCCTTGTATGAAAACATCCAAAAAATATATTTATTGCCACAAAAAAGCAAAAACAGCGGAGGATATTTGCCATGTTATTATGTGGATTTCTACGTAAAACTACAAAATTTGGTTCAAACAGTAATTAAAATGGCTTCAAGACTGTTGCTACTACGTTTTTGTCCCAGTTGTCTGTTTTTATACATAATATGTCATAAGCAAATATGTATAAGAATTATGTAATGACTCAAGCATGCAGTTTGCAAAATTGTGTAAACTGATTTAATTTCTGTTAGCCTCATAATATCAGTAAAATCCTAAAACTAAACATGTCTGGTTGACGCACTACATTTTGGGACGGGGGAATTGCGTTTGAGTTTTGTTTCTTGCTGAACTATCCCTTTACTTTCAGAATGTTATGACATATATTTTGTTCTCCCAAGGTGGAAAAAATCCAGAAAGCTCTGAAAAAAGTAAGGGAACTAAAGCAGTGGCAGGATATTAAGGTGAGGTAGCTTTTTGTCTTAAAACAACCATACGTTTGTGTAAAAACTCTCAGAAGTAAAGGACAAAATGCATGAGACATGCAGTGTGTTCCTGTTGTCTCAGGTGGGCTCTGTGGAGGAGTTCCAGGGACAGGAGAGAATGGTGATCATGGTGTCCACCGTCAGAAGCAGTGTCAGCTATGTTAAAATGGACCAAGACTTCAACATTGGCTTCCTCACAAATGAGAAGGTATAGCTGTTTTTGAATCCAAATATGTATAATTACTGTTATGCACTGAAGTCACGATTTCACTCGGTATCACTTTTGTTCATTTTAGTTTGATGCTGACTGGTTTAGTAGTACTCAATTTAAAGCTGTGAAGATGGTGCTAGTTTACTTAACTACTGCCTACAATGTCCAATGTTCCTTTTCTGATTAGAATGGAACATGCCAGCTTTAGGTTACATGACTTACTTTACTGAACTAGCCTTGTCTTTTCTCCTGTAGAGATTCAATGTAGCCATGACCAGAGCCAAAGCCCTGCTGATTGTGGTTGGAAACCCTGTCATCCTGAACAAGAATCCTACCTGGCAGAGGTAGGAGCCGCAGCATAGCTGAACATACACTACCAGTCAAAAGTTTGGACACACCGTCTCATTCAACAATTTCCTTTGTTTTTATTATTGGCTACATTGTAGATTAAAATTGGAAACATCACCTATTGCTCTGATGACAGCTTTGCACTCTCTTGCCATTTTTTCAATCAGATTTATAAGGGATTGACCTGGAATGGTTTTAAATTAACAGGTATTCTTCATCAAGAGTTCATTAGTGGAATTTCTTAACATTTTAATGTGTTTGGGATCATCAGTTGTGATGTGCAGAGGTAGGGTTGGTACACAATTAGTAATCCTATTCGACTATGGTCCATCATTACCTTAGTACTGGTTTAACTCTTTTTTTTGTTTACTGTTTTTTTTTTTTTGTATTCCATGTGCTCCTATATGTGCTTTCAGTATTAATCTACAATGTAGAAAATAATAAAAACGAAGAAAAAACATTGAACGAGTGTCACGGGCTGGACTGGCGTAGCAGTATAGCCGTGCCATGTTTTGGTTTTTTCTGTTTCCGTTCTCTGTTCCTGTTTTCTGTTTACCGTTATTCCAGCGTTTGCTGAGGATCCTAAGTTCTGTTCTGTTCAGCTTTTGCCCTTATGGCGTGTTTAGTTATCATATGAGTCTGTGTTCCCTCTTGTTGGTCTGTTGTGTATTAGTTCCTGTGTTCCCCTGTTAACCTGTACTGTTCCTCCTCCATGTATTAGAACATGTCCAAGTGAGAAACCTCAATGCTGACAAGTCAGATCATGTTAAGCAAGAAACCCTAGGTCAGGTCTGGTTCTCTTTAGTTCAGTTATGTCCCTGTCAACTCGGTGTTCACATACTCCCTTTATGGTTCCCTGCCTGCTCTGTTTCCCTGTTTGTGCTTTGTGTCTCTGCTCCTGTCTGATTCTATGTTATAGGTAGGTATGTCCTGTTTATGTATTTCCTGTGTATGCCCCAGTATGTGTATATATATTACCTGCCTTGTTCGGTCCCTGCCTTGCTCTGTACCTACCCTGCTCTTCCTCTGGTGCTCTCTCTCCACTCACATGGCAACAGGAGGGGAACGCGACAGTGACTAAAAACTTTAATAATGGGCAGTAGTTTTAAGTTAGCGTTAAAACACTTAAATTACAACAAATACAAACTACATTAATGCAGTAAATTTACATTTACATTTATCAGACGCTTTTATCCAAAGCAGCTTCCATTCCCTAACTACGGGGGACAGTCTCCCTGGAGCAACTTGGGGTTGAAGGTCTTGCTCACCCAGTGGTGGTGTGTTGAAGGTAGGATTCGAACCCATGACCTGGAGGTATCCTACCCACTACGCCAGCACCACTAACCCCCACTAAATGGTGGTTTTATGTGTGGCAAAGCATTGGCTTAATTACTTCCAGACCTCTTTCCTCATGGAAGCCCATTTTTACTTGCAGCTCTGTCAAATACCTGGTTTGGCTCTTTTTACTTCAGTAGATTAAATTGGGTGTTCATTATGGAATTTAATTCATCCACCAATGACTGGAGGCCCTGAGCAGAAACCTGGATCCAAAACTGTGTTCTTCTAACCAGCTAATGTTCAACTGTGTTTTCGCTTGCAGAAAGAAGCCCACTGCTGATATAAACTATTTGCACAGGTGCCTAAGACTTTTACAAAGTACTAACA
>JBBPDB010000108.1:18229921-18252384 GCA_037974465.1 Brachypetersius altus | reverse complement strand
AACGAATCAAGTACAACATGGCGGTTTCCTTTGGTGCTCTCAGCCCACTCACACGTCAACAGGAGGGGAACGTGACAACGAGAAGGTGTGTCCAGGCGTTTGACTGGTAGTGTACGTGTTTGCAGTATAATCGAGTACTGTAATTCTAATACACACTGAAAATAGTATAAAAGCATATTCCAGAATATAAATATGAAACAGTAGTTCTCAAACCTGGTCCTAGAGTACCACTACCATAGTTCCCAACACACCTGATGCAGCTGTAATGAATTAATTAACAAACCTTTGTGCTAGATGAGGCAGAATACCACAACATGCTGGGTCTGAATTAAGAACCAGATATTTACATGACAGGAAAGATTTGAAAATATAATCGTGTGTGTCTGTGTATGGTAGGTTCATCTCTTACTGTGAGCAAGAGCAGGGCTACACTGGCTTTGACTACAAAGATGCTGAGGGGGAGGAGGATGTCGTGATTCGACTTGCATCTCTGAAAATCCATACTGCCAGTGACGGTATGTACCTTGACGCATTGACCCATCATTCTGCTCTCATTTTTCCATGCTCAGTAAGGATAACAGGTGACCAAACAACTCAGTTGTGTATCAAACATAACTGCTGCATCATACAAGGCTTTACATGTTTCATTTGTAAATTATATGCATTTTAAAATATTTGTATGTGTGATTGTGTTTAGAAATAGAAGAGAGCGGAGTGCAGCAGCATGTGCATCCAGAGTGGAGGAGTGAACACTGAACCTCCTACAGACTAGCTGTCAACCAAACAGTCAACGCTTTCTGACTGTGTTCAGCACTGACCTGAGTGTAGCACTTTTTCCAGTCTCTTTATAACAGGCTTAGTATTGATGGACAATCTAAAGTTGTCTGAATCAAGGGACATTTGTTAAAAACATCTGATATTAACAATATTAACAAAATCATTTACTTTTGCACTAAATTTATACTTTTGCAACAGTGGTACTTATTTTCACATGTCAAGGTTTGAGCAGTCGATAATCATAGACCAGGATTAAACTTGAAAGTAATACACTTTCTAACTGGTGTGCTGCCATCTGAATTGCACCTTACTCTGACCTTATGAATTTGATATCTTTCTTTTGAAACAAAGATAAATGTGGTGTACATTACTGAAATTGTCCTTTATTGATTAGCACTAGCTTTAGTTTCCATTACACTGGTATTGAAGAAAGCTGTTTACATTTGGCTGAATGTGTGACCTCATTTCTGAAAGCCTTATTGTACACCAGTCCATCATGTAACTACTTAGTTTATAACTTTTATGGCAAAAATAATGGTCCAGACTCTTTTTTCCATGCTTTATAATGACTACTCTATACTTATCGCTTTACTGGAGTTAAGCAAACAGATGTAATAAAATGCTTTTTTTTTTTTTAAGTGGTGCACAAGTTTTATATCGCATGATTATGATCCGGCAACATGAAAAACAACATACTGCCGAAACAAAAAAAGAAAAAAGTTTATTAACATTGATTGGTTTTACTTGAAACATTTACAAAGAATTATTACAATGGGTGCTCAAATAAATCTGAATTTATAATTCAAGGGACAGTAACCAAGATTTACCATGCAAAGAAAATGGATTCAATGATAGAGTTTATGCAGGCGTAGTCAAGGGCCAAAACCAAACAGGAGAAAAATGAAAGACAAATAAAAGCCCAAGTGTAGTCATTGTGCTCCTGTATTTGTTTTTTTTTTTTTTTTTTAATGCAGCCTTTCAACTACTGCTTGTGTAGTGCCCTTACTCTAAATTTCCTGGCATTGCATCCAAGTTGTAAACCAAAAGAATGGTCATCTGTCCTGTGATCAAACCGTGCCATACTGTTACAGCTTGGAATTCTGTCTGTGTGACTAATGTCAACATACTTCCAATAAAGATGCTACAGGAGTCAGTGACTAGGGAAATAGAAACAGAAGAGGTTGCTTGTTAGTTTCTGCCTTAGGCCAATTCTGTATTTATTTACCCCTACCATTCCTCACCAGGAGGAGGCAGTAAACCACATACATATGATCCTAGTGAACATTCTACCTGCAAACCTATACTTTGCAAAATCGGCAACAGACGACGTTCCATGAATTTCAGACAAACACAAACATGACTACTGGCATGCAATGCAAGAACACTGACCACATTAAACATACATAATTCAATACACAATCCCAAAGTAGTTTACCTGTGATGAAGAGTGGGTAATTAAAATGACAACTGAAGGCACACAGTCAGTAATTAGTGTGCACTAGAAATAAGGCCAATTATACACTTGCACCCAAGTGTTACATTGACACAACCCCAAAATGTCCAAATACACTACTGTGCAAAAGTCTTGCAAACTGTTTAAAGCCATTAACCTCAGCAGTGTGTGTCTTTCTACCAGCAAAACACATTAATAAATGCAAAGAAAACACAAGAGCAGTAAAAGGTAACAAGACTGTTTTACTTTTAAACATAGCCGATATTTTGTGAGCTCATTAGAAAAACACATTCAGTTCCGGATTTGCTCCTTCTATGCCTTTGTGTGGATTTATGAATTCCATGAGCACCACACCGCATTTAATTAAGGAAGTATTGATTGAATCAAACCAGGTATTTGATGGTAACTAAAAGACATGCTTTGCTTTCATGAGGAGAGATCCGGGATGTTGAACAAACACAGTGTAGAAAAATATTTTATTAATGTTACATTTATTCTAATAAGAAAGACTTACTGCCCAACAGCTACCCAAGATTTTGCACAATACTGTACATGTCTGGTCTGTTTGTGATAACTGCTGTTTTTAGGACGAACTGAAGGCCCTTCAAGCCAGCTGACTGATGCAGAGTAGAGGGGTCTCTCAGTCTTTGACCAAATCCAGTATGATCACAAGCTGCTACTAATCAAAGCAGAACCCAATACAACCAGACAGCATCTATAACTCAGAGTACTACTGGAAACCCAGGCCAGAGCAATATCTACAGTACTGAGAGTTACAGATACAACTGAATTTAAGAACGGCACTAGGCAGTAATTTCGGTCTGAATGAATTTGTTCCTGCCTATATATTATTTGACTAGATTATGCCCTCATCACACACTGCAAAAGCTGCACAGTTGAATAAGCCAACTGCCTAAAGAATTTAAATGAAATTTAATTAGCCAAAAAAAAGATATTCAAGATGAATGCCAAAAGAGTGCTGTGCAAATACATTCAAATCTCACAAAGGCACTGAATCCATTAACACAATGTCTGCAAAGTTCAATTAAAATGTCCTCATGCCACATCTAGGATATAATGACTTATCAGGGCAGTGACTATAGACATACAGTTAGTGTAAATGCATACAACACATTTATTAATATGTCTCATACTCTGGCGATTCTCATCTCACTCTGTAGCATAAAAAGACCCGCTGTGCTACAGGTAGGTACAACTAAATAATAAAGGCATATCTTGTTCTAACTCGCACCCAGTCTTGGTCCTTTTGATCCGTATGTGACATACAGTACAAGTACAGTACATAGATGCTGTTTGGTTAAAAATTCAGGTGTGTTTTTCCTAGTCAGTCGAATGCCATACAGAAAATTCTTGATACTTCTGAAAGACATTTCACAAGATCAAGCATCCACTTCTCTTCTTTCTCTTCCGGACTTGCAATGCTGCCCTTGTGGCCATTTCAAACACTTCCCTCACGCCCTCCTTGGTCTTGGCGGAGCATTCCAGGTAGCCAAAGGCGCTAATACGGTTAGACATGTCCCGTCCTTCCTCTGGTTTAACAGGCTCCTACAGTCAGACCAGAAACAGAAAATGTGTTAAGCCAAGATTTATGTATTTTCAGAATAATTCATGTTTGCATTATGTCAACTTGGTATAGCAGTTATCCTTCGTTTTCTCTACCAGACTAAAAGGAAAGAATCCATTTCCCCACATGGCACATATCGGTGTGACGGCCACTTTTTTATGTAACCCTAAGCCTAAAGGTCACATTATCACATCAAACCCTTCAATGGAAGAGGCACATCATTCAACAGTGTAGACACTGATCTCATCAGCTACTGGCTTTCAGGTTCGGCTGGCAGCCAAGAGTTAGAGTGCAATATGTGCTTGACTGATGATAATGATGTTGTTCATGCCTCACAGAGTGACAGTAATGCAATCCTCTAAGTGCTTTTTAATGGGACTCCTTAAGCAGAGCTGTGGGCTTCAGCGAGGGAAATACCTGCTTCATCTTAGCCAGCTCTCTCCGTGTGTGCTCATCATTGCGCAGGTCCTTTTTATTCCCCACCAAAATGATGGGGACGTTTGGACAAAAATGCTTCACTTCGGGCGTCCACTTTTCTGGAATGTTCTCTAAAGAAGGAAAAACCAATGAAACATAAAACGGAAACATGAGAATCAGATTCGCACTCATTTAGACCCCAATTCAGTTAATTTAATGATGTCTTTCATTGAAAGACATCATTAAATTAACATTCTACCACGGTTTAGTTCATTATGTTCGTTATCACACTGCTGCCTTGTAATGCTTTCTACAGAATTCAGGGTAATTTCTGAATCAGTCAATCTCACTGAAATGTGACAAATTCAGCAGCTGCCCTCATTTCTAAGTTTTAACACCTACAACGGAACAAAACTATAAGCACCTTAAAGCTTAGAGAAGAATTTGTAGTTCAGTAGCAATATTGGGCATAACACGCTTATTGTCAAAATGGTCTGGGTCACTTATTGAAGCCATAGTGACTCACTTAAGCAAGTAAAGAGTCCAAACTTCCAGCTATTCACACAGTAAGTCAGAATTTGGTCAGGATGTGCCACAGATAGCTCAGATAAGCAGTGCTGTGATCATACAAGAGGGAACCCTTATTTAGATGCTCTATGAGGGTGCTAGAACAATCAAGATTATATCAGCTCACAGACAAACTAAGACGAAGAGACTGAATATGACTCAGGGAAGTCAGTGTTGCCTGCCACTGAGGAATTCTATTTTCTGTCAAACCCAGGAGGTGGGGAGGGAGAAAATCAAGTGCAGTGACTCAAAACTACCAAACACAGAAGAGCAGAATGTGACAATATGTTTGTATAACAGACGAAATGTGGAGATTACAAAAAAGTACCTAAACTGTCAGGGCTGTCAATAGAGAAGCACATAAGGATGACGTCCGTGTCTGGGTAGGAGAGTGGTCTCAAACGGTCATAATCTTCCTGACCCGCTGTATCCCACAGTGCCAATTCCACCTGTCAATCAAAAAGTGAGGAACCAAGTGTCAAGGTAAAGTCCAACAACACAGCCAAGTGAAATTGTGGCCACAGGCTAGGGCTTAAAAAGACAAATATCACAACACTAGAGGACACTTTTCCCACTGAGACATGCACTAGTAGTGCACAAATTTTTTTTGCAGTAAATTCAGAGAAACAGGCTAGTTATGCTCTCCATAGTAATTGTGTAATGATTTTAACACCATCAAAAATTAAAATCATATATGAAAATGTACTATATCACAGATTCACTCCTTGCTCTCATCTGAGCTTCACTCATTTAATATTTTCGATGGAAATCTTGGTCAATGATTAAAACCAGGCTTCAAGGTGGGGCTCATGCAACAGGTTTTTCCCCTAAAGTTTCTTATAATTGTAGGGGGTGTGATTTAGAGGTTTTCAGATGGCTGGCCCAATGAAAAATGTCAGTTGTACGCCAACTATGTCCCTGTCCCTGTTAAGATCATCATTATAAGGTGAGTGTCCACTAGGAGGTTTCACAGTACAGGGGTCAAATAATTAATACTGAAGTTGTATTTTTCAGTTAATATTTTCATAAAACCAATATCAACTTGAAAATAATTAATCCTGAGATTCACTCTTTAAAGGAGAATATGACGGCACAATACACATAAGTCTCATGTGTAATTCAGGGAGGTGACTTCAGCTTCAGACATAACAGATTTGTGCTAAGATACTGTAGGCATGTCGCCATACAGCCCTCACACTGAAGTCTCAGGATAAGGTCTAAAATGAATCTCTTCTGTAAAGTGCTATCAGAGTGCTGTTCACTTATCCTGTACTTCTCCTCTCTTCTTCTACATGTCCACCAAGCTGGAGCACCTAGCCTCTTCCAGTCTCAGACCTAATGAATTTAATTAGGTAAACAGGTGATTAGAGGGAATAAAACCCCGATCCCTTCAGCTCCCTTAGCAAGAGCTTGGCAAGAAAACAAAGAGTCATGCTATGGGTGGAGACAGCTAGAACTGACCTGGAAGCAACTTCAACCATCTAAATCCTAATCTTAGTCATGACACAGAAAACAGTAAAGCCTTATACAAAGGTGGCTGAGATCACTTAAGGGAAAGTGTGTACGTGATAAGAGATCATGAGCCTCATATTAGACATACACAGATGTAGGAGGCCTCTCTTCCTTGTACAAGCAGGAGTTTCAGCAACAAAGAAGGAATAGAAAAAAGGAGCTATATTTAGATCTTAGCTGTTCTCACAGAATGAGGATGAAGAGTATAGAATCTTTTTCTTGGGCCAGAGGGATTTAGGTTAAGCAAAGGGCCTATTTGGGACCTTATGCAACTTTACTACAAGCTGGGTAGACTCTGTATTGGGATGGGGGAGATAAAGAAAGACAGAAAGAGAAAGACAGAAAGAGAAAGCAAGACAGAAAAAGAAAGAATGAGAAAAGGGGGTGGGGGTGGGGAGAGAGAGAGAGAGAGAGAGAGAGAGAGAAAGAGAAACAGGCAAAGGCAGAGTTTACAATCTTTACGTACTTTGCTCCAACATTTACTCCAATACAGGAGAACTGCAGAAGTAATACACATATAGCCCCCCCCTCCACTATACTCTCAGACCTGCACACGCACACAGGAAATTAACTGGACCTTTTATCAACCCATAAGGGCCAGGGGGAGGGGAACATCCAGACAGCATGTTCCCAAGTCAAAGCAGGAAGCAACCAAGTACAGCCATTTCCTGTTATGGCCATTTCCTGCTTTGCCCCAGTAGTGGCCAGTCTGGTGCTATCAGCTAGCACCCACTAATAGGCCTAGTGGAACACTTCTGATTAACCACCGGATGTCACTCATTCCACAACGTTGACCATTACCTCATATCTATTGGGAGCTTCAGAGCTGTTTGGATAATGTCACTGCTTAGGTGAGATGTACAATAAACAGCTCCTACAGAAAATAACATTTTGGCCACTACACATGGATTATGTGGTCTATACCTTAATGGTCTATTAAGGAAATTTTTAAATGCCTTTGGTTGCATTCTGATGTATTTTTGGTTAATAAGCCAGTGTTCCTATTCTATCCATAGCTTGTCAGACAAATTTTTATTTACCTTACTTACTCCGAGAAAGCTGTTCGTGCTCCATCAGAAATTATACATACATACACTTTTTACTTCAGTAGATTAAATTAGATGTTGATTATAGAATTTTATTCATTTACCCAATGACTGGAGGCACTGAGCAGAAACCTGGATCCTCTTTCACAGTATACGATAAGAATTCATACCAACCTGTTTGGTATCCACCTCGATGTCTGCGATGTAGTTCTCAAATACAGTGGGAACATACACTTCAGGGAACTGATCCTTACTGAAAACTATGAGCAGACAGGTCTTTCCACATGCTCCATCGCCCACTATCACCAGTTTTTTCCTTATGGCTGCCATGCCTGCAGATGACAAGAAAGACATGTTACATGTTAATGTACACAAAACTGCAATAAATAGTTTCAATAGTTTCTTCTCAGTGGTTATAAACTGTGACGATTCTATAGTCTGCGGAGTCCCTCGCTGTCTTCAAGCGTCGCCTGAAGACCCACCTCTTCAAGGAGTACCTTGACGACTAACTATATCTCTCATTCTGCTTGCTTATTTAAAAAAAAAAAAAAAGAAAAACAAACAAACACCCTTCCCTGCTCTTGTCTTAACCTGCTCTTTATTTATTTAACTTTACATTTTCTGAAGTTTAACACGAAATTAAAGTGTTCTGGGAACATATTTAGAGTTTACACTATAAAAATAGGAATGCCGTAAACACAAGTCACTACATTGTGTGAGAACACGGTCATTTACAGACTGTGAGTAAATGACCATCAAGATGCCTTGTGATCTGATCACACAGACATCTTGCTGAGGTGCTGTGGTGCGTATTTTTAGTAGTGTAAATCCTGTGTCTTGATGCATTTCCAACATGGACGTCACAGGAAAATATGTATTCAATGTGGTAGTTGTTTACATGACAGCGCACCAATGATCAAAATGGTGAGCAGCATAGAATAAAACATTTGAAGCTAGAGGCATAAAGTCAAAGGCAACAATAACAAGTCTGGAAAGGACTGGATAAATATTATAGTATGTACTGTACTGTAGTTCTAAGGATTTGGTTGTAAACAGATTTTAGCATTGTCAATGTGTCGAGTATCTTGATCACTTGTGTTGTGTGTATATTCTTTCCAACTGAGGCTAGAACACAATTTCAGTGAACACTGTTGCTGTACTGTCGGCTTCAAATAACCAGTAAAATGGAATATTGGCACCACTTGACTCCATAATCAACCAGTTATTTATTTTGTAAATATTTCACATCCTGCAGATTTTATGTAGCAATCTGTATGTTGCCTGTAAATGGTAAACCTGTCAATCAGATCGGAACTTCACTTGACAGATTGACATGGATCTTTGGGCCCTGTGAAGTTTACTGGGTAGTATAAAGCCAAAGGCCACTAGGCTATGTAGTGATTGCTATGTAACAGTAACCCCTCCACCAAAACTCCTAGTTGTTGTAACAGACAAGACACCATAGTCTGAAAGATTATTTATACAGTCCCTTTAAAACTACTTTATTGCTAATTCTCCAGTGACCTTTGATCATAGCAGATGAAACTACAAACCAGGGTACTAAGGTTTTCCACTGAGGTTTACTGGCTGTTTAAAGGTAAACAAGAAAACCCATTTCATTTTGTATTTACTTTCACTGCTTGGCTACCACAGTCTTTGGGACAATCTCAGAAGTAGTAGCTGTTCTTAAGGTCTGATGTATGTGTGTGTGGGAGGGAGATATGCAGCATTCGTGCTAATAAGCATCAGTAGAAAAACACAGCTGTGCATATACTTATACATCCCCACTCTCCACCTCTTCATGAGATCACACAGACACACACACACACACACACACACAAACACACACACACAGACACACACACAGACACACCACTTGTCATATTGTGCTGAGAGCAGTAAAAATAACTATTTTTAGTGCAGTGATTCGTTCTCCTTGGCCCAGAATGCCATCTCGCACAAAGCTCCTTCCACCCACAAGGAAAGCTCACTTTTGTTTCCATCCAGCATGAAGCTAGAGAGTAATGGAAACCTTCCTCTTCCAAAAAGTGGTGCGAATATTTTTGCCATTTGCACAGTTATATTACCTGCATTTATGTAGGAAATCGTTCTAGAGCTCACAACCAACTAAGCATTGTAGAAGCACAAGGCACATTTCACAACACTTTGGAGCACAAGCTTGAAATAGAGAATGCTGTCGAGACAAACATCATGAACACAAGTCAGTACAAGTCAGCGGCCGAGCAACAACAAAAGGGAGTTCAGCTTATGCACTGCACGTCTGTCTAGCACTGGAATTTTACAGCAAATATCAAATCACAACTAGACCCCAGCACACTGGGTAACATTCATTACAAATGTCTCTAAAGTTCTGTTTCTGTAAATGAGTACTCATCTATGTTCATGTTAAAAGGTTCTAGATTTTCAATACTTTACTGTGGTACTTCAACTTCAGAACGATGGAAATGCTAGAAACAGATCATCCACATTTGGTTCCCTAAGAAATATGTTCAGAAATACTGCATGTTTCATGTTTAATTATTTGTGTCACTGTTGGAACATTATTTGACATTTGGTCTCTTAAAATGCTCTCAAATCACTGTGCAACTATGCAAATTGTGAAACATCTCTACATTTTCTGAACAAATGAATGAATAAACTAAGTAAGCTACTTGATGTTGTATACTGTTTAGCAGGAATCTACAAAGCACATTGCTTATATAATCACAACAAAACAATGTTATATGGTAAACAATGTCAGCTCAGGCAGTGAAGTTTACAAGAATTTCCTTAATGCCAACAAATACCGATACTGTAACGGGAAATTCACTTCACATTGCTCACACACGTCATACTTTTGCTTGAGTCATTTGAATTATGTAACTTCTGTTTGAGAAAAAGTCAAAAAAGCCCAGAAAGAACCTGTTATTCTGGTCTGAATGGAAAATACATTATTCAATGTAACTAACCAAGTTTTATATTTGTATGTCAACAGATATGCTTCGTCACTGTCGTTCAGCCAGTTTGATAATCTCAAAATAGCCTTAACACTTTGTACCTGTACAACACAACAGTACAAACAAACAGTACAGACAAAGGCCTTGCATGCTTCCAGTATGGAGCTACGTTTGCTACTTCTCCTGTTTTGTCAGAGTTTTGCTCAAAGTTGACAGGACAATGCGGTAGTTTTTAACCCAAGTCCTGGAGTTTCGGTACATTCTGTGCTTTCCTTGCTCCATTACACCCACTGGATCACAGAAAGGTTTGTAAATTACAGCAGAGAAAACTCCAAAATACCCAGAACAATCAGGACCATGGTAAATGTACCAAAATGAAATATTATTTACACAAACATTAAACCACCTTCCTAAATACTGTGCAAGCCCTCATGCCACTAAAACACCTCTGAAGAGTCAAGGCATGGACTCCACAAGGCATCTGAAAGGTGTGCTGTGGCAACAAGACGTCAGAAGCAGATCCTCCTCATGATTTAAAGGAAACAGGCAAAACAGGCCTCCACTGCGCCTTGGTCCAGTTCTGGTGCTCACATGCCCATTGTAGGAACTTTCAGTGGCAGACAGGAGTCAGCATAGGACCGGTCTGTGGATATGTTTACATTTATGTTATGGCATTTAGCTCCATATGCAACAAGATGCGACGTGCTGTTCTGATATCTTTCTGACATCTGCTGTCTTTCCTTGGACCACTTTGCTAATCACTGCATACTGGAAAAACTCCACAAGACCTGTTGTTTTGGAGGTGATCTGACCCAGTCCATCAATCACAATTACACTTGCCCATTTTATTGCAGCCTAATATATCCCATTCCTTGGCAGGAATCACTGTAACAAGATAATAAGTGACACTTCCCCTGACAGTAGGTTTAATGTTGCTGATCGATGTATCTCTATAATGACACCTGTACGAATATGTATCGTTTTTCCATAAATGTGCTTCCACAAGCTACCAGAATGCTGCTTATTTTTTACAATTCTATTACTGTACATTATGTAGATTATTTTGAACAATACAATGTAATTTATCTCTAATATTTACGGCCGCATAGTGTAAACTACATCTCAACAGCATGTCCCCATATTGTAAGGTACCACCAGTCAGGTCAATCTTAACCATTTCAGATATAGATCGAAAAAGCATTCGTTACAAGGCTACATAATCCTCTTCAGAACCATCTGCTATCCTAGAGTAGTGCAGCAAAAATGATTAGAAAATTCTAATATAAAAATAATTGGTAATGAAAATCATTCATTCATGAAAAAAAAACAAAAAAAAAACAAACATGGTGGACGTGACGGAGGTGGAGAAAACTGCTTTACCAAAATAGTATATAGTATGGAAACACTTCTTATTAAACTTGAGCAAAAAGTGTGTTATCTAAAAATTAACAGAACACAGGAGTACAAACGAGCCGAAGAGAGCGAGAGCTATGAGCGCGCAGCAAGACAGAAGGAACAGACCTTGCATGTCATCAAACACCACGATAAGAACATCTAAATACAAAAACATGTTAGATGGATGAAGGTTCATGAACAGCATTACTACAAAATTAAACAAGGTTAAACCCTTTGCATGTGCTGCATATTGAAAGGAGGAATTGTTGGTAGTTCTTCTTGTTCATCTAAAAGCTGGTGTATGCCTGTGAGCCAGGTTGAATGACTAATGACAGTTAACATTTCCTGTAGAAACAGAATGTTTGTGTGTATGTGTGAAAGGGTTAAACAGGGCCTGGGCACATAGGGACTCTTCTATGCCATCATGAAACACTCTAAACATATACAAATACACTCTAAAATATACAAATCTTCAAAAACATATACAAATTTGATATTTGTCTCATCACTCAAATCAGGACAAACATATTAACTAATCAACTATAAAAACAAGTAGTTGCAGCCCCATCATAAAGTAAGTTAGATAATTGCATGGGGATCGCATGTCCATTTTTCCATCCATCCCAAAGACACATCCCTCTTCTGGCTTAGTGCTGCAATAACTCTATAAGCTGTTGTCACAGCATGACTCAAAAGAAAAGCGTGTAAGTGGTTACTGACATTAGCTTTCTCGTGGTTTAAACCAGGATACAGTGGAACATAATACTGCAACCAGAGGAACTAAAGCACAGTTCCTCCAAAATGTCACATACACGTTTAGGACTATATGCTACATTATCTGTTAGAATGCACCCTGGCACCACACAATAGCGATCGTTACTCTGGGAACTTTTAGGACACAGACTTCTGAGGTTCTAGGAGGTAAAGAAGCCTAAAGGGTCAGTTTCAATTTCACTCTCGAGTTTGTGACTCTTGGATAATTTTTTTTTACCTGTTCACACCTGTGTGTGTTCCTGTTCACACCTCCAGCATGTTAACTATGTACATGATATTTTTAGAGAAGGATCCTAAAGCAACAGAACATTACTCATAATTACACTGTCTTATTTTGTCAGGGGACATCCTCATTTCTCACAAAAAATGGCTATGTTAAACTAGAGGACAGACCCATGGGGATTTTTATAGGATAATCCCATAGCTCGACTTTGGTCATCACTGTCCAGCTGCTCATGAGCCACCATCCAGAAAATTTCCCAAGGCTGGGTGAGAGTCCAGGAAAAAGGTGTGTATTTAACAAGAAGTTCATCGCAGTATTTCCTTATTACAGGCAGTAGAGTGATGATTTGATTATGTTGTCCCTATGGAGACCACAGGCTGCCAAGAATTTGATAAGACAGTTATTATGTGTGAAGTAGAATTCCAGACCTCGACTTCTTTAATCACATAAAGCTCAATTACTAAACAGCACAAACTTTCTCTGATAGCTTGTGTTTGAACGGTGTGAGAGTGATGACTAGAATAACTATCGGCAAGAAGAAAAAAAAAGAGACATGTGGGCCAGTACCAAAAATGATTACAGAAAAACACATGGCACCATTAGATGATATGGTTTATGCCTGTGGATCACTGTGTATTTTTATTTTGTATGGTGTATGGTATTGTAAAATAATACAGTATATTACTGTAGTGTAAGTGCAGAACTATGTGTCAGAACAAAATTACTGACACAGGCATGCAATTACATGCACATGGCTTGTAAAGTCTCCTTAGAAAAGCCCAGCCAACAGAATGGGACTCTCTGGAACAGTCGGACCAGCAGCTGAGGGAAACTCCAGTCTTGGAGTGCCAGACTCCAGTACAGTTTGGTAATTTTCCTGTTTAAAGATTCAACTGATCAGTTAAACACCAGGTTTAGCCAGTCTATCAAAAAAGAAGAATCAGTACACAGCTGTCCACTGTTCCCCCACCCCAAGCCTAGAGTCACCATGCCCACTATGCTTGGAATACCAAATGCCAGCTAAAAGGATGTGGAGTTCCTCCAGACTGGAATGTGGAACAGTCAAACTACATTCTCTAGACGTATGGATGGGCGGAGTGGCATTTATGATCCCAAACTAACCATCCAACATCAGTACCTGGTTTCACTAATACTCTTGTGGCTGACTGCAATCAAATTCTCACAGAAATATTTCATCATCTTACTGAAGGGATGGGACTCCCTGTCAACACCATTGATTTTAAAACACTGGATGACCAGGTTTCCACACATATGTGGACATATACTGGTGACAGTTCATCAGCTTACAAAAACGTCTCCCAATTCACAACAACTTATTATGAACATTCAGACACAAGGGAGAGTGATCAGCCCTCTCTTACAACCCCCTATAAAACCTACAAGTATCCATCCAATAATACCATAATGTGCATTTTTTTATTTATGAAGAGGAAGACAGTACAGTGGTCACTTACAGTCACACAAACACACCACACCTTAAGATTCTTTTTCAGCATTTAACAAATTTACTTGGCGTCCAAAGATCAGTGTGTGGGAACAGTACCTTGCTCAAGGGCACCTCAGCGGTACCACTGACAGTCATGGGATTCAAACCCACAACCTTCTGATCACAAGGGCAACTCCCTAATATACTTTTTTTAGTATACCAAACCCCCTAAATTTAAAGGCTGGAATGACCAAAAAGCAATGTCCAGCTATAATGAAAAATGAGCTCCAGAATGTTGTAGGTCTTGTTTTACTATATACTTAAACCAATACATCTTGAAGGTTAATTCTTGGGCCTTAAGACCCTGAGAATGTTCCAAATATTTCCACGTTTACAGAAATGAGATATTAAACAAAGCTATTAAACAAAATCTTCTCCCGGCCTGGGTTCTCCACAGCTCCTGGGTGGTTGTAGTTTGAAAGTTGACCTAGTTTGCTTGTCTTGCAAGCCCTCTTGTCCTCATGACTCAATGAACTCCATGCCTGTTTACTGTATTCGTGTCAGGAGGCCTACTGCTCTTCGAGGATTAAAGCACTGCACCCAATTGTTTTCAGCCAATGACAAAGCACGACCCAAACACGATTTTTGCTCTCCTGAGAAATCTGTACTAGCTAACAGTCTACTCTGTGGTTTCAGCCCTGAAAAAGTGTCTTGTTACAACACAGGAGTCCAAACAACGCCCTTCTGACAGCGACAAGTCGGACCTCTCGGTTCCTAAACAAACCCTTTCGTTACTTTTCGTTGTAACTGGAGGGATACCCCCCTACTCCAAGGCAAAGTTTCACCCGTTTTTCACTAGAGCCACCAACGCCCTTGTCAAATTAAATTCAGTTAACAATAAACACAAACAAATCCTTATCCGCAGCAGCGCCAAGCACAGCTAAAACCTAAACCACAGCGTCTCAGGACTGCTATAAATGTCATTTTAACTTATTTTTCTACCTCTGCCTCACCCTTTCTAGATTTTACAAGGAATTTGAGGAGCTAACAGGTGGTCTGCAATGCCCAAGAGAGCCTAAAACCCCACAGAAACTCCTCTCAATACCAAACCAAAACAAAGGAGTGGTGTGAAATATGAATTAAAGCATAGACTTTCAAACTGATAAACGAGACTTTCAGGTCAGACAGCCACCACCTACTTTCGCACAAAAGAAAGAAAACTTGCTTCTAACCATTATTCTCGAGCTCCGTCGACATTTTAAACGTGTATCGTTGGGGTAGCAATGGAATCGAACAAGAATTATACCTGATATGTGCCGTTTTGTGTTGTTTTATGGAGTTTAGCTCCTCGGTGTCCAAGTTTCTCTGCTATGTGAGACAGGACGATCTGTGGAGTCTGAAGGCTGTATTGCTAAGAAACGAAGCTGACAGACCTATGCCCCGCCCATACGTTCGGTGCCAAATTCTTATTGGTTAAGGAGGAGGTTCCGCCTTAAAGAGGTATCTAAGCCCCGCCCCTATCCCTCGATAATGATGACATCATTCCTCCAACAGGGACAGCAGGGACACAGCCCCTCATCCCTCAGAGAACAGAGACCTCCAGTCCCTTCGCTGGTGTTTCTTACTAGTGCAAAAGTTATCAATCACTAGCAGCCTATTCTTTTAAACCACTGGCTATATGCAGTCGTAAGTCATGTGCTCATGTCCAAAAATAATCTATTATGTATATGGTTCAGTATTATAATTCTGGAAGGTTTTCATCCTCCCTACATTGTAATCTTGTATATAATTAATTTAAGTTTACATGTATGGTGCAGTATTATCCATCTTGTAAGTTTACATACACTTCCCACTTTTATGTCATACTTCTTTGCCTGCCTACTGTACTGTCTGGAGCAGCTGGTAGCCTAGTGGTTAGGGCATTTGCCCTGTGATCAGGAAGTTGCTGGTTTGATTCCCAAGACCGCTAGGTGCCTCTGAGGTACCCTGAGCGAGGTAGGGTGCTGTGTTCATAGCTGCCCACTGCTTCACTTTGTGAATGGGTTAAATACAGAGGATGTATCTTGTGGTGTGTTCATGTATGACCAAATTTTCACTTTGTCTCAGGTTCACATCACCATTACACTGCTGAATTGTCTATTTATTATATTGTTTCTGTCATCCTGTGCACTTTGTTCAACTATAACCACCTACTGTGCAATAATATGTTGTAATTAGGACGGTTAACAGTGTCCACACTGTATTGATCGTCCGTGTCTGGTGTCTGTTGTAGCTTGCACATGTAGCTTGTTGTATGTTGCTAGATGTTGAACCAATGGAGAAATGTTGTCTCATCACACTAGGTGCTCACAGCTGTTGAAGACAATGAAGTAATCGAAAGTTAAAGCAAACAGATGAGATTTTTTCTTTGGGCTATTGTTCACAAGCCAACAAGAAAAACTCTCCTTGATGCTGCCTTGCCTGGGATGATTTGTTTCCAGTGGAAATCGCTCTTTTGGGCCCCAAGGTACATTAAATAATTATTCACAGTGAAACTGTCTAAATATTTAATAACATTTATACGTATGTGATATATTGCCTACATTCTTTTCTCTTTTGAAAATATGAAATCTTTTTTGTTTTGATAAGTGGGACTTTTATTGTGAATTGTTGAATACAGTTGCCTAGGTGTTACAGCTTGACAAATGATCAAAGGGTCAGCAGAAATGATTGGGTTTTCCTTTACGGCAACAGCACAGACAATAAAACAAACAAGCAAACAAATAAACCAAAATTGTGATAAAAGTGGTAGCGGTCAGTGGATCTCAGATATGTGTATTCAGACACGCAATGGCGTGTCTAGATCAACATTATATAAGCAAGGAGAAAAATCATTGAAGGAAAAAGAGCTGCCTCTTAGAATCTTTTTTTTAACGTAGCGCAGATACATTTAGGTGTAGGTTTAAGTAAGAGGAGTTTCTTGGTTCCATACCAAGCCTGATCTTGTACTAAGAGTTTCCTCAAAGGAGATTCTTCACTAAAGCTAACCTTAAGATTAGGCCTCAAAGCCTGGCTCATAAAAATTTGCCCATAATCGAAAGCTTAGGTGAAAAGCAGTTTACACAAATACATTTGGGGTCCACTATTGATAAAAATTCATCTACTTAGAAGCTTATTTGACATTCGACATGGCTTTGCGAAGAAGTAGGGAATGCGGGCTCAGTCCGATGTGCAAAAGTAGTGACATGCCTGTCTCTACTTTCCAGCAGCCCTGTGAAGGCATGGGTTACAGCAGAGAGTGCAGTACGTCTTCAGAACGCGATTCTGCATGATTGGCTAAACCGTAATACTACCATTGCCTTTCCAGAGGAGATCCAATTGACCCACTGACCCTCGACTTCAAGAGTCATATAATAAC
Organism: Brachypetersius altus; assembly: GCA_037974465.1. Classification (NCBI taxonomy): domain Eukaryota; kingdom Metazoa; phylum Chordata; class Actinopteri; order Characiformes; family Alestidae; genus Brachypetersius; species Brachypetersius altus. The sequence goes on along the minus strand of JBBPDB010000108.1, from coordinate 18,234,834 downwards.
TGTGCTTCCCTTCTTTTTATTGGAGAACAAAAACAAAATCTGTACAAATACATAGGTTGAAACAGGTACATTCTTTGGAACCATTCAGGAAATGACTATAGTTAGCAAATGTTTAACTACGGACCGATGAGTTTATGCTAAAGATAAAGTGCTTACATTTTGTACATCCTTCATCACCATCTTATAGCAACAGGGGCTCGATCCTTTTCACATTCAGCTCATGTTTGAGAAGATTCAGCCTCTCTTCACGCTCCTCTCTCCTCCTGTATGGACTTCCAGAGTGTATATTACAGCAGTTTTTGTCCTTTCGCGGGTCAGAAACAAGACATGAAAAGTATGCAGTCTTTCACAGGGTTTCTGTAAGAAATGTCAGGTGAGAAGAGTGGCACTTAATGAGGATGTCATCCCACGCTTGAAACGAGGTAAGAGTCAAGATGAGGAAACGCGGCTCTGAAAAGAAGGAGGAAGAGGAGCAATGCGTACATCTTTCCCGCCTGCTTTCTTCGGCTCAAATGAAAGTGGATTTTTTTGGTTTTCCACCCCTTCCTCAGCAGGCGCAAAGTAGGGGTGTTGCCCGATGTGCTTGCCAGTGGTCAACACGCCCGAATCGTCATGTCTCTGACTGTGCTTCAGCCAAAGGGATGACAAACACTGTGATATCATCACCTGAGCCCAGTCTGTCATTGGGCAACCGCCAGCCCCGCTCTTTCAGAACTCCACGAGACCTCATCAGGAGATCCTGAGCCGCCAAAACATATCTTTAAAGAAAATAAATATAGGAACATTGTTACTGGGGGATATTTGAATATTATATTATTGGCCTGATGACCATTAGAGAAACAAGACATGTCTGCACACTGACATCTAGTGGTAAGCTAACAACAACACATCCAAGGCAGCCAGTGGCTCATGACCCTGCTCCTGAATTTGGTGTTTCCCCAGTTTTAATACACCAGGTCTCATGTTCATAAAACTCATCAGAGTGGGAGTGCTGAACTAGGGTCTTTTCTTGACAGTAAAGTCGTAGTAAATAAGAAAAAAAAATGATCTGTTTGTTTAAATGTATATTTATACTCAGTATATACATTTATAGCTATACATCTCGATACAAATAACAGCTAAATGTAACACACAAATAAAATACACATTTACAGTGTACAGACAGAGTAACAAGGATGAATTAGCACACTGTAACCCACTGTGTTAATACAATCTGAGCAGAGTGGTACATACAGAGCAATTAAAGACAAAATAGTACCTAAAGAAATCAAATGTATTAATATTTTACTGTTATTGATGATACATTTAAAATACAGAATACACTCACTGGTCATTTTTGACCATAAATCTGAACTGCATTTATTTGACCCTTTGTTCTGTATCACCACCCATGTAAAGACTATTCGTATCAGTATTTTTCTCTGCATTGTACTATTTATATTACACGAGAAAAGTAGTCTGGAATATCTGTGGATTTTACGCTCAGGATTTTATTTTGTTGGGAAGGTCTTTAGAGTTAGAGTTGGGCAGAAAGGTTTGGAAACTAGTATTTTAAATCAGTGTTTTCCTTCACAGTTGGAAGTCAAAAGATTTGTTTGTTCTGGGGGTCTGACAATATTACATGGCACAAAACAGCTTTCTAGTGCACTACACAGGGACTCAGAGACCACCAAGACAAGGGTACCAGCTATTCAAATCTCTGTATGGCTTAGTTTATGTTTATATGCTGGGACAGAGTAAAATGTGTCTCTGGTAACTGGAAAGAGCTGGTTTGTCTTTTGTAATATGTATAAGCAGGCATGATTGAAGAAGGGGTCAAAGGTTAAAAGCATACCTCATTGGGTCATTAGGCTCACAGCAGGACAGAAAGTTTGTCACAGCATCAGCTACTTCTCTGTCAGAGGTCACGTCCCACAGCCCATCAGTGCCCATAATCAGAACATCATTAGGTCCGTGTTTGTGCTCTGAAATGTTGTATACTTTCACCTGGAGAAACAGCAAATGAAGGATAAAAATACACAAAGTCTCTGTATCAAATATTTATATTATTCTATCTATCAAACATTATTTTAAATATTCTAATATTCTAAAATAAGTGTTAAAAAAAGAAAAAAAAATACTGTTCTTACTATTGCTTTCACTACTGTATTATAATTTGCTGTTATAAGCATGATTGCATGATACTGCTGTGAAAATTGAACTGTTAAGTCACTTTGCCTGTTAAAGGAGCAATATGTGTACTGTTCACTTTAGCCTTTGACACAGTTTGACATTTTTTTTAATCTGTTATGATAATTTATTTCTTGCAAATTTTAATGTAATTTTTTGTGATTTTTATTTTGTTTTGTTTTGTTTTTTTTCTTTCCTGTTGCACTGTAGCACTTTGGTCAACTTTGTTGTTTGAAAAGTGCGTTATAAATAAACTTGCCTTGCCATGTAGAAATATGTGGAGATGGAAAAGTTCTTATTTTTACGAATCAAAGTATGAATATAAATATTCGGTCAGTTTTTTTTGCAGGAATTGGAAGTATCAATACATCACTGATCCACTTACTCCTTGCTTTTAGGTCATTAAGCAGCTTTATACCAGAGACTGCGATAAACTCAGCAACACTGGTTTCAAATCCCAGTTTAATTCATTCTAGGTAATACATTCAACTAAACAAACATGCTAGCTATTTAGCAGTAAGAAACTTTTTGATTGCACCTGGAGATAAAACCCAATACTGGAAAATCAGCTGGATAATGAGAGTATTGCAAACTGTGCTTAATCTTAATCTTCAATGTGTCGAGAAGACCATTGAGGTACACTATTAATGAGTGAGTAATTAACATGACTTTTCTTGAAAATGGTGTCAATTATGTGAATAATTTTTCATTCATATTTGGGATTTCAAATACATTGAATATTTGAGCCCTTAAATATATCCCACCCTCAGCATCTAAATCAGTAATGCATTCATTCTCATTTTCAGTTGTGTAGTAGATGGAGGGTTGAATGATGGAGGAAATGATGAAGCAGATAGGGTTTCATGACCCACCTCTGGACAGCAGGACAGGAAAGGTTTGATGTGAATGTTGGAGTTATACACTTTCAAATCATGATCTCCTAAACCCCGTGTTACTCCGATAGTGGCCATGACTCGGGCCTGGAAATGATAAAGGAACACAAACACACACACAGTTATATATAGTCCGTTAAAATTCCTGTGCTGCTATTTCTGCTACCAGTCAAGCACAATCAAACAAAATTACACAAACACACACATACATACAATTTATATTCCTGTCTTTGTGGTATATCTAGACTCTTTCGTCATTTTGAATGAAAGCAGCATCTTTTCTTGAGGGAAGCTCCAAATATCCCTAAAATGTTTGTTTCCCATCATCTTGGGAACATTTGGTCCCCAAAAATACCCAGCATCAGACATTACAGTTAAAACAGTATGAGATGGCAATACTTGAGGTGCAACTGAGGGCGAACCAAAGCACAGAAGTAGCTCAGCTCTACTGTGACTGCTAGCACTCTATTTTATTACTTTTAGTCTCCTTCATTCGAATAGAAAGATGTTACGGAATAAATTGCTTCTTCAGCCTGGCTACCTTTTTCCCTTCTCCATAAATGAGGGGGAACTTGAGGTCATCTTCAACAATTGTCTTATATGCCCTGCAATTTAAGACATAAAAAGTGACATTACTGACATATAGTCAAAAATCATACAGAAGTATGACACAGACTGTTTAATGACAGATCCATATACCTTCAAAAATGTAGCATCTCACACTCTTATGCACACTTACCACCCGGTCATGGTGTGGTCTCTGAAGAGCATCTTCTTGCCCATCTCCTTGTGTTGGATGCGTCGAGGAAATTCGATGTGCGTGAACTCATTCCCAAGCAGTTCTGGCTGAAGGAAACCCTAAACACAAAACAGACAGTACGGATAGGTAACATAAAATAGCAGAACATCTAAAACCTCCAAGGAAAGAATTTTCAGCCTTTATGATAGTAAGACTCAGTTCAGTCTTTGAAGAAATTGATATCCCTTCCTCTTTGAAACTATGCTGGTTGTAACTGTTCTGTTAACACACATTGGTTAGCATTCGCATCAAGTTTCCTTCCATAATAACATTACATATACAAACATTTAGATTAATTTTGCTTGTAACTATAGTAATATTTGACTATCCAAATATAAGCATATGATCATGGCCGTGCCAGCAGGTATGGTCACAAATGCTGATAGTAGTAATGATCTTTGTGATTCCTTCATTTTTGAAAATGATGTTTGCACATTTTACCTGGAACGATTTTTATCTAGCTTTTGAATTGGCCCCTAAGCTCATCTATGCAGTTGCGAGATGAGGTGAGAGATGAAGAATCTCACCAGGTACTGCAGCCGCTGCCTCTCGCTCTCTGGTGTGAACTCATTGGACATGGGAATGACCTCATCACTGCGGACGATTATGGCTCTAATAAGACAGAAACAACTTTGTTTATACTTTCAAGCAAATACAAATTGCATTCAGAAAGTCCTATTGCTTTTGAACGTGCTCATTTCAGCTGCATCACAGAAAATGATTTATTTTGAATAAACATTGAATTCAATTAAACTCCTGAATGAAAAAACTAAACCGAAACCCTAAGTTTTTTATTGACCTCAGTGTGTTATATGCTTTTGAATACAGGGATGTTTTAAAAATGGCTGATACTTGTTATATTTTAAATAGGGCTGGGAAAGTTAACGCGCTATTATCGTGTTAACGCATTATTTACTTAACGCCGACAATTATTTTATCGCGTGTTAACGCAGGTTTTTAAAATCCTTTTATTTGGAAAGGCGGTGCTTTCACCGCAGTAACGCGCGCAGGGGCGGACTGGGACTTTCTTTACCAGGTTGGGTTTTCGCATC
>JBBPDB010000108.1:18213998-18229821 GCA_037974465.1 Brachypetersius altus | reverse complement strand
TTTTAGATCTTTAAGTCCATCTCATGAAAAATTGGAGCAGAAACAAAGGTGTTGCGTTTATATTTTTGTTGAGTGTAGTACTACTTCTATGGCTGCTGCCACTACACAATACCTATTTCTACTAATGATGATGATGACGTGACTATGATGATATGGATGGCTGCATGTCATTGATGAAACTTTCAACATTCCAAGTCAATTTGGACAGCTGAAATTTTGAACCATGCGAGTGTTTTTCTTCGTGTGGTCAATCTGAAAATAAACGCATTACTACTTTACAGATGTAACATCAACCACAACAACACTACTAATAGTAGTACTTACACTGTGTACAATATTACTCTGCTTTGAATAATAATTATTAAGCAACTAAATAACCATTTCATTATCTCTACTGAATTAATAATAAATGCGTATGACATAAAACAATGCCTAATTAACAAATAGCATTGCTAGCCTCCATGTGTAGCCTGCATATATAGAATCTGTGATTTTCTTTAGCTGCTTTACCTTACTTTAAATCTCCTGCTTGTCATGAGCCCACAAGTTCCTCAACTGGTTTTAAATCAGGTAATCAGTGTGTCCTTTACTGGTAGGCCAAGCAGAAGTTGTCATAGTGGAGCATCTTCTTCCGTTTTCTGTTGACCTTCCTGTACCACTGAGGCTTTTAGAAATGTTGTGCAAATCTTGTATTTCAGAAGATTTTAGAAAGGTTGCAGTACCAGGAAAAGGTGGCTGAAGAATTTCTGGAAGTGTCGTGTTTAAGTCGGTCACAGTGCTTGCTTGTGCAGTGCTCACACTTCAGTAGTTTGACAGATTCAAGAATTCAAGAGTGTTGCATCCTTTCTGAATTTTGACACTTTCTGTCTTTTCAGCATCAGTCTTTTTGGCCCATTTTACCAGTAGGAAAAAGATGTTATTCACGTCTGAATGTAATGTGTTTCTTACTTTAAAGGAATAGATTGGTAAAAACCAAATGCAGCTATTCATATATATGCCATAGACTTGTCAGTGCAGTTTAGAACAGGGCAATGCGAATAGACATGAGTGACAGTTTGTTTTGAAAACTGCTAAGGAAAACAACAGTTTTGTTGCAAAATGTTTGTTAATGTGGGTGGAGTTGAGGTGGGGAATGGGGTTGCTTCCTTAAATTCATAGATATGTGTCAGAGTCTCTATTAAGTTTGACTGATCCTAGATGTTGATGTTCAGTTAATCTTTATAGCTAACAGCAAGTCATGATGTGTCTTAAATCACATTGACAAGTCAAATGGTTGGAGCGGGTTGAGAGAAGTTTTGGGGAACTATTTGGCTGTGTGGTGATTACTGAACATTCTCGACTACATCTGGGGTTTATGCAAATGTAGTGTTTGCCAAGCTTTTCTTTAGGTCACCGTCTCTCTCATGAAACAGTTATTTTATGTAAAATTGTTTTGAAAACTGCGTTTATTTAGGTTGATATGGTTTGGACCTGAAAAATATGCTTGGATAAGAACATATAATTATATCTTACCTAATAATTATGCACACACAGTACTACTGTATTACTGCTAGATGTTATTAGCTGTAGTAGCACAGATTTTCTGGTCTATAATAAAAATAAAAGGTGACCTACTGTTTGATTTCTCCATACATTTTAAATGCTGTACTTGGAATCCCCGTCTTCAGATGATACAAAATAAAACAACATTTCTGTCTCTTTTGTGCTTGCATTTGTAGGGATTTACTTGTAAGCAGCCGGTGGATATGAAGTGTGACACATTAAGGCTCTCATAATGAAAACCATCTTTCTGAAAGGGTCCTTTGATACAAACTTCCTGCGGGGGTGCAAAGCTGACAGCAACATGAGTGAAGCCCCAGGAGATGCTCCTCTAATGGCTGTGTTTTTCTCTCCATGTTTCCACAACAGTTTAAAGTCAAGCGCTTTATCTGAGTCAGAGTTGCCCTAAAGTGTCTCCGAACTCCCAGAGGAACTTCTACTATAAAGCAGATATATCTCTGTTTGTTTAAACAAACGGGTGACAAATCCACAGAGGAGTGTGATGGTTTGTCCCTGCGTGCATTGCATCCTGTAACAAGGAACACATTTGGAAAGAGTACATTCCTGTGACTGCTCTTATTTCTGATCATTTCTGTCCTTAAGGCCTTGCCTCCTGCTTACGTCACTCTTCACACCCTAATCCTGCATCGATTGCCTGCCACTAGTGACTCACTTCACCTCCTTGTTGTCCATTAACTTAGACATCTTTATGTGTTTATTGCAACAAATCTGTCCTGGATTCTTTGATCACCATCAAATAAAAAGTATGTAGACACCCCTCCTTCATATAAATGATTTTCTATAGCAGGGTAAATGCACACAAGCCTATATTTACTCAATCACATGAATAGCAGAGGGGTGCTCTCCGGATGGGCGAATCATGCTTCATTATCTGATGGATAAATATGTTTTTTAGCTGATACCGGCAGAATGCTTACGGGAATGCAAGGTGCCTTGTTTGTAAAGTTTGGTGGAGGATGGGGGCGGCTTCTCAGGGTTTGCCCCTTTGCTTCTACTGATGTATAATGTAATGCTGCAGCATACAAAGACATTTTAATACAAAGACAATTAAATGCTTCCAACTTTGGGGCAAAATTTGAGGAAGACGTGTTCCAACATGACTGTACCAACATACCTGTGCACAAAGTGGTTTTTGACTTACATCGGCCATAAATGGCACTAGTTTCATATAAATGGCACTGGTTTCACTTGTGAAAATGAAAGAGGAAGGGAAATAGGATCATTATTCTGAAAGTCAGGGTACCTGTACCTGCATTCGGGTTCTAGATATTTGCACAAAGCCTTCATGCATGCTATATTGGTCATCCCTTAAATCTCTAGGGCACTAGTTTTACATTAAACCAAATTAAAATGCATGGAATATAGGAAGTACAGCTGTTTTGGACTAGTATTGTGGTTGGACGAGGAGCCAAAGGGTGTCTGCAGACTATCAGTTCATATCTGCCTGGCGTGTCAGTCTAGTACTAATTGTGTGAAAAGGGAGGGGAACATGATCATAAAGTATCCCTGAAACTAACTTTGAAAAAGTGCCTTTTCTTCATGTTACAAGTTTTCACATATGGAACATAATCACAAAAAACACAATTTCCCATTTACATTAGTGACAAAACACAATTTATTTTGGATTTTCTTAATGGTACTCTAAAACAGCTTAGGTTTGATTACATAATATGGTACAATGGAGAAATGAATGGTTTTCAGAGTCTGACTGGTTGTGAATACCACATTCAGTGGAAATGGACAACTTGACTATAAGATGTTATAGCTAGTGATAATGGATTTATATTCACTATTTCAAAGCACCAATACTAAACTTTAACTCATGCGGCTATTGCTGTGAGTATGTTAATGCTTTTGTGGGTGCATTAAATAGAAAAAGAACAGCAATAACTCTGGGCTTCTAATCTGCACTGTAATTATATGTTCAGAAAACAGGGTCACCTTGAAATCAAACAGCTCATGTTTTCTAAGCAAAGATGCTACTGAAGGTGCAAAAAATCAGACCTCCCTTCCATTCTGATCTATTCTACTGCAGTTATTGCCCTGTGTCATCCACATGATTATATGTGGAAAAATAATCATGCTTGGAAATTGTTGAAGCTCCCCACAGGAAATTGCATTACTAATTGTGAAGACCCCAGTGTGGAAAGAATCATGATAACAGCCTAGTGAATGCAAAATAAGGTTTGTTGACCTCAGATGCTGACCTTGAAGATGAATGCAGATACTTTAATACAGGACACAAGTGCCATGGTGGGGTTGACTAATCTCACATGCCTACTTCGACTCAGAACCTAAGAACCAGATTCAGCTGGTATGTTAGAGCAAAAACACGCCAAATCAAGCTGGATTCTAGTCCTCAGGTTCGCATACCTGATCTAGAGCATGGTTTCTCAACGATTGGGCTGGGGACCACCAGTGGGCTGCAAAGGCTTTTGATTGGGCTGTGAATCTAAAATCAAGACATTTGCATTTATATTTATGGCATTAAGCTGACGCTCTTATCCAGAGCGGCGTAAATCAGTGCTTCAGTAGTCCACAACTGTTTCTTACCTGAAAAACAGCTTAAATCCATGTCAACTATTTAACCGAAATACTGCACATTCGGTGCATCTATACAACATCTGTCAAATAATAACTAGCCAACACCTACCAAACAATACATAAGTCATAGAGAACAACAACATAAGCTATAGAGAAGTCAAGGGAAGGGAAAGGATTTAAAAAATAAATAAATAAATAAGTAGTAGAATATGGACGTAGTTAGTCGCCGAGGTGCTCCTTGAAGAGAGGCCATTGGTCCACAATTGGTTATTTAATATCATCTACTGTGGCCAAGTGAGCCTTGGCAACATGCTGTGATAGATAGGTGGGCCTTAATGTTCAAAAGATTGAGAACCATTGATCTAGACTTTTCAAGCACCAGTCAGTATGCCTTTTTACCATGTGTGCACTTTCTCCAAACATTTGTCACCATAGAAACTTTTCATTCCAAAGCACTTGTCTCCTGGCATATTCTTATTAAAGTCCAAAGCTGACCCTGAGTGCAGTAAGAACTTTTTCATTTTGCATCTAAAAAGGCACAAACTGCCAAAAGACAAGTAAGCATAAATTCTCAGCCTGATTCAGAATGCTAGTCAATGTCACTGCAGCACTATACATTTTGATCTGTTTCAAAGTTCAGAATTTGAGTTTGAGTTCTTCTCTAACAGTTTATGAAAGCCCCTACAATTAGGTAATGAACCGAATCCTACAGAAATAATGCTCAAAATGTACGATGCATGATGAGGGACAAAAAGAACAGGCTTAATAAATTCTGTGGTGCACTAGATACTGTGGTGCATTATATACATTAGATACTGACTGATGCAAACTGAAGGGTACAGTTCTGAGTTCTGGAGTCAATTATTCCTGGGCTGATACACCAAATACATCTAAACCAACAGGTCAAATAGAATTTTCTCACATGATGGACCCATTCAAAAACAGCTAAAAACAGGCACAGAATGAATAAATGATGCTGTGAAACATTCTCAAATAACAGCTGTCATCCTGCTCTTCCTCTCTCAGTCTTTCAGCTGAAATCAAGTGTCCTGAAGTTCAGTGTCAAGGCCATAAACATGCTTGCTTTGTAAAGTGTAGATGTTGAGCCTGCAGTAAAGGCCTTCAAAATCAGAAGCTGAATAAATATTTCCCACCAGAAGAGGGAGCCAGTACACATGAGATAAAACTGAAGTGCTCTTGAGCTAAGGATTTTTTTAATGATGCTGCAGATGTCTTTCAATAACCATCTGACTCCCTCTCTCTCTGAACAGGCACTTAAAAACAATAACCTTGGAGTATGATCATTATAATAATTATCATTGTAGCGAAGCTCATAAGTGTCATTTTCATGCAGTTGCCTAGCAAACACTCCAGCACAGGCCATCTAAAATGACTCAGAAGAGCAGAGTGCACCTCATAGCCTACTCATTAGCACAAGCACTTTTTAATTCGCTCTATTAGATTGGCCTTCAATAACCTGCTCAGTTATGAAAACATGGATTAACTTATCTATTGCACGAGGAAACGAATTGGTGACAGTCTTTATCTTTCTGCGTTCAAGTCAGCACCTTCAACATCTTTTACAATATGGTTCCTCGACTTAAACAATGATGAACTACTATTAATGTGATTAATGCACAGTTTGTAATTACAGTGAGTGCTGCACAAGTCAAGCATATTATCATATCCTGATCATCATGATACACTAGCCATTTGCCACATGCCCAATTACAGTATGCTAAACTGGTTCATTACATATGCAGCAGAGGCAATCAGCGTCATATGGCTGTTCTAAATTGAACTGTCAAACCGTTGATAGGAATTTTTTCCCTCCAGTTCCCTGTCTCGACCAATTATACTGCTAGATGAATGCAGGCCTGTATGATGAGCCTTCTGTCAAGCATCTTTGCGTCTTTTATGCTCTCTCTGGATACTTGCACGACACAAGACGACCAAACGCTCAGTTAAACTGAAACACTGACATCTACTGGTGAGTTATTGCCAGTAGAAAGCAAGAACGCAAATGACCTGTGAAAAATGTTCATTTTGGGTGGACCTTGAAAATAGACAAGACTATAAAACGCCACTTACGAAAATACCTTTTCCCCTCTCTAGTTGTGATTGCTTTCTTTTTAATGTAACAATGTTTCACCAGTATTTCTCATTAATATTTTTCTTCAGTGTCTTGTTTTGTTTGCTTTATTTGCAATATGAAGCAATTAACACAAATTATATATATATATATGGAAATTTCAATCTACATCAGCAATAATAATTATCATAAGAAAAAAATTACTTGAAAGGATTATGCCTATGTGTGAAAGTGTATAGTGCTTGCAGATGTGTGTGTGTGTGTGTGTGTGTGTGTGTGTGTGTGTGTGTGTGTGTGAATGAGACAGAGAGAGAGGGAGAGAGAGATGTAAAAACCTGTTGCATTATATGACCATTAAGCATAATCTGTATTGAATAATTGATACTGTTCTGCCTAAAAGCCATTACTCTCCCTTTCCTTCTCTCTCGTACCACTTTTTTCAGGACGTCAAGTCATCATCACTGCATTTCTGGAAAAGATAGATGTGGGTTCAGCTGGAGGACACCAGGGTTATGTGCAGGGCCTGTTATTTTAGGCGACCTATTCTAAGCGCGAATGTTTACAGACACTGTGCGTTTTTTAACGCTCTGTTGCTTTCCAGTGTGGCATTTTCACATTGAAGTGACATAAGATAACAGATGACTGCATTTCTTATTCCATTTGTCATACAATCAAATCATATTTGTCATATGGTCAACAGTTGCAAAGATTGTGAAAAATGTGTAGTAGCAGGGTTACCAGGTATATCCAATGATTATTAAATATTTAAAATGATTTGAAAATGACAAGATCAAGATGAATGAAAATATTACATTGATTTACAATTAAAATTGGAAATATGGTTTTATTCCAACAGCAATAATATACTATGATAACTGTGCAGCATAACAGCCTGTGTATTCCTGTAAATGTGTATTCTTCTATATGTTATACACTTCCTATTACTTCACATATTTCTGATGACATTTACAGTAGTCTATGGAAGGCTGCATTTTTGCACATTTACTATCACAGAATTGCAGAACCTGTGACAGAAGAGTAGCCTTACACTGACTGGTGTAAATATGTAGTATGACAGGTAGGCCAATGTGAAAAATGTGAACACACCACATCACAACACACAGTGTGAACAGCACGAAAGTCCTCCTCTGTATTTAATCCATCCAAAGTGAAGCAGTGGGCAGGGAGCAGTGTGTGAGGACGGTACCTTGCTCAAGGGTACCTCAGAGGTGCTTTGCTGTCTTGGGAACTCACGACTTCCTGATCACAGGGTGAACGCACTAACCACTAGGCCACCAGCTGCGCCAATGTAAATGTATAGAATAGCCTCTATACACGTTCCACATTGCTTCACATCAGCCCATGTCAATGTGCAGTATAGCCTGCAGTATAGTCTTATATATTAAGATAGGTTGCTGTAAATGTACAGTAGAGTTTAAGCAAAGTAACTGTAAAAAACAGCCTTTGATTACTGTCACAATGTAGTGTAATGTAATGTAGTGTTGTGTGCAGGGTAGTAAGAGTCTCATGTAGGGTTCCTGAAGAGTGTAGTATGGTTGCACATGGGGTGATAGCCATATTGAGTCAGTATTGATTGATGATATTGAAAGCTGCTCAAAAATCACTCCGGTTTCATCCGCTCTACCCAGGATTGCTATGTCCTGTAGGGGTTATGTCTTGATGCAAGGCCATCTATTTTTGCACAGATCCCAGCCTGGCAGGTTACGATGAAGCACCTATAGAGCAAAGGTTATGTAATGTTATGACACAGACTATAATCCATCATTGGTAAATCAGGACAGATTGGCCTCAGATTTGGGCTTCTCTCCCTCATTCATCTTCCGGCACTGTCCCATAAAACCTGAAAGAGGTTATATTAAGAAAAGTCAGGATGTGAGAGGGTGCACTTTAGAGTTGATATGAGACTGTTCCAGTGTTCAGAAAGGGTTTGCACAGGGGAGCCAGAGGGAGACTATCTCCTGATTGAAGATGAGCTTATAATAGGAATGAAATTGCAGTTCTGCATTCAAATTCCAAAACTTTGTGCATTTTTAACTAAAGCACCCGAACCCTCCAGTGAATTTGAATGTTGATTTCGTTCAGCCCGGCTGTGGAGAATGGGAGAATGATATAGTTTATAATGCCAGAACACTAATTTCCCTTGGTCATTAAAGGTGAACGCTTCCGTATGCCATCAGTGCACTCGAGCAATCTCAGGCCCTATTGATTATTCCCTATCTTTGCCTTATGGAGGTAAAAAGGCAGAGGCTGAGAGATGTAATGATATTACCAAAATGGAAACCTTTTTAGAGCGAGAGCTAATGGTCTGTGCCTGGGCGAGGAGAGGGCCCGGCAGCGAGAAAAATAACAAAACACTGTGCATTCCTCTTGTAACCGAGATGCTGAAGAGATGTCAGGGCATTTTTCATTTCGCCTTACTGTTAATGAGAAATGTACTGCAAGCCCTGAAAGGGGGAATAATTTCAGTTTGTGTGTAATGTCTGTAACCCACACCTTTCAGCTGCACTGGGAGTGGCAAAAAGTTTGTCGTTATCTGTGACGATTTTAAACCCGCAGCCTTTTTAACACTGGAAACTACAACGTTAAAAACAAACGAGCACTTTACATATTACGATTTTCGTTTTTCAGGTAAATATGGGCAGCTTACTTATGGGTAAGATCAAAGAAAAATAATCAGTATGGTATCAGTATAGTGTAAATATGATTTGTAGTTGGTGTCAGGTGTCTCTTTTGACCTGAAGTTTATAGACAACACCCATTACCCCCCACCGACCCTCATGTGTCACTAGGCCAAACTTAAAGTCATTATGAATCTGAAATCATAGTGTTTGTGAGAGAACTGAGGGTTTCTGAGGTACCTGATGCTTTCACTTGATGTTAGGTGGCAGTGGTGGAGAGTGGATCATTATTTCTAATTATAATTCATATATATTATGATTCACAAGAGAGTAAATCATAATTCATATTATTAGACTGCTTTCTTGCTGCCGGTTTGGTGCATGATAAAGTAGCCAAAATCCGGCAAGTAGATGTTTTACAAAAAGATTATAGGGAAAGATTTGTCTTGCAAATGGTATACTAGAGCATGCAGAATGTGACCAGGTAATAAGGTAAAAAAAAAAAGGTCTTATGAGGTAATATAAAAAACAGAATACAAAACAAAAGCATTGGCCCTATATGTTATTATAACTATAACGCTTGAGATTAATTGATTTAATTGCATTCACAGAAGAAGGAGCTGTTGCTGACGTTTAGGTTGCTAGACTTGTTTAAAATTTCTCCTGGGCCTCAGTATTTGAAACGCAGCTCCCCAGTTTACCAGCAGGTGTCGCCATTTACTCACGTATGAACTACCGTTTTGCTTTTTCTCTCTGAATCTCTGAACCTTCCACAGGAGACAAGAGGAGAAACTCCCGCCCGCCTCCTCCTCACCCTCTTTCTGCTCCTGCTGTTCGTTCTCGCGCTCCTCCGCCTGCAGGTCTCGCGCAGCGCGCGCTCCAGGTGATGGGTAAGGGAATTTGGTGGGAGGAATTTCGTCCCGTGCCCTGAGCGGGACCTGAGTTCTTCCCTCTCCTCCTCTCGTCTATCAAACTCTCGCGCTCTCTTTTCATCCGCTGCGGGAAGTTTTTGGAGACGGCGCGCGCCCGCGCTACAACTTTGGCGAGGCGCGAGCGCGGCACCTGGGCGGGCTCGCGCGGCTCCTCTGTCCTTAGAAGAAGAGGAGGGTGAGAATAGGAAGAAAAAGAAGAGGAAGAAGAAGAAGGAGAAGAAGTAAAGCGGACAGAAAGAGGTGATGCTTTTCTCTGGAACGTTGTCACTCAGAGGAGATGGTGGTGAGCCTCTGACACGGCCGGAGCTTTTGGTTCTCACAATGGAGCTCAAATGAGAGGCTGGTCTACGCGGGTTGGCTAACAAGCTCAGAGACAGGTGAGCACACGCACGTGTACAGGACAGTTTGTTTGATGTGCATGCGTTTGGCGAAGATCTTCTCAAAAACACAGAATACACACTTCTTTCAGTTTGTTCTACTCAGGTGCAATTGCAGTGACATGTTTGGTTGAATCTACAGTTGAGGGGTGAAAAAGTGAAGATTTTGAGCTGTAATACTGATTGCAGTTTATTAGGTTTTGGATTTTCTCTTCCAAAAAATGAAGAGGTGCAGCTCCACTATGCCACCAAATTATTAATGCAGATGCGTTAAGCACAATCCTGGCTTGGTGGAGGACAGTGCAGATGGAGGACTGATTGCTGTCAAAGCTGAGTGGACTGATGACGACAATGACGATGACGATGGTGGTGGAAGTGATTAGAGTTGCCACAGGAATTAGCATCGTGATGAAGGTGGAGGCAGTGTTTGGACTGGTGCTGTTGAGGAGTGTGGAGGCGATAATGATGATGATGATGATGATGGTTATAACTCCAGCTGAGATGCTTAAACCATGAAAGCTTTGATAAAAATGGTGTATGAGGAGTAAATGTAAGCTCCAGCTGGTTCTTCAGTCTTCCTCTATGTGTCTGGCTGTCCAATAGTCTTAACCGTGCAATAACATATTGACATGAGGCAGCAAGGAACTGATGGAGAGATTTGGGTTTGACCTGCCACAGTCAAGAATCAGGATCTGCAATTGAAAGGTTTTAGATTATGCTAAAACTCAAAAAACAGTCATAAGCACCATAGACAAACTGAGCAAATAGTGCTGAGCAAGGTACTAGATTCTTTGTGTAAAAGGTGAAAGAATGCCAAAGAATGTGTGAAGGAGGGGAAGTCTTCTTTAATCTTGTCAGAAGAGTCAAGCATGGCATCACTTGCTCTCTACACTTCTTCCCCAGCTCAACCCCCCTCCATGCTTTAATCTGCCCTTCATCTTCCTTTTTTTTCCATGCCTCTTGTGTGGTCAGCTGTTTTTTCCCTGCAATTAGTGCCATCATCTTGTTTCATCCGGTGAAAGAGCTGCGGGAATAACCTTACGGTGCTGATACTATTCGCCCTTGATTAATTGTGGTCCCGAGACAGCGGGGGGAAAGGTGCCGTACATCTTCTCTTTCACACCCCGTGACAAGTGACCCATTACAGTGTTTTATAGATCGCCGTCAGCAGCCCTTGAAAACGCCTGTGGGCCCTGCTGGCCGATGATTTTATTGTGCCGTGTTATTTGTGGGAACTGCTGACGGCTTAGAGCAAAAGGCCGCCACAGGATTCTTTCTTTACTTTCTCCTTTTTTTTGGACAATACACTGAATCACTGAGCAGGCCTTGATCTGGATTTCCCCAATTGATGTGATGTGTGGGGGGTGCAATCATAGTTTTGGTGTGCTTTTTTTATTCACTTTTCTTTTTACAGCATATAAAAATATACTATAGTTTATAGACTACAGCCTGAACTTGACAGAAATATAAGCTATAAGGAGTGTCAGTACCGCATATGTGGCACTGAATGGTTTCTAGTTTAAATCCCACTTAACGTCTTACATGAGGGTGTTTGAACATGGCTTGCATGTCAGGGTTTGGTTACGTCATCTGCTACAGCTGGTCATTTAGATAAAATGTTGGAATGGGAAGAAATATTGCAATATCAATGTGTTTTACAGTTTTTCAAAGATATTCTGGCTTAACCTTGAAAAATGAACTTTAAATTTGTTTTGAAGTTATTAAATGTCGTTTGCAATGACATAAGCCAAATCAACAGAGGAAAAAAAACGTTTGTTTATGTTTAGAGCCAGAACCTGAAGGCCAGAACAACAATCAGTTTTCTTAAATCTAGGTGTGGCCATGTTATTGAGCAGTGTTTAAGTGGGCATCTCAGAACGCCCAAATATGTGTTTTCCAGTTCTGATTGTGAATGTGCCATTGTAGGACTGAAGCAAAGATGGGATTGATGAACAGTGATGGTGTGCATACTGGTGTTAAAAATAAGGCAGTGCTCTTGATTTGTTTAATAACTGCACATGAAAGTACACTATATCTCCATACACATTTGAATAATTAGTTGTTGCTTTAATGTACCCCCATTGCTGACAAATGGACAGTTGCCTACTCACAGTTTATGTAATCTTCATAGAAAAGCATGGCTAATAGAAATTTTCTCCATGCCTAATGCTAAATGTTGGCTAGAAGAGTATAAAGCCCCAGTACTGGGCTAAAGTGATGGAGCCTCACCCAATACCTTTGGAATGAGTTGAAGAGATGTTAGTTATCCAGAAGTAATCATCCAGCACCAGTACCTGCTCTCATTAATGCTCTTGTGTCAGAATACAATCAGATCTTCTATTATTCAAATCCTTTTAATACCTTTGATTTCAGTTGACGCAGATGAGCTTCATTGTGTGTTTGTTATTTACAGTATTTCAAAATGCCTCCCATCTTATTTAATCTTGTTCATGACAAAAATGATCTGAAATTTCTTTTACTGTTCACTTTCTAGTATATTTGGCCAATGTTCAAAAAGTGGAACTGGAACGATAAGCTATCTTTTAAAATGAATAAATCAGGACAAAATGAGCTGTAACTGCAAGGTTTCATGCTTTAAAACTGGATTTTTACAACATTATGTATATATAGGGCAGTTTCCATTTGCACCATAGGGGGGTGACATAGTTTGTCACACAGTTTATATTTTGGAATGACACTGCTTTACCATTTAAGGTGGGACAAAACATTAAATAAGAACCTGATCATGGTTCTTACCCCTTATGGACATTAAGCTACAAAACAGCCTGTTTTGAATTCAGTCTTGATGTGATGTTATCGCATTTACGTATTTTCATCTATTCAGCCTATAGTAGTTTTAGTTTCAGTGGATCTCAAGGGACAAAAGAAAATACAAGAAAAGTGTTTTCTTAATGTAGGCGTGATGGCAAATGTTTTTGATAAGACACATTTTAAAATGAACTCCTAAATCTCCACAACCATGCACTTTATAAAACCTTTATTCTGATAATTACATAATTTGCATAATTAATATAATTCCCAAATAAATTATTTATAATAGGCACTGAGTCACAAGTAATACAAGTAATACTTACAAGTAATAAAGGATTATGCTAAACATAACCATTTGTGGTTTAATGGATGGCACTTTCCAATCTTTTCAGGATAAACTGAACCCATTAACTCTAGCATGATAGCCTGTTTCTAACCTGGGGCATCAGCCAGGTGTAGGAACTGAGTGAGATCAGGATAGAAAAAGTGCAGGGTAGATATATGGCAGGGTAATATGTGGAAGGACCTCCTCCGCCAGCCTGCCAGGACAGGTCAATGCAGCAGCCATTAACAGTAATGAGATGACAAGTGACTTTTTGCAGCCATTTACACTGGTAATGAAAGAAGACATAACATTTGCTTTTAAGTTCAGGCACATTAGAAAAGACTAATGAGTGGCACATCCATACATTTGATTCCAGTTGTGTGTGTGTGTGTGTGTGTGTGTGTGTGTGTGTGTGTGTGTCGCAGTATTTGGGAAAGGACGAAGCCTATGACTCACAGCTGGCATTATAGAATAACACGTGTGAATGGAAACTTCCTTTGAGCAGTTGTTGGAGTTGGTTGCTTTGATTGCTTCTCTCGCTGCAGTTGTTTAGTTTCGCTGTTTCTCCATTTTGGTTGGGTTTTCATTGTGTAGGCAGATTTTGGATCAGAGCTCAGGGTAACTTTGGCTTGCAGCGAGCGTAGTCTAGGATTACTTTACATGCATGAGATGGCAGATGATTTATTGCAGAGGTGAGAGGAGACGAAGCGGAGGTGCGAGAGGCACATCCAGCTTGTTTTGTTTCTAGCGGAACAGCAGAGCACTGGTGTCCTTACCCTTTAGCCCACTATCGAATTTGAGAGGCGGTAATTCAGGGATATTGCTTTGCATGCTTGTGTCAGTGTGTGAAACCAAAGCTGGATGGATTTGCCCTTGTCTTGGAGCCTCCAAACTGTGGCTCGGCCTCCCTCTGATTTGGACCGTCACTGTGTCAAATTGAAATCATTGCAGCCTGCGCAAGTTTGGATCTGTAAGCAGCACACGAGCGGTGCAGTGCTGTTGTGAAGAAAACAAAGAAGAAAGCCCTCCCTGCTCAGTTCAGATGTGTGCATTTTCACACTGACGTCACACCTGGTGCCGCTAAACCAGCTTGCCGTTTAGGTTGCTCCTTTGATGCTGATCCTAAATCAGCCCTTTGTTTTCAAATGACACCTCCAAATTAAGTTCTTTCTCAAGTACTTTATGCACATGCTAATTTCATAGCAGTTACTGAATACACAGCAGTCATGAGAGACGGCCAACATGACAATATGTCATCATTAACATGATAAATTATGTTATCATATGCTTTTCTAAGTATATCATGGGTGTCATTAGTACTTGTAGAACACTGAACAGCTGTATGTATGCCAAAACTATAGTATTAGGCCAATAATAGAGTCTGTAAAGAACAGCAGCCGCTAAAAGGTAACTGCATAAAAACCATGGTAACGAGCAGTTGATTGGATGTCAGACAGTTTTTTTTGTCTTTTTAAAATTTGGCACTGCTGGTGTCTTGTGACTGTTTTAGTATATTCGTCAACCCCACATGAACTGCATATTGTGATACATTCCATGTTTCGTGTATAGAACTGAAGAATTAATCATTTTTTCTGTTGAACATACAATATGAATTTGAATTTTAGTTACGTTAAAATTTTAAACACTCCAATTATTATAATTATCACTGTATTTATATTGCATTTGTTGTTTCAATTATTTACAATTTCTGAATGCCAATAGTGTGAACAATGTTGTTTTATAAATAAAATTGGAAATAGCAAGAAAAAGAAATTGGGCCAAGCAAAAGCCTCAACCTCATGTAACTGGCAGTCTATCACACCACCCTCAGTGTTCAATTCTGGCCCAAATTAACAGAAATGTTTATAACTAAAAGTAAATAGTAAGTGTTGCACAGTTATGCAATATTTTTGTTTTATTGCGCACCTACTGAGGAATAGTATTACTTAGGATTTATTACTGAGTTGTAAGCCTAGGCTTCAGGGTGTTAAATTTCCTCAGTTATGAGCAGCACAATGGTCAATTTGGGTGTAAGGCAAATAATTGACTTAGGGCCATTTACTGCAGAATCATAAATGTGTTATGGAACAAAAAACAAAAAGCTCTGACAGATGTGAAGATTGTCATGTCAGATCCTGAAGCACAGGGCAACACCTCGAAGCAGAGTGTGGCATGGAGTCTGCAAATAGCATCAGCCGCATTTGTTGTGTTACACTTAACGATGGATGTTGCACAGCCCTAAATAACGTGTCCAGACCTGGCAGGTTTAGCGGCTGCCAATTGCACGAGCCGTGACAGCTCATAAGAGTGGGGGCTTATCCTTTTCTCAGCGTGAAACAAACAACAGCGGCTCCCCCAACATCACAATATGTGCCTGAATACAGCAGCATGAGCCATCTGGATGAGAGCGGCAGAGTGAGGCGACATGCATGCTCCTGCCCTTCAAAGCAGATGAAGCTTTATAGCATCCCAGTGGTTTTAGCTAGCCTGAATATTGCTATATGAGTATGCACACACACATATATATATATATATATATATATATATATATATATGTGTGTGTGTGTGTGTGTGTGTATATA
>JBBPDB010000108.1:18200898-18213668 GCA_037974465.1 Brachypetersius altus | reverse complement strand
TATTATGGCATTAACACCTCCACGTTGTTTCAAGTCGACTAGTCGGTAACATTAACAGTCAACAGGACAATTAAACGAAACAAAACAAAGGTTGATATCTTAAATTTTCTTGTAAATTTAAATGTACTACTGCGAGTAGGAACAGTTTAAGCCGCGACAGCGCGACTCCCTGCTGTGCCAGCATTAGCCATGTTAGCTAGTGCAGGTCACTGTACTGTTTGTGTGTCTAGAGTGAAGTATTTCCACACTTTGATGCGTGTCTTCTCTGTTGCATGTCTCTGGTCTTGGTTTGGTCTTGTATTTAGATTCCCCTCGCGCCAACGGCACCGCCCTTTTTATGAAGGAACTACAATAATTGGCTAAACCAAGGAACGCGTGTCAGCATAAGCCAATCAGAGGCAGAGATTGCATTGTGTACACAAGTAAGGGTAGAGAGAGAGGGGAAAAAAGCACACGACTAGTTGACTTCTCTCAGGGGGCGTCGACTCGTGCCTCTGAAGTTGACTAGTCAACTTTTGTGTTACTGCCCTAATATACATATATAGACAAATTGGACAAATAATTCAGTATTCAAATTACGTTTAATGATGCATTTCCAGCTTCATAAACAAGTAGAACATTTTGTTGGCTTATTTTTTCATTTTATCCACTATATTGCATTTGTTACCCTACAGAAACAAGTGTTACATTTGGATTCATCCATTATCATTCGCTATATATACCACTTATCCATACCTGAGGTCATGGGAGGTCATAGGTTGAAATGTGTAGAAACACCCTGGAAAAGTTGCCAGTCCATCACACATCTCAGTTTTAACCTCTCCAATTCACTTGACATGCATATCTTTGGACTGTGGGAGGAAACTAGAGTACCTGGTGGAAACCCACACAGACACAGAGGAAACATGCAAATGGCACACAGAAAGGACCCTCAGCCACATGACCAGGAATCAAAGTCAGGATCCTCATGCTGTGAGGCCACATTATTACCCACTGTGCCACCATGCCACTTTGTTACATTTGAATGTAATGCTAATCCAGGGAGATGCAGTCCCAAGCTATTCATTTTCTTTATGTTTATGTATCTGCATTGGCATCTGCCTCATCAGATATTATGTATGTAAAAAATACTGGATATTAGCATGAGCCCAGAATTCCTATATTGGTGCAGTGCTGTCATGTATTGCTAATTTGCTTTATTGTAGATTTTCTTTTTTTTTTCAAACACAGTTGAAATACCCCAGAGTATCAAAAATATTCCTGGCAATTATTCTGGGGTCATTTTAACTGTGTCTTAAAAATGAAAATAAGCTGTTCATATCAGATACTGGAAAGGGACCATGTTTCAGGTTCTGTATTTTTCTGCCCAAGCTGACAGACCACATGCTAAAATCTGACATGACACATGGTCCAATTTTCCCTCTGCTCTGGACAGCTCACTAACCTGTACAATCCTACTTTATTATAAGATCTAGCAGTTGGATACTTATATAAAAATGCACCTGGCATTAAAACTGAAAATTAAAGCCTGACAGCTTGATTCTTCTAACAGTCACAGAGTCTGGCAGGTTGCAGAGCTAAACACAAATTGCTGTTTTTGCATGGCATGCAAGCAGATTCCTTTTCTTGACACTCTCAACTCTGCTACCATGTGTGTCTGGATGAATAAAAGCTGTTGGACCAATAGAAATGGATCATGGATTATGAAAAAGTGTGCAAACAGCATGCTGTAATGCTTTATAATAGACATATGATCCACATGGTCATTCCAGCAGATTGCAGTCCACCGCAGGAACTGCTGGGGGCAAAATGGTCTTATTGGATTGGATCTGTTGTCTAAGGAAATCCTTTGAACTTTGACTAATGATGTGTATGATTTGATTACTTAATTAATGTAATTATATGGAGATATTTATTATGCATTATATAAGTTTGTGATTACTTTTCCCATACATTGTTTAACAGGAACATTATTTTCATTAAGAGCACATAAGATGTTTTGAACAATGCAATTAATGTTGAAAGTAATATGGAAAGGCTTGTGCATCTGTGCCTGTGTAAAGTCGCCCTTGCAGTGCAGCAGTGTAACCTGAGAACTTTCCATCTGTCTGAAGTAAACTCTGGTTCAAACTTTGACAAACAAACCATGAAATCCAGCTCAACATGTGATTGGATTTCTCAGTGAGCAGGACGGCTTTGTTAGCGGAGGGCTTGGAAGTGGAACCCTCTGCATAGAGACATAATACTGGAAAGATGGAGTGAGAGTCAGGCAAAGAAAGAGAGAGAGAGAGAGAGAGAGAGAGAGAGAGAAAAAGAGATGCGATGGAGAGAGGAAGAGGGAAGCAGAGAGTTGGTGGGAGAGGCTCCATGTTTTATAGATGCCATTTAAAAGAGCGTGCTGGAGTGGAGGGAGGCCGCAATGAACTGTAACCGAGACAAAACGACAAGACAATAAACAAGCAAATTGGCTGCCAGGGAGCCTACAGTAGCCCCACCTCTCTCACCGGAACGAGAGACACCAGAGCGCTCTGTGTAGCATAGCCTTCTGAGATTAAACTGGAGAATTACATTTTTTCTCTTCTTTTTTTCTTCTACTCCGCCTCTCTGAGCTCTCAGTTTCTTATACAGTGTCTAGTGTAATTGTGTGGATAGCTGGTATATACATACCTCCACAATAACATTATTGTGTTGTCATTCTCAATTTTTGTCTATTTCAAGGGCGCTCTGATTTTTACCATATAAACCGTCTTGGAACTGAGGCTCTTGATCATTTGTTCATTGTCAGCATCTTTGTTTCCAATTACCAAACAATTAATAGATGTTTCTGGGCAGTACATTTTTAGATTAATTAGAGGTTTAAGAAAAGAATATGTACGTGTGGTTACTAGGAGCATAACTGATGGGAGATTTGCCTATAAGGCTGTGAGTAAGGTGAATTTCATTAGAGTTACGTTCTAAGAGCACCTGCATATAGTGAAAAAACGCTTTGTAGTGTTTTGGTTAAAAAAAATGCCCCAAAATGCCTATTGGTATAGTGTAAACCCCAAATATGCTCCCAAACATGCTTCCAGAACACTTTAACTTCATTTTAAACTTAGTTTAATGCATTACCCTTAAAGAAAATGTAAAGGTAATCCCATATTCGCCTCTTTTAATTTAAATTCCTTGCTGAGAAATGCAACTTGGAAGGTCGCAGGACAAAAGTATTGAGACACCACGGTGAGGTGAACTGTCGAACTGTTGAAATGTCTAAGTGCTTGCACCACGGAGAAATCGAGCCGGAAAATCCAGAAAAATATATTTATTGCCACAAAAATGCAAAAGAAGGCGGGGGATATTTGCAGTTTCCGCGTTATTGTGGGGATTTCCGCGTAAAACTTTGCGTTTGGTTCTCAAAAAAATCTGTGTGTGACTGAATCCGCGACTCCTGATCCACGTAAAACTGGGGTAAACTGTATTTTTCTTTTTCCTCTGCTTCACTACTGTTTATGTAGACAGCAGGTAGATATACAATGGCATTATACTTTTGTCCCTCCTAACTCTTCTATTGTCCACCTCGCTGGCCTGTCCTCTTATGGCCTCGCTGCCCCGGGGCCCATCAGGCTGAGTTTATGTGGCATTGTTGTGAATCGCTGTGTAAACACACAGTGAAATTGCTTGGGGGCGGATTTCTCTCTCACCACTCTATTTCACTCCCTCCGGACCTATTTTCAATATGCCAGTCAAAAGAGGAAGCCATATTACCATAAGCCTCCACCATTGAGCAGCGCTGTGCAAGAAAACATTTCTCCCATTCTTATCCTGCATCCACCAAATTCCATCATTGGGATTCAGAGGAACATGAGATTTGAGCTTTTCTGTCTGTGAGACCAAGTACAGATGTTTGTTTCTTCAGAATTAGATTCATATTTATTCACCATTATCTACAAAAGACATTTGCTTCTATAGGTTTGCACAGAAACACAGTTGTGTATATATGACATAAAACATACAGCACTTAAAATCATAGTATGGGCAACAGTACAATTGAACATAGTAGAGCCTGGTGTGGAGATAAAGATACTGTATATAAATATAATTTAGTGGGTTTAAAACGTATAAATAAGAAGCAGTATAATATTTAACTCGATCATTCATTCATTCATTCGTTTTCTGTAAACGCTGACCAATAAGTCAGGGACTCAACCTGGGCGGGGAGCCTGGACAGTTCAGTAAGTCTCTGTTTTTAATGCTAGGCCTGTCTTATCACAAACAGTTTGCGCAAGGAAACCTTAAAGCTAGATACTTGACTATGTGCCAGTATATCTTTGTATTAATCATCCTTTATTCTTTCTTTTGGGCAATCTGACAGCACAGAGTAGGCAGACAATAGTGCGGCAAAAAGTGCTATCCAGGATTTTCAATTTGAAGGAGCAGGGAATGGACTACGCATCACACGTAATCGTGTAAAATCAAGCCTCCTTTTAAGTCCACATAAAAGGTCTGACAAATACACGAAGGAGTGAGCTTCAATTTTTTTTTTTTGACGGAGACAAAGTCATGACATGCACCACATCTTCTAAGCTTGTAAAGAATTACAGCACTTCCTCTTCTCAGAGAAACGGGAAGGGTGAGGTCTACCTGGTCAGCACACTGGAGCTCAATTTGCGATACAAAGACATAGTTATGCAATAAATTAGACACTGTAAAGGGCATTACAATCTCTCCCACACTGAGAACAGAAAAGACAGTGTGTGTGTGAACAGCCCTGGTTGGGCTTTTGAGCTACTGTATGCCTGCAGGTGCTCCCTTCTCCTTTACTGTAAAACCAGTTAACGGGTCAGAGTGATTTTAACGCTACATGCTTTCTGTCATGTTCTTTTTTTACAGTAAGTGAGCTGGAGCAGATGCAGGATTGAAAGACCAATTAACTGCTGACATAATTATGAAGTAGGATCAAACACATTTGTGAGAAAAAATTGCCTCTTTAAAAACTGCAATGCACAAGGTGTGGTAATTAATCAGTTACATACAAGCTACAACTGTTTGAAACAGAAAGGCCAAAGTCCAGTCACTACTAGAATCCCACTGGGGTGCTATACTCTGGGCAGATTTTGGTAATTGCCTTTTACTCAAACAGGGCAGCTGCCAAGATGTTGCAGTTTACAGCTTTCATCATTAAATGTATTTAAATTCATGTTTTAGACTACTGTTTGGGGACATTTTTGTTTTTGTATATTTTGTATATCTAATAGTATATAAAAGGCTACTCGTTTCTGTTTTTTGTTTTATTTTTTCAGGAAGGCTATAGTTCATTTTTCCATATTTTCAAACATAATTCAACAGTTTTTTTCAACTGTCTGGATTGTTTGAAAGGCTGTCAGGATAGCGTTCACTTCTTGGTAGTAAAGAACAGTACACATGAAATCAAATAAACCAGATCTTCAGATTTAATTGCTTTGCTACAGACTGTCTACAGTAACAACACGCTTTATCACTGCAGCATGAATGGACCGGCTAAAAATCCATAGACTTATTTGGCAGTCATTTGTGAATGTGTTCTGCAGGGTTGCTGAATATAACATTTTTCCTCATCAGTTCATTCAATCCAGATATAGGATAAATGTGTTTGAAACAAATGAAGCCAGAAAATAATAATTTACCCAGGTAATATGGGATGCCCTTCATTTTGGTTCGACCATCCCACTTGCCCTCCCCTTTCCTGGCTTGTCCATGTCTTGCTGCATAGCCCCACTACGCTTGTTGTACTGTGGCGACCGCTCGTCTGCCTTTAGCCATGCTGCCTGAAGTCCTCTGTTCTCTCTCTCTCTCCCCATCTCCATTTCCTCAGAGACACAGGGCTGCGCAGGACTTTCTAAAGGCTTTTCCATCGTCACTGCACTGCGCAGTGGGAGCGTGGCCTTTTTCTTTCTCTCTGAAAGTGGGTGTCATGTTGCTCACTTGTCCTCCGTCTGAAAAGAGAGAGCAGACATCGCTATTTTCTTTCTCTTAGCCTTTCTCTTTCTTGTGCTTTTCCCCCATCTCTCTTACTTACTATCTCCTTCTCCTTCACACAGGCTCAGGCCGTGGTTCTACATCTCACTCACTTTTGTCAGCCTCCTCCCTATGCAGCCATTAAGTCACAATTTTAGGCTGAAAAGTGCAATTACAGGCTGCAGCAGCAGGCCATCATTTATTTATTTATTTATTTTTTCGGCCGCTTGTTATTTCTTCGCCAGGGAGGCATGGGGGCAGAGCGTCGCTGCTTTGATTGTAATTAGGGGACTAAGAGGCAATAAAGTGCGCAATTATGCTAAAGGTTCCCGTGCCCACGATCTGCAGCAGAGGGCCGGCCTGCGAGTTTGGGGTTGTAGCGGGAAAAAAAAAACGAAAGAAAGAAAAAAAAGTTGACAGATTGAAAAGAGTGCCCACGGCAGTTTTTGACCCTCTCATGTCTAATAAATAAGCTGACAGAGGAAAAGGCGAATCTCCCTACCCGCTTCTCCTCTCCACACCACCTGCCATCGCTTTTTTTTTCTGACCTAACAGAGAGAGTCTTCAACGTACTCATTGTCAGATGATTCTTTGAAAGAGCTACGAGGACTTCAAAGGAGGCCTGTCATCAAAAAGAGCAGCAGCCCCGTGCGTCGATAAATTCATTGTACAGAAGCTCGTCTTGGGCCTTGATCTGAGCTACAGCACTGGAATGTGAAACGGATATGGAGATCGTTTCGTTATCTCCTCTGCGTTAGGGATCGGGACTAGCTAGGGGGCAACTTTGGGCACAGGGTCTTTTGATCTAAGCAGCTTTGTCCTCTCTCTTATAGGCATGTAAATAGCTACATGCAGAGATAAGAATAGACGTATTGTAGATGAAGCAAAAAAAATGCACTGTGTCACTAGAAGAAAAGAACCTGAAAAAAAGCTGAAGCAATGGAATGAACTACAAACACACCAACTGGTCAGTCACACCAGTGTGTTCTCCCACTACCTTTATGGTTACAGCCTTCATTCTTTGAGAGTTGAAGCAGCCCAGAAACTCCATCTGTCAACTAATCACTTTTTTTTAACCTTCATATAAAGAGAAGTGTGAAAATTAGACAGTGGAGATGACAGTCACCATATGTACGGTCTAAGCTTTCTTTGGCTTCCATAACTCTTTGAGGAGAACGATCACAAATATGTGATCAGCTCTGGCTGGTCCCTGGGGAGTGCGATCACCAATAGGTGCTTCTAATGTTAGAGAACAGAGAGTTCAGTGTTGTGACGCAACAGGTACCCTAAGGGACTTTGTTGCAGCTGATGGTGAAACATTAGTATAGAATTCTAGAAGGACGAGGGGAAAAAAACTCACTCTCCAGGGCATTGTTTTAATGAACTAACTCCTCAAAGGGTTAAAAAACTTTTTTTTATGTGAAATATGTTGGTCTTACTTACAAACCACAGGGGCAGCTTCTTTTGGAGATGGCGTCAATTTTGTGAGCCTGCACAGAATTGATAGTCAGGAGAGGGAGGAAGGAGCCCAGCTTTGGCTCTGAGGTTCTGCATAAGTGGAAGGGACTAATTTCTCCTGGGCTTTAGTCCTGTGCCAAGGGTGTGAGAGGACAAATGAGCGAAGGGGAGAGAGAAAAAGAGAGAGAAAGAGTGGAGGAAAGAGGGAGAGGATGAGCTTCCCTCTAATTCTCCCTGGTGTGGGGGTAGCCGCCCATGTCACTAAAACTCTCCATCTCATACTCTCTTGATCTCTCATCTCTCTCCCTTATTCTCTCTCTCCCTCTTTCTACACACTCCTCTCCCACTCTCTCTCTTTCTTGTCTCTCTCTACGCCTCTCATTACCCCCACTGCCATTATCTTGCCCTCTCATATACTCATTCTGTACGTACATCACTATTAGTATACCTTTAGTTTATATATATATATATATATATATATATAGTTTACATATACATATATTTATATATTCAATAATACATATGACGATATTTTATATTTCTAGATTGTATAGTGTACATTTTGTATAGTACTGTTGATATAGTATTTTATTCAATTCTGTTCTATTGTTTTGTTAATTTGTGCTGCTCATAACTTTCTGCCGTGACAAAGCAAATTTCCCACTTGTGGGTCTAATATAGGTTTATTTTATCTACCATTTCTAACCTGTTTCTCTCTCATTACCCCTCACTGTTTTTGTCTTCAACTCTCTACCCGTCACTTTCTCTCTCCTGTCTTTCTCCCTTCTCCCTCGCCCTCTCTTTTCCCCTCTCTCTAATCCTCTCATTACCCCTTTTCTGTCTAAGTTTTCTCCCTTGCTCCCTCTCTCTTTTCTGATCTGTGTTTACTTCTTTGCCTCAGAAACTACCGACAAATCATGAACGGATACAAAGATGCCCTTCCTTCCTTCTTTCTCTCTCTCTCTCTCTGTCTCTTTCTCTCTCTCCCATCCCCTCACTCCCCGCCCCACCCCTCTTTCTGTACGAAAGCCAACCGTGATTTTTTTCTCTCCCTCCTTTGTATTCCGTATTTCCACTTTCTCAGTGCGTGTCAGGCAGGAGGAAAGGACCTGTCAATCAACTTTAGAATGCACACCCTCACACACACATGCACGCACAGAGTACAGAACACACACACATTTCTGGCTGCATGTCTTCACACCCCAAATTCACCTGTCACTGATTTGCGGGCTCTAGAGCCAGGTGATCGGCAGGTATGTGGAGGGGCTCATTTTAGACTTATTGACACATCTCAAATGCAGGGCTTAATCCCAGTCACACAGCGAGAGGGGATTTTAGGATCAAATCCTTATTGAGGCTAAACTCTAGTCTACACTCAGGCTTAATCTGTGATTGGCAATGTGAAACCACCCCTTCATACAGATGCGCCACTTTCTAGGCTAATTTCATTCTCTCATAATTGATTCTTTGCATTGTCTCATTATTCATATAAGAATTGTCAGCTATTCTGTTTTTTTTCCTTCTTAGAATCACACTTACACTTTTAACTCTCCAAACTCTCTCACTTTCTCTTTTTGTCTCTTGCTGCTTTGGTCTTGTCTGTTATTCTTAGATGTGTCAGTTAAACATGTTTACAATTTATACAATAATTGCTCATTTTGAAGAAGATGATGATGATGGTTATTATTTAGTGAACTAATTGTGAACTATTTTATCATTTTGTACTGTTACTTTTTAATTGTTCCAGGACACATTCATTGTGCTGCGGTGGAGGAATATATTGGGCCGAATGTGATGAAGACCATGTGGGAGAAAAGTGCCTGCTCCTCTACGTGCAGGACATCTTGTTTATAATGGGCTCCCGGTGATGAGCGCTTCTCAAAATTAGGACATTATATTGCACAAGGTGCATCAAATAGGCACTTAAAGGACTTTTATAAGCGAAAGCATTTCTGTGGCAGAGCTTACTCTTTTTTCCCACATTTTACCCGCCTACAAACCCACTTAGACCTTTTCAGAATCACAGACATAATAGCCACATTTTTAGGGGAACTCTGTGTCCCACTGTGTGTCTTCAAACACCTCTCATTTTTCTTTTCTCCCTCCCTTTCTGCCCTTTTTTCCCTCAGTCTGTCTCACTCTCATGCACACCTATGCATTCATTTTAACTTAGAACACATCAATCTTCATTTTTAATGCCCCTCAAACCCCACCACCCCAGTGTAGGAGTCTCTCTGTTGATGACAGGAAGAATGTGTGTGTGGATGAATGCTCAGCTGTGACCTCTCATTAATGGAAGCCAGAGCACTCGCTGCAGCTCTAATGCACTCTTTTACCTTGTTCTCGCTCGGCCTCTGCCTCTCTATGACAGCACAGCGCTGCTCCTCAGCGCAGGTGTGATGTCCAACAGCCTCCCTGCCTGTTTTTTATTCTCATCCTCTGTCTCTCTGTGTTTTGGCTCTTTTTTTCATCTTCTCAGGCCCCAGAGAGCATTCCCCTTGAGAGAAGGAGGGCTGGTGAAGAAGGTTTAGTACAGAGAGGGAATGAATGAGTGGCTAGAAAGACTGTTCCTCTGTTCCAATTGTTAGATATTCTTCATCTTATGTAATAATAATAATTATAATAAGTATGGTTTACACATTTATTAGGGTTGAATCCTTCAGTATGTTTGTATCTGTTGCTATATTTAGAATTCCCATGGTTTGTCTTTTTATACTATAGGCCCACTATACAAAACTATTCCTTAATTTTTTTTCACTTCAGACTCTTTTAACACTCTTTTAAATAAAAAAAGAGTCATGCTGTTAGAGAATAAATCATGTTACTGATACTGAAATGACAAACAACAAATGTCCAAATTCCAGTGGTTGGTTTAATGATTTGACTAGACGAGCTCAGTTTCTTACTATAGATGGCAAAACATGAGAAATAAACTACAACAGCAGCACAACTAATCACTGTCGAAACAAATTTAGTATAAAACACTGAAATTGCTCACCTACCATAGTTACTGTGCTCTTAGCAAAATTTATGAACCTGAAATTGTCTCCTTGAGCGGCTGTTCGGCTAGTGGTTTGGACGTTACCTCTGCAATCAGAAGGTTGTAGGTTTGAAACCCAGGACTGCTAGGGTCACCACTGAGGTACCCTTGAGCAAGATGCCACCCTCTGCTTTCTGGGCACCCCTCTTTGGTGGCTGCCCCCTGCTTTACTTGGTGAATGGGTTAATTGCAGAGAAAGAATTTCACACTGTGTGTTCACACATGGCTATAAGGGGCCACTTATTTTTAATTCCGCCTTATTTTTTTGCCTTTTTTGGTGCTATTTTAAGTTTTGAGTGCTCCTCCATTTAAGGTGAAATGGAAGACTGCTGTAAGATAGCAATGGAATATTTAGGTATATCGTCATATAGCAAACTGATTCAACAAATGTAAGGATAAATAACAAATTGTTTAATCTACTAAATAAACTAATTAATGATAATATGAATTATAATTAATTATTATAATTGAATATGCTATTATAATAATCAATATTATAATGATAAACATGAAAAACAATTATTATTATTATTATTATTATTATTATTATTATTATTATTATTATTAGTAGTAGTAGTAGTAGGGTTGGACACATTTATTAGGGTTGAATTATTATTATTATTATTATTATTATTATTATAAATGGAGTAAAACCAAGCAAAATGTAATAAAACCATATCATTCACATACAGTTAATTAAAACGGACACATGTCAGCAAAAACAAAGGTTGAAAATTAGCTTTTTAAAAGAAGTTTTTTCTCTTCTTGCCAACATCTTCTTCTTTTTCTTGTTCTTGTTCTTCTTCTTCTTTTTCTTCCAGACGGCTCTTTCAGCAGCTGTCCTGGTTTCTATTTCTCCAGAGTCAGGGCCTACATTCGGCCCACAGCACACAGAATGACGTGGAGCCTCTGGCATCTCTCTCTGTGTCTCTCTCTCTCTCTCTCTGTGTCTCTCTCTCTCTCTCTCTCTCTCTCTCTCTGTCTCTCTCTCTCTCTCGACTTAATCACCAGTCAGCAGGGCAGCAACGCAGGGCAGCAACGCAGGGCAGCAATGTGATGCAAGGCAGTGAATGAAATGGAACAGAGGGAGGGTTTCATACTGCATACTGTTTCCTCCTTGCCCTGCGAACGCCCCTAAGCCTAGACTGTCATTTGGCTATACTGTTTAAATGCAATGTAAATATAATTACCCACAAAATATATATCTGTACATTAACTGTGTAGACATAATGACAGTCAGCTTCTTTGTGAACTCTTCTACAGATAAACGAGGGATGCACTCTGATTGAAGCAGCTGTTTTTCTCTGTGCAGATGTCACAGCAATCGTTTTGCATACATGCAATGCAAATCTGTGCTAAAACTCTTTTGTGTATGGAGAAGTGGCCCAGGCAAGAACGTTGGCAGCACTACATGTTTTTTTAATTCAGGTAACCTTAAATTCAAGCAAGTGTCATCTCATGCATTACGTGCCTTATACTGTACTATAGAGGTGCATCATGTTGCAGCCAAATACTATCTCTTGCCACTTATAAATGTATGTGCGGTTAGTTTAATGCACTAGTGTGAGTGTATGTGAGCGTGTTCAGATTCGTACAAATGTCATGTTTGTGGGCAGTTTGAGTTTACATGCTTTCCAGTATGAATCCAATTCTGTCCTGTTTTTCAAATGTAGGAAGGCTAGGACAGAGCTCAGACACTGGGCAGTTTTGGAATAATCAGGAAAAATTGTTTAATTGCTTAATCAGGTCAAAATGATTGATATATATATAGAGTTTTTCAGTATTTAACACCATGTTTATATTGTAATCACATCCACTGGATATCTGGCACTGTTTCCATTTGTGCCGGAGGGCACAAGGCCATGTCACATAGAGCGTGACTTTTTAAGGTTTTAAAACATCTTTCACTTTAGAGCTCTTGGTTTCTCTAGCTTTGTTTGCTCTGCACTGCTGCAGCTCCTGTGAGTCGGTGGATCTCCTCGTGCTGTTCGTTTAGCTTTCTCAGCAGCTTCTTATCCATGGCTAAAGGGAAAATGATAACTTCGTCATTGTTGCTACTCAGTGTCCATTTCTTTGTCCTCTCCTTCTGCATTCTAAGTGGGGCAGATGGTAGCCTAGTGGTTAGGGCATTCGCCCTGCGACCAGAAAGGTTCGATTCCCAAGACTGCTAGGCACCGCTGAGGTACCCTGAGCAAGGTACCGTCCCACACACTGCTCCCCGTGCGCCGTGTTCATGGCTGCCCCCTGCTTCACTTGGTGAATGGGTTAAATGCAGAGGAAGAATTTCGTGCTGTTCACA
>JBBPDB010000108.1:18162287-18192260 GCA_037974465.1 Brachypetersius altus | reverse complement strand
TTCCAGATGATCAGGCGGTGATCAGTATACTGGTGGTGCTGAATGCTGAGTGGGCGGAGCTCCTTTATCTAGACTCCATGTATCTTTGGACACTTTGCAGCCTGTCAGTAAAACATTTGTTCCCATTTCTTTCATTCATTCGTCTAAATATGCCAAAGATAAGACAGATGGACAGACAGAAAATTGTGTTTTTGCACCAATAGGGTGATTCAAACAACAATATAAAGAAATGAGGTGGGGTTGAGACTTTTGCACAGCATTGTAAATCAAATTTAAAGGCACAAAACAAAAATAAGATTTACAGTTTAGCATTTAGGTGTTTTAAAGAAATGACGTTTCAGGTCACCTTCTTTCGGAGGCTTATTTTGCATCACCTTTGACCTCAGGGACACAAGGCTGTCTGTAACCTGTGACCTCGACTGATCCAGCGGGAACAAATCCCTAAGCATCACAGCTTCATCTAAGAGACAGAATTAGAAATTAGAAACCTGTAGTTGATATTTTTGCTCTGTTTTCACACTTAAGTTACAGCCCCCCCACCCTGCCTTTATATCTTCATTTCATAGAAATGAATGTATCTATTAATATGGAAACGGAGTTTCCAAAATCCCCCCAATTGTAAAATGTGATTTACAATTCTACCCTCATCCGTAAAGAACACTCCACTGGGGTTTGAAAGTGAATAAAACAGCTATGTTTACATTGGAGACATCTGGTTCCATTGACCACCACTGTAAAGAAATCTTAGGTTTCTTGGGAATGAACCCAGTAACTTTACAAATGTGGTAGAATTTTTGAAAAAGTAATGGATTTTCCCTGTAAGCAACTCAGAGCCTACCTGGGTAAGTGGGGCCTACGTGGATCTCCCTTTCACTGTCACAGAGAGGGAGAAAGAGGATGTATTTCCCAGCAAGTTTTGTGATTAATTGTTCTGACAGGTCTGTTTGAGGTGTGTGAAGTCGTACCTCTGGGCTGCAGCTGTGAGAGGTGCTCGCCTGGTTTTCTTCAGGGTGGCCAGAGCTGAACTCATCTTCATTTATTCATTTTCCATATTTACAAAACATTTTATCTCACTGCCGTAGTCGTGCACATTTCTAATAGCAACATATTCCGATTCCAACAAATGATCCTATACAAATATCTCCGAGCTGCCGAAGTTTCTTGCCCGTCACTGTTTGCTGTTTGATGTTCGTTGTCAGGGGTAACGGGTCCTGGCTGCTTGGCTCCAGCAGAGGGCGCAAGAGCAGCAGTTCATGGCTCTTCAATGTCTGTGTTTCTCAGATACACAATATGGACAAAAGTATTTGGACGCCTGACCATTGCACTCTTATGGGAAGGCTTTCCACAAGATTTTGGAGTTTCTGTGGCAATTTGTGTCCATTAATTCTGTAGAGCATTTATGAGATCAGACACTGATGTTGGACAAGAGGGTCTGGATCACAATCTCCGTTCCAATTCATCCCAAAGGTGCTGGATGGGGCTGAGGTCAGCATTCTGTGCGGCCAGTCATGTTCTTCCACACCAAACTCATACAACCACATATTTATGGCCCTTGTTTTGTGCTCTGGGACACAGTTATGCTGGAATAGACAAGGCCTTTCCTCCTTCTGCTTTGTCTCCCTTCTTGAAAATGGTCACTATCAGAGCATCCCTGAGCTTTGGTGGAAGTTCTTCTTTTTCCCAGACTTTGAGGAGGCATGGATCTGGAGCAGTAGCTGTAGTCTGCCTATGTTTAGGATCACAGCTGGGATCCGATCTGGGCCAGTGACCTTTGTTGTTCTTTAGGCCCCAATATTGTGCAGAACCTTTTGTTATGGTGGGAGGTACCCCCACTCTCTGATGTGGCTCTGAGGGATGCTGTTAGTAATATTTGGTTCAGTTTTACTGTTACAGTTGAGGAGTTCTTGGAAGTGCTCTTTCCACCGGGTTTATATGTAAAAGGTCTCTTTTACTTCCACCTCCGAGTCTAATGTAGGGGCATAGACAATCATGATTGAATTATGAATCATGACAATCAAGACCGGTGGTTATGAGATGCTTGTTGATCCCTAAAGGACGTTCACAGAGGTAGCTGAAGTTGGTACTTCATAGCAAACCCAACCCAATGGATCCTGGGCTCATCAGCACCCTTCACTTTCCTTTCTAAAAGAAGGTGTAGCCACCGTTTAGATTAGATTAGATAGATTAGATTCAACTTTATTGTCATTACACATGTACAAATACAAGGCAACGAAATGCAGTTTAGGTCTAACCAGAAGTGCAATAAGCAGCAATTACAGGATAAAGGTATAAGTGCGCGTAAGGTTATATGTACAAGAAGAAACTGGATAATTTAACCTTATGTGCACTTATAACTTAGCTTGCCAGACAGGTTTCTGAGAGAGCAGTTATCGCAGTCAGTTCTCTAGAAATGAACGCAGTTCTCCTCTCTGGTCTGTCCCTGATCTATCGCTGTGCACACATTCCAGGCTCCAAAATACAAGTTTCTTTGTTTCTGACTGCAGTGTGGTGATCCAGACACGGTGGTTGAGGCAGGTTATGTTTAGGGCACCTTTTATATTTATCACATGGGATGAGCAGAGTGGATCCTAAAGAGGACTGCTCAGTCATGGGTGCAGCTACTGAAGGGCTTTCCCTGCCTCATTCCATTGCACACACCCACAGCTCATGACTAGGGGCCTCCAGACTACACGGTTCTGGCCCTGTAACAACTTGCTGTTCACCACAGGACTTTCATGTTGGAGGATTCCCCTTATGGAGGGCACCTGTGCATGCCGCTGTTTAGTATAGGGAGGCTGGTGCATGAACTGCCACCACACGGGTCTTGGCAGAATTGGGTCAGAATCCAGTGGCATGGAGTCGAAGACAACTGGGGACCCATTTCTGCTGCAGCCTTCACCTGCCTTCACAGCCATTGTGATGCATTAAACCATCATCCTCCGCCTGCTCTACCACTGAGGACTATTTCTGTTAGGGGTGCTCCCTCAGTGCTGCTCCGAGATCTCCTGTCATTTGGCCTGGGACCATAAAGTTCCAAGTTACCGTGTGTGGCCACGAAGAGGCGCTGCAGGAGTCTTGACGTTATAGGGGCTGTGTACCGGCAAGACGAGTACGCATTCAGCCGACACCAGTAACTGAGAGCAGAAAGTAGCGAGCAGAAGCAACATGGACTAACAAGCACTTTTACAGTGATGCATCATACTCGCCCTGTATATATATATATATATATATATATATATATATATATATATGTGTGTGTGTGTGTGTGTGTGTGTGTGTGTGTGTGTATATTGTCCTTTAAAATATTATTTTATTTATAGTATTATATATTTTTTTCTTTACTGCCATATGTTCAAGATGTTCAAAGTGCTGGATGTTAATAAATACAAAATCCACAAAATATAATATGTCTAAAAAAGGAAATGATTATAGAATGACTGTATAGTGATTTTACAGAAACTTTTATTGACTGAAGGTTTTTAGAACCGTTCTGACAACGAAGCAACAATAGCATACCCTAATTAATAACAATAATAATTAGGGGTGTCACACGATTTTAAAAAATATATAATAAATTACAAGCTCTCTAATTAATTATTCTAAATTAATCGCACATATTTTTTTCTGTAAAAGTATTTAAAACCTTAAATTAATTTTAGAATACAAGCACTGGTGTTCTGTTGCCCTGCCGGAAAACGTTACCTTATGTCACGGGTCGGTCTTTTCAGTTTCTGTGTTTGTTTTCTGTTCTGTCGTTAACGTCTAGGGTCTTTTATTTTGACGTTCTTGTCTGTTTGGTTCTGTTATCAAGTGTTTTCTGTTATCACCTGTTTGTGTTCTGGTTCCATGATTGCTGGTGGTATTTAAGTTCTGGTTCATATGTGTCTTGCTGTCAGTCCATCACCCTTATCACCCTGTTTCTGTTCATGCACGTTTTGGAATAAAGGAAGCAAAGAATGGATGCCTGCCTGTCTGTCTCTGGTCTTTGGGAAACATCACGTCAACATCACCTTATCGCAAATAGTGTTTATCGATTCACGCTACCCTGTCATAAAATGCTCTAAGTTTACACAGTTCATACAGTTTTGCCAGTTTGTAACACTGAGAATGATGAGAAATAGTCAAATTATATGCATGATCAGGGAAAAATATATTGCATTAAAAATATATATTTTATAAGCAGTTTATTGATTCATGCTACCCTGTCAAAAAATGCTTCCTTGAAGCTTATACAGTTTATACAGTCAGTTTGTAACACTGATAATCTGAGAAAAATATATTTTATTTGTTAAAATCACATGGTGCGATTAATCAGCATTAATTTAAAAAATGTTCTGTGATTAATTGATCAAAACATGTTAATTTGACACCCCTAATAATTTGACACCCCTAATAATAATTATTATTATTGTATTATTATGTATTTTATATCATTTTCTCTTTCTGTGTAAGAATGAGATGAAATCACTGTGACACTCAGCTCTTGTGTCTAATCGTTGAACTTTGTACAGAGTTGTTTCCAGTACGGCTTATTTTTAAATGGAATGTAAAACATCAGTGTAAGTTTCAGGTTCTGAACTGTTTAGTGTTTGTCGTTGTGTTCACATTAGACAGTAAAAACATAAATAATCAATACAATCTTAAACCCTTCTACAGTTCTGTTTTTCTCTGTTACCACCGTATTACAGAATAACAATAATTACAATTTACTAATGATATGTAAAATGTAATGCAAAGTAATAGTAATGTTACATGTGTCTAAAATATACCACTGAAATTGATTTCTGAATTATATTATTAGATTAGATTAGATTCAACTTTATTGTCATCACACATGTACGAGTACAAGGCAACGAAATGCAGTTTAGGTCGAACCAGACGTGCAATATGCAGCAAGTGCAGAATAAAGGTATGAGTTATGAGTTATGAGTTATGAGTTTACGTAAGGTGATATGTACAGGAATAAATGGAATAATATTTACAGATGGATGTACAGTAGTATGAACATTTGTATTAACTAATTCAGGAATTTCAGGTCGATGAACAATTTACAGATTGCTACAGTGATCTTATAATTTATTATAATTTATTACTGAGAAATATTATGGAAACGTATTATAAAATATATTTTTTATGATATATAAAATATATCATAAAAATATTAGTAAAATACATGCTTTTTTATTTTAAATAAGTGACACACAATGATTATTTATTACTGAAATGTGTCACTTTGTCACGGGCGTGAGGGCTAACCCCCCACGACTGAGAGCTATCATAGAACGAGGCTGGCAACCAGGTTTCCATGCTTACGTGAGTTTTTTAATAAACGGAAAGCAAAACGGCACATGGGCCAGAACAAAAGCTGGGTTCAACAAAGAACGCAAACCTACGGATCACAAATGAGGACGATGGACAGACAAGGAGTGAAACACAGAACAGGGTTTAAATACCAAACATAATGATATGAGCTGGAACTCAGGAACACATGACACGAGGACAGAAAACCACACGACAACAAAAACACGTGACACAAGCACAAAGAAAGACAGGCATATCAAAATAAAGAACCCAGAATCTGAACAGAACACAGAAAAACCCCACAACCAGAAAACCCCAAACAAAAACACAGTGGCCTTCACCTGCCACTGACCAGGCCGTGACAGCCCTATGAGGTACAAAGCATCTGTATCAGTAATTACTTAACCTGTGGCATAGCCAGAATTTAATTGTATGGCCCCCTGGTTACCATTTGGAACAGTGAGGCATCTTGGAAACATTATGTCACAGAAACATCATGATAGTGAAGACGACAACGACCTGCATGATTGTAGTACGCGGTTTTAGACAGGGGCCAGCGTGGGCCAGGGCCCCTGTAGAATTGCTCCTGGGCCCTGTTATGACCCCTGCACTGAATAGCCAATGATTTAAATATTAATTTCTTATCGCGACATGCACTGCCTTGTAGAACAGAACTAATGTTACGTGACACACACACACGCTGGTATCTGCAAGACCAGTTAACAGCTGGAGCCCTAAATGGACTAACTTTCTATTTTTCCTGCTTACTACAGTGAGATGACGACAGAGTGATTTAAATAGATGTGTATTTTCATGCTGTGAAAAAGAAATATAATGAAATAAATGAAAAGCTAAATATAAAATAATGTATATAAAATAAAATATCGACCTGTTTTGCCGTTATATGTGCCCCCCTAAAAGCACGCTGGCCTCACCTCGGACGCCCTGCTCTAGAACCGCCCCTGACAGTCACTGAGCTCGCATTAAACTGATTTTTTTGTTGCAGTTTGCTTTACCATGTTCAACTTACATTTTACCTAGCTTACTAGTACATTCCACATGGATATTTTACACACTTACACACACCTTGCATTTTATTTTAGATACTTTTATATACAATTACATTATAGATTACATAGTTATGTAATTAATAACACCTACATTCACCGCCTATTTTGCACCAATGGATTTTAAGCAGCTTCTGATACAGTGTCACAAATATAATGAAGAACCAATTGAGGTTGAGTGTGGGGTGCCCCCTAGTGGAGGAATTTTATCCTGTTAAACATGTGTGAGTATGTGAGTGAGAGAGTAAATGTGTTACTAAGTGATTCCAAAATGTAAAAGATATTTTTTCATCCTTTTCACAAGTCACAACTAAACAAAATCTACAAAAGATGATTAGTCGTGTGATGTATATACATAATGGAGAGCAGGGGTTGATTTATGCCAAGCCCAAAGTGTACCCATCTTAAAAAATTACAGCAAATTATCATCAATTTATGTTAGGTCTACAATGGCAGTTTGTGAAGGTTCATAAGAAACTCAGTGCTCACTATCACTCTGTCTCTACTACACATCTACACGGGCAGGCTCTGAGGACGTGTGAGTAAGCCAGCAATCAGAGAAACTAATAATAATCCAAGGGTTTTATGACTTTGATACTTCCTGCCTTGCTTCCCATTGTTTTTAAATGCAAACTGACATTGCTGTAATTTTGTCCTTGCATTCAACATTGGACAAAAGGGTCAGCTAAACTGTATGGTAACAGAACTAAATCCTGTGAGCAGTGTATTAGCCTTCATAAAAAATGCAATTATTGCAGCTCTGTTGACAGCAGCAATTCTGCTACTTCAGTGCTAGCAAAAACAACATTGTTGTTCAAGCAGATTGAGTTCCAGCAAAGGTGGAAGGACAGTGAGACAAAAATGAGTCTGCTCTTGTATAAAAAAAAAAAGAAGAACACCCCAATCAAATGGCATGATTTTTTCATAATTCTGCTTAGCCTAGGTTAAACAACACACTTGCAGGAAGTGATGGTGACACTTTATTTCAGGACATTTGGTGGGAAAAACAGACAAAGAGAACACTGAGTACAGCAAGGCTTCTGATACTCAGCAAACAGAAACAGTCCTCGTGCAGCTTGTTTCAGAAAAACAGTGAAACAAAATCAGTTTCAGAAGTCCACCGTGATGCAGAGGAAGGAAGCCCAGGGAGGGACAGGTCCAGACGCTTTGGTCTGTCTGGTCAGTGTCTTTGACATTGAAGAGGGACTACCAGGTGTACTTACTTGACTATATTCAGTTTTAGAAACAGAGCATTGTTGATTTTTTAAGTGAAAAAATCATGTCCATGTATTTGCTAAGTGTACCTTTAAAAAATGAAAACATAACATATTAAATATACCATAACTTTTGCACAGGCCACATATTAAGTTTTATTTTTTAGCAATATATTAAATTCAGCCCAACTCTAACCGTGCTGTAAATTGTGTTCTTTGTAGAGGATATTCATTGAGAAAATCAAACTATTGCAAGCAACTGTTTTCACATATTAATCTCAATTTGACTCATTTTGAAGTAATGTATCTGCTTTGCTTCTTTCATTTTGCCTTGTTAATGTGTTGTGTTTTCTTTGTACTGTGTACTTGCCTGCTATGGTAATTGTGTTGCACATCATGCATGTGACTGCATGGCTCTGTGGGCAGTACAGTAATGTTTTTAACACTTCAGTAACTAAAATGTTTTTTTTCAGCAGCATAATGCAGTCACTTAATTAGAATTCTATAACATCCGCAGTGTTTCACAGTGAGTAACATGTTTGTTTGTTTAGAATTTTTGCTCTTTATAGCAGGTGTTAAACAAGCCATGCACAGGCAGAATACACACACGCATGCAATTACCAGACTAATGTAGCGTTGTTTGGCTGCGTGCCTTGGTTTGACTCGTGGTTTGGTAGCTTGGCTAAGAGGGTGCCTTCACGTGAGCTGTGAGCGGATGTGTGTTTGGAGTCGGCCTCAAAAGCCTCTCATGGCTTTGCGTGCTGAGGGCAGGCTTTTTGTTTCGGAATTTAAGATTCTGGAATTGTAATGACTGAAATTAAGGCTCGAAATTGCTCAGAGAATTAGCTTGTCCAAACATGCCAAGGAACTCAATTACATATCCAATTAATGTCGGCAGCGTCTCGCTGGGGTAAGAGCTGTAACAATTTTCATTAGCCGACCTCCAAAGGAATATCACGTTTGAATAATCAACAAGAATGCCCTGGCACTCAAGTGCAAACGATAGTGCCCTCAAAGACTTTTCTAAATGGAGGGAGCGCTACCTCCCTGCACATGCTGCCAGCGCTGAAATTACTGTTTTACATTTGATTGATGTGGGCAGTGTTGAAATGGCTGACATGCTGACAGTAGTGTTGGTAGAAAGGCAGCTCCACATTGTCTTCACTATTGCTCTTTGTACTCAGGCTGGCTGCGCGTGCACTGCCTAATTCAGAGAACCACAAAGCTAAAAAGAGTGAAAAGACAAGGAAAAAAATCCTCCTGTAGGAAGTTTTGTGTGTGTGTGTGTGTGTGTGTGTGTGTGTGTGTGTGTTTGTGTTCTGACTTGCTGATCTTAGCAATCGGATCGTCTCAGTCTAGTGGCAGTATGCCCAAATGTTGCGGCTGTGGTAACTGTTCTCCTTTCTTTTCTTCGTCGCCCTTTTTCCTCTGTGCTTATTCATCATTTGGCATTTT
The DNA here is from genome assembly GCA_037974465.1 of Brachypetersius altus. NCBI lineage: Eukaryota > Metazoa > Chordata > Actinopteri > Characiformes > Alestidae > Brachypetersius > Brachypetersius altus. Next base: position 18,183,223 of record JBBPDB010000108.1, on the reverse strand, counting down.
TCCCATGATAGGCAGGTGAAAAAGAGTTCCGTTTTAAATGCTCCATATCCTACTAACTCTTTCATGCTCTGCTGTTGGTTGGGGTATTATGAAAACTCTTCCCTCCCTTTCTCTCTCCTGCTCTCTCTCACTCACTCGCTCCACCTTTTTCTCACATGCAGAGCTGCTGGTCAATAATGGATGACTGCATGCTAGCTGCTCCTTGACAGCAGGGCAGCAAACGGAGCAGGGAACCCTGCCTGGCTGTATTGTGAATAATGCAGAAGGCCAGGGCCCATGTTCGCCAACAAGTGCTGTTCCAAGAGCAGGTTAGCTTTTTAGTGCTTGCCCACCAGGACTGCTCCAGACAGATGGAATCCTGACTCAAGATCAGCACTTTAAATCACAGACACGTGGTAAACGCAGGCTCTTCAAGGCCTTCCATGTGAGGACACATCAATCTAGGAGAAGGCAAGGCAGTCACGGGGGTGCTGGCGTGCTCAGGTTTCTAAAGGCAGAGGTGTCATCACTGCTCATGCTGATATCATGATCACGACTGCAGGTAATTTTTAATGCTTTCTAAAGCTTAGAAAGCTTAGAGCCTCTACAAATTTGTCCTCATATTTGTAAGGTAGGGCTGAAGAGTTGAAAAGTAAGGTAAAAAATTGTACTTTACGCACTTTGCCTTTTTCCCCAAAGGTAGTTGACTTAGTCCATTTCTGCTAAAGTCTGTTTAAGATTGCTTAACACCTTAGCATAGCTTGAGGCAGGTGTGGGATGATTTAAGCATGCAGTTTGGAAGTTGCTAATTGGTGAAATATAGCAAGTACTCACAGTCAGTGCTGCTCAGATCATGTATTTTTAGAGCACACAAGCACATTTCCAGTACAGTGTATTTACCAAAGTCACAACATAAATATCAAATCACATTATTAATTCCAAGGTGGCATTTTGCATTAAAAAATATAATAATTGAAAATTGAGTTGCTATTTTAAATAACCTTGGGTATGTACCGAAACTGTCACACTCTTGCTAGAGCTTCTCGACTAAGCTGTGAAGTCATGTAGGACCTCTGCCAGACTTAAGTCCTAGTGCAGCCACAACTCAAGTCCAAAGGGGATTCTTTGAGTGTTTGTGGGTCTTGGCACTTCTTGGTGGTGAAGCTTTTTTTTTTTTTTTTAGAATATTTCAAAATCATTCTTTGCTTTTTTGCACAAAACCAGCAGTACAAAATACTGCAAGAATACCTCCAACACAATTACAGCACCAGTACAGGACAATACATCATTACCTGTATTTACGAATCTTCTGCAGTGAGTTTTTTTATTGTTTCATTCGAGTGTAATTTGATACCAGCGGGAAACCAATCGGCATCCGCTTTTGCCTCTAAATGTTATGAACTTTCTATTTGTCATCTAACAGATATTCAGTACAGCCTGGCAGTTGCCCGATCCTCAGGGAACAAACAACAGGGCCAGCAGTAGTGTTTCATTACAAAAAAAGATTCCAGCGTGGGGCTGTGGTGAATGTTCTACCTGGGAAGCTTAGACAGTGGGAACCAAAGACTGTTTTGGTGGGATTGAGTGAGTCTTTCGTTTATGAGAAAGTTCAATTAAGTACTAAAGACTGTTTCCCCTCAGGCCTCTCTTAAAGCACCGCTTTTGTGGCTCAGGGAAACAGCCTTGAGCATGTGGCACGTGCGGAAGGGCAGAAACAGCATGATGCCTTACAAATCTGAGTGGTACTATTCCAGCACATCAAAAGAATATTCATCGCTTGATTAATGTGACTTTTTGTAATGTATTTTAGGGGAGTTTAAGAAAATGTGACCTTGAGGAAAAATGTCTTGCTTTGTTCATGAAGGTCGAATAAGTCAAATAGTCTCACAGCAGAATATTTATTAGCCTTAATCTAGATTAACATTGCTGGCGTAGCTCAACTGACATGTAAGCGGATAAAAAGTATTCATTTTTACACTAGGCCTGGCCCCCTGTTGGGCACTTTATGGATAGAGACTCACTCCCTGTTCCTTGCTCTTAGCAGAAATTACTTAAAGCAGAAGCTCAAGGCTGCCTGTGATTCTCTATATGTCTGTGGTAGATAAGAAAGGAGGAATGGCCTTCATTTTGTTTGAATGGATGTGTTTGGAAGCAGCATTGAAGCTGAGGGTTTTCCTTCCCTGATGTACCGCATGTGGTCTTTTTACATCTGCTACAAGTAAATGTGGGTCATCAGTTATGGGCAGTAATATTGTATATTACATAATGACTGACAGGTAATCCTCATTTAACGAGGGAAATAAAGGGGCTTACAAGGACTCAGCATGAAGTGTTACATTTTTAAAAATACTATGACATTCTTTTGTATTAAATTATGAATCGGCCAGGATTATTAGTATTTCTTACCAAAGGGAAGAAAATCAGTTGCTTTCTTGGCAGATCTGACAAAAAGGTTGGCATGTGGGTTTTATAACTCAAGTTCACTTTTAGGCCGTAAGGTACAATGTGGATGCTACACAGAAGATTTGTCATATCTCTAGATCCTATATATGTCTGGCACTATCAGGGGTCCGCTAGATCTTTGATAAACTTTTAGCATTGGTCTGTGTCTTATCTCATGGACATTTCCTCTGAGTGCCTCTCTTTAATCTCCTTTGTACTACTTGTATCATACTTCCACTATCTGATGTCACTCAGAGGAGGACGGGTTCCCCTTTTGAGTGTTGGCTGACAATGCCGAATTATCGTGATAAAAAATGACATGGTCCAAAATCATTTGGGAATTATCACGTGTGAGTGCCATAGAGTCTTTCATCAGTTTGTCATGTGACCTTTTGCTTGCAGCCCCCACTTTAAGGATGAGCTGTCTCAGTGGAAGAGTGATGGAAAGTTAACAGATACATCTCAGCGTATCTTAGTTTTCGCTTTTAGTATCGTTTTTCATTCGTAAGTTCTAGTAGTTCGTGATTGAATAGCACTAATGTGTTTAGACACGATCATACTGCTAAGTTATGAATATATTGTTTTTACAAGACGTCACATGGTATATTCCCCTATTTTAAATTGCTGTGCATAAAAGCATCAGTTCAAAAGCTAAGTGCAGTGTTTACATTAAGTAAACCAATATACATGTATTTAGCAGGCTATCTGTGAGCTCTGAGCTCTGATGAAAGCTTTAATAAGTAGGCTGTTGACAGCTGCTGCTCACTGTATAGACAGCAGATTTTATTAAAAAATAAGCTGACTGTGAGAGGATCTGGCTTCGCGAAAGCTGATTTGTGATGTGTTATAAAACATGCTATATAAATAAAATTGAATTAAATGTATGATGTTTTATATAAATACAATAAAAACCTTTCCTTAGTACCTAACACTAGCTAGATTAGCTATTTGGTTTAGTGTGGTGATTGGGTTAATTTGTGACTTGTTAACTACAGAGAATTTGTGGTTTGTAGCATTTCTGTGAATGTCGAAGGGCAGACCCTGAGGTTATGTTTGTATATGTTATTGATTCAACAAACCTCCTCCGCTATGGACCAAACCCAAAATGTATTTAGCTCACTGAGCTGGATGAAGTATTCTGAGATGTGCTGCCAATTTGCTTATGTTACTAGTCATGGCAAGAATGTGTTTTCTGCAGAGACAGCATGTAACTGTTGATATTCAGTTGTTCTTCACGATCTTTCGGTTGTCATGACAGTTATCTTGTAACTTCTAGGTTCCTCTAGATTCTTCATGCTGTTAGTGTTTCTTTCCTGCCACTGCTACTCTTCGGTTGCTCCTTTTTGATATGGATGCAGAATTCTGTAAAAATTACCTTTTCGACCAAACTGTTAAAAACACTTTATACCATAGCGACTTGCTTTTGTTTTGGATTACTCTATGGAGTGATTCAACCTAATAAGAAATTGTAGCACACTGCTTTAAATATCACACGGATTAGATTGTGTTGTAAATTTCAGATGCTCTTTATTTTTATGCATGAGTGTGTGTGTGTGTGTGTGTGTGTGTGTGTGTGTGTGTGTTTGAAAGGTCAGACTCTTAGGATTGATCAGATGTATTAGTTGTCTAATCAGGCTAACATTTGCACATATTGTTTCAGGCCTAACCAGGTTTGATTACCTTCAACATACAATGATCAGTCACAACATTAAAAGGCAGGAGAAGTGAATAACATTTATTATCATGATAAAGTGGTGCAGGATATACTGGGTAGTAAATAAAAACCTTTGTGAAGTTGATGTGTTGGAAGAATGAAAATAGGCAAGCATAAGGCTCTTAGTGACTTTGACAAGGGCCGAATTCTGATGGCCTTATGGGGTGGTTTTGGTGTGCAGGATAAAGGCTCACTGATGCATGTGGAGAGTTGAGACTAGCCTGTCTGGTCCAATGCCACAGAAGTTATTGTATAGTACAAAAAGGATGATAATTGCTGAAAAAATGAATGCTGGGTATAATAGATAGGTGTCAGAGCACACAGTGCATCACAGCTTGTTGCATGTGGGTCTGTGCAGCCGTAGATCTGTGTGCCATTGAAGCACCTACAATGGGCATGTAATTGTCAGAACTGGACCATAAAAGGAGGGAAGAAGGCAGCCTGGTCTGATGAATTATGTTTTCTGCATCGGGATGCACTACAGAAAGAAGGCAAGCCAATGGATGCAATGTTGTGCTGGGGAAGCTTGGGTGGATGTTACTTTGACATGTACCACCTATTTAATTTGGTTGCAGACCAAGTACATCCATTCATGGTGAGTGTATTCTCTAATGGCAGTGCTTCCTTCAGCAGGATGATGTATTGTCCCATACTGCAAACACCTGCTCAGGAAAGTACATAACAGAGAGCTGAAGGTGTTGATTTGGCCTCCAAATTCCACAAATCTCAGTCCAGTCAAACATCTGTGGGATGTGCAGGACAAACTTACAATTTACCCCCCTCTACAATTTGCAGGACTTAAAGGGTCTGTTGTCAATGTCTTGGTGCTAGAAAACAAGTCCAGCTCCTGAAATACAACCCCACACCATAATCCCCCCTCCACCAAACTTCACACTTGGCACAATGCAGTCAGACAAGCACTGATTTACACCACTGCATTTGATGCTTTGCATTGCACTTGGTGATGTATGGTTTGGATGCAGCTGCTCGGCCATGGAAACCCATTCCATGAAGCTCTCTACGCTGTTCTTGAGCTAATCTGTAGACCACATGAAGTTTGGAGGTCTGTAGCGATTGACTCGGCGGCTTCTGCGCACTATGTGCCTCACCATCCGCTGACCATGCTCCATCAGTTTACATGTTGCTGTCGTTACCAATATCTTCCGTTTTGTTATAATATCACTGACAGTTGACTGTGGAATATTTAGCATTGTCCCACGCTGGAATTCACTGAGCTCCTGAGAGCAACCCATTCTTTCACAAATGTTTGTAGAGGCGTCTGCATGCCTAAGTGTGCCTGAGTGAATACTTTTGGCAATATAGTGTATTAGTGTAGTTCAAGTCCATAACATAGCATTTCAAATTCATCGTTATGTAACTTCTATTCAGTTTCTCATTAGGGAGATTTTTCTGATGGTGTTCTCCAAATTGGCAATAGTAGTCAAGAAAAGATGGAAAGAGCATGGCAAGGTCAGTTGACACCTACAGAGAGAATGTGTTTTTTTAGAATTAATATACTAAATGTGTTTTTTTCACAGTTGATCAGTGCTATTGTTTTCTTTTAGAAGTGGAGAAAAGATGTTTACTCTAGCTTTGCTTTATCCTCTAACCACTCTATTGTTTTTGTTTTATTTTCTCAAAATGCCACCTCATTTGTTGGAGCCGTCCTGTGGAACGAGCTATTTCAGTGTTCGCTATTTGACAAGAGTGTATTTCTTACACAGCCAGAAACAAGACAGCATCATTTTAAGCATGGACAGACACAATGACAGTTGAGAAGTGAAAGTAAGGCCTAAAGATCCACTTAGCATGGCTTTGATCGTATTAGAGCTTTCCCAACCTTTCTCATGCATTCAGTTTAACTCAGATTTTCTCTCCGTTCTTCAGTGTATTCAACTCACTAAGTAAAATATCTGGCCCTGGCTGACTTAACAAATTAAGCCCTCTAATACAGAAAATAAAAGAACTGCCATTGTATATGCCAATCAGTTTAGTTTCAAACTGAGTAGTGTTTTTGGTTCACTGGTTGCTATAACCATTTCTGTATTTTGTTAAATGAGACTGCACAGAAAATAGGATAAAGGAGTATTTGCTTGGAGGTATGTACCCCCACTCTTTTCTAGTAGTCATATCTGGCTGGACAGAGGGTGATATGGGAGTTCTATACTGACCTTGCGTCCAGACAAACTCTACACTTGTCTCTGCAGTGGTTCTTTTTGAACCCAAACCATTGCTTAACCTTTGTCCCTCTACAGGACTGCTGTGGGAAACACAGGATAGAGAGTGAGTCAATACAACACACACACACACACACACACACACATAAACACAGACATAGACACAGAGACAGACACATAGACACACACACAAACATGTATCAGAATCTGTCACACAATATCTTGGCATGTGAAATTTTAAATCTACTCAATGTGTTAAATTATTAAACCACAATATAAGCGTATTTTTTCAATTTGTGTTTAAAATGTTTCAGTAGTGCAAGTAAAAACCTAGTTGCCTGCTGTATGTTTATATGACAGAATCTGACCGTAGTGCAAAAAGAACTTAAAATGGTTTTAAAGTGGTACCTCAAGCATCTTTGGTGGCTTGTGCTAGATAGGGCTCATGGGAGGTGGCGGGATAAATCAACAACCAAAGGCAACGCCAGAGTGGAAAGCTAGCGCAAAATGGAGAGCGAATGCAAGTATGCAACGTATAAAATATTAGATCATTCGTTTTCTGTTCAAGTTCCTGTGAATCTTTTGTTCATGTGATGAAAATAGTGTAATTGATACCTGGTAAAAAAAATCTTATTGATGTATAAGATTTTATTACAATAGCAACACACAACCTAAAACATAAATATGTCAGTTCATGCCTGGGTTTGGGTCCTGTGTATTTTGTGTGTTGTGTGTGTGTGTGTGTAATGACCCTGGACAAGATGTTCTCTGACAGGTCAGGCTGTGTGGTGCTCATGAGGTGCCAGTCTCAGAGTTTGTCAGCATGTTCCTGAGTTCCAAATGGATTGATGCATCAACGACTGTAAAGTCTTCAATCTTAATCTACTGCATCCTTACCAGCGCTTCGAGACACATCAGCCAATATCTCCGGACATGATGCCGCAGGGTTACTGAACATGACCAGTGGAGTGTGTGTGTGTGATGGCTGTTGAGTTTGTTCTGAAGTGGAAGGTTCTGCCGCAGCAGCGGTTCATCCAGAACTCTTAATCCACATTCAGAGGAAATGCACCAGCTGCCCTTAGATGGAACTAATGAATTAAACCAGCAATATGTCTACTGTGATATTAGAATCCATTTTATTGTGGACCTCTTCTAGACTCCTTCCCGCTTTAGTCATTACTGCATGTAAACTTTCTTAAGGTAATCCTAAGGCAAAATGATTTATAGCTTTCTGTTTTGCATATTGTGCCACTGGCAACCAAATGCAACCTTTGCAGAATTCAAATGAGAGTTCAGTGAAGCTGTTTCTTCTCTGAAATAAGTTATTTTTATGATGATTTTCTTTTCTGTTCAGGTTCAAAGCAAAACACACCATTTACCAGATATACACAGTAAATGGAAGAGGCCCCTAACTCTAGTCCTGGAGGGCTGGTGTCCAGCAGAGACTGGTAGTTCTCCTAGTCAAACACAAGCATTAAACCTGACAATTAACAACAAAAAGCTGGGAGAAGAGCCACACCTGAAGCTCCTTCTCCCTCATATCTAACTCTGTATATGTCTCCAACTTAACACTCTGTTTCCTGTGGTGAAGTTTTCACATGCCATCACCTCCACTTCAACTCTGTCATCAGTTCTGTCGCTCAGCCCTATTTCTGTTCAACAGAGGATGAGGTCGACATTTTGACGGAAAGCAGAGGTTTTCAGAGTTCTCTTCCCTCCTACAGCTATACAATCAATCAATAATTAAATCGAGATTTCACATTTGTGGTAGAGCTATTTCATCCATGGGTGTCAACATTGTTAGATCTGTATTGTTCAGCTGATGTGGTCATATATGGAGTTCTCTGTACCAATGCCAAAACAAAAAGTGTAATGAATAGCCTGTTTCTGTCTTAATGGCTTGAGAAAGTCAGAATTTCTCCAGTACACTTGTTTGTCAGTTTTGGCATTGAAATGCTTTCAAAACATCTTCAGACTCCTTTCTTCCAAAGATGAAAGTAACACTACTGCCTTTAAACAAAAAAGAACTCCAAACAATGATGCCATCCGTATGACATTAAGAACTCTTCTCCTTCTTTTTAACAGCATTCTCAGAGCAGCTGCTTCCTGTTTTTAAAATATGGGTTATGGAGAAAATAGAATTTATCTACAAAACTTGAGATGGTTCACCCCTGTGTTCCTTTCTGTTGGTGAAAACATTTGGTTAAAAACATATTTATGCAAATGTAGTAAAAAGGCTGTATAAAACTTCACTTCATGAAAAAAAAAATATTTAGCATCATGACAGTTGTTTCTGGTAGGTGTGTGAAATCGCATTGAAATGCAAATTAAACTACATATTATGGCCATGTCACAATTTGTTGGATAGAATGGGAGTTGATATCTGATGCAGCTGCATTGTCTGAAAACCTGTTATTAACCGGCACCAATCAACAACACTGTCCAGTAGATCATATCATGTGCCATTCTCCTTCTGCCCTCCAGATCTTGTGTCATTAGCAGATTTTGCCACAATTAAATATTGTGAGAATCACAAACTCAGTCAGTACTGTATACATATCAAATTGTGGGTGGTGTGTATCATCACTCTGAGAGTGTCTGGCTATTCAGACTTGGATAGAAATCTCTGGTACAGAATGCTTTGGGGTTAACAGAATAAATAATGGCAAGTAATCAAAGAAAGAAGTAATCTACTCTGGAAGTTAAAACATGAAACAGGAAGGATTCATTACAAACTACATGACTCTGAAAATTAGGAACGTCACCAGAGGAAGTGCTGTAAAAATGCAGAGGCAAAAAAATATAAGAACATTCTGGTCCAGTTTAACCCCTGACTACAACCATATGTTTAGTCTAAGGTGTGGTCTATAATAGCAAGAAATGCTTTTGTTAGTTTGTCTTGTGGAATGAACTTTAATTGTTTTTTTTGTTTTTTTCAAATCAAATGATTTATTTGATCAAAACATAGCTAAGCAAAGTAATATTTCAGGCGCACTGAAACACTGTTCTTTAGTCCAGTTCTTAGACTTCAACATCTATTTTCATTTTGTGATGTAACATATGTGAATAAAGCATGTAATGTCAAGCCTGGCCCTTTGAATCTGAGCACTAATTGCTTGTCAGAAACTGGATGCACAGACTTTAAACAACTGGTGCATCATATTGACTAATGACACTCCACCAACTGAATGAAATTCTCCTTTGAAGTGTGTGACACTGACAGTGTCACACAGACAGGTCTTCTGTTAGCCTGCCAGGCTGACCATATGCTCTATTATTCATTTCTTCAAAACCCTGTGAAGTCCCACTTATGATGGCGTTCAGCTGTTACAATGAAGTGTTTGGTCATTGTAAATGTCTTTGTGACAGTCTCATAGCTGCATGGAAGTTGCATATAAAGCAGTTGCTTGCTTCAGCCTTTCAGAGCGTCAGATGAAATTCTTTGTATTCAAAAATGCCAAGCCTGTCTTGCATAAATGCTGTGAAGTCTGCATAGAATAGAGGCAGCCAACAAATTCCTGCTTTCTACTCCCAGCACTAGCTTGTCAGTGTCAATCACCCACTTGTGCTGTGGACCTTAAGGTCTACCTCAGGCAAGCATGCCTGTGAATGGCCTCTGTTCTTCTTCTGTCACTCCTTCTATGCATCCCACCCTTCTGGGACTTTATGTATTAAAATGTATGACTGATGGCAATACTGATTTCAAGCAGAAAAGAATCCAATAAGCACTAATAATTTAATATGATCAAAACTGAGACACCCTCCAATAGCTGTAGATAAACAGCACTTTACTGACTGATGTGATTATCAGCTCCCAGCCATGAATGGTCAAAAGTGATTTGCCACTTGTAAACTGTCAAATGTCTTAAAGTCAAATCCTAATGCATTTTCCTTCAGTCATGTGGTGTAATTCGTGAAAATGTTGTATTTAGGATAAGCTGAAATAGCTGAGCAGTTTGCAAAAAGATAGATAAGGTTGGAAAGAACATGAAGAAGCGGGTGGGTTTGGGTGTGGAAGGAGTGGGGAGAGGCAATATTATTGGTCAATATTATTTTTCACCAACCACTAGGGCATGGTGATATGGCAAGAACTAAGAAGGTTAAAAGATCCATTTTGTTGCATTCTTTGTGTTTTTGTGAATTTAGTTGAGTAGCTCATGTGTTTCTTATTAGTTCGTAAATCTTTACAATTTTGCTACTATAACCAAAATATCATCTTTTCTTTCCAGGTTTACCACTGTATTGAGTGCTATAAAAGTGACCAGGAACCTAGCTTAGAAGCTTACGCGAAGATTTTTCTTCACCCAAGTGTTTATTGTTAACAATATAATTCATTTACATTATAGGTTTACAGTATAAGCTGCTTAATCAATAGGAGTTTTGCTGCTACCAATAAACATGTCCTTAGTCCTTAGTATCATCCAGTATTGCCAATACACTAAGCCACACCTTTTGCATTTATCCTTTCCATCGCCCCCTCATCCATCTATCCTTCCATCCTTCCTTTTGCTTTGACAAGTTTTCTTGTCTCCTCCACCCCCGTGCTTTGATTCTTTGCTTTATGAAACAGATGTCTGGATCTGCACTCGTTCGCTCACACGCCGGCAGACTTGTGTGTCCGGTCCCTCAGGAAAGAGCGCCGTTACACGCCTCTCTTCTTCCGCTTCTCCCACTCACCCACACCCACACACTCACATCCACATCCTCACACACTCACATCCACACCCACACAGACACAGGAAGGTCAAAAAGTGCTGGGTAGCCTGTGTGATGTCACATCTATGAGAATAAGCTGCTTGAGGAGTGAGAGAGTGAGAGCAAGAAGGAAAGAGAGCGAGAGAGAGAGAGAGAGAAAGTGAGAGAAAGAGGGAGGAGAGTGGTTTGATGAGAGGAACAGAAATAAATATGTCAGACATCTTGCCATCTGTACTGGGGGCACTCCAAAGGGACTAATTAGCCGGCTGAGGCAGGTTGAGGCGCTCGCTTGAAAATGATGCACTCTTCCGGGGGACTCAGGTGGTGCAGCGTGAGTCTCCACTCATCACTGACTCACTCCTGCATGTTTAGGCGGTTTGCTGGAGTCCCCTTTTGCTCCAAACGCCCATTCTTCCTCTGTGAAAAGCCTTATGGTTTTGTATTTTTAACCCTGGCATACAGTTGCTTTGTCGTTTCACTTCTGTGTTTAAACTTTCATGCGGGGCGCAGAAAGATGATGAGTCAGGGGGTCAGTTGTTTTACAAGAGTTTCCCGGTGTCTCATTTGTTTTGAGACTGAGTCATAAGCAGGGGCGGCTTTGCCTGTTTTAGTGGCGATTTGGCATGCCAAGTAAATATAACATTACTTGTACTTGTACCATCATTAGTAGTTTTTCCCGTTCGCGGTTCATTATTCAGCCGTGTCAGTGCATCTCCAAATTGACAGTATACTGAGAGGGCAGGTACTCTGAGTGGGTCACCCTGCCATGGTCTGCTGTTTATATCAGGCCCCATAGGTTGTTAGCCTGTCATATTAGAACTAGGCAGGATTTCCGGTGCACCTTGCTCAGCAAAGTTACTTTAGCCAGCCTTTATGTGGTTTGAAAAGGGGTATCATGTATAACATTAACATTAACGTAAACATCTAGAGCCTGGCATTCCAATCTATCTGTGAATCCATCATTTCTGTATTTTTAGAGCTTTCTATAGTTTTTGCTATAATCAAAAATGTTGATATCACAATGCAAAAAAGTAATTGTCCCGATCAACAATCCAGTCCAGCACATTCATGCACAGTACCCATCCCCTGCCTTTCAGTGCTGAGTAAATTGTGCAACAACTGAAAACAGTCATCATTTTTCAATATTGTGAAAATATTTAATCATAACTCAGTACCATGAATTTAATCATGCATTATTACAGTCTTACCATAGAAAATCGTGTACCATAAGTAAATGTCAATGAAAGGGTTACATTGTTGATCGTAACCAGCCACCTTTTTGTAAATCTGCATTTAATAAAAAACATTTGTAAACACAAGCTAGGAGAGGCAGTACAGAAGCTGAAGGAGAATAACAAAACCGAAAGAGTAGGTCTGACTGAGAGCTGTGAGAAAGCATGAGTGGGGGCTGTTTAATCTTGTAGTTGATGGTAATATTAAACATGTAGATGTCTTATTCTATCCTGATTTGAGGAATTAAATGAAAATGTTAATGAAAAAGGTTATTATTATGGCTGTTAAATATCACCATGATTGTAATTTCTGTCATCTAGGTTAATAAATGTCTAAGGCAGAACAAAAGCACACTCTTTGGTAATCATCAAACTGTATCATGTGTAAATAAATCTAAATGAACAAACATTTTGGGGCCATTTAAAAACTCTCCCAGAGGAAGTGCACCAGACACCCTTAGTTAAGGCTGAGAACACAAGAGGACATCCCTCCAAAAATGAAAAAAAGTACAGATCCTATCTAGTATTTACTCTGCCAAAGAACTTTTTATCCCTAAGGTTCAAACTGACAGTGATAACTGTGAGCTCAGTGGATGCAATATTGTAAACAACTATCCTATTTTTTATGCATGCAATCTCTCCAAAAAGGTTCTGGAATGAAATTATGTATTTGGCTGTCATCCAAAAATATTAACATGAAGAAAATTGCTCACAAATATGTTACATTTCCTTTTCATTCTTTGAGATGAATGCAGATGCCATTATTTAGTTTATAACATTTTCATAATTACATTTTCAAAATGTTTTTCATCCACAAAAATACATCTGCATCTGTTTCAGTGTTTAAGGCCAAGCTGGAAACATGCATAGGTTTCATGCAACACTGCCAAAAAGCCAGTCAAGCATTTTCACAAAATGGTTTACTGTAATAAGACTTGTGACTGAGCATTCTGTTTCTATCTTTTTAAATAATTAATCATTTATTTTATGTTTGTGTAAATCTCAGCTATGACTTTCCTGCATCAGGTTAGTTTAATTGGTCACTTGTATCAGTGCATATCTGATAATGAACATTGTCAATTATGCTGTATTTGTATGTATGAATGAATATAAAAATGAACAAAAATTAATAACAATAATGAAAGAATACAGACGGAATAATGGAATGTATACATTAAAATGGAATGTGCAGAGTTTGGATATGAAAGGAATAATACTACAGCATTTGTTTTCAATCCATCCAGATAATAACTTCACAATAACTGTGGTCTGGTGGGTTTAGCTGGCTGACTTTGGGAACCACCACTGTTTCATTATTCCACCTTGTTGAAGATGAGACTTTTCTAATAGGAGTAAACAGTTGTTGTACTGTGGAACTGAAAATACTCAGTGTTCATGTACATATGCAGAATGTGTTTTGGGTCTTCATGCGCTTCCAAAATGAAGTTGAGTCTGAGTGAAAACAGGTGCATTCGACCCTGCTGCTGTGGGTTCATTTTGGTTTTCTGTAGCCTTCAGGGATTCACACAGAAGCTGTTTGAGTTCAAATAACTTGCCCTTCTGGAGAAACGGTAGCCTGGTAAACACAAGCATGGGAGCATGAGTTCCAAACTCATTTATTTATAAATTTCAGAACCTGAACTTTTCATGCTGTTAGTAAAAGTTACTGTAGTTTTTACACACTTTCTTAGACAAGAAAATAGTCTGAGGAAATTTGGAAAACTGAAATTTGCTGGAGCTGTTTACTGTTGCATTGGGGTGGGTGATGATACAGTGTACATTTATGCTGCATTCGTTTTAGATTAATTATAACTTAGTGTTGTGATTTGTTTTGTTTGCAGCTATTGCATGTTTGTACGGCGTGTGTCCATGTTCATTGATCTTTACTGACCTCAGGTCAGTCACTCAGCTAGTCATTTAGAAAAACCCACCCTTTGTTAATTCTCTTTCTGTTATTTTTGTTATTTATTCCAGACTTCTGGTTATTGGGAGCTACTTCAAATGAAAAAAGAAAGTTAAAAATGCAGCTTAAGGATGTTGTATGTTTCACCCACAGTGCTGTGCTGTGAATTGGGTCCAGTGGCGTGATGACCTTTATTGTTCTGGGCAGGCATTTTCTTTTAAAAGCCTATGACATCCGTTCCAGCAATTTAAATCGGGTATGTACAGTAGAGACGCATAGCCTGGCCTCAGGGATGTGTCAAGTGCTACAAAACCAGCTGCTAAGCATGGAAACGCTAAAACATTATGGCTGGTTTGTTTTGCCCTTAAACCAAAACATGTCCACTCATGAAGCTGCGTGCTGTCTCTCGGACTGCTGGAAAGAAGAACGCTCTGAGCACTCTGGCTGCAGTATACTCACATCTCTGTGTAATCAATAGGTGCGAGAGCTTTGAGTGCTGCCTGGGCTACTCTGGTGGTGTTAGAATATCCCATGGTTTCCCATAGTTCATCTCCTCTGACGTCATCTGTTTTATAAGCTTTGGGCTTTTCCTCTGCTTTGTGTGGCGGCATTCTTGTGTTCATTGTGAGAGACATTCTTTCTCCAAGAAAAAATTGAGTTCCAGGAACACTGATCCCACCACAAAATGATCTAACTCAGATTCTGATGACACTGTTGTTAGTGTCCAATCAAAAAATTTTAAAATAGTAAATTTTAAGTAAAATTTAGAGTAAAGAGAGCTCCAGTTTATCCTATTGATCTTTCACTTGGAAATCTGAGCTTGTGGAAATCTGCCCTTAGGTAGGGGGAGGGGGATATGTGACATGAATTTGCCGGACTGGGTTGTTGATTGACACTGGTTTAACACTATGAACAATGCAGTTGCATCATGCACATTGTCATGTTTTCGCCTTCTGATATCACAATATTTTGATGCATTGTTAACAACAGCAATAAAAGGAAGAAGAACAAGAACAGGAAGAAAATAATGTTTTGTATGTGTGTATTAATATATATGTAAGAAGAGAGATGCAGAACATTGTATAGGGGGATAAAGACAAGGCTGTAGTGAATGATTAAGACGCAGCTGCTTTATTCAGTGTAATACAGAAAATAGATGTTGTTTGTCTATATCAGTAATTCCCAGTCTCAGAACTGGAGGCCACAATACCCTCCACAGTTGAGTGCTTTCCCTACTCTTACAAACCTCCTAATGAATTAGTTGATCAGTTGGATCAGAAGTGCTGTTGAACAGAGGACGCTCCAAGACCACTGATCTACAGTATATGGACAAAAATATTGGGACGGCTGACTATTGCACCAACACGAGAATGCCTGGCTCACAATCTCAGTTGAAGTTCATCCCAAAGGACTGGCTCTGAGCAGGCCAGTCAAGCTCTTCCACACTGAACTCATCCAACCATGTCTTTATGGACCTTGCTTTGTGCACTGGAACACTGTGATGGAACAGAAAGGGCCTTGCGCAAAACACTGTGTCCACAAAGTTGGAAGCATGGCATTGTCTAAAATGTCTTGGTATGCTGAAGCATTAAGATTGTCCTTGGGGCCTAGCCAAAACCCTGAAAAACAGGTGTCCCTTTGTTCATAAAGTGTCATTTTAGTTCATTGTAAAAGGCCTTTTGTGCTGAAATCCTTTTTATATGGATGTGATGCTTTTGATCGGCCAAAACTTATTTTTTAAATCTGTGTATTATTAGTGAAGTGTGCAGAGAATTTAGCCACTATTTTGGCATATAAATGTTTAATATATTCAGTTCTGGGTAGAACTCAGAATTATGCAAGGCGTCTTTGAGGACACATTTTGTTGCTAGATCATGGTTTAATTGAAACCTCCAAACCTCCAAACCATTTTTTACTCCTACCTCAAAACAGTATTAGGTGTAATTCTCTCTGAGGTGTTCTGTTGTACTTACAGCGGTGTTCCCTAATTGGATTGAACAGGATGGTGTTCGAGTGCCTGTCTGAAGGAAGACATTGTGACATCCTGCTTGGGTTAATGAGTGAGGAAGCAAAACCCTTAAAAAATGTAAAATTGTAGTTCACCATTTATTAAAAGCCAATGGAGTTTACACAGCAGCACATTTACCTCTTTAACTCAACCCATACTCATCTGTTTTCTGAGGTTTGTTTACATGAGTCACCAGCTATAATATCTGTTTGTATTATATAAATAAATGTCTGTATTTCCACTATTTCACCAAAACAGCATACATTAATACTCAAAAATAACATTCAATATATTCAAAATAGTTTTCTTCAGTAATAACTTACACAGTGTAGATTGAAGTCGTATGAACATGACAAAGATTTTTATTCATTATTTCAGGTGTCATGAAAACACAAAGCTATTAAATATTAAATGAAAATGTATTGAATATATATTGTATATATTATATAATATATACAATATATTGTAATTAACAAGGTTTCTTGTCAAACTATTTGTCTTACCAAAATACAAGACAAAAAACTTTTATTGCAGACCTATGAGTTATAGCAGACCTATGAGTTATACCATACACACAAAATGGTGATGAGTTCACTATAAATAACTCAGCAATTTCAGATAAGAAGCTAATGTTTGCATTTTGAATCTTGAGGTTGGATCAGGATGCATTTTAGAGATTAAAAAATGGCACACTCTTCCTTGAAAAATGGCTTGTTGCAGCAACAGCTCTTAATGCTCTCAGCACTCTTTATTGTCCCACCTTGCACACAAACAGCTATCATGAGGCTGTGCTCTTATTAAAAGAACAACAGATCTGATTCTGTGGATCAAGGAGTGCTTAATCACAACCTTTTATTGCTTGAATTATTTAGACACTGCAGTTTTTTCCCTTTCTGCTTAGAAATAGAGCCGACGAGAGCAGGCAGAGCTGGTCTTACTGCTGAACATATGCAGAAAATCCTCACAAGTCTCTGCCAAACAAGGAGGCACTGAGCACTACGCATGAAACCAATCTTTGTGCTAATTTGATAAGATATGCTGGCAAAGGCCTTGAAAGGATGGCTGCGATTTTGAGATTGTTTTCCCCCTTTTACGAGCGGAACACAAGCTTGGCCCCCGGCAGCAAGATGAGTCTCTGATTGCTTTTGTGTGTTCGAGTCTCTCTGGACTCCTCACAAAGATAGAGGGGGAATTACTGGCCAACAGCCTTTGATAGTATATCAAGATTACTGTGTTTGCCAGCCAAGAGCAGACCACCAAAACAGGGAGGGATTGTGTCACTGGCTAAAGTGTTTGAAGAAGGGCTGACTCAGAGGCTGATATTTGAGAACATACAGTAAATGATTGATGGAATCCCTGACAGCAGAGAAACCAAATGATCCCGTGTTTCTCCACTTGCGGAGCTCTGCGCTGCTTTTGTTAGCTCTGGTTCTGTGCATGTATGTGGATTTGACCTGCTCTCTGGGGTGCAAACATGACCTAACCATCTGTGTGTTTTTTCTTCTGTAACGGATCTAACTCTGAATGTGTGTGTGTGTGTGTCTGTGTGTATGTGTGTGTCTGTAGGATGCGGGAGAGGGAGCTGCGGAGTGTGGGCAGGAGCGTGCTACTGCTTGGCGTCTGTCTGCTGTCTTTGTGGGGGCAACTGAGCCTGGCCTCCTCACACCGTAGCCACATTGGTGAGTCTCACAAACACACACACACACATACACACACACACACACACACACTACACACAAAAAACACACACACAACTCTTCATATTGCTTAATAACTTGGTGCCAGGGCACCAAGTTTGGCGGCAACCACTGCTGAGTTGCTACTCAGAAAGTCACTAGTTCAATTCCAGAAAACATCTGACCTGGTGCTTGTGTACTGAAATGTCTTTTCACTTCAACAAGCTCATTTAACCTCCACTTAACTGCAGCTGACCCACGGGGTCTCCAGCATGGCACATTTCTCCAATCAGCCTCTGACTCTTTAAAATGAACATGATGTATTTTGCCGAAACAATGCCAAAAAAGAACCATTTTTCTTTTCTTAATCATCTTCCAGTGAATTCTTTAAATAACCATTTTTGTTTAAGGAAAGCGTGTAAAGGCTTACATGACAAAGGTGCCTTGGCTTCCAGGTGCTGGTTAAGCTAGTCAGATCAGTGGAGGCCCCAACTTGCAGCAAAGAATCTACTACTAATTTCTTGGTGCCAGATACCACAACACACCTTCACAGGTCTTGTGGAGTCCATGCCATGATGGGTCAGAGCTGTTTTGGTAGCATGAGAGGGACCCATATCATATTAAATGGGTAAATTTAACATTATGGTTTATCAGTATTTATTCTTAAAGGGATCTCGATAGTACCAAAAAGATTCTATGACTATATCGGAAATATATTTTGGTGCTACTAAGAACTGCATTCAAGAGGTCTCTGTAGTCCCTGTGGATGCTAATATGAATTGGGATCCTTGACCCCAGCTACAGAGGTCTTAGCTACTGAGGGAGAGGCACCAGGCTCATCAGTGAGACTGCAGTGATGGAGAGAGGGAAAAAGAGAGGAAGAGAGAAAAAAAGAGCACCAACCCTGGGCTAAAGTCGGAAGCTGTGACTTCACATTGCAATAATGAGAGCCATCCACATGGTTGAACAGTGTTGGGATATTGCCATAAAGTGGTGAAATAATATTTGAAGAATTAAACCCAGGGCAACAAAGTCTAGACAACAACATACAAATCCTCCACCATTTGACTAGGTGTATTTTAGTGAGGCGGTGTCTTCCAGTTCTATGCAAGGAGGCCTAGCAAAAAGCCCACTGGGGACAAGGGAAAGAGGCAGCACCGATTAATCTCCCCTTCACGAGCCAAAGGGCAGCTCTAAATAAAATCGCCCAGCATTTCAGGAGCAGTGACAAAGATAGCAACAAGTTAGGAGGGCCCATCTTTCTCCCAGCAGAGGTGTATGTGCTGGCTTGGCAATAGAGTGGGTGATTGATTATGGCGAGGACCCCCAATCAGTCAGCTCTCGGTAGTCTGAGAGAGCTGCTTTCCAGGCTGCCTGAGCTTCAGTGCTTCAGGCTAACACACAGCTAATCACATATTTAGTCCCAATAGCTCTTTGAGGTCAGGCCAAGGTGTGCCCAGTAAACAAACCTCTTTGGCCCCACTGGTTGAAAGAGCTGGGGGCGTGTTGCCGCTCAGACACTTCAGTGCTACCCCACACCCGGTACTCTAAAGAGAGCTCAGATCAACCTAATAACACCACAGAGTCCACAACAATACCATGACTCGTTATGCAGTCATGAGAGATGGATGTGGGGGAGGGGGTTGGGTGGAAGAGAGTGTGTGTGCAGATGTGTAGATTGGAAACTAATCCAATGAACAACGATTCCAGCTCCTATTTGTTATTTGGTTATTTCATGTTGCTGATCTTATTAAGCTTTTTCCCTGCTATACCATTTAAAAGACAAACTTCTTGTTTCTCATTATCTTTGTCTGAGGTGCTTTGACATCACATTGTTTTGATTACATCACCATACTCCAGTAGGGGAAAATAACATTAACCGGCTCTTCCACCCACGACCCCCACTTGTCATTGAGCAAAAACACTCCAGCTCTGAGGCCTTTGATACCATGTTGGATTTTGAACAGATGGAAAATGCATTGTGATCTCCAAATCCAATTAAAGGCCAATTAAGCAATTATCCTATGAAAGGTTCTTCAGGGAACAAATGTGATTCTTCTGTTTCTTTCAAGCTGCAAAGTTAGATCTCAGTGGCATATTCTGAATTTCTAATGAGTGGAATGTCTTTTTCCTTTGGTGAATCAAGAAATGGTTTGAACCTATGGAGTAGTACTTCACCATTTTTTCCAGCTCCAACTACATTAATTAATATCCTTGTGTTGCATGTGACACATAGGATTGTGTGACACGAGTACGGATCATTCAAACTGATAATTTATCCATAGACTTGAATGGATGGAATCTGCACCATTGTGGAATCAACTCACTCTGTGAGCTGTCTGCAGCAGAAACCGCAGAACAGCATAAACCGCTCAAGCGGTGTAGAAATCAGGCACCAAACACATTGTGTAAGGAGAGAACAGACTGGAATGAGTTAAAAGTGTCTTCATTTGAGAGTGTAACTCAGTGGATGTTTTTCTCCATTGTTTTAATCTGTTCCGTGTTTTTCCCCAGCTATTTTGGGTACACAAGGAAAGTATATTTAGATTTCAGTGTCTGTAAATTTATGAATGTAAAACATTTGTAACTGTCAGATTGGTTAATAATAAGGAAATGATCCATTTGCCTTAGTTAGAGCAGTTTGAAATGGGCTTTCTGTTCTGCCTCATCACTCCCCGCCCTTTACCCATTTTAGTGGGGGCTGCTACAATTCCCTCCTCATGGTTCATGCATTGTCCGGAAGAGTGGGAGTTCTTTTTTTTAGCCATAAAACCAAAGTTTGGGTACACCTCTCTCTCTTTGCAAAACACCTTAACAACCATGTACAACATCAGAGTAACACCACACCATCTCTTCAGTTACCATCGCAACAGACTAGCTACGCCTTAGCAACCACCTGGCATGCCATAGTAAACACCCAGCAACACCATAGCAACTGCCCAACAACACCCACAGTTAACATAGCAGCTGCACTATCGCACTTCACATTTTCTTGTAGACATACAGTTTTATTTATTAGATTAGATAGATTAGATTCAACTTTATTGTCATTACACATGTACAAATACAAGGCAACGAAATGCAGTTTAGGTCTAACCAGAAGTGCAATA
>JBBPDB010000108.1:18142159-18161628 GCA_037974465.1 Brachypetersius altus | reverse complement strand
ACGAAATGCAGTTTAGGTCTAACCAGAAGTGCAATAAGCAGCAAGTGCAGGATAAAGGTATAAGTTATGAGTTATAAATTATGAGTTATAACAGCTATCTTTGCACAGTGTTTTTTAAACTACAAGTTAGCAAGTAGAACATTTATTATAGCTGCATGCAGAACTACAGATGCTCATCAAGAACCCTTTAGGACCATGTAATGAAGTGTGATGATATTAGTATTACTCAACAGATAATTACAGACCCTCAAGATGATCTGTCTGTGTTGATATGATCAAAATGCTGCCTGTTCTTCTAGCCAGAAATATGCATTTGCAGGTTATTAGTGTACTGCAATTTTCTGATTTTTTTGTCAGTCGCCAGAGGGAGGGCTGCTGGAATGCAGGGTGAAATAAAAGAGGCATGAAACACATCGCAAGAGCTGATTATGAGATGCAGCTTGACAGCTGCTGTCTTTTCTGAAGACACAGGACTTAAACGAATGCCCTTTTCGGGGTCAAACTTACCAGTGTAATTTGTGTGCTTCGGGAAACATCCACATTGGTGCTAGAAATAGACACAACTTGTTTTTTAGCAAGAATGTATTAAAACATCTCAGTTTCATTGCTTTTGACAGTTAGGATGCAAAAGATATTTTGATTCTTCACTATAGTGTAGAGCTTGTGCAATTACTGTTCAAGTGTTGCTGGTTTTCCAGCCATGAATTAAGCCAAACTGGGTCTGAGGTTCTGGCTAATTCATGACAAGGATATCAAGAGAAAAAGATCTATAAATGGTGTATGGACACAAATATTGGAAAGCCTGACCATTACACAAACAGGGACTTCAGATACAGAGACTTTAAAATGGGGACTTCAGTGACACTCAGTTTTCCCTTTGCAGCTGTAACAGCTTCCACTCTTTTTGGAAGACTTCCACAAGATTTTGGAGTTTCTCTGTGGAGATTGCTGCATATTCATTCTGTAGAGTATTTATGAGGTCAGGCATTGGCGTTGGAAACCTATGCATATACCTATAACAAAAGGCACTGTTTCTGAATGAAAAAAACCTTTCTTTAGTGTAAAGACTGAGCAAATAATACAATTGCAGTAAATCACGATTAACTATACAAATTAATGCAAATACTCATGAGTAATTATGTAAATCTTTGGACAGCCCAAGTACTGGATCAGTTGATATACCAATGCTTAAGTTAACCTACCCATTTGTCATCTTGAATACAAATCAAACATTAAAAATGAAATTAGGGTCCTGGGATCAATCCTGTAAAATGTGTTACAACCTGCCATTTATAGCTGTAAGAATAAGCTGACATTTTACAAATGGGCTTAATGTCCTAAGCATTTTCAGTTGAAGATATTTTGCCAGTCACCAAACTCACTGAAGGACCTTTGCTCCACCAGCATCCTTTCAAATGGTCCACATTCCAGATTGGACATCCATTTATCTAATACATGATGGTAGAGATCAATCTAACAATAAGTGTCTTGTTGAATCTCCATGTACTACCTGATTTTCAGAGTCTGGTAGATTATAACTCTCTGCTATGTCCTTGGCAACATAACTGTAAGTTATGTCAGAAGAATTCATGCATGGTTACTTACATTGCAGCTTGTCTGGCATTGACTGTGCTGTGAACAGTAGGTCCCCATGTCTACAGGGGAACAGAGCATGCCTCAGTGCACAAAGGCTTTGTTCATCAGAATGCACAACTAGAGAAAGAGATAGGAAGGGAGCAAGAGAGGGAGAGAGATGTCAGCATTCGGACAGTGACATTTTGGTGTCTGAAGGGCAGGTCACTCCCTCCTTTGGGAAATGAAGTGTCACGTGTGCCGTTTCCCACAGTAGATGAGGCTAGAGCTACTGCATGACATTTGGAGAGCAGGTGGATGACAAGATGGAGGACAGAGATACAGCCAGGGAGAGTTGGAAACAGGGAATAAGGAGTACAATATTTGATGGCTAGTGACTGAGCACACAGGTTCACAGACCTTTGACGTTAATAACATCTTGTCACAAGAGTTGGAATGTGTCGTTTGAGTCCTAGCATTTTGAGTCCGAGATTTTTTCTTTAAAATTGTCTTATTTTGCAGTTCTGATCTTTGATGTATAGCATTGAAATGTCTGTCTCCTAACATTTTTATTCACACACTGGCAATAGGATAATCACAGAGATGGGTCCTTACTTTTTACATATGTGACTTATAATGTGTGATATTTGGATTGAGCAGTATTTTGGAACAATCACTATTTGCCACACATGACATTTACCTAGAGTGTTATTTGAACTGACTGATTTGGTGGAAGTGATAAGGGTGCTAAGGGAGAGCAGATACCGCAGTAGCTTGTGAACAGGCACTGCATGGAGGAAGGATGTCACTTGTAACAAGTGAGAAATTCAACCCCATTTTCTAGCATTATTTAGGACACCTGTACAAATGTGATACTGTAATACTGGTGCACTTAGCAACAGTCATAGTCAGATCTATCTTGGTCCTTCTGATTTTAATCACTGTAAGCTAGTACTGTTTGAACACGCAGCTCTTGGCCTATCTGGCTAACTCATCTGGCCTTGTATGCAGTGTAATCGCTAATCAGACCTACAGGCTATTCTTCATTATTAGCCTCTCATTATTATCCATTGAGACATACAGCCGGATGGCTTGATGGCCTGCGACTCAAAGCAACGTGAGCATTTTGGATTTGGACAAGAATATGGGGCAGGGGGGGGTTCATAACGATTTTTACTGATGGAAGCAATTAGCAGAGAATCGCTGACAGCGGTGGAGTGGCTGCCGCTGAGAACAGAGTGCCAGCAAGCTGCTGTCAAGAAGCCTTTCTAGGCCTTGACTGCAGCTTTTAAAAGGGCACACACACACACACACACACACATATACATGTGGTCTGGGCTGCAGGAATTTTGCAATCGCTTTGTGGGATGCTTTCTGGGATCATCCTTGCTAATTAACTATTTGCCTGTGGATGTGCTCGTTTCCTTTTGTTTGAAGTTTGAAGTTTCCTTTTGCCTTGGATGTTGTGACCTCAGTCATTAGGCTAAACCCATTCTCTTAAATTTTACTTGCACTGAAAGAACCTACAAAGTAATTGCTTTTAATGCTTACAAATGAAAAAGGCCATTGAGAGTTATGCATAAAAAGCCTATTAATTGTGTCATTGTAAGCCTTGTTGAGTTTTTGATAGCGGCTTTAATTCTGTTGGACTTGGATTAAGTAGAGAAATAAATTTTACTTAATGGAAGTGTGTTTCCTCCATCATGCAAGTTGTTTTTGATGTTGAGCTGATATCAGTAGGGCTGCTAATTTAGTGCTATATTACTGCCAATCATATTCTCAGGATATTGTGAAAGAGTAAGTTAAATCTATTCTGTAGTATTATGTAGTTGGGTAGCAGGTGCTGGCCATAGTTGCTTCAGTTACCTGGAGTTTTACATATAAAAGGGAGGTAAGTGGAATGTGATGTATAGAAACAATTAATCATTGACCACACCATTCAAACGAGTGTGCAGCAGTATGATAGTCCCAGGTGAAATATAAGATTACATCCGCACTGTTGCCATGAGATAGGAGTAATAGTACAACTGTGAGAATATTACATTGCAGCATTAGAATTATATTAGAAGTTCTGAAAGCAATTTTTTTGTCACCTTTTATGTCCTTTGGAAGCCTAAGTGAAGTAGTGTTTGTACTGTAATTTCCTTTTTTTTTTTTTTTTTTACATTTTTTGGAATGCCTACTACAGCTAACTCTTTGCTGAGTCATTTCACATTTTGGCATATGGTGGATACATTATCTGTAGAGGAGGGAGAGCAATTTAGAACATGCAGAAAGAAATTCTGTCAGGAAACTAAATATCTTTCTCTCAACGCTAATAAGTAATCCCTTGTTATTACTAGAACAGACTGATGGGACCAAATTGTAAATTAAAGATATTTGCTTTAATAACTGCCCCTTTGAAACCACCCATTCAATAAGCACAAGTAATAATGTAATATAAATCCTAGAAGTCATTTATGAGTGTGTATCCTTCTCAAAGGACGCAAAGGGAGAGGGCTGAATGAGAAAAGCATTAGGAAGGCTTTAAGGCTGTCTATTCCCCCTTCCTCTCTCTCCCTCTTTCTTGTCCTCTTGTTTTTAATGTGATGTTAAGACGCTCTCAGCTAGTTCCTCACTAGAGGCGGTTTGAGCCAAGTGAAATAGAATGTCCTAGAAGCCGAGTGAAATAGAAGGCTCTAAAATGAGGTCTATCAATCGCCTCTGCAGTCACTTCATTACATTCTGTGACTATGTGCCTCAGTCTGTATCTTTGTGGGAATGAAAAGCTCAACACGGTGTCCTGAGCACACCATAAAAAAGAGGCTCGTGTGGCTGAAACATCTCGGGCTGAGTATACAGCTACACGAACAGGGCATGAAATATAACAGTATTGGAGCTACTTCTCTCCTGCCCACAATCCCCAAAAATAGCGAGCCTCCTGCTGCCCAGTGACCAATTGGAAGGGGACATCTTTGTGTCACGCAGAAAGATACACCTGTCTGGTGGTCCAAAATGACTGGTGGCTTGAGCAGAAAATCGATGAGGACTAAATTATGAATAAAGAAATGGCCTGTGCTGGACAGCAGCACAACGTTCACCAAGAATGTGAAGTAATTATGACTAGCAGTGAGGCTGCGGTAGGTTAATGACTCCTGCACAGGGCTCAGTTAATGTAATTTAGACGATTAAGAATCCACATTTGTAATATTTCACCTTTGTCTAGAGGTCCTTTGCTCAATGTTCAATGTAATTGTGACAATTAAGAATTAGACCTTGCCGTTTTTCACCTTGATCCAAAATGGCTCTCTTAAATGGTGAGTCATTGAGGGTTTTACTATTCATCAGCTCCTGTGGTGTTGGTGAGTACTTGAGGAACACTCTGAGCTAAATATATAAATTACACAAGTTCATGTTAAATGGTTCCCATTACGCTTTCTCTGATTCTTAGACTTTCATGTCAGGTTCCTTTAGTATATTCCTGATTTGAATTTTCTCAGAGCACTCTGAAGTAATCCAAGCATTGCCACCTCTACCATTTTTTCCCACTTCATCTGATCTGATTGCCACCCCACCCTTGTCCCCAAGTTGAGATGTGGTTGGCGTCGGAGGCATAAGACACCATGGGAAACTGATTGGTGTTGTTTGTTACCACGACAGCATGTGCGATGACATCTCAGCTGTCAGTCATGTTTAGGAGGCTCGGAGGAGTGTGTGTGTATGTGTGTGTGTGTGAGACAGATGTAAAACACTACTGACACTTTGAGGGTGGGGATGGCATGCTATTTAGAGCAAACATGACTGGCATCTCGACTCGGAGGCAGCGTGCGTATGTGCGAGGAATAGGAGAACACTGTGGAAAGTGAACAGCTCTCTGCTTCCCCAGCCTTACCTCTGCTCTCTGCCTACTGCAGAGGAACGAATAGCTTAGTGTGAGGATTTTAGCAAAGCAGACACTTTATCACACTATGAAAAAGGCATGTTGACTTTATTTTAAAAATAAGGAACATTTTAGTTAATTTAACTTCTAATGGGCTCGGTGGTGCAGTGGGTTGCATATGGGTCCGGGGTTTAGTTCCCAGCTGGAGTGACCGAGGGTTCTTTCTATGTGGAGTTTGCATGTCTCTGCATGGGTTTCTGGCAGGAGCTCAGTTTACCTCTCACAGTCCACAGACAAGCATGTCCGGTGAATTGGAGTTGTGAAATTGCCCCTGGGTGTGAATCTGTGTGTCTGCCCTGTGTGGCTAAGGAGAAGTGGTTCAGATAGTGGATGGATGAATTTCTAATAGTGAGTTAACAAAAATCTCTTATGCTGCTAGCATATGATCTAAAGATCAATAATCTGAAGACAACCCACTCACCAACTTTTTAAAAGCAATGTTAATCTAAATTGAATAACCTATATTGAATAAAAATGCCAGTATATGTACACCTTATTATTCCAAAATATTAACTATGAGTAGTTCCTATCCATGTTCCACCCTGCAAGTCAATCACTAAATTGATTCCCTCAACAACACACAGTTTAATCAGTTTGTTTTTTTGATGGCTAAATTTCAACGCAGTAATGGTGACAGCATAGTGATCTGGAAGTATTGTTGTAACTCATCGAAACCGGGCAGGTTGAATGTTGTATGTTGCTACATGTTGCACCATGGTCGATGGAGAAACGTCTCATTTTGTACATGTTCACAGCTGCTGATGACTATAAAGTAACCGTGAACCTTGGAAATGTCAACAGTTTATTTTCCACCATGACAATGATAAGCAATAAAAAAATTATTCCTTATAGCATGACCCATCATTAATACAAATGAAATAGGAAATGAATTGTAATAATTTAATAACACGCTCTAAGTTTGTGTTTTGACAGAAAATGTCCAATTTTGCATTTTGACTGAAAATGTCCAATTTTGCATTCAGCTGAAAGAGATTTTTGCAAATATTCTGTAAAACTTGTTCAACCTAGCAGCAGTGGCTATAAAACACATTTGTGTGAGGAACTACAGAGTCACACTATCCTTTCCGAGCTTCTTCAAGTGACACTTTTTTAGCTGATGCCGGGAGTGATGCTCTTCATCTTCACTTCCCCTTCACCATTTCCAATGCATGCTGGCTGAGCGGTGATCAAATGGTGGCATGCTCTCCATTAGTTTCAGGGTGCTGCTTTTTTCCTGGAACTGAAATGTAATAACATTCAGAGACCATTGACTGAGAAGGATGTGCGATTCCTCAAGGGGGGTCATTGATCAGAAGTAGCCGCTAACAGTGCGTTCTAGAGATGGATGGTGCAGGAGAGAAGTTCATTTGTGCCCTGGGCCCAAAGGCCCAGGAATCTGTCAGCCTAAGCAATCTCTATGGCCGTGGCTTGACCAAATGCCTGGTCTCAGGGATAATATGCAAAAGGAATTGTGGGATGGGACAGCAAGAAAGAAATGGGGGTCGTTTGTTTTTATGCAGTGTCTTAGTAATGGGTTTTGTTAACTGACATATATGGCTTGGGGATTGGTATCCTTACCATGGCCTAATTGAGTATTTTATAAAAGGCAGTAATGTCTCTGCAGACATAATCTGAGATGATTTTCTCAGGAGATTCAGCTTCCACCTTTACTGATATGTCTAAAGATAATGTTGATGTTGTTAGAGGGCACAGCTTTGTAGTTGATATTATTTTTATGACCCTCTCATGATTGATGATGTATATCCAAGTCCTTGACATTTGTTTAAGACCACTTTCCACTTAGGGCAAGTCTGAAGGATGAATAATGTCGGTCTTGATGGATTTGAACTCTTTGATGTTGATATATGTTGCCTGGGACCAGGGAGCCATACCGTGATACACTGGCATCTGTCTGAATCACTTTTTTGGTGCTTGATTATCATACATATGGAAGACTGAAGTCCTATTTTTCTGCGACACCAGTAAAACATTATTGGCACATAATCCATAATCAACATTCCTCAAACAAAAAAAATGCTGATTTTTGTCAGTCAAACTGGCTGAATAGTGAAACAAATGAATGAATTAATTAATCATATTCACAACAGCTACAAGCCTGACACTGGTACCTCTGCCATACCACAATTTCCTGAGGATTTCCAGAATTCTGTAAGAGCCAAACAGCAGCACAGAAAAAAAAAACGTATTCAGGGAACTAGAGAAAATGCCTGCGACCAGTCAAGTGGCCATTGTTGCATGCGACCAGTCAAGGGGACAGAATTAAAATGTTACTTAACAGAAATTAGGCACATATTACCATTATCTCAAGCCTCTCATGTTATGATATATGTGTATAACATTTTTTACACATGCTTATGATTAAAAATAAAATAAAATCTCATGGAACTGGCTTGCAATTCACTTAAGTTTAGTGGACTGAATTAAGAGTTAATTAGAATGATTAATAATGGAACCGTTTCCCAGTTGGCTATTCCACTACAGATGATTGTCCTTGTTCAAAACAAGTTAAATTGTCCAGCCATAGAATAAGATAATTTCATTTAAACAAGTAAAATGTCTGAAAGGTTCTTTAGAGAACCAAAAGTTATTTTATGGCATTGCTCTAGACAACTCTAAGAGCGTTGTGCTACATTTGCTTTCCATTGTATGTCACTCTGAAAAAGATCTGTGAACACCTGTTAGAGCCTAAACCTGTTAAATAAATAAAAAATAAATTAAATAAAAAATACAGCATTGGTTCAGCAGGCAGATGGGCCGCACCTCTTCAGCCCCTGTGCGTTTGGTTTCCTTTTCATCTTCCTCTCCGCTAATTCCCATTTAACACCCAGCCTTCCCACACTCAGCCTCCAAAGTGTCGGAGCGGCACGAAGCTGACAGCGGGCGTCATGTCTGCCGTAGAGGTCCTGCCTTCAAACGTGCCCCTCCATCATTTATTCATGTCTATTTCTTTTGTATGCCTTTCCGCTTCTGTTTATATTAGCTTGAGTGGTTTGGAGCTCTGCCTGGATACACGGCTTGTTTTTGGAGAGCGTTGCCTCGACTTCACATTAGTCCTGTCTAACCACAGAACATCAGTGCTATGTTGGGCTGAGTTAGTACAACCTTAGTTGGCTTGGGATCGCTGTGAACCTCTGCCTCCCCCCCTGAAGCCTCCCCATCCTAGGCCTCCACGCATCGTTGGCCAGCAGAGCGCCTCTCTCCCATCAGGGGAAAAAACATGGCATATTTGTGTCAAAGAGACGGCCCAGTAAAGAGTATTTGATGTGACATCTATTCATTTGGACTTTTTAGAGCTAGGCTCAGTGACTGTTTTCTTCCCCCCTCCTCCCCTCTGATCCTGTAACTGGAGCTGTGAGGAGTCTGGCTGTTTGATCTCCCCACTCTGCGCGCCACAGATGGCCGGCCGCTCTATCGCTTCATAACAATTTCATAAGTGACTTGCTGTAAATTGCCACGCCGATGCAGTGGTAATTGGGTTGCCACTCTGCTCCTCTTGCTTGCTCGCGCTTTGCTAGGAAAAAAAGGGGGGAAAGGGAGAAGAGAGAAAAGCGCTTTTCTTTCTGTTCACTGCCGTCACGCTGAGTAATAAGTGTTAGGACAGACGGAGAGAAAGTGAGTCTGATCACTGATTTACTGCCAGAGAGCGCTCTCACTTCCACCAAAGCAGCTGCAGGAAGGTTCAGATAATGTGGTGCCGCCGACTGCCATCATACCTTTAATTGAGCTCAAGAACATTTCCTGTATAAGCCATTCTTTCCATACATATTGTCCTTTCTACAACTGGCTAAACGGTTGCATACATATGCAGTGCATTGAAATTCACAATTTTCCAGCAGCTTGTTGCTTGAAAGTGGCCATATCTGTGGACAGTACAAAATATATCATTGGGTCTTTGGATCTTACAATCTTATCAATTACTAATTATCAAAATATGTGGCATTGTTCTCCAGTAACTTTTAGCAGGGAAGATAGTGTCACAGAAAAGCCTGCTTAAAGGCCCTTTATTACGGAAAAAATGTTCTTGCTTTTTTCGAACAAAGTGTCATATAGTATATAAACACTGAAAGTTTCCAAGTGCACTGTTCACATCCCATTCCAAACAGTCTATATATTGTAACTAATCAGCAAAAATGGGATGGTTTTTGAGACATCACAAATCCATTTACATGTAACTCTCTATTCAGCCTACATCAACTGAGTCCCCATGGTTTCACAATGAAGTCTGAGATGTTTCAGTTTGTAATGCTTTTTGAATGAGACACAATACAAAGCAGCCAGTCAGAGCATAGGTCATTTCCATATACCAGTCACAATACCAAAGCAGCCTCTTTAATACTAAAGGACAAAAGATGAG
Organism: Brachypetersius altus; assembly: GCA_037974465.1. Classification (NCBI taxonomy): domain Eukaryota; kingdom Metazoa; phylum Chordata; class Actinopteri; order Characiformes; family Alestidae; genus Brachypetersius; species Brachypetersius altus. Next base: position 18,151,762 of record JBBPDB010000108.1, on the reverse strand, counting down.
AAATGGTCATTTAAAACTAAAATACAATGGTTTTTGGTGGTTGAAACCATACTAGCTGCTCAACTTAATCACCCTTTGAAATTGCAGCCTTGCAGGCAACATATTTAGGTTGATATAGGACATGGATTACAGACTATGATACACATATGATTGATTTTTGTGCAAGAATGAACAGAGGCACTCTGAGCTTCTCTTGAGTAAGTAGCCTAATATCTGTATTACTAGCTGCTGTTGGTGCTTATGAAGCTATATCTGCTAGCCAAATGATCATATGCAGGGTGCAGGGAAGGACAACAAAAACTGTGGAAGTGTGGTGCATGTGATCAGTACCTTTGCCGTCATCAGAAAAAAAACTGTTATACTGCTTGAGATTGTGATTAGACTGCATATTGTATTTTTATTTATACTTATATATTTACACTTATATATGTATACTGTTTTATACTTTTTTTTTGTGGTGTTTAAACTTATTTCTTCCATTTTACCGTGTGTAGCAGAGTCTATGTTTTACCAGCAGTAACTGCATGTGACAAATAAAAGTATTGAACTCTGAGTATTTAAGTATTTCTAAAAGACTTAGAAGATTTAGTTAGCACAAAAGCTTTAGGAGCATGTCCAGGCAGACAATGACAGCCATTAGCAAAGTGCCAGAAAGACCTCGGACCTCAGAGGGTTAAAGCTGCAGATGGCAGGTTTTTATTTAAAATGCCCAACTTGATGGTCATTGGTACAGATCTATTGATGATTCACAATACCGTCATCTATCAACTTTCACTATTAACAGGAAGAAACTGCCTGGATCGATGCAAACCCAAGTGTTGCGTTATGCATGATAAGCAGAGCAGCTATTCTTTAATGCTTTTTTGAGAAACCTGTTCCAAGCACATGTCGGTGTGTCCTGGTCAGCACCTCTTCTATGAATACTTCATGATGTTATTTTACTCGCTGATGACTAAATCGATATGAGCCCTCCTCCTTTATTGAGCGTGGCATATTGACGAAGGGAACAGACAGTGGCTGCTTCTTTACTGCAGTAGAACGCAAGATCACCTCAGACGTTCTGGGCTCTGAGTATACACACACACACACAAACACACACTATCACCGCTCCATTGAACAGCTGAGGCTGATGTTGTCTGCCAGTCCTTGCTTAGATAGTCAGAGAGGTTTTTCACTGGCCTCTCTGTGTGCTTTCCCTGCATGAGCTTACTGCTTGTGCTGCCAGATGAAAGAGTGCAGTAGGGATTCGAGCTTCAGCTGGTTCAGCTGTTCTGAGCACGACCAACTGCAGCCTCCCTCACCAACTGACCTGACCAATAGCTTTTTCTTTTTTATTTCAATTTATTTAAAAGGCCAATATTGTGGAACATTTGTATCAAATTTTTAAACAAGAATTGGATGTAGTATGTTAACAATATTCAATATTAATTTTCAGATTGCCCCCTTCAGTCCCCAGTCAGTACTTGCAAAAATATAAGCTAAAAACATGGCTAAACCAATGCATTTGCATATACATGTATACTCTCTCTTTCTCTCTCTCTTTCCCTCTCTCTCTCTCTCTCTCTCTCTGTATGTATAAATACACATACACACACACACACACACACACACACACACTTATTCAGTCTACAGCACTTTACTGTTCAGGGTTTCAGGCTGGACAGCCAATAAAAGACATCTGATTCAGGGCAACTGATCAGAACACAGGTCACTTACTGTATGTGGTTGTATTTTCTAAAAGGCACAGTAGCACAAAGAGCCTGATTAATTATTGCATGTAAACAGAGCCGACACAACAGACATGTGAAAATGAATGAAAAATTAAATATCATACACGGACCTCAGGGGTTTAAAAAAAAATGTAAGAAAAAATGTTTTTGGCACTTTAAAACATCTTCATTTCCAGTTTAACCTTCTATGGTCCTGAAATGATAACTATGTGATCGGAATGGCAATGTAATGGTTTAGATTTGATTTTGTAGGCTGTGGTGCCGAAAAGTTTACAGTGCATCATTTGGTGCTTTACTTTTCAGTTGTGCGTATTAGAATGCCATGCAAAAACAACCTCTGAATAGCAATTTTGGCAACACAAGGTCTGTCATCCCTCTCCTGCTGCAGTCAAAGGCACGAGTGGCTGTGTTATGCTAATTCGAGATGAGCGTACAGGGGGCGGTTTTAGATTTTTTTCCCTTCGTTTTTGTATTTGTCATTATGTTCACTAACTATTTAGACAAAAACAACCACTCAAAGCTGCAGCAAGCTTACCCTTGGCAGGATGACAAGCCACAAAAGCAACTTAAAAAGAAGGAAAAAAGAGCCTGTGTGATCTTTTTTTTTGCATCGTGCGGTTGGCTACAATATGTTCTCAGTTTTATTTTTAAATAGCCTTTACCCTTGTGGAAAATGTCATACGGCTTTTTTACCATCAAATCATCTTAATGGGAAAGTGTATGGAAACACAGAGATGCTAACTGCTTTTGACAAGTGTCAGCAACATTTTCCAGTCCTGTAAAATATCCATATGTTCGCAATTGCTTGACACAATATACGTCCAGGTTGGTTATGAAAAACATCCCATTTACTCTCAAGCCTCCCTTTTTTTGGCAGACGTCTCTGCTGTCCATATATGTTCACTTTTATGTGAAATAGAAGGCTGTGAGATTATATCACCCTTCTTGTTTACTTCGGTGTATTAGTAATATACAGACGCTTGTTTCTGCTATGTTTTGTTTGCCATATTTTCCTTTACTAGGATTGCTTTGAATATTTTAATTTGCTCTGCATATATGAATGCAGTCAAGGGTAATGTAGCTGATATCATTTCGTAGGTGTTGAAGCTTGAACAGTTCAGTGCTGAACATAAATATTGCAGAATACATACTGTAGCAGTTGGGAGGGCTGTGTGCCAGGGGAAGTTCAGATTGTAGTCATCCTTGGTTTAAAGGGATATTTTAGCATTTTGCATAATGTATTTTCTATCTTTCACACCGTTTCTCACAGATTCCAAAGGAGCTGCTTTACACTGTATCTGGAGTTAGATTGCAACAGACCCACTTTAGTCTTCATCTAATCCTATGTGATGTCAGTTTAGTGGATCTAATATCTCAACTGGAAACTAATGGAAACTATCAGGCAAATCAGGAAACAAGCTGAGGAAACAATGAGGTGATGGTTGGAAATCTGTGTCTTAGGTTTATGAGAACATTCCATCCTGTGAAGCAAATGAATATTGCTTTTTTTGGAGTATTCGTAATACTGTACAGTACTGTGCAGTCAGAGACATTTGTGTAATTCCCAGACAAAACAACCATTCATTTGTTAGTGTAGGAATAAATATTCAGCTTTAATTATATAAGTATGTAATAATTACTATGTGTTATACTACATAATATTATAGTATAACATTTTGCAGCATTCCATGCACATTTGTGATGTTTTCATATGTTTCAGTTGATACATGTTCCATGTTCCTCAGGTTTTTTTCTGCAGAAATCTGCAGGGATTTAATTCCACACCTCCAAAGTTCAGTTTTAGAATTTGGTTGCGTTTGCAGCTTCTCACCAACCAAGTAATCACAATTACTCATTGGCACTCCATAAAACTTTAAGAAGTTTAAGAAATCTAAGAAGTTCATTTCAGGGTGCAAATTTTTCTTGGTCTGTTTACTTTTGTCAGCAACAGCTTCGTGAATGGCTACACATCCTTTCTAAACCTACAATGTTGAGTTTTCCTCTCACATCGGACAGAAGCACTTTGAATGTTTCATATCTAAAGTGAGAGTGGAGCTTGATTTTCTTATCTCCCAAAGCTGAAAGCTTTAAGCACAGTTAATTGGATTGTGACCGTTTTTGTGATCTTCCAGGTCTTGGTAATTGTGAGTCACATTTTCTCTTTTTTATTAATGTCTTAAGCTCCAGTTTTAGACACTGCTTTGTTCCGCATTTAGTTTCCTCTTCCTCATGCCAGTAGATGCTCTTCTATATTAGCGGTACGTGAGAAAGAGATATGTGAGACTGCTAAGGTGTGTGGGTAGGTGCTTGTGTGAATGTCAGAGTCTCTTTGAAGGAGAACATAATGCTTTGCAAGCAGCTGTTATTAGGAGGGCACAGCAGTAACAGGGTGGTTTTTAGATTGGATCGGTGGATGAGTTAAAGTGGCAGGTTCATTTAAAGTAAAGAATAAACTTTTACTTCTGAAAAAGAAGAATTTGTCTTTATTAGTCTTTAAAGTCTTAAGAAATAAGACTTTATTGCCTAATAAACAAATATTTCTGCATGAAAAGGTACTTATTTATGTATAACAAGGTGCTGTATGATATAATGATGTAGACAAAAATGGAATTTCACACAGAAAGATAAGCATCAATGAAACCAACAAAATACAGTCTAATGAATCCAGTGCAGTACACTCTAAAATGTGTCAAAGAACAAAACACATTTTGCATAATATTCTTATCTGTTTTAACACATTTAACACATTTTAACTGATTTAACTAAACAAATAAACATACAATGAGCACCAAGGTGTGTCTAGTTAGGGCATGATTTGTTGCTTTTAACACATCTTCTGAAGGAAATAGCACATCTTTCTGATATCACATCCCTTTTAGCACATCTGCTTAGTTAAGATATTCTAACAACATAAATTTATTTATGGCTTTTAGGTGAGCACATAGGCATTGTCACAGGACTTAATAAATGATTAAAAGTGTGACAAAATCGGATCTGATTTTGTCTTGAGACAAATATGTTCAAGGGCAGTTCTGTCCCCTGTGTTTGTGACAGCAGCCCACAACAGCTCTCTTCACTTTTAACAGCCTCCAGTAATGATGGAACACTTATCAATTAAGGATCAATGAATGCGATTGTAGAGGCGAGTATGGTGCCCAAGAGGCATTGATCCGCTGGAAGTCCGAGCTCAACGCCAGGTCACATTAGCGTTAGCCTCCAGCCTATGCCTTCTCCCTTAGCTGATGCAGATGCTCCATGACTTCCTGGTTGATAACCAGCTGCGGTGCTTTAAGTGAAATCTATTGATCGCAGGTGTTGCATGTCATGGAACTTCTGCACAAATGTTGGAAGAAAGTGCTTTCTTTTCGCAAAGGTCATGGAGCTACGTTACTGAGCTGCAGGTTCTAGGGACCGAACAAAGCAAATACTTAAGTAAAATATTAAAGAGTAAAACATTCCCATAATAGGCAGTACAGGCTCATTTTATTTTATACATATTTTACTTTTACTTCAACAATGCTTCACTGATTTTATTGGGAATTTTTATTTGAATGTGTGAACAAAAGTGAAAGAGTCATGCCCTAGACCTCCCCAGTCATGCAATGCTACCAAAAATAGGAGGTGGAAGGCTATCTCAAAATATGAACAGTCACTGTCTTGATGGGACAGCTAAAGTCCATATTTTCATTAGACAGCCATGCACTGGAGTTATTATCTCTCTCAGGACAAAACATTATTTAACAGTATTGGCATTAGATTTCATCATTTGTTTTTGTTACAAGTATATTTTATCAACAAAATTTCAGGCAGTGCTAAAAATATTGGCCAAATGTTTCAGTCAAATGATAAATTCGTAACTTTGGGTTGTTTCTTTTGAGAATCTGTTCACTCTGCCTACATGGAAACTAACTGGTGAGACGTCTCTTTATTCTTTACACGCGTTCCATACATACACATATACAAAACAGCAGCTGGGGCGGTGTGTGTTGTAACCTTGGTGAAAGACCTATGGTTTAATCAGTAGTTCTTGCTGTTTTTCCAGCTCCAGTGAGTCTGTCCCTGCAGTTTAATGAATGAACTTGTCCAGAGGAAGGCTCTTTCACAGCAGGTGGAGAACAGATCCATGGCCAGCCCTCTCCATGTCCATTCTGGGCTTAAAGAAAGTGTGCCAAGATGCATAAGTGAGCCAGAACCAACACTGAAAAATCCAAGTGCACCTTAACTATTCGATTAGGGCTAAAACTATTTTGTTATTTTTCAAAGCCATTGATTTTTACGGCTAAGCTGGCTTACAGATGCAATAATTGTTTGTGGTCCCACTGATCCACCTCAATAGCAGCGACATGACTGCTGCCCCCAACCCTCTTCCCCGCCAGCTTTATTCAAACCAAACAAACCTTGAATATTCAGTCAACAGCTGATGAAACTTTCCAAATTAAGTTTCAGCCGGTGTTTGCTTTGGGCTCTGAGATAATCACACAGAAAGCGCTCAGACCTTCACTCGCACACGCCCACATCACTAAATCTGTTTTCTTTCACCGGCCCTCCATATGACGGGCCCTTTGTGTGTGTCTGAATGGCTTCTTATTGATTGGAGGCAAAATGTTTTTAATGTTGTTGATGAGATTTTCAGATTGGCCTGCTAATGGGAAGATGGAGGCCCCTTTTTCAATCAATTTTCAGCTCAAGTCCTAAATTGAAAATCTTTACCGATGTAATTAAGGCTGGTTTAAAAGGAACACTAAAACTTCAAAAAAAAAAAAAAAACGTTATTTTTTTTCTTTACTCTCCAATCTACACCTCCAAATGATGTGTGAATGTGTAAATAATGCTTGCAAAAGTGCCTCTATACCTCTTTAAAAAGCCGAACGCACTCTAAAACAAACAAAAGAGCAAACACTGTTCATCCAATGCTGGATGCTGGGGTTTCAGAATATCTCTGATCTGTTTATCTCATAAGTAACTCATTAAGATACAAAAATCATGCCCACATGCTCATGCCAGTCAAAAAATACACTTGCTTTAACCCTTGCACTATAGATCAGCCCTGCTCCGGCATTTGCCACCATATAATTAGATTTTCCCTATTGCCGTTGTGATGTTACTTCCTTCCACTGCGGTGAACCACAACCAGAACCATAGATGGTTGCAAACATAAAAGTGCAGGCCTTGCTGTGTGTGCTGAGGTTTAAGCAGCTGCCTGGTTTTAATGGTCTCTGTGTCCTTGTTGTGTTTCTGCAGTGCACGTCAAGGCAGGAACCTGTGAGGTCATAGCGGCGCACCGCTGCTGCAACAAGAACAAAATCGAAGAGCGTTCCCAAACTGTCAAGTGCTCCTGCTTCCCCGGGCAGGTCGCTGGCACCACCCGAGCGGCCCCCTCCTGCGTGGACGGTAGGATTGCGTTTTCTATTATTGCTCTGTCTTTGATTTGATGTAAAAAATGATTATTTACAGAGAACATGGGATGAATAAGAATGTGAGACTTTTGTTGCTTCCTTTATTTCCCGACCCGTGGAAAAATAACAAATTTTTCAATCATTACTATACCAGAAATTTAACTTTGATATTGATACCAAATGTACTGTCAAACCACTCAATACTAAAATTATACTGTGGTGAAAAATTAACAGTTATCATCTAGACTCCCAGGGTCAGTTTCTCAGTCAGACATTAAGCCTGGTTCTGGGCTAATTTTCCCTTTAAATGTAGAATCTCCTTTCAGAATGCTTATTTCATTATTAATTTAATATCCTGGAGACTTCATTACAGCTTAATTAACATATCAGATTTTTTAATTCACTGTGATTTCTATTCTTCAAATGGTCCACGAATGTTAATAATTTAACATGGCCTCATTCAGTATCTATGTAGATGAACATTAACCATATCGTGTTTTATAAACATAAAGCAGGATAACTTTGGATACACCACCTACTGCGTGGTTATGAAAATATGAATAGTGATTAAAAACACAATTTTGTCCTTTGCCCTGGTGCGTCAGTCAGATGCGGCAGCAGATAAACAGTATGAATGTTGGCCTTGTGAAACTATTTCATGTTTTTTCCTAGGGACATGAGATAAAACCACTACCCAAGGATTTGTGCACTACAGGTTTGAGACTGCTTGAAAACTGTTTGCAGAATACAAGCCACAGAAGCAGAAAGAAAAGGCCCTGCTAGCACGCTGACATAATCAGCAGCCACAGTTCTCAAATTGACTACAACCAGTGTCAAAGTTTAAATTATAACTAAAAATATAGAATATATGGAATTGAATATTAGTTCAAATATGTTCTGGTTTTGGCTGAAGGTGCTGGTTTCAGTTTATTTCAAGGGGTAAAAGATCACACATGTTACTGAACAAAACCTATATGTTTTACGTAAGCTGAGGGACACATCTGCTTTGCTGGGTCAAAAAACTCAATTTAATTATATTATAGTCAGAATAAACTTGAACCAAACTTCTTGTTTTCTTAAAGTTATATGCTCCTCACAAAAAAAGAGGTAAATGTAGACATTGGGTAGACTCCTTTCCATTTTTCATCAATGGAGAGTAGCAAGTTTTCCACTTCATTTAGGTGGTGAAACTTTCTTTCACTCTTTCACACATATTTTCAGATGTCTGTAACCCAGTTAAAGTTGTTTTGGAGATGCTAGCCCAACACAGAGGACAAGTGAATTCTTTTGATGCCAAAATGTACAGGTTGCTGGGACACAATGAATTTTTCATCTTGGTTGTCGCCATGCCAACAACAGAACCTCAACGATGATTGGTTGACTGAGTTTATGACTCTTGCGAAAAGTGTAAGAATCAGAGTGCAAATCAAATCATTTTGTTCTGCATCCAGACATACACACTGACTGTGTAAGACATCATCAGTCATACATGGGTTTGAATAAATGCATTGACTGGAGAATAAATCGCGTTTGGTGTGTAAAGGCGTCAGCAATAATAAGGTGCTCACTTTCTCATATGAAGAGACTTGTGCGTTTTGTTATGAGTGCCATATGATTGAAGACACTATATGCAAAGTACGCTCTGACTTAAATGTCTCTAAAATGAAAGCGTTCGCGTTTAAAGCCACATCACTGAAACGATGTAGGACTTTAATTTTCCGGACTGCTCCAGACGCTCTCTGCCCGTCAAAATGGAACCACCCATCTCTATCTCCATCTCATCTCTCGCTCCTGTCACTCTGGAGTTGAGAGCCATTTCGACATGACACCATCATCCTCCTGCACACTGGAGCGCGGCACAGCCTGCTTGTCTAATAACATGTCAACAGGCTCTCTCTCTGGACGGGTCAATCGATCCTGATCTCCTTTTTTGCTCTATAATAAATCTGACAGGCTATGGGCTCTCCTCTGCCCTTCTGCCTACTGCAGAACACTATAGTATGTGGATAGAGCCAGAGAACCATTATAATATGATCACTTTTGGTATCACATAAGTGTATGGCTTGTACAAGTCTACTATTGATATAAAATCTAGTGCTAGAAAATATTGTATTAACATTACATACCAGTTTACCGTATCTGTGTATTATGAGCAAGAACTTTCAGTGAACTATTAATCAATAGAATTTTTTCAAACCCACACATGATTGCTGCTAAATGAAGATACGAAATCAATGTCTGCATTTTATTTATTTGTGTGAATATATGAGTACATGCAACAAACAAATCATATTACAAGACAAAAATTAGAGCAAATAATGTCTCTATCATCTCTGTCAATGTCACGCCATTAGTGGCTGCTGCTTTTCAGTTGTTTGCTCTTTTTTTTTTCTGTTCATATTCTGGTTCTTTTATTTTGACATGTCTGTATGTTTTGTTCTTTGGTCACGTGTTTTAGTTCTCAGCTGTTTCTGTTC
>JBBPDB010000108.1:18097982-18142059 GCA_037974465.1 Brachypetersius altus | reverse complement strand
CACACATTCATCATACCTGTAAAACTATATTAAAATCAACACTTGCTTTTTACCAAGTTACAGCCAGTTAAGTTACACACCGTAACAAATGTTCATACACAAGTAAGGACAGACAGTTTAAGAGAGTAAGGGTCCAAGGTTTTTTTTAAACATAAAGAAAATGATGTATAAGAGAGAAATGAGAGGACTGGTTAGTCACCAGGTGCTCCTTGAAGAGGTGGGTCTTCTGGGCCAAGACTGAACAGTAAATGCACTAAATGCCATTTTTAAGCAGAAAATGTCATGTTCAAGTGCAGATGGTGTACAATGTAACTCGTAAAATAAAATAGACATTTTTATTTTATACAAATATACCATTTGTTTTTATAGGATTAAAAAAAGGGGTGAACTGAATAAACAAAGCTCAGAATTCAGCCTCTCCTAAACATGAACTGCATCAAAAATGGAGTTGTCAATTATCAGAGTAAAATAAGGGTCTAATCTAAACTCCTGTTCGATTACAATATTTTTACTTTTAACATTTATTTTTGGAAAATATGCTGGTGTGTCTCTGCTGCGCTAAAAGGCCTCAGATTATCTTCTGCTTTCGACTGCGAGGGATTTTTCTGGAAATCCCCTCTGATGGGTCTCTTTAGACCAAAGCCTGGATTAGAATGTGTCTGAAACCAGCTTTGAGAGTCTTGTTTGATCTTGCGTTCACACCTGTGCTGTAAACCGCACTTCTGAGGCCGGTGTGTTTTCTGTGTTTACCTGTGTTTACCTGGCAGAGGGGTCTCCGTCAAGGTGGGTTTTCAGAGTACAAACTGTTGGCAGCGGTGGTAAATGGCTCCAAACATCCATATAAACACTCAGAGATGCATGGAGCTTCAGTGGGGGTCGATAGTGAATAAAGCATCTGTATTTGTGTTGGAGATGTCTGGTTCCATTCACCTCCACTGTAAAGAAATCAGAGAGTGTGTCCAAAATCGCACACTTGCACTCTTTGAACACTTCGAACACTATGTTTTAGTGCGTAGGGCGTTCACACTGACAACTAAGCTAAAATTCAGTGCACAGGAATGATGGACACTACTTGCACTAAACGGACACCATTTTGACTATGTAGCGTTGGTGGGACTTTTGACAAGTTTTCAGAAATGCATGTGCAAGCCCATAAAAACACGAGGAAATTCATTGTGTAAACAAAAGTTGGCAGATATTTTGCCGACTGGAGAATCACATTCAAATGTTAATCCGTCACTTCCACAAAACGTCAGTATTCCATTTAGGACAACACCCACGGCAGTGTGCACTACAGAAGGAAGTGCACTTAATTTCAGTGCACTCACGTAAGTGTGTGATTTCAGACACACCCAGAGTCTCTACAATAAATCATTTCACACCAAATGCACTGAACAATCTGGAGGATTTTGAAAATGTTTTTCTTCAGTGCTTTAAAGTGAACTGGTGTGTGTGTGTGTGTGCGTGTGTCCTCTGCTGCCGTATTGTGTGATTTTATCTCTGTGTCCTCATCAGTAGTAACGCCTTTTCTTCTTGAAACCACACTTCTTTTTTTGACCTTGTAGCTAATTAAAACACACACTCTGCCATCGGCTCTTTCTAAATCTGCCTTGGCATTTCGTGAAGGGGCTGAACTGTCGGTTGAAGTAGTTTAATTGTGATTTAAAGTCCAGCCACTGGCTCTCAGTGATGGAGAAGAGTGGACTCATGCTGGGGTCACAACGGACTCGAGATCAGCTCTGCTTCTTATCTCTGATCTCTGTGAGTGTGTGGCTGCTGTAAGTGGGGTCAGTAAGAGGCCCCAGACCAGCTGGACGGAGCTGAACTCTGTCAGTAGCTGTTAATTCTGAAACTCGTTAGACAGAGACCGTCATCACAAAGGCTTTGCTTTTATGACTTGAAGTCACATTATGGCCCTCCAAGAGATAGGGAGGGTCCCTGTAGACATATGAGGGTTGTGTGTGTTTTGGGGGGTGGGGGTTGAGCAGGACATATGGGAAATATTATAACATATAAATGATTGCATATTTATAAAACACATGGGACATACTATTACTGCATCATGATACATGGTATATAGTACATATGGGACATATTACATATAGATACATTATATGTAATAGATATTATTATTATTACATAAAGATATTTACATAAATAATACATATGGGACATTATTCTTACTCATAGATGCTTCTGTATAATAATCTATAAAACACAATTTTATGCTATTACTCCAGTGCTGGCTTCTCTTCATTGGCTCCTGGTTAAGTTTAGAATTGATTTAAAATGTTACTGTTAACTTATCAGTCTTTGCACAGTGAGGCACCGTCCAAACTGCTGACTGCGCTCCTCTTTTTAAGACTCCTAGGAAGTGGAAAGATGACAGTGCTTTTGTTGCATATGCACCTAGACTTCGGGATAATCTCTCGCTAGATATAAACAGTCTGTCTCTGTGCTGTGGACGTTTTTTTATTCTAAATTGTCTGGAGAGCACATTGTAGTGTTGCTTTGCAAAGTGCTTTATAAATGAATTTTTACTTACTTGCACACACACACACACACACACACACACACACATACACACACATGTATATGTATATTTGCACTGTTACAGCCGCAAAGTGGACAGAACAGGAGAGAAGAAAGTAGAAGCAGCATAACCAATAGAGTAAAATACAATAAATATATATAAATATATATGATAAAAATGCATCCCATGTCCTGAGCATGTACAAAAATAAACCTTTTTGTGTGTGTGTGAGAGAGAGAGAGGGAGGACAAAGCGGATGCGGGTCGATTCAGACGCTGGGGTCTGGGTAAAGACGCTGTTAGGGGCAACAGCTGGGCCTCCAGTACAGACCAATCAGAAAGTAGGAAACAATACCCGTCTCACACCTGCTGGGGGATATGTGTCGATGGGAGGGGGTGATCAGTGTTGGGGGGAGGGGGAAGACAGAGGGGGAGAAACTGAGACAAAGACAGGAGGAGTAAGTCTTAATCTTTCACTGTCAGTTTGATGATGCTTATAACATAATGAGAGAGAGAGGTAAAGAGAGAGTAGTAAAGAGAGAGGTAAAGAGAGGCATAAAGACAGAGAGAGAGAGAGAGATAAAGAGAGAGAATCGTTTTCTGTTTCTCCTTGCCTCCACTTCTCTCTCTCTGTTCTGATTAGAGGTAATGATGTGCTTTATTGGTTTTATTGGCTTATAATGTTTCTCTGTGTGGTCAATTAGACCGGAGTTAATTATTAAATCGGAAACAAACTCATCGGTTCATCACTACATTACATAACACACCCAGAGAGAGAGAGAGAGAATAATAATACCATGTTTAATGTGACATTAGAAATCCAATGACATTGTTTAGTTTATAAATATACGTATTTAAACAATTATTTAACAAGGCAAATCAGTATATTATTTAGTCTTTTACGGTGAAAATGGCTTCATTATGGGAATTTCTGAAAGTGTGTTAGAAAGGACGAAAATCTGAAGTGATTATTAGCAGCTGCTGTGGTGGCGTGTGACACTTATGCAGGGGTTTAAAAATGGGATTAGAAAATAATGTCAGACTAATAGGCTTTGTTTTAATTACAATAACGACACTGGGAATCAGGATTAGTGTGTGTAAGTGTGTGTGTGTGTGTGTGTGAGAGAGAGAGAGAGAGAAATAGGAAAAGCCTTACTGAAATGCCCAACAGTGTCTCAGTGTTGGACACTTAATGGTCCATTTGACGTCCCAGTAGGAAATTTGGACTGGACTGGAAATTTCCGACTAGAAAATTTGCTTTATCGACCACAAACCTCAGAATCCATGCTGTCTGTTGTTCAAGCAGAACAAAGCCCATCTAACTGAAGTCCTGAACCAGTGAAGAACCAGGAGCAGATGATTCCAGATGATCAGGCGGTGATCAGTATACTGGTGGTGCTGAATGTCTTTTTTTAGCCTGTCACAGTAAAATATTTATTCCCATGTCTTTCATTTAATATGAAAGTATAGCACAGTTTGACAGAAATAAAAAAGCAAAATATAAAGAAATGAGGGGTGGATCAAGACTTTTGTACCGTACTGTATTTGTTTATCATTCAGAAAGCCGTATGTGAGCAAAAATAATCACAGAAGGATGGAAGGATGTGCTGTTCTTGTTTTGCTGACCCAGTTCTCAGTGCCTTACCTGAATAAGAGCAGCTCTCGTTACATTAATGGTGGATTTATTTTATCACAGGTTGTTTAATCACTGGGCTGGAACAGGATTAGCAGAAACTCTACTTCTCTTCCGTTCCTCCTTTTCTTGACACCTAATGTAATCTCCCACTTCCCATTCCCTCTGTCTTTTTCTGTCTTTCTTTCATTGCTTATTTCTTTCTTTTTTCTTTCCACCCCTCTCTTACACTCTTTTCTTTATCTCTCCCCCTTACTTATCATTTGCCCTCTTTTTCTTAATTTTCTCTCTGTAGTTCTCTCTTTCTGTCATACATTTATTCTTTTTCTTCTGCACTTTCTTTTATCTCTTACTCTATCATTTTCCCTCTTCCTTTCTCATTCCCTTCACCTTATCTTTCTCTTTTTCTCCTCTCTCATTTACTCTTTCTCATCTCTTTTGCTCCAGCTCTTTTTTATTCTTTGTTTTCTTGATTTTCTTGATATCTGTCTCTCTCTTATTCTGGTTATATACTTCCCCACTAAACTGCACTCTGTTCAAAGTGTGTGTGTGTGTGTGTGTGTGTGTGTGTGTGTGCTGATTGATCTATTTGTGAGGTCCTCTGCCTTTTTCTTTTTATCTCCCCTAACATTACACTGTCCTTCATAAAGGCAGCAGTAGGGGTGTGTGATATTCTACACATCATTATGAACTCCCAGGCTTCTGTGACTCAAGGCCAGGAGAGTCGGGGTGGAGCTGGAGGTCAAACGCCCGGCCCTGAGCCAAAACGGGGACGGCTCAGGCAGCATCTGCCCTTCAGAAGCAGATTCGTATTCATATAGATACCTCAGTGCTGCACTACAGCAAATCCCCATGCTGATAGGAGCACTGTATGGTAATTCTATCAAACCTAACATATTGATGGAGGCATCTGTCACCACAGTTGTGTGTGTGTATGTGTGTGGATGAGTGTGGGTGTATTCGTCATAGTAAAATGGATCAGCATGTGAAAGGAGAGCTTTCTATGAGCTGTCAGGTTTTCTAACAGTGTATAAAAGAAGCTCCATGCTGCCTTTATAATAAACACAATTCTCATCTTTGTGGAAACACATTGATTTGATTCCTTAACGATATGAACGATACTGTCACGGTTCGGTCGGCGGCCATTAGTGGCTGCTGCTTTTTAGTTGTTTACTCTGTTTTTTTCTGTTCATATTCTGTTCATGTCTGTATGTTTTGCACTTTGGTCTCGTGTTTTAGTTCTCAGCTGTTTCTGTTCATGTGTCTCGTTACTTTGAGTCCCAGCTGGTTTGTGTCTTCCCCTAATCACTGTCTGTATTTAAGCCCCGTTTTGTGTTACCCTCACTATGTGCCCATCGTCTTAAGTAGCGCCTCAGTTTCCTGCATGTTGTTTCCTAGTCCTGATTCTAGTATCTGTATCGAGTGGCCCCCGTGACTGTTTTCTTTGTTTTTGTAAATAAAAACGTATCAGCATGGATTCCTGGCTTTCTGCCTGTTCCTGCTTGCTTCGAGGTAGCACACGTCCGAGAGGGGCTAGCCCTCCCGGTCTTGACAGTCAAATTCCAGCAGCTGTGAAAAATTATCACTAGTAAAGATTACATTATAAGTGTATTTATATGCTTAGCAGGTTTTTTCTTTAAACTAAATGAGGTGCTAATGCTGGGTTAGCTGGCAGGCTAACAGCTCTATACAACACAGCTATGTTGTGCTTCACCTTTATAAATTTAGAGGACAGAGACTGTCAAGTGAGTGGTGTTGGGGTGGGAGCTGTTCTAGTTTGTGCGGAGTTGCTCCAAAACCATAGAAAAAAACAAAGAGGCACAGTGCAGGAATTTTGACCTGCTGTACTCTATATTAGCCTCTGAGACTCAAGCCCTGAGTTTGGCTTCCATCTTCTTAGCCCTTACTACTGTGATCATTTCATCACCATGGTTCACTTCATCCTGACATGGACCTTTGCCATGTTCCTGAAGGCCAGCAGCAACCAGTGATGAATTCCAACCATCAGCTACCAATCAAACACCCCCACCTCTTCTAGAGGGAGAGGGAGTGAGACAGCAAGAAAGAGAGAGACAGAGAGAGAGAGAAAAGGAGAGTGTTGGAGTTTTATTTCTTTTGGCAGTGGGTGTGGGTGAAATTTTATAGGATTTTCTCTCCCCCTCAATCTTTATTGCCTCATCCTTCAAAATATTGGATATGGGGTGATTGGTGACGTTTCTATCTTCTCTTACTCGTGTCCAGACACACAAACACGGAGAGCTGGTTGTATATGGGAGTCTTTATGTGTGGGAGAGAGACTGGGAGAGAAAGCTTTACTTTTCCCTCTCCATCTCAATCTCCCTCTCTCTCTCTCTCTCACTTCTGAAGATGTCAGGAATTGGTAAGCCAAAAATGCTTGCAAGTGGAGAAAAAACAATAAAAAAAGTGTTTGTGTGTGAGGGGTGGGAGAATTTATCTCTGTCTCTTTTTCTCTATTCTCCAGCATCTATAGTAGCACAGAAGTGGTGGTGCCAGATGCAGCCCTGTATGGATGGAGAAGAATGTAAGGTGTTGCCAGATCTCAAAGGGTGGAGCTGCAGCACCGGGAACAAAGTGAAGACAACCAGGGTGAGAAATTGGGAGAGGGAGAGGGAGAGTGAGAGAGCATTATTGAGCCATGTGTACCCACTATTCCCTTTATGACTCATAATACCAGTAGTGCATGAGACAAGAGCTGCATCACACACATAGCAGTACACTAAAACCCAGGCATATGTTGTCATCACTGCCAACAGCAACAATATCATTTTAATATACCTATCATTGATAGGTCTTTTGAGCACAAAAAATGGTTTTTAAATTCATGGCACTTCATTTATAATTATTTTTAAATAATCTGGAATTGCTTGCTGCCATTACATTTCTATGAAATGTATCAGGAGATCTTCCAAATTGACAGAATGTGTATTGCTTCTCATTTAAACTTTCTGTTTTGGAGGTCAAATTATTTTTGTTGTTAACCGACTTAACCACAATCGTCAGCAGTCTAGTGAGCAGGTATTATTCTGAGCACAGCAGTAACACTGAAATGGTTGTGTGTATGTGTGTGTGTTACTCATCATTGACACTGCTGGCCTGCGAATAGTCAACCAACTAAATTTAGCCAGATCACACTCTTGAGGTCAGAAGATGATAAAGGACTAGAGGATGACATTAACTGTGCTTTGTACCTTTATATCTGCAAGGTGGACCAACTCCAGTAGCACTGCTGTACAGCACACACACAGACTAACATGCTGCTAACATGTCAGTGTCACTGCTGCACCCAAAAAAACCCACCCAAATAAAACCTCTTTGTTGGTGGTCTTGTCGTGATCCTGAAACTGATGAGTGGGGTAAATGGGGGCAATAACAAATAATGACCAGGAACAGATTGGACTACAGGACTATGATCTGTAAACCACTAAGTCCAACTACAGTGTCTTACAAAAATAATCACCTCTCTTGGGTTTTTACCTATTTTGTTACATACCAACCTGTAAGTTTTTAATGTTATTTTATGTGATGTATCTACAAAATAGGCTAAGTTGGTGAAGTGAATGAGAAAATACAAAACTGAAAATTGGCATGTGCATATGTATTCACCCCTTTGCTAAAAACGTTCTGGTGCAACCAATGACATTCAAAAGCCACATAATTAGTGAAATGAAGTCCACCTGTGTGCTGTCTAAGTGGCACATGATCTGTCAGTATAACCACACCTTTCCTGAAAGGCCCCAGAGGCTGCAACACCACTAAGCAAGAGGCATCACGCCATGAAGACCAAGGAGTTCTCCTAGCAAGTCAAAGACAAAGTTGTTGAGAAGTACAAGTCAGGGTTGGGTTATAAAAACCATCAAATCCATCATCTTCAAATGGAAAGAACATAGTACCACATCAAACCTGCCAAGAGAGGGCCGCCCACCAAAACTCACAGACCGGGCAAGGAGGGCATTAATCAGAGAGGCAGCACAGAGACTAACCCTAGCTAGAACCCTAGAAGCTAACCCCGAAAGCGTTCCACAGCAGAGACTGGAGTATCTGTCCATAGGACCACAATAAGCCATACACTCCATAGAGCTGGGCTTTATGGAAGAGTGGCTAGAAAAAGCCATTACTTAGTGTTAAAAAATAAGAAGACACATTTTGAGTTTGCCAAAAGTGGATGACTCCCCAAATGTATGGAGGAAGGTGCTCTGGTCAGATGAGACTTTTTAGTCACCAAGAAAAATGCTTTGTCTGGCACAAACCCAACACATTCCATCGCCACAAGGAGACATGGTGGTGGCAGCATCAGGTTTTTCAGCAGCAAGTATTGGGAAACCGGTCTGAGTCGAGGGAAAGATGGATGATGCCAAATACAGGAATATTCTTGAGCAAAACCTGTGTTAGTCTGCCTGTGGTTTGAGACTGGGACAGAGGTTCACCTTCCAGCAGGACAATGATCCGAAGCATACTACTAAAGCGACACTTGAGTGGTTTAAGGGGAAACATTTAACTGTGTTGGAATAGCTTAGTTAAAGTCCAGACCTAAATCCAATTGAGAATCTGTGATCAGACTTGAAGCTTGCTGTTCACAAGCGAAAACCATCCAACACGAAGGAGCTGCAAACTGCCGCAAAAGATGGCTCTACAAAGTACTGGGGTTAATTCCAGGTTGTGAGGCAACAAAACATGAAAAATGCCACGGGGTTGAATACTCAAGCATTGGTAGGTAGAGCTGAAAAAAAATCAGTGCAGCTACAAAGTAGTTGGTCCTAATGAAGAAAATATGATGCACTTTGGAGCAGTTGCACATGAGCCTGTCGCTATGCCCAGTGCCAACTGTCAGCTAGAGAGTTATAAAACACTGCATTGGGCTTTGAAACTTGCATGCTCTGTAGTGATGAGCACCACTGACTATCTTTTGGAAATGGTGCAGGGGTGTTTGTGATCCAGAATTAATCATCCAATATCAAATCCTCCCAGCAATGTTGGAAATTCTGAACAGCGACAGCAAATGCATATATATGTTCATGTTTGTGTTTGATTTTGTTGTTATCTGACGCTAGCAATTCCACAATAGTGTGTGTTCCTGCAGAGATATTAATATTTGCCCAAGACATTCACCAGTGACCCTCAAGGGGTGGCCAGCTCTGCCATTCCGCTAAGGGCAGAGATGAGTTCGGATGCAGTCTGTTCTGTATATTTCATCTGCTCCATTCTCATTTTTTCTATAAAAAAGTAGGGAAAAGCATATTTGCTCATTCAAAACAATAGCATAAGTGAAAAAGTAGAGTATTCCACATTTTTGATAGGGAAACAAACATAATTCCATCCTTTAGAGTCCATTTTCTTGACTTTTTCAGTGCTTTTCTGCCTGTAGGTCACCCTACAGCACTGAACAACAGAGTTAATATTTATGAAAACCTCTTGCCTGTGTATGGTCTACTGTGTATTTACTGAAATGCCATTTGTGATCATTTCTGTCACCTATGGTAGAGTTTATTTTATTATTAATGGAGTGAAACATACATTCTGGGGCACAAATTCACTACAAATACCTTAAAGTTCCAGTAAGCTATTTGTGTATAAGATAGACCTTCATGTCTGCTTTCCACTGCAGGTTTGGAGATTAGTCAAGTTAATATAACAGATATTATCCCATGGAAACTCCAGTATATTTTAGATCTAAGTGCAGCCCATGGCAGTTATTTCTTGCCAACCTCAGTTTTCTTGCTGCTTTTAAAGAATACAAGTTATTCACAGGGAGAAAGTGCAGCCTGTTAGAATAGTGAAAATTCCTGTTATTACCACCATTTCGGAAAGTCAAGTATCGGCATATAAAACCACTGTGTTGATTATTACTGACAGACTACTCTGTAATTTATGTACACCTTAACGGTGGAGGAATTATTCTCAAAAGCAATTTTCAATTACCTTGAATAAGAGGGTAATGTTGTTTGAAATGCATTAGTTGAAACATGTTTGTAAAGATAAACCGAGTCATGATTCTGCAGAAAAGATAATGCTGCATAAATAGACTGCTGGGTCATGATGACTTGACATCTAATGGTCAAATTCAAATTACATTGTTTATGCGCATTTCCACCTTTAAGCCCCCAGTGAGGATATATCAAACTGCTCTTTGACCCAGATAATTTCTGCTTGTTAGCAGGGTAGAAGGATGTGTATTTGACTCTACCTTTAAATGTATAATCATCCACCTCTGACAGGCTTTGTGTGCAAAAGGAAGGTCAGGCAATGTCATATAAACACATTAGATAGCATAAC
Source organism: Brachypetersius altus (assembly GCA_037974465.1). Classification (NCBI taxonomy): domain Eukaryota; kingdom Metazoa; phylum Chordata; class Actinopteri; order Characiformes; family Alestidae; genus Brachypetersius; species Brachypetersius altus. Next base: position 18,131,603 of record JBBPDB010000108.1, on the reverse strand, counting down.
ATTTCGGGATGTCAGGCAGGGCAACATTGTGCTTCCATGGGGTATTACAGGTTACTGCATTGTGTGTGTATGTGTGTGAGTATGTTTACAAAGCATGCGTGTCTGTGTGTATTCTGGGAGCTTCTAGGTGAAGGTGTATGCATGTCTGTGTGTGTGCGTGTGTGTGTGTGTGTGTGTGTGTGTTACGTTGACACACTGGGCTCGTAGCCATCCATCAGGTTGAGGAGTTTGACTCATCAAATGCCTGCACTTGAGCCGGCTCCTCCATTATTCATAGGACAGAGGGGCCTGCGTGAGGCAGCCCTTTTTTACTTTAGCCCCCTTAATAATTCATGCTAGCGCACTCACGTCAACCACGGGCAGACCTCTGAGGTGCAGGGAGCTCCTCTCAAACCTGGCTGCTTTTGATTTCGGAACCCTCCGGGCCACCATTCTCGCACGTTTCCAGAATATGGCAGCAGGAAGGAATCCCACATGAGTCACCATGGTGACATGATTGGAGCTCCTGATTGGTTTGTTTTCGTCTAATCAGACTGCTCTGTCAGGGGCACGATTATGACTGCCATGATTTTAAACCATCAGTGATTTTGAACATAGATTGCTTCAAAAAGTATGTGCTGGAATGGTGAGTTATCTGACCTTGGATTCTCCAGATATTGTTTTTATGATCATCATAAACCTCAAGGCCGCTGTTTAAAACACTTTTGCTATAGATTTTCCTCCTGTCAGAAAGTTCTACTTGAGGTGAGTACTGCAAGATGGGATATGAGTTTACTGGAGGGGTTATTGATGCTGTCAGTCATCTAACGTAGACTGTTATGCAAGCAAAATACAGGTCTTGGCCTAAATTCTTTGAACCAACAAAAGAGCAGCAAGGCATCAGACAGGTTGTGTTAAGTGAGAATACAGTGTAAGAAATGGTTACAGATCCTAAGCTTCTTAAATGCTGACTATGCATTTAAAATACCATTAAAATCTAATTGTCTTGGCATTGTTTCACCAAACAAAAAAAATACACATTGTGATTCCACATACTAGCAGTGAAAAATGTCATTCTATGCTCTGTAAATGTCATTTGATGAAATCATCACATGTTGGACACCTGTTCTACTCCAGGTGTCCAACATTGCGCAACTTTTATTAAAGTTCTCTGTTAACAGTCAACATGACAGTTAAACAAAACAAAGGCTGATAACTTTTCTGGTCAATTTAAGTGTACAACAGATTTCTCAATAGTCCTATTGTATTCAAGTTCAAATTTTATTAGACCAAGTATGTGTAGGTTTCAGCTGTGAACATTCCCTGTCAAAAAAATCAACACTCATTGTTCTCCACCGCTGCAGCGGATGGCAGAAGTTGGGAAAGTTCTATTTTTGTCAGAACGTTCTGCTGACTGCTGCGGTCCCTGCTCCATTGGAAAATATGTAACATGCCATCGTCCACCCACCGTGACAATGAAAACGCAGCATAATAGCAGCTGGGCCATAAACTAAACAAGACGGCGATACTGAGAACAAATCTTAATTATCCTAAATCCCTAAGTGTAAATAAAAATCGGTTAAGTGTTATGCAAGCACAAACAAAAATATATTGCCATTATTTCTGATCTTGTGTAAGAGCATGCCAAGTGAGAATAAAAGTACAGATTATATTAATTATCTGGGAGGAAAAATACAAAATTTAAAGCATAATTTTTCCCCCAAATTTAGCACACATTCATTCTCGGCTTGCACGCCTAGTCCAGCAGTAGTGCTAGGCGGCCTCACGCACAGTGTGAACTTGGCCTGCCCACTTCTTTGTAGCCTTGCCAGGATGCAGCAGCGGCCCACATCAGTGAACCGGCAAGGCGCTGGGGAGTGGAGGTGGAGGAGGAAGTGACCCAGACACCTCCCACCTTGTCAGCATGCCCTCCGGCTGCCTGCCGGTGCTGACCTGAAGGTGTAGATTACACTGGGCTTCCCTGAGCAGCCGTGCAGGCCGGCCTCGTCCACTGCCAGAGAGATGTGGCCCTAGCCTCGGCCCATTGCGCCCTCTGCCCCGCCCGTGTGTGTCATAGAGCTGGAGCAAGACCAGACCCACATGCAAAAGCCTCTGGGGCCCAGCAGGGCTCACACCTCCCGTCCCGGCACGCTCCAGAGTGCTATTTCGGGCCGTGGCCATTGAGCTGGAAGAGCTGCTAGAGTTAATGAGACTGATAGGTGCTGACGCAGGGAGGGGGTGCGAGTTGGAGTTAACCTCAGCAATAACACCTCCTGCCAGCAGAGAAGCTTTAACAGGAGCACTTACAGCTTTAAATAAAGCGAGAAAAGAGATGAGATGTCTTGTCAGACGTGAGCCTTTGGGTAACTTCAAAGCATTATTATATCTGGTATGTTCATTGTGTAGGTGGGATTACCAGCCCACTATCAACAATCTTCCATTAAATGATTCATATCATTATATCATCATGTGTTTTCTTTTATTTTTGATAAAATCATTTAATTTGTATGTAGACGTTGCAAAAGGTTTTCAGTGTTGCATTCACTTCTCAATTAATTCACTACATGTAAAAGAATTAGGTGGCAAAAATAACTGTGTGTGAAATTATGTCATGAATAACAAAATGTTTACATATGCCTGCCTACAGAAGATTAGCCCACTAATGTATTAGTCTTTAAGGCATAGTAACAAAACACGCCTGTTTAATACTAAGAAATAAAGAGAGGTTGGAAAACATGCCATGTAAAAATATATTTATAGTACATAAACCACAAAAATTTTGTAAGCGGACCACCAGGGAAAAAATAAGATGTGAGCTCTTTGTAAGGATGCTTGGTCTTCATTCATGATAACATGAGCCCTTCTTTTTCAGGTCACACGATAGTCTGGGAGGAGGATATTCGGGACTCCTCATCTGATAATATAGATGGAACTAAGACTGCTTAAGGACAGTGGAAATCATATCATTGGACTTCAGTGGAATACTGAAATACTTCTAAATGGAAACTCTCAAAAAGAACACCTTTGCCTTCCATGGTCAGCCTTCCAAACTTCCATCCATGTTTTATAACTATTGGACAAGAACGTCCATCATGTAAAATAAATATTTGAAGAATATGAAGAAACTGACTGCAAATCAAGTTATGGATTAATTCAGCGAAAAAGTGACACACTGCAGAACTATGGATTATTTTTCCCTTTTTTTCCTCTTTCTTTTTCTGAAACCACGGTGGACTAGAAAAGTTCACTGACCGCGCTTGAAGTGTATGTGTTCCAGAGGCACTTGTGTTCGGTTCTCCATCCTTTGACGGCAATTTCTTTCTTCTTTTTTTTTTAGGAAGATTTTTTTTTTTATCTTTGTGAGGTGTTTAATTTTTAGGATGATCCCAGAGCTTGTGTTTCAAAACAAACTTGTGCCATTGAAAGGAAAAAAATATATATATAAAGTCTAAACTATGGTAATAGTGGTTGGGGGTCGGCAGTGGCTCACTGCAGTGGTGAAAATTATTATAGCTTTGCAACCACAGACTTGCTGTTTGTTTTTAAAACCTTGGTGACCGCTATTGAGTAAAAGTGTAAGTATTATCTCAAAATAAAGTATCTCTATGGGAAACTACCCACCCACCATTTTTAAAGAATTTTAATGGTGACACAAAACAACTGTGCAGCATCTATCGAAACTGGAATCAAGACAACAGTCCTCAAATGGGTTTGAGTACAATGCTGTCTTATGATGCATAGCAACTTTCATAAACTCTCTGCTGGTGTTTTTCCTACACTGTAATAAATGTCGTTTAACTGTCAAGATGATCGCGAAATTATGTTAATATTCTCAGCAAAGACGGGCAAGTATTCTTGTCTAGGAGACATTCTATGCAGACTCTGCTTTATCAGTATTCAATCTACGAGTCCTAAAGTGCTTATGCAGCTATCATGGAACACTTCAGCCTGAATTGTATAAGGCAGAGGTAAGGCTATTAGCATAATACCATTCGCCAGTGATTTTTCCTGGCCAATTTACCGTTAGAATTACCAACGACGGAGCAAAGAGGAACACTCGAAGGTAAGTCAACATGTCATTTGCTGAGAGGAGGCAGTGACACAAATGCTACCCCTAAACATGCCATAAACATAATTTGCAGGTGCTGGGATGATAATAATGACACGCTAATGCGCTAATGTGTTTAGCTAAATCACAAACAGAGAGCAAGTTCTGTGCTGAAGGGATGTGTGATTAGCAGAAAGCATCGCTGATTTATTTAAATGTGTATGTAGGTGTATGTGCGTCAAGCCACTTCCATTTGTATTCACAGCAGAGTGGCAAGGGGTCGTAGGTGTCAGTCTTGACCTGCTCCCGTAGAGCTCTCATACACCTCTCCTTAATTTGCCCTTGAAGCTTTTAAGCACTTCTAATCATGTGAAGTAGCCAAAATGAAGACTTTTTAATGCCAGCGGATCCTGAATGCATAGTAAAGACGTCAACAATAGGATTAGCAACTCTAATATGTTCCCTACTGTGGATTGCAGATGAGTGGTCTCAGGCAGCCTACAGTGGCAGGGGAGAGAGAAGAAGACACTGCTTTGGGGGGTGGACAGGGAGATTAACCATCCCCTGCCATGCTGGGTATCTCCAAGCGTTAATCCGCCTGGGCCAGGGGTGGACACACCGCATCCCTCGACATCACGCAGCATTTTAGGCAGAGTGTGAGCGAGAGCTTGGCGCATTATCATTCTCGCTATCCTTATCTGCATGCGGAGCCTTCTCAGGTGCCTGTGGAGGAAGCTGTGAGGGGGATTGGGTCTGCAGGTTTCCAGACTAGCTACAGATGAAGGGAACAGACTCAGGTGGGGTGGGGGGTGGGGGGGTGCCTGTTTGTTTTTTCACTAGTGCTGCTTCTCCACATGCCAGCCATGCTATCAGCAGCATCTGAATGGAATGGCAATGGAGATATTTAGAATATGGACACAGCACAAAAGGTTGGATGGGAGAGATGCCAGTCTGTGTATGTGTGTGTGTGTGTGAAAGAGAGAGAGAAAGAGAAAGAGAGAGAGGAAAATGCCAGGTTTAATGCAATTCATGAGGCATTTAAGGGGAAGCCAGCCTGAGCTGTGTTTTATTTTGGCTGATTTTGAATGAGCATTGGCTCCCCTACCGAGTACGAGTTTATCTCGGTTTATTTTCTGGACAAGACAAAGTCTTGCATTACGATAGTATTTGAGTTGGTGGGTGATGTCTTGTTGATATGGGGAAAAACACTATCAAAAAGTGCTGTTATGGAAGGCATGAATAAGACATGCTACACCACAATATGTTCTTCATGACCCTTCCTGGTCCTTCACAAGATGAGAGGGATAACTTTCAAAGTGGAGGAAGAGATTTATGTAAAGGGAGATTAGCATATTCCATGTTTATAAAGTAGCATCTTACTCTCCCTGTCATTTCTGAGACCCTGCGGATAGATTATGTTCATACACAATGTGTCATGTAATTGCAGGGCTTTGGGAGCCCACTGCACATGATTTGGATATGTAATGTGTCTATGCTGTTTTCTAATCAAGTTTGCTACATGTCATATTTGTCTCAATTTTGATACGAAGATGAGATACTACTTAGGACCTTCCACGCACTCACCAGAAAGACCTCTGTGGACGTGATGTTGTTTAGTAGTTTGCCATTAGTACCCTAGGCAGCCCTGGACCTAAGCAGTTTGTGTGTGGAAACAAGGAATGAGGCATACATTTTCCCTATGAATAATGCTCTGTCACTCTGTCACTCTGTCACTAACTACAAGATTGTTAAATCAGTTGATATGTTTTGCCATATCAAACATATGAAAGCTTATCTATATGTGCTACAAGCTAAAACTAGGATCTTGCAAACATGGCCATTTAGGGGCTCTTGAATGAACAAATTGAATTTACCTGTTAGCTAATTATTGTTATGACATGCCCCTCTACCCACTTCTCATGAAGAGAGCAGGATAGGGCCAAATGTGGAGGACAAAAAGTGTACATGTTTGATCCGACAGCAAAAACTGAAACAAGAATGCAGTAGACAAGCGATGAAATGAATTAAGATATTTAGAAATGGTCAGAGCCTGGCAAGATAATCCAATGAGCAAATAGAGTGGTAAGATCGAGACAAGAATCAAGATCGAGAAAAACTAACAAGATATTCCAAAACCAGAGCATGAACCAATAAATAAAAAGGAATGTTCAGTATTATGGGTAATCCACAGGTAATACTTCACAAAGGAAAACAGGAAAACAGGAGTACAAGATCCATGTGACTAAATCTTAGGTGTGCTGGATCATAAGGGGTGAAGAGGAACAGAGTCTTGGAACAGGGTTTGATTCAGTATCAAGATGAGTACTGCATTATAAATCACTGATGTGTGTGTAGTGTTGATGGAGACTAACCGGTGAGGCACACTGGTTTCTTAAGCAATGGGGTCTTTCTATGAGCCATTGTGTGTATTTGACAGTTTCTATAAAGATTTTAGTTTAGCTCTGTGTTTGCCACTAATCAATAGTTACACCACTGACTATTTAATTTCTCAATAAGCTGTGTTTTTGACAAATAAAATGAAAAATATAGTCAGGATTACTCTGGTGGCTCAGATCATTTAGGTAATAGCTAAAAACTGCCATGTAAATTGTAGTAGTAACCATGCTTTCTCATAAATTATTGAGAGCATGCATGTGAGCATGCTTGTGGTATGTGCATAGAAATATATATTTTGACCATTTAATGTATCAGTTTTGGAACATTTTTTTTATCATCAGGTGCAACAGAGTCACTTTTCAAAACTGGCATTCAAAATGATGATACACTTGGTTTCTAAGGCAGACTTTCTATTTAAATTGCCTGTACTGAACATAAAAATCCCAGTCATATCCAGTGTATTGTCTGGTGGGAGGACTTGTCATCTTCACTAACCAAATCCATTGAGAATGAGCTTGAAATCTGCTCATGAGGACCAATTCAAGGTACTCCAAGATACCCATACAATAGTGATGTGTGTTTAGATGTGCATGGCTCAGATACAAGTGTCATCTACTGGCATTTTCTTCCATGGCAACGCATTGATAAGCATATCAGCATTATGCTTTGAATTTGAAATGACACATTAGAATAAATGTTACACGGTGGATGTTTCATAATCCTTGGACGTCCTGATTAAAATGCTCAAGCTGTCATCTTTAAAGCCAACAACATATTGACGTGTTTGATGAATACTTAAAGACACAGCTAATATTATTCATCAGAGCCTATGTATTTTTATGTTTCTGATTAACTCAACTATTCCATATCTGAAACATTTCTACTCACATAGGTAAATCCTATTATGCTCACATTCTGTATGGTATTTCCCACAATACCGCATTCAAGGAGATAAGAAATGGTGTCATTAGCCAGTAGCTTTGAAGATAAACATACACAATTGTGCTGAAGAACTCTGATAATTTGTCTTTTAATGAGTCACTTACTGCAGGAATGCCCAAAGACTAATGCTCAAGTGCACTGAAATACCTGCAATGCTGTGTTCAAAGGAGCTCATTGGCCAGCAAATAGAAGCTTTCCATCACAGCCACGCTTCTAGAGACCTCCAAAAGACAGGTGCCTCTAACAGAGCATTAGTCAGGGCCTTTTATGTTTTGTTATGTCAATTTTAATGTAATTGAAACTGTGCTCTCACCACAGGGTAGTCCTGATAAGGAACGTAATTAATTAAGTAGAAATTAAGGAGACATGCTCCCAAAGATCTGGCCCTGGGGATGCAGTGAGTGGGGGAAGGGAGAACGGTGGAGGGAAGGGGGGTTTCTGTTAGCAATCTAGACTGCAGTCTTGTTTGGTTAAAAGTCATTAAATTACATTAAATGACTAATTTCTTATTCGTGCGAGCAATTCGCCAGAGACCACCGCGGTTTTTAATAAAGGGGCCTGAATAACGAAATGCAGCAAAGCAGTCAGCGAGAAAGGAAGAGCGAGAGAGAGAGAGAGAGAGAGAGAGAGAGAGATTTGTGATTGTATGAAGCAATTCAAAAGTGCATTAATAAAACAATACTGAAACATTCTGAAATCACTGGAGATAAAGTCTATTTGCATAATTCATTAAGATTAATCAGACAGCCGTACATTCAGCTTCTCCTCTGAGGAGAGGGCAAACACAAGTTGCCCATTCCCAGGAAAGGCCTTTTTAATCTACAAACAATGATGTAAATCTAGATTTGGATAGAAGAATTAACCTCTGCGCTCTTCCTAACCCCATTAGTGTTCCAGCGCAAACCTTCAGTGATTCACCTTTATGTGTCCGATATTGCATTAATATTAAACATTCTCTTTTCATGAAGCCTCTCTGTGCTCCCTCAATCACTTCAATGCCAACAGCGAAGTCAGAAAGAGATGAATACTAAGTAATCTTCAGTGATGAAACAGGGCTTGTCTTTAGTCTCATGAAATATCCTTATATGCAGTTAACATCGGTATTAGAGATGGCAGGTGTCAGTATCTGGGTATCAGTATTGGGCTATAATCAGCAAAAAATGTTGGTGGGGGGGTGTCCCTGTTCTGAAACCAAACCGGCCTGAAACAGCACACGCTCCCATGTTGTTACTTGGTAAAGTGGTTTGAATTATTTGAGTACTAAAGCCTGTTTTTACAGACTCAAGAGAAATGCTTCAATTACAAAAACATCATGTTAAAGCTTAGCGGTGTAGTATTGCATCAGTAGTGGCCATGAAAAGGTGGTAACATTTAATCTCTAATCCCAAATAAACAAAGAGGTGCTCAAGCAGGATGTATGGTGCTAAAAATGATGCTAAATAAAGTAAGTAAAGTAAATATTCCACTTTTACTTCCTGCAATAAGCTAAGAGAGAGATGTTTCGAAGAGACAACCCATTTCTGCGACACTGAAAATGCAGAAGGCCTTTCTTAGTAAACACGGCATGTGGTGGCTTTTCTTACAGCTGTACTCAAAATGTATAGTTTTTTATGGCATTAGGGTTGCTGCAGCGGGGGTGTGAGGGATGTGAGAAACAAGACGACAGGCGAGGGGGAGAGATGGAAAGAGCACAGATGAGGAATGGGTTCCACAGGCTACAGTGGCCTTTAAGCAGCTTGTGGGCAAGGAGCTGAGGCCTGTCTTCCACAAACACCATCTGCTGGGTTTGTTGAGGCTGCACCTTGACAACACGAATTAGTCTGAAATACTGTCAGATACATGGAAGCAAATTAGATTTTCCCACTTCATAATAAAACCTGACGGGGCGTAATAAAGAAGAGCATTGGATCTGAAGAACACTTGAGAGGTACTGGAAAAATAAAGTACAAAAAGTTTGCCAGCAGGGTAATCTAATTGTGTGCATCTCAGTATCCAAATATCTCAAAATTGGATATTATAACTCAGTCTGGGACAGGGGGTTGTTGATATTTTGAGTGCTAATTTGTCATTTTCCTTCTAGGTGTCAGCTGTGTGTTGGAGAGAGGGCACTGTTTCACACACCTTCTCTGTAACCTGAACCAAGATACACAGAGAGGCATATTTCCGAGGGTTGGAAAGGCACAGAGAAAGGGCACTTAAGTGAAAGGCTCGGTGCCAAGTCAAGATATTATTCAGTTGGACATGGAGGTACAGAGCCAAAAATTTACTTAAGTGAAAAATGTTTTGGAACAAAACATACGTATATAAAAGTAAAAAGTAAGTAAAACCTGTAAAGCTGAAATGGGACATTTGTAATGAAAGTGACTTTAACACTAGGCATTTAACAATATGCTCAGACATATTTAGGGTGTGTTTTCTGTTTGAAGACCTCTGAAAGAAAAATTGTCACATCATGTTTACACAATATTAAAAAAATTATTTCATTACATTCACTTCACTGACATATTATTATAGCTGAGGCCTTCCAGAATATAACAATATTTGTCACTAAGGCATCTACTATTTGTCACTAGCCAGTTTATGCTAGTCTGAGTCAAGTCTGGAGCCTCTGAAATCCGACTCCATGTAGAGTCTTGATTTTTATACAGAAGATTTCAGTTTAGTCCTGTTAGCTGCAGGCATTCCGTTGTACAACAGCCATCCTGTCAGGTTCAACATGACTTAAAATAACAAGTTGTTCATTATAGAAAGCTCTACAGTTTGACATAACTGAATCACTGCACTCAGTAAGTGTATTGTTCTTGTTAGCATTAATTTTAGTATTAAAGGAATGTAGTTTATCTACATTAGTAACTTTATCTGGATTAGAAGACCATTTCAAATGAGTTACTGCACTTTATTCTGTGTCGCATTATTCTGAAGCTTTTTCTTTAATGAAAAGCTTGTTAACTGAAGATTTTTAACATGAGACCAGCGAGCTGTGGGACAGAGCCACTGTGCCTGACTGTACAATTACTGACAGGCAAAGGCAAACAGATAAGGCTGAAAATTAAACTCATTTCTGCAGTAAGTGTGGTTGGTCTAATTTAATAAGTTTTGTTTGTGTTTATTTTTCCCTCAGGCTGTGTGTTTGAGAGTGTTTGGTCCAAGTCAAGTCAAGTTGGTCCATGTCATTGCTGGTCCATGTACAAGTTGAATTAGAGCAGCTATGGGCAGTTTCATTTGGCAGCTATAGGAACTTTGGGTAAAAAATAAAATACACAAAAATGAATGAGTTGGAGGGTCTAAATGTGTTTTGTTTTCTTTTGGTAATTGAGTATTCAGTGTCAATTATATTCAAGTGAAGTATGAATCTTCCAAAAACTATGGTAACAAAAGTTCAAGTGTTGAAGTATTTTCCACTTATCTGTGCTGGTTTGAATATAGACATAGAAAATAGAAAGTTTGCTTCTCCTGTAAACTTTCCGCTTTTCGACTAAGTGCGGTGAGTCATGTTTGTGTTCGTGGGGAAACTGAAAGAAGAAGCCTCTCATGTCTCACCCCTTCAAAGGATTAAATCTGTTCTTAAGCTAACAAATGCAAAGTGCCTTCGTGTGCATCCAGCTGAGGACTTGTGAAGCATTGAGTTTTAATTGTAAAACTCTCCATTTTTGTTTGCCTCCCTTATTGTTATAATTTCAGCAAAGCCTTGAGTTCTCACCTTCTGGTTATTTTCCAGGATGGTGTTAATGCAAAATACTGAGGCACAGAAACCAGAAGTGCATTTATTTTTTTCTGCAATGGCTGCCTGTCACATATTATTTGTGGACAAAAACTTCACAATGGTCTCTAAATGTTGCTATCCTCTGTCTGGCCAGCAATGCCTCCATTCTTCCTTATCAGCCTTATTTCTTGCTCTAATGAATGCAGTGTTATGTGGGGTTTCTTCGGGCTGCCTGTGCTGGTGGAAGTCTTCCTCTGAGCCTCATTCTCCCTCGCGCTCTGCATTACCTCAATGCCCAGGGGTCAGCCGAGGGGGCCGCAGTCATTTGAAAAGGAAATTATCTTTTGTGATTCTTACCGAGACAGATGGGGAGTGAGAGAGAGAGACAGAGAGAGAGAGGGGGACAGACAGAGAGAGAAGATGGAGGGTAAAAAAAGAACAGCTTCCTTTCTTTGCAACCTGTGAGCAGGTTAATGGGAGCTTGTGGCGGAATGAGTTGATACCTATCTGTTCTCTGGGTGAGAGAGAGAGAAAGAGAGAGAGACACAGAGAGAGAGAGAGAGAGTCAGAGGAGAGAGAGAGAGAGAGAGAGAGAGAGTGAAGCATGAGGCACACAGAATGACTATTTGATGGTTTCCTAACAACTTCTTTCTCCTTGGCCCCGTTTCTTGATGTGTGTGCATTTATTTTATTCTTTTTTTGCTAGTAAATAGCTTTTTGTGGTGGGAGCCAATTTTGCCTAATGGGCAAGTTTCCATGAGGTGGGTCAGTACACTGATAGCAGGGCTGATGAGTTGGCAGGTAAGGTGACTGCTCTCGTTCTTCACCATCCTCATTATGAAGCTTCCTCAAGAGAGACCCTTCGCGCAGCATCCAAGGCAAGATCAGGACACTGGGATGAAATTACTTTTTTTCCTTCATTTTTTTTACTGATTCTCATTTATCGAGAATATGCACCGCATGCTCACATGGCTGGTCCATACTTGTTTGATGTGTCTTTGAACAGTTTTTCCAATTACTGTCAGAAACTGATTGCTCATTGATATGCTCGTCTCATTTCTCTTTGACAAAATACTGTACATTTTGCGACGATTGCTAACTGTTATCTGCTATGTCCTATATACATTTTGGTGTAATTCCAGAGAAGATGATATCATATTATATCAAACAGCTCTTATATAGGATGGTTTGTTGGAGGCTAATAGCTCTACTGCTGAAGAAAGATAAGCTCCTAAAAAACACGGAGAACATTCACATTTTCATATAATCTGATTTCCCTAGTTCTCTGTCCTGCTTAAACAGCAACTAAAAAGCATGCTGAACATCCACTGAATCTACTTGGTTAGTGTTCGTTACTGTAATCACACTCAAGACCCCAAAAGGCAACGTAACACAAATTTATCATCCAGAGCAATAAAGGCTAGGGCACCCACTCAAGGCCAAAGACTTGTTTGAGCTCCTAAAGCCCGCGGTGGTTGGAGGAAGCACCTAGAACAGATGTTCCTCACTAATTATGTGTTGTAGCGCGCTACCCAAAGGCCCAATGCTGGCTTCCTGTGAGAGATGCGGTCATCCATGTCTCGTATTCTGCCTCTAATAACTGGAAAGCGCTACGCTCCATCTGTGAGGGACCAGGCAGGGATGAGCTGGAGGAGCTGAGCCCAGCAGAGCAAGAGCTTCCTGGGCATCTCCTGTAGCCCCAGGCCTGTGGTTCTGGGAAAGAGAATGGCTGTTTAACATGCATGGGTAATTGGTAGCAGATGAAATTCTCTTGCCTGAGAGTGGCAGAAAAACGGATCATGGTTGTTTCCACTGCAGCAACTGTGCATCTTTTTCAGAACTGCTGACATGTTGAAAATGCCTGTGATGTGATCATGCAAGCGAGTCCTGTGATCGTGGAGTGGACATGCTGTTGAAGGAATGGGTAATATTACAATATGTTATGATTAATGTAAAATATACAAAAAAATGAATGAGAAATATGTAAAATAAAAACATATAGCTGGTTTAGTAGCATCACATGGCTACTTAGACATCCACATGACTACTGACAGATTAAAACAAGTTTTTCATTTTTTTTCATGTTATTTTAGTCAATTTCCACCTGCAAGCTAGAACTAATCACAAAATACTACCACCACTTGGAGACAAGTTATGAGAAACACCATCACATCTTCATGATGGGTGAACGGTGGAAAAGGGTAGCCATCCTATTGCCCCACGAGGGTGCAGGGCCAATTAGCTCTCTTGGACTCCTGGCCATTGGTGGCTGAGGCATAGCCAGAGATTAAACTCATTTATGTAATTGCTCCAGCATTGCTGCTTTCAGTGTTGAGTATGAGAACAAAAATTCAAGTATTCAATTACTTGTTTGGATATTACAGTGAAGAATTTCAATCCTGTAAAATGCAATTTGGCCCAGATAGATCATTTAGATAGCTTTTATTAGTATACATAAATACATATGTACATACACACACACTTCAGGATGCATATATACAAAGATTAAGGCCACTCATTATGTTGTGTAAAACCTTCATGAGAAACGAAGCAATAGAAATGCTCCATAATTACTTGGAATAAAACTTTGTACATAAAATTTAACTGTTATTTTGTCTTTTACAAATCCATTGCTACTACTGCTGGTACATTTTGTCCATTTTAACTTGGAAATTGGTCATAATCCTTAATTAAAACAAAAACAAATAATTATTTTATTGTGATATTTACTTTGCAACCTTCTCATCTGCTGGTCTTATTGTGACATTACATCAAGTATAGAGTGGCTCATTGAAAAATCACTTAAACAGTGCATTATACGCTGGCTGTTCAAAAATGAGATTAACTAAACATGTAGTAAAGTCCCCCAGCTCTCTCAGAGTAGAATTCCGAATCCAGACACAAGTTCTCTCTGGTTTTAACACTCCACCCTCCGCAGAGCATGTTCTCTCATTTATGTACGTGAATAATTCAACAAAGGAGCATTTACAATCCTGTGAGCTTGAGAGAGCCTCTATGTGTGTGCGTGTGTGTGCGTGTGTCTTCAGACCCTCTGAAGACTCTGAATCTTTCAAAAGGGTCAAAACAGTGAGAGGGTTTAACTTCACAGTCAGACTCGGGACTGGTTAGGTCACGTAAACAAACCAGCAAGTAGTTGTGCCTTAGTCAGCCAGCAAAAAACAAAGCCTGTGTCAAAAATAGAGCCCGTGGAGACACGGCCTCTCCCTGTTTTTCAACACTATCGTTAAAAGGTTCTCAGGTTAATGCTTCCTGATCTGTGAGAGCTCAGGAAGTGCAGATATTGCTATAAAAAGGGAAACGGATAGATGCCAGCACCCACCAGCACACTGTTGTGTTTAACCTCTGATGTAAGAATTTGTGTGTGTGTGTTTTGTTGTGTGCACTTTTTTATCCTCAGTGTGCTATTGCTTCCTATTTGTTGCTCCACACTTGAAGTCACCTAATGACCTTGCATTGAACGTTTTGTTTCACAGTGCGCTTGTGAGACACTTTCTGAAAACGAAGGACTGCTCTAAACATCTTAGGGTGTATTCTCTAAACAAGTATATCTGAGACAAAAGCAACCAGTGCTTTAATCATCTGCAGGAGTAAAAGTAGAGCTGCCTTGTCCATGAAAACCATATCTTTGTTTGAGCTCTTATTCACATGCAGCCAATCCTCAAATTGCTATTTGGACATGTGGTTTGATGTATAAGTTTGATGTGTTGGGGTCAAAGTCACATTGCCTTGCGATCAAGTTTCAGTTTTCCTCAGTTTTTAATTGTCAGTAAAACAATGAAACCTCCAGAAGTTGATTATTTTTGGCTTAGTGGATGCAAGAACACCATCGCCACAAAAACATTGAAAGAAAAGAATGCACATATACAGTACATGGATCTACTGAAATGTAGAAATGTCTTAATGACTGCCCTGTTCACACAGTCACAGCTGCACTGTCCACACATTGTCACAGCTCAGCTGTGTTCAGGAAGCGGTTTCACAAGAAAAATGCAAAAAGAGAGAGAGCCTAGACCAGATATGTCCAAAGTACACCGCCAGTATTCACTATGGTCAGCATTTGAACTATAAGTTAATTTTAAATAGGACTAATCCATTCTACACCACCACTGGTGTACTGGTTTAAAATAATGATCACTGACTGAAGGAAAAGAAGAAAAGAAGAGGGGGCTTATAGACACAGAGCAAAAAAAGAAAGACATAAGTGGCTCCAGAACCTCAAATTTATGCAACCAAATTGGAATCCCACTTCGAAATGACTGCTTTTGGATCTAACAACATCCTGTGAGACAAAAATGGAGGCTCTGCTTGTGCATGAGAGAGAGAGAGAGAGAGAGAGAGAGAGAGAGAGAGAGAGAGAAGAAGAAGAAGGGGTGGGGGGCTCCTTCAAAATGGCTGTGGTAGCAGTCTGGTCTATGGTTGGAGAGATTTAGTGTGGGTAACCATTTTTAATTTCCCATTAGACCCCTTGCAGAGATCGATTGGTGTTCTCTCTCAGGTAACTCATTAATTAGCTTTGATGCATGTGGCTATGAGGGAGGGCCTTTTGCCAAGTGTTGTTTTGCTTTTCAGGCTTTAAAAAAAGATGTTCTCAGAAAAAACAGGTGGTTGCATTAGGCAGCTAATAATATTGACAACCAGTGTGTGAGTGTATATGTGTGTGTGCTGTACAAGTGGGAAGGTGGATCAGTGTGTGTGGGGCCATGTATTTAATTGCGTGTAGGACCCTTAGGGTACATGATTGGGTTGAACTCAAAATTAAGCTTTCATTTAAAAAAGTAAACCAGCCAAAATAGTTGCTTACTGAGATTACAAATGGATTAGCACAGCATTTATTTCAAGCCATATGGTCAATGGAAACAGAAGAAACGTGCACCAGCAAAAGCACATACGATCATCAAACTGGACCAGGGAGCAGTGCAAAACGGTGAATCACATTTTCTGTTACATCCTGTGGATGGCTGTTTGTGTGTGCATGTGCAACTTCTATATACTTTGCATTTTTTTTAACTTTGCATGCAGTTTGAACATGGCAGCTGCTCTTTATATCAAGTTATTATTTCAAACGAAACAGGCTGATAAAAATGGTCTAGCATAAATGAATAAATTAAAACTAACTTATAGCAACATTTAAAACGTTTTTTTTACATTTGCTATACATTTTCTTTTTTGGAGGTACACAGGTTTTATCAATGAGAGAAAGAGACAAAGAGAGAGAATAAGAGAGAGAGAGAGAGAGAGAGAGAGAGAATGTAATGGAAGGACTGTGAGCAGAAATGCATTATGCTTAGCCAGAGATGCTTGAACAATGTTTAAGATAATGGCAGAGAGATACATGTAAGCGCACGGGAGCAAACGACGCCCACCCCCCTGAGAGAACATGAATGAACATGAAGTACAGTAAACTGGCTCTATATGTGGCCACAGCTTGACAAACGACAGAGCATTACACATGCAATTCAAGGAGATATGCCAGCCGCATTATACAAACGCAGCACGGCCTACGAACAATTATGTTGACTATTGACTTTTCTCTCCAAAGGTGTGATCAATTGCCGTGAAAATAATGACATCACTTGTTGTTGTGACCCGTTCGACGCGAAGGCAATTTATTTCTGGTGACAGAGGGCTCATGAGAGACGGCAGGTCGTCAGAGGCTCGCCGGAGATGGGAGGAGAGAGAAATCTCCTGGGCCGCGTGGAGCGAGACAGCTATTAGAGACAATTACTTCTTCTGATTGACTTGCTAAAGTAGGCTCTTGGTGGCTGGACATAAAGCATGCTCTCACCAACAGGCCCTGTTCTTTAATTGGAGTGAAAAAATATTATTCGGTGAGAATCGTTAGAAAAAGCCCCGTCACTGAGAGGAAACTTGGAGGCAATTTAGCATGCAGAGAAGCGAGGTGGAAAAAATCAGACACAATGACATTTAGCATTAGTGATTATGTTGTTTTTTCCATTCCTCTTGAAGTGACTGAACATTGCTCCCCCAGTTCAAGCTCTGATATATGTTTCTGATGCTCGATAATAGCTTCATGAGCAAACCAACTGCTGCTGTTCTCTTAATCTTTCATGAAAGGGCAATAAGGGAAGATAGAGATGCGACTGAAGGAGATAGAAGAGACCTAATGTTCTGCAGACACTGGGCTTCACTAGGAGGAGGTCCGGTGTGTGAAGGGTCTCTTCTTTTCTTTTTTTGCGGCTTGTGGTGATTGTGTTTCTCCGATAACCCTCTTGGAGCGGGCTAGATAATGGATGAGATTGATGAGTGCTGAGATATGGAGTTTCCTCACTTTCAGATGAACCCTTCTCTCCCTTCTCTGCCTGCACTCACTCGCCTTTCACACAGCTGGCCCGCACTCCGACACAGATTAATGGGCCGATTGAGGACAGAAGAAAAAGTCCCCTTAGTTTCCCTGCACACGAAACTATCTGCCTCATCCCCTCCATTTCCCATCGCTCTTTTGCCTCCATCTTATCTGCCCAGCTTTCTTCAAACCTCTTACAACTCTCTGCCCTGCTGGAACTTTTGAAAAGCCTTTATTGTACAAGGCTTTTGTGTTCTTAGAAGTGCCCTTGATGTCTTCAGAGGTGTACAAGACTCAAAACCATCTTCAAGTCTTGTTTCTTCAGTGAAATAAGATCTAAAGTAGCAAAAGCAGCAAGTGGGAAATAAAAGAAGAAAAAAAACCCCAAAAGCTCAAAAATGCTGTTGGAGTGCTTTCTGGAACAGGTGCTATTCTCATTTTCTGAATTCTATTGTTAGTACAAATGTAATTAAATTCAGTCTAAGTGTTAGCAACAGCAGCAAAATTTTAGAAATGAAATCAACCATTTTTAGTTTAGTACAAAATCATGTTTACACAGTTTTCAGCTTACTCCATCTATGGTTCATCATGCCTGTTTGGAACCTAATTTTACTTACTAAGTTTAACCCAGAACTAGCATTGCTAACAACAAGAAACCAATAGTCTCCTATCTTTCTGTATACACACTCAGCCCTCTCAAACAGCATCCAACTCTTCATTAAAGTGATGCAGACACGCCGATCAGTTTCAGGATGTATCACTACGAAACCAAGCCCCTTAATTTTACTCCTTAATTTTATTTCCAGGAAGTTAAAGAAAATTAAGGGGAAAAGTGCACAGATTAAGGCAGATTAAGGGGTAAAACTGCTGAATTTTCCTCTTACTTTTTAAAAGTTGCCCCTTAAATAATAGAACCTCCTAAACAAATTCTTTGTTTAAAATGAAGGTGTTTCACACTCGTGCTTTTAATCCACTTTTAAGGTTCTATTAAGTGATCCATTCGCAAATTAATGTCCACAAAATTCAGATTAAGGAGGTTGGTGTATTTTCAGGGGTAAATTAAAGTAGGGTTAGGCACATTTTAAGTACATTGTGTTTCATAGTGTATTATAACTTTACTGTGTTGCTCAAATATTTTAGACAACAGGGTCTGTGTTCACAAACCACTTCAGCAGTTGGGAGTGCGGATCAAGAAAGATCAAGGTTTTTGTGACAATAACTATACAGAGCCATCCAATCTAACCTCAGTCCTATTTATGACTGCTTGTAGCAGTAAAGTTCTGTTTAATTTTATTGCTCACAATAAGCCATACTTTGTCCATGCTGAATATTTGGACAGCTAAATTGTCTTGGTTGATAAACCAAGAGGTGTAAAATTATGTACATTAGAATTAATTTTGATTTAGGAGTGCAGAGACTGAACAAACTCAACCTTTGAAGTACCCTTGAACTTACTCTAGCCTGTGATAGCTAGCAAATAATGAAATTTAGTATACCTCTGTTACCTGCCCCCCAAATACCTGTGATAGCTAACTATCATTAGCTAATATTTATTGCTTAAAATGAATGTAAGGAACATTGTTTGATTGTGAGGTGTACTTAACTCATACACACTCAATTCAATTATAACATGCATGTCAGATGTCTTTTAAAGCTGAAACATACCGTTTAATGGAGCTGTTTTTATATATCACAACATTGCAGTGTTTCACTATACGCAGGTAACCATAGCATAAGCAGGAGCTCACTGTACTCATGAGATCAGGTCAGGCTCTGTGAAAGTGCATTGGCCTTTCCTGTTGAAAGGTTAGATAAACTGTACAGAATATTTACAAAAATATCACTTGATGAGATTTTTTATTTACGGTTGCTGATTTTCCTATTTAAAATGTTACGCTGCTGAGCTGGGCTGCGCTGTAGCTAATCAAAACTAGGCAGGTTGGAAATGAATTTGCTTAATTTCCTGATAGTAACCTAACACACATCCTAAAATAAATATCAGTTGCTCTGACAAAATGCATGAGTGGAACATAGAGAGGTCAATTAAACAATGAACAAAATGCAAATGATGATGTTATTGAGAAAGCACAGCATGAAGTGCATCTGAAGTGCTACCATTTAAATATATTCAGCGTGAATTCATTCAAATTTTACTCAACTAAGTACATAACCAGTATGCTCCTCTAGTCATTTTTTGCACTATGCTGCACTGATTATCCTGCAGGTTGGGTGTTTGTATGTGTGTGTGGAGGGGGTGTGTGAAAATGTGAAATGGCTTGACTCAATTGGACCTCAATTTCAACCCGATAGACGTGTCAAGAGATCGATTAGGCACCACTGCTATATGCTTCCTCTGTATCTTTCCATGCCAGCTCTTGTAATGTGCCACCAGCACCACAGTGTCTGGTGGAATGAAAAGATAAGGGTGGCCTCCACAGCCCAGTGTGCTGCTGTCATCACCAGCTACGTGAGGGAGCAGATAGGAGATGTATGAAGCACACGATTGTGGCATGCAGTGTTCTTATTGTAATTAGATATCAGCAACAACAGAATTGGCGAGGGGGAGAATAAGGGGAGGGTGAAAAGAGAGAGAGCGAGAGAGAGAGAGAGAGAGAGAGAGAGAGAGAGAGAGAGAGAGAGAACGAGAGAAAGAGAGACAGAGAGAGAGAGAGAGGAAGAGAGAGAAAGAAGGTCTTGTTCATTCCATTGCTGTCTGCTCACATTTTTGTCCTCATTACTCTGTGAGGGAGAGCACACACCCTGTTGTCTTCACAAGCTGACGGGGAATATTTTGGGTGAAAATGCGAGGGTTTGTGTGGCACTGCTGAAACTGCTGAGGCCGAGACACCCAGAGAGAGAGAGAGAGAGAGAGAGAGAGAAAAGGGTGGGGGGTGGGGGGGGGTTAGAGAGAGAGAGAGAGAGAAAAGGGTGGGGGGTGGGGGGGGTTAGAGAGAGAGAGAGAGAGAGAGACAGACCCACACGCATCAGGAATGCCAACGATACCCTGCCTCCCCCTCTTTGGAGCGTATCAAAAAAATAATAAAAAATAAATAAATAAATAAACTAAATAAATAAATAAATAAGGTGGAAAAAAGGAGTCTGCAGCACTTTGGAACACCAGCAAAGGAATTGGAATGAATCGTTTGCCCCAGAGCTCTTAAGTCTGTGACCTTCACTGTTCTTTTATGTTCCTTTTACAGGAGTCGGGTCTTTGAATTCAAATATATGAGAATAAAGTATCACTGCCACTGAATGGAAATTAGAAAAAGAAAGAGAATGTAGGGTTTTTTAAAGAGGCCTCTGACCTTGTTACACATCTCTAACAACCCTTCTTTGCCTTCCCTGTTCACTGCAGCATTCGGTCGTCTTTAAAGTGTAATTTAAAGACAACCAAAAAAGGGACAGACCGGAAAAATTATGCATGTATTACCTTCAAATGTGTTTAATTTCCATCAGCATAAATACAATTACTGTAAAAAGACAGACAGACAGAACTACTGATGTAAAATGTCATTTATACATTTTTTTATACTTTTTGGGATGAGAAGAAATTTTAGTGTTTGTTAATGTAATATATATTTTTTTTATTGCTGCATATTTCAGTAATTGATACGGAACAGCAAATGCAGTCATTCAGGGTGGTTTGGTGCAAAATGGTTAATTTAAGAGAAACTTACCAAGTACTTTCGCAACTGCCTTCTTTACAGTAGTGATATGAACAAATGCCTATTCAGTTTATTTCAAAGCACTACTGATCCCAAACATGTCTTCTAGGGTTTTATATATAATATTGAAAATAATAACAAAATAATTTTTGGTACAAGTATGGCTTACAATGCTCTGAATGTATCTCTCCATCATGAACTATGTTCAAACTAAAATGTAGGCCAAAACTGTCTCTCAGAACTGTCCTTAAACAATGTACCAGGAATTTCAATAATCATGTATTAGAAATGATGTTAAATTTGAAGGAATACATATTTTCAGTGCTTATTCCAGTGTAATCAAACTCCTGCCTGTGTATTACATGCAAAACAAATGCACTGTAAATGTCTCCATGCCCTGAACCCAACTAGCTCAGGTCAGTATCACTCACAGGTTAGTCTTTTCCAAACAGCCGCCTCCAAAGGGGCTGACGATAAGGCAGCAGAAGACTACATCCTCCTGAAGGACCGTCGATACTCCACACACGCACACACACACATACACACACACACAGATATACACACATGCACTGCCCAAGGGGCCGGCCACAGTACTGGGCCCAGCTGTCGCCCCTGCACCATTAATCCAGTGCTTCAGCCGACAGAATCCATCTCCCTCTAGCAGGGCTTTGACAGAGGCTAAAAGCGCCAGTGAGATAGCGGGACGCGGATCAATCGCTTCGATCCCACCCCTCATGCCAGGACCCATTCATCAGCCTCTGGTTGTTGTTTGTTTGTTTATTGCCGGCTTTGCCAGGCCATCTCCGGAGTGCAAGGTGCTGCAGGTGCGGACAGGAAGAGAGACGAAGAGAGAGGAAGGAAGAAAGAGAGAGAGAGAGAGAGTGAGGCAGAAAAACACAAGAACTCTCAACTTGTAAAGCTATCACTAGCATTAGCACAGCCTTTAGCTTACATGCTCTGTCTGGTAAATGTAAAAGTAAATGATCACATAACTATATGATTATAAATCATTGCCATAGCAACCCTGCATAGCATTATAACATCAAAATATTAGTAGCCATTTATCTAATTTATATATTTCATAGTGACTGGCCTGGCCCTGAATCTCTTGTTAAAATCTTCTTATGTTAATGTTCATTGATAGTTTTCCCCTTCTTTAAAGTAATCATTTCAGATCACAACTGTGTGATATATCTCTGATATGTCAGGGTCTCTCTCCCCTCTTGGAGACATTTAGACCACACACAGCATTCGCAAAACACATTGTGGATGACCCCTCCCACCCCTCCCACACCCTCTTTTCCCACCGTCCGCCTAGCTTTTTTGCAGCAACTAGCCCTTTACTACCAGGATAGGGCACAGTTTCTTGAGTCAGAACTGAACACAAAATTGTATCACATACACTTTAACCTGAACAGGTTCCTTTTTTTCAAATCACACGGGATACGTAGGATAACTGTTCCTCCATAAAACTGCCTCTGTAAAGACCCTGTATCTATTTCTATACTTTTCAAATTCTGTTGCTGCAGCTGCTTGCTATTCTTGCCATTGTTTATTGCTGTCTACCCCTATCTTTGCATTCCTTTGCATTATTTGCACACCAAATCTGCTGCTAGAACACAGTATGCCTTAATACTGTGTTCACACACATTTAAAATATTGTACTATTGCTTAAGTTTTTTCCATTCTCTCTTTAGTCCTGTCCTGTCCTATCTGCACTCATGTGGTCTTAAGGTGTTCGATTTTTGTTCTTTGTGTTTCACCATTGTCCTAGAGGAACACTGTTTTATTTCACTGTGTACTGTATGTATGGTTATAATGACAAACATCAGCTTCACTTGACTTAAATATAAAAAACAATTTGTAATTATTATATTTTGTTTGTACATATTATGACTTTTGAATAAGAACTCCAGGCTTTGAGGGGTTAATGTGTATTGTTACACTTTTGGCAAGGTCTACCCAAAGCATGTCTCTGGTGATATGTATCTCTCTGAGTAAGTAATTTTTAGCTCTTCCAGCGTCTTCCATGTCTCACTGAATCTATATTGCCTCCAGAATGTTTGGCTGTTTAGAGGCGATGTCTGTCCTGTCCTCTAACATGTGCACTCTTGGTAGCTTCAGCATGATTTGGCTGTCAGGTCGCTGCTGCCAGGTAGCCCACACAGACAGATCCTGAGATTTCTCGTCCCTATATTTCGACTGGATCTGAATTCGCCTCATGTACTGCAGGCTCGGCTGATGAGAACTGAGGTCTTGACATCTGGTGGGCTGGCAGTCGATCGCTCTCCTGTTTTTTTTTTTTTTTAGTTTCCCGACAGTGATCTGGTCTGGAGAGTAATGGGTACATGCAACTATGCAGCAGACTTTTAAAACAGGGAGTTTAATTTAAAACTCATGGCCTGGCTAAGAGCTAGCAGCAGAGTGCTTTTAGAGTAGCTGTCACTGTTCTAACAAAGCCTCATAGCTCATAAATGGAAACTTTATAGGAGTCATTCTTAACCTTAATGTACGTTAATGTAGCGATATTTTCTTCCAGGTATTTTTGGTCCATTGGTCCATTTGGCATGAAGTTACAAAGGCTTTATGTGTTATTCTTTCACCATCGTTGCAGGCTGATGGCATCAGTATAAATATAGTGTATTACATAAATACCTATTAAACTATGTCATTATAATTATATTATAGCTGTTGGACAATGGGAACTTTACAGGGGAAGGAAATAACACACTGGAAGATTATGTAAGATCTTCAAGTTATTATAGGTATTTTTATTGGTGTTCATCTTGGAATTATCATATGATACAATAGTAAGTTTTTCAAACTGTGTCAAAAAGGAAACAATTATTCAAGGAACAATATTTACATGATTTAGATAAGTGTCAGGAGACAAGAGACACATGCCATTTCTTTGACAGTATTTATTCACTAATATAAAAAACTAATGTTACACAACACAACAAGTAAACAACACATTGTGCTTTAATCTCTATTACCACCTCTAAAGATCTTCCCAAGAATGCCAGTTCATTCTTCATTCCTTGAAAGGTGCTGTTAATGGACTTTATCCCCATATTCATCAATACCTTGCAGTGACTTACTATACATGTTTTTTTAGTATTTATTCAAAAATTCTATAGTTGTTTTCTTGTTTTTACAGACAAAACATACCTACCGATAAATAGCTTTAAACCATTTTCTTGGGTGCCTGAAGCTTTTGCACAGTCAATATGCATGTAGTTTCAATCATTTGCACAGTAAAGCATTAGTAATGACTGTTAAAACACTGATGCCTGGCTCCTCTCTTACTCTAAACAACCACTCTCTGCAGATGCCGACATCAGAAGGTGGCACAGTAATGAGAGCAATCTATTTTTTCCGACAAAAAAAAATGCTTCTTGTATGCTGATATCCGTTCAGGGCTAATGAATTCTAATACAGCCACAGCCAAAGAACGAGATTAAATCAGAGAACCAACTAAATTACGAGCAGGAGAAAATGAATGGGTAAATTTTTAGTCAATGAGCCAACTTTAAAGGAATCTTCCTGAATTGGTTGAAACAAAATTCAATCAATCTCACTCTCTGAATGTAGACGTTGAGGCAAAGGAACAGAAGAGACGCACAGATATGATCAGCGGTTCATCAGCTTCTTAGGAAGACAGCAGGTAGGAGCCTGTCCAACTCCTGCAGGAAAGAGACATTTTTTTCCCCTTTTCATATCTTACAATCATGTCAATAGAGTCCCCAACAGGGACAGCTGCTCATCAGAAACTATTGATTCCTCTCCTAGTGTCTCTAATTAAAAGCAAAAATAGAAAGGCATGAAACAGATCATGTACATTATGCAGTGGAAGTCATGTTTGGAACCACCAAATGTTGGGGTGTGTTTTCGTATAAGGACAATAAAATGTGGTTATTACAGGCAGTAGTGGGAAACAGAATGATAGGATTCATAAGTTGCGCATAAGTTTCCTCCTTTAACATTCATTTATATGCTAAGTGTGCCCCAAAGGGGCCTTGCTCCCCTTCTTTAATTTTTACTTATCTTTTTTTAATCAATTTTCTTTTATCTCAAAAAGTTATTTGAATGCCTCCACATCTTACTCCTCGCTCAGCAAGCGTACTCGGGACATCAATTATTCAACGGAGACAGGGAGCAGCAAAATATGCTAACATTGATGAAATGGTCTCCATACCTAGAGGATTCCATTTTCAAACAGTATATTGTGTGTGTGTGTGTGTGTGTGTGCATATGAAAGAGAGAACAGTAAGGATTTGCTGACTGGCCACCCTGAAATGTTAGTGTTCATAAAGAAATGAGGCGTCTGAGGATACAATAGTCATAGAAATAGAACAATTTTAGAAAATGTTAGCTTTTCTATTTATTTAATGAAGGGTTACATAGAGGTCAGTGGCTGTCAAACTGTCTAATGGCTCAAAAACACACACAGGCCAGTAATACCACAGGCCACTGGGAGTTCCCCTCTTTTCTCTCATCAGGAACTCATCATCCTGCAGGCCCCCTCTCTCTCTCTCTCTCTCTCTCTGACTCTTTGGACATGTCTCCAATCAGCGTTATTTATTTAGCTCATTTTCTTTCATTTATTTATCATAACATATGCTCACCCTTGCAGCTATGGAATCCGACTCATAAATAATCTCATCTTTCCTGTTCGCGCCCGTCTCACTCGCTCGCACACACATAAGCACAAACACATGCGGGCTCATCAGATCAGAGCATCCACAGTGATTGCCACCCAGACAGGTTTGAAGATGTCGTATCATTAGAGCCCCACTGACATACAGCTCTGTCTGTGGAGGCTGCAGGGACAGGAGCTTCTGGCTAGTGGGCTGCAAGAACATACTGGCAAAGTGTACTCAAAAATATAACAACTCTTGCGTAGCTTTCAAAAAGGGGCTGTCATCTTGACCACAAATATTAATGACCACTCAGTGCTGCTTAAGAGGTCAGCCTTGATGAATGTTGACCAGGATTAAAATAAATCTTTCATTCTAATAGAGTTAAACGCTGGAATAGCTCCTCCTTGCTGCCTGCTCAGTACTGCATTACCATAAAAAAAAAACAGAACAACGTTTGCTCCAGTGAGCACCAACACATCTATAGTCTTTAGTCTTTTTTTTTTTTTTTTACCAGACATCAGGCCTCAATTCTAGGGATTCGAGGGAGAAGACAGACCTATGCCATCTACTTGTTGGATTCAAAATATTTTCAATTCTTATTCACTTCATCACTGGGAACTTTTGGAATACAGATTAAAAAAGTATAGACATATTTACATCATACACTACATTTTAGTGAAACACATAATTATTTTTATTACTGATAGTGTCAATTTAATATGCACAAAATGCACAGCTGCTCAGCTGTAAATTAAATTTTGGCAATACACATAGTTAAAGCATGTTCAATTAAATTATATTTATTGTGTATTTTTTTGTATTAGAGAAAAACATAATACTGTAAGGATGGAATGGTTGTCATTTTTTGTGTAACTGTCGTTAGCATGGTTGCAAATTTGCCAGCTCAGTGACATCGCATTTTAAACTCTATATTAAACTCAATATTATGTAGCCAATCATTACAGTTTCTCATTAGGCTCACTGGGATTATTGCCAACATTCTGTAAGGCTTGCTCAAGCTCACAAGAGCTGGACAAGTTTTCTAAAAACAAAATGCTATTTTAAGTGGAGCATGGATCCCTTGTTTTAAAACCTTGAACTGTAAAAATGGACAAGTATGTGTAAATTCGCTGACAACAGGTAAAATGTATCACAAAGATTGTATATATATATATATATATATATATAGCCTAGGCCTCCTCAGTACAGTGGTCAGGGTTTTGCCATGCAGCAATGGGAGAGAGTGATCATGCTGACCCCATAGCCTACAACAAGCAGGGGACTAGCAGCTCTTCTGCTCAGAATACAAATCACACACACACTGACCTCAACCCTCAGCCTGTGTACTAATACAGAGCACATCAGCCTGCTGGCCTGAGACCTGTCAGAACTGGCCTTATTCACCAGTGCCCCATAGGAACAGGCCTCTGGCCTAAAAGAGTCAACATAGCAGCATAAAAGGTGGTCTGTTTCCTAGATACTGTTCATGTCTATCTACAGAATGATTCAAGTAAATAAAAAGTCTATGATTAGCAATCATAGTAAATGAAAAACATAAATATATTTGTCATGACATTTTCATGATGAAATTTTAACACATTTCAAACAAAAAAATTATACAACAAAACATTTATACCTTGAAATCAATGTTTCAAATCAATTCCTTGAATTCCGCATTGTTCCTCAAACTGTTCCTGAACAAGGTTTGCCATGTGGCAAGACACATTATCCTGTGGAAAGTGGCCACTTTTATTACTAAACACTTGCTATGAATGAATGTCTGCAACAATGTTTAAGTGGGTGGTACATGTCAAAGTAACAGCCACATGAATCACAGAACCCAAGGTTTCCAAGCAGATTATTGACCAGAACATCACACTGCCACTGCTAGCCTGCCTTATTCCAATATTGGATCATGATGCCACCTATTCTCCAGGTAAGTAAAGCATGTTAAACTGTGATGTCTAAGGCCATTAATAACATGCTATCTTAAGCCTAACTCAAGCAGCTAGTGCAGGGGTGGGCAAACTTTTTGACTCGTTGGCCACAATGGTTTCGAAAGTTTGACAGAGGGGCCGGACCAGAATAGGAGAATGGTGTGTTTGAGTGAACTAATATAAATTAAGTGCAAAAACCATTACATGAAAGAGTTGGCCTTTAACAGGCAGAAAAACACCATTGTGCTTAGTTTATTGCGACAAAATGAAGCAGAGAGTAACCGTAATGCATCACGCTCAAGGGTCAATGTCTTTGAGGTGCGCCATCTGCTGGGGAAAGATGGGAATTACAGCTAGGTAAAATGATTGAGGCGTCTTTTATAATAAAATTTAATTTAATAACATTACGTGGACGAGTTCGGCGGGCCGGATTAAAAAGCCCAAGGGGCTGTATATGGCCCGCGGGCCGTAGTTTGCCCATGTCTGGTTTAGACTAACTGCAAAATGTCTTAATACCTCATATTAAATAATTGACATTCATCTGGGTTTATCTTTCAACGATAGAACGACATAAACACACTTACCTCTTCCTGCCAGAAAGATTTCTCTCATTTTCTCAGGTTCTTTTGAGCCGATGGTGCTACATGACAGCACTGAATGGTAAAGAGACTCTCTTAACTGTCCATTTCCCAGCAAAAGGTAACCAAACACGTTCACAGACAAAAGAAAATAATAGCTCTCAGCAGCGATATTTGTTTTTGGAAAATGAAAGTACAAGAGGGGGGTTTACACCAGAAAACAGGAACCTCTTCACTTCTCTTGGTCATGTCCATGTGATTATGTGTCGGATGTGATTAAAAGGTCATAAAACAGCTGCTGTACTCTATCGGCTAGCAACTGTTGTTTTGGTCGTACAATAGCAAGAAAAAAACGTTCAAACGATGTAATGGTATCATAAAAATACAAAATGACCTAAAGATCCAACTGAGTATTTTCAATAGGTTTTCTATAGGGATATAACACTCGCCTTGCAGGGGAGAGGAGTATATTTGTACAAATAAAAAGAAATTAAGAATAAAGAGGCTGTAGTCAAGATAGATAATGCATATTTGGCGCTGTAGTGTGGCGACGTGTTGAATGCCGCTCTTTATACAACTTAGGACTGCTGTTGCTGCACTGTGTTGTCTTTCATGTCCTTTATGTCTTTATGTTCTATCGGTGAAGAGGGTGTTCAAGTAAGAATTTCATTGTGCTCTGTACACTGTACTCTGTACATATGACAATAAACTTCAACTTCAACTTCATATTTGACTGCTCTGCATTGTATCAATACCAGGTCTGTCACACCACCACACTAACTGACCCCTGTCCAGTTTCAGTCTTCTTTCATTAC
Source organism: Brachypetersius altus (assembly GCA_037974465.1). Taxonomy (NCBI): domain Eukaryota; kingdom Metazoa; phylum Chordata; class Actinopteri; order Characiformes; family Alestidae; genus Brachypetersius; species Brachypetersius altus. Next base: position 18,102,571 of record JBBPDB010000108.1, on the reverse strand, counting down.
CTTCTCAGTTCCCCTCTAAAGCCCATGTCAGTCTCGGCATCATTTGGGTAATTGAACATTTTCTTGGGAGATCAAGTCTGGAGAGCTGTATTTGTCAGTGCTGTAGCACCATCCACTGTCCGTGTGGGTTGTAGTCAATGCCTGGAACCCTTTTTATGCATGTAAAGCATTTCTAAACACCCCGGAAAGTGCTCTATAAGTAAAATGCATTTTTATTATATCAAAATCATGAACAAATTGTTAATATGTTTTCTGTTACAAGAGACTTATTTGATGGGAGTCTATTATCTTTTCTAGTCTGCGGTAAATGTCTATAAAGGTACTGACTCACCGACTCTCCCTTTTCTGCCATTGGCTTGAGGGAAACCTGGTCACACCCTGGATTTCACATATAAAGGAAAGTTAGAACACATATGTGGGTTTTTCACCGAAATTCCAAACACACCACACCAAGGACAAGATGGTAAGTAACCTATTGAAAGAGCTGTTTTGTCATTTTATCATTTATGTTTATGTTTACGTTGTAAAACACCTGAATTCTGCTTGTACAGTCTGGACAACGGTCATTTTTAATGAAAAGAAAAACATAGAGAGAGAAAGAAAGAGAGAGAGAGAGAGTATACATAGTTTTGAATCCAGTGCATTTGCATCCAGATGTGCTTCTTTTAAATGTCTGAAGGGTTCGATATTGTTGATGGTATATTTCAGACCATTTGAATGTATGCAAACTATGCTAGTGTGGATTTTTCTCCTTGTTTATGACTGTATGGGAAACGAACCGCCAATTAAAAAGTTACGGAACCAAGTCAACATCAGTATCAGCCATTTTCATACTGTAGATCACGCCAAATATCTCATCTAATCTGCAGAGTGTTTCCCCTGGGCTTACCTGATCTGACTGCGGTCAGTTTTAGGGCACCAGTTCATTGTTCTGTATTATATAATACAGATCAGATCCTATATATGTTAGTGGGACCTCAGTTATTCACATATCTGTTATAAACTGAATGATCTACTGGCCTCAGCAGCACCACGCCTTGTGCTGTAAAACCTTGTGGTTGATCATTAACGCTGGGCTTGGCAGGTCAGAGGCAACCAAGAGAACTTCATATATAAACACAAGTTAACATGAGAATAAATGCAAACAAACAAGAAAGCAGTTAAAAAAAAAACAAGAAATCTTTTTGTTCTAAAAAGGCACTGATGTGTTGATTTGAAAAAATTCCACAAGCAACAATTTAATTTAATCTAATGAAGTTACGAAGGAGCAAATCAGGGATTTGATGGAGCAAAAAGTAACACTGGGCTGAGGAAAGAGGTCTGGAAATGATTAAGCAAACACTCACATAAACCACTATTGACTCTATTAATGCTATTTGTATTTATTGCATTAGAATCTCAACACTAAACAGGTTTTAAGGTACCTATGCCTTTTGCATAGCACTGTATTTAATAATAAGATACTTAGTATATATATATAGGCTTCTTATACAACATAATATGCAAAAGTGTATTTTAATGATGCAGGAGATTTTATAGTGTTGGAACTGTTTTAAACCATGTTTTGCAACTTTACAGGTATTCACAGTCAGAGATATGAACTTCTTTGCTGGGCAGGAGCTGACAGTTGCTGGCAGAGTCAAGTCTGGCTGTGATGTGTAAGTAAAGTCAAGCTGAGCTCTAGTCCTTTATGTCTCAGAAAGACCCTTTTTCCAGCAAAAGTTCAAGAACGTTTTGATAAAAACTTGCTATAACAGCCACTTTTTAAATGTTCTTCCATTTTTCTTATAAAATGCACTTCCCAACACTATAGACTACTGTTACCAAAATGTTATTGCACACTTTGGTGGCCCACAAGCTTAAATCACTGACACAGAATGATAAGACATACAATGGTTAATTACAGGGAAACATTGTATTGTGGTGGGAATAGAAATCAAGGGTCACAATGTTTACAATGCAAACATAATGATTTTACTTACAGATCTGTGAACATACGTGTTTTCTGAAGGGTTATATAGAAAGCTAAATGCTGAAATCGTGGTAAATCTGAAACATATGTGTGTTATCTTTAGTAGTAGTGCAACATGCCCTACATGGGCATCTTCACCATGAATGGATTGCAAAATGCAAATGGAATGCAAACTCTTATCTTAAAAATATCATAAAGCAAGGTCTCTAAAATGAAGTAGCGTTTTCATAACCATGTCATATAATAATAATAATAAGGCAGTTTCTTATGAACAAAGCATTTTAAGCATTCATGCTTTACATAACTGTGTAGTTAATTAAACATTCTCCATTTAATGGGTAAACTACGATTGGTAATACCATGATGCTGTTGGGATTGATCACTCACTGCTATTTTATACACAAACCACTGTAAAGTTTACAACCATGTAAAAGATGCTCGCTGTAATTTTGCCACAATTAAGTTGTAGCCATCACTGATGGCTTTGATATCTCAACCCCAGATTATCAGTGGAGCATTGACTGCATGTGTTCTATTCATTCAAATGTGTTCTTCTAATATTTAACCAGTACCTCTCTGCGCTCCACTCATGCATCATAAAAAATGTCTGGATGTCCATCTCTCTGTCGCCAGCTTCTCCATCAACATCGGCCATGACGCCAACAACATCGCCCTGCACTTTAATCCCCGTTTCAAGTACAATAAGGACCGCAAAGTGGTTGTGTGTAACTCGAACAGGGGAGGCTGGGGAAGTGAACAGAAAGAAAGCAACTTTCCCTTTCAGCGTGATGCAGACTTCAAGGTGACATTACGCTTGTTCCTATTCACACACTGTGATCATGTTTATTTGTAACGGAAAGTGACCATTTATCACATGTGAACACACGACAGCACACAGAGCAAACAGCACAAAGTTCTTCTCTGCATTTAACCCACTAAACCAATTCAGCCCATTCACCAAGTGAAGCGACAGGCAGCCAGGAACGCCCAGGGAGCAGTGTGTACCTCGCTCAAGGGCACCTCAGTGGTGTCACTAGCAGTCTTGGGATTTGCAACCGTCTGGGCATAGAGACGACTCCCTAACCACTAGCCCATCAGCTGCCCCTGAAGGTCTGCTGATTGACATGTATTTGATAACTACATGAAGTCACGGTTTGGTCAAAAATCCAAAAATTTCAATTAATTTACTCAATTCCAACAGTTTGTTGCCTGAGGTTTGCCTTCTTTAGCTTTGCCCGTGAGCTAATCGGCTAATAAAGCTACAGACTGAAGCTCTTGGTGCTAACTGCATGCCTAAATCATCACACCCTTGTCTCAAACTGGGTCTAGTAACCTGAAACAGGCTTCTGAAACTGTGTAACTCACTATTATCTATCAAAAATGTGCAAATGTATGAAAATGGGCTTTTAAGGTATCTTGTCATACAGCAACAAAAACCTCATAAGAAATTCTAATTTACAATATAGCACAGTTTGTAGCACAAGTGTGCCTTCCATAGCTACATCAGCCTCAAAATTCCAAACAGAAGCGTGTTTTGGTGATTGGCTCCCTTTAGAATGGGAGAAGAACTGCATAAATTCACCAATTCAGCTATTCTTTTACTTCTTCCAGTGGATACAGGTTGGCTTTCCACCCTAACTTGAAATAGAACAAAGTATTTAATATGAGATTACAAACTTTTAGAGATACTAACATTTGCTCAAGTCGCATAAATCACATGAGTATTTGCAATAAGTGCCATTTTATCAGAATGTGACTTATGGCTTCCTGTCTGCTAAGGTGATTTCTGGCTGTCAGGCATTGATAGAAAGCTCGTTAGAGAAGGTAATCTACTGTACGCTATTGTCTATAAAGGGTGTTTCTGTGTGTCTAGGTCTGTTGCCTGGTATCTGGGCTGTCTTAGTAAACCTCAGAGAGACAGTATGACTGTTTAAGTGCTCCGATTACTGTCGCAACCTTTGGCCCGGGCTGACGACACAAACGTGGGCTTTGAGCCGATAATCAATTTTTATGGCTCTCGACCACGTAACTGCCCTCAGTGGCTCAAGAGCCTTCTCCCTCTAGTGGTTACAGCTCTCACAGTGCAAATATACAGTATAGAGGTGTGAAAAAAGATCAGTGTGTTCCAGAATAAAATAGAATTGGGTCTCCTTTTAAATCATGGTATATGCTTTTTTTATTTCTTTAAAATTAGGAACTTCTCACACATTCGGCAGAAGAGCTGTTCAAAAAATAACAAACAAATCATGGCACAGATGTAGGAGAATCTAATGTTAGGAGTGTGTGCGTAATTATATATACTATATATGTGTGTATTTATATATAATTATATTTATAATGCTATTTTATAATTATAACATCACATAATCAACACACTACCATCATTCTGAATAGTACATTTGTGTAATTTTTAAAACATAAACGTATCATTATTCAGTCTCTATCAGTGTCTATCAGTGTCTCTATCTCTCTCTCGTTTTCTTTCTCTCTCTTTCTCCTCTCTCTCTCTCTGTCTCTGTCTCTGTCCCTCTCTCTCTCTGTTTCTCTCTCTCTCTCTCTCTCTTTCTCTCTCTCTCTCTCTCTCTCTCTCTCTCTCTCTCTCTCTCTCTCTCTCTCT
>JBBPDB010000108.1:18079418-18093190 GCA_037974465.1 Brachypetersius altus | reverse complement strand
GGCAGTTCTGAAGGCGAAAGGGGGTCAAACACCGTATTAGTATGGTGTTCCTAATAATCCTTTAGGTGAGTGTATATTAAAAGGTAAAGAGACTTCATTTTTGACCAGGAAAGACACCCATAATGTGTCAAAGTATTTTTTTTCTGTTACTACAGTACTCCAGCTTATGTCAATAATCAGTGTCCATCAGAGTCTGTGGCATAGGTAGGCTTATCAGCATCTTTCAAAATAGGCCTGCTCAGCCACTCTAATTATCTCCATTATCTTCTTTTAAAATCTCCTGACAACCCACTTCACAAACATATGCAACTGACAATGTGTTTAGTGGCTTTATTCAACAGATGTGGACTGAGCAGCTATTTTGTGTGTCCACACATCAACAGCATACATTTGAGCGTAGTAATTAAGAGCTGTGCCTTATGAAATAAAACTTCAAAGACCACGGTCCCCTTAAAATGAAGCCTATCATCTACAGATTAGAAGTAAGTATTAATAATTCAGTCTTTGGTATGGTCAAGCCAGAAGTAGCGTGGACCTCATAAAAACACATCGAAACGGCTAAGGAAAAGCAGTGGTATTGAATGCTAACTAAAACTAAGGTTACTGCGCCCTTTTAACACAGCGCCATGGCGTCTATCTCCTCTCTGAGCCACGCTCCACAGATGTTGCGATAATGTTGTTCTATTTCAAGCCTCAGGACTGGCTGGGGCCCCTCGAGACGTGTTTGTGCCATACATTTGGATGCGATAAAGAAAAGAACCTCCGGGGGTAGGCATCCAAAGGTTTCTCCTTTCAAACTGTTTCGCTTCAGCTTGGCGTGAAGCACCGCGTGTTGTCCACTGATATGATTAATTTCTATTACTCTCCCCTTCTACATCTGAAATAATGAACACTAGCCAAATAGAAAGGTTATTATAGTATAAGATTACAGTAACGGAAGCGCAAAGAGCATGAGGTCATCTTGCTCTGGTCTTTAACCTTTTCAGCTCTAGTAGATATCTAGCAAACTTTTTTTTTGTCCATGAGGAAAATATAGGAACAGGTTGTGAGATAAAGAAAATAATACCGTATCACACCAAGAAAGTCCTTCGTTTCCCAACACTGCAGATAAGAAATATCTTTTCACAGAATACTTCAGAAGCATGTTAACACCAGTAACATAATGGCTAGCAAACTCACAGATGGATGGTATATGTTTCATTCTTTTTAAATGAAAATTGCTGTAACGTCAACTGCAGAGGTGCTTGAAGCACGACTTCTTGGATGTGAGGGGAGGGAGCGCCCCAGGGTGGAAACTTGATTAGGCTGATATTAAATGCAAATGTGAAAAAAAGAAAAAAAAAAAACGTGAGTACTCCAACATCTACAGGAGCCGAGACTGAAGATCTTAGCTGAAGGAGGAGATGCAGATCTGTCTCCTCATGCATAATTTCCGTCGCAAAAGATGTGTTTGTCTGTTTGTGTCGCCAAATATAGCACCGTGAAGTGATTACCTGATGGTGGATGGGCTGCCCGTGGCAACATGCACTATATTAAAGGGAGCCGTGTATGAAGTCTCCTTTTTATTGAGTTTGCAGTTGTATCTGAGGTTAGGAAAATAAGGCTGCTATTAGATTATGCTATATTATGATCTGTGGGTTTGATTGAGCCTACAAGATACTTCCTCCTGCCTTCTTCTGTTCTGTTCACTCGAACATACAGCAAAAACAGGCATTACCAAATAGCATAATGCAAGTGGTTTTGTGTTAAATTGTTTGTCACAAGAGCACGGGAGCCCGCCGCTGTAACCAGCAATGCTGGGCCGGGACGTCACAACACAGGGTTCTATTTGACATGTTTTACATTTGCATTGGATCCTCATGCATTTATTGCGCAAGCAGGCCAAATAACAAACATAACTCTTTGGAAAGGAGGTATGAGGAAACTGCAGAAACAAAATGACATGCACGAGACAAGACACTGTAGGTGGGTAATAACCATTAAAACTCCAATTGCTTGCAATTTTGGATAGGATATGTGTTGTGTGTGTGTGTGTGTGTGTGTGTGTGTGTGTGTGTGTGTTTGTGAGTGAGAGAAAATGATAAGAGACTTAAAATCCTCTAAACAGCAAATTAAACTTGTGTTCTTATGCCCTGAGCCCATTTTCCATTTTAACCTTGACCAGTGAGGCCTTGCACCCATATTACATTTAATACCTCAAAAGCAGCTCACAGTGAGATCTAATGCTAGTGATGCTCTTAAAACTATTGCATTTTGAGGAGGTGCATGACAAGGGAAAAAGAGAAGACGCTTCATGGACAAGACCTCATGAGAGAGAGAGAGAGAGAGATGAGCACAGAGCTCATAAATCCATCATCCTCCGCAGTCAGGGGAGTGGTGGGGGAGATTGAGAGGTGCAGATGTCTCCAGAGTGACTCTAGCATGACCGATTCAGTATTCAGTGGTTTCAGCCACACTCTAAGGCTGAATATTTTTGATACACATTGATGAATGTCTGCATTCTAGACACACCAAATTGAAATTAATGTAAATTGCATACAGGGACATTAACATAATTGTGCCCAAAATTAGGCACACCAGCTACCCGATTCATAATGATTTATGTGAAGCACGCTCATGCTTTATGAGACTTCCTCCAACTATCTGACAGTAAGTATCTATAATGGGCTCTACTCGTTCCATCTATAGATCTGACCAGCGATGGCCTTAGCTCATTACCACCTGCTGCTGCCATACCAGTCATTCTAGTTTGGGCAAGCTACATTAGTTTCATAACCTAAAGAATCTGTAGTGGGAGGAGAAGCCTTAATTCCTCAGTTGATGGTCTTTGTTAGCCTGCAAAACCTCTTTCCAGCTGCACCCCACGCATTCCTCTGAGAAGGAGACCCACTTCCATACTTCTTAGAACTTCTCAAAGTAAGATCCTAGATCTGCACTCATACACAGAGAGGTTTGGAAGATTCCCCAAGTTTTATGGAACTTGATGGCAATGATTTGAATCAACTTATTGATAAATTGTACCACTGTTTACATTAGGTACAACAACCTAGCCCAGCATTTTAAAGTTAATATAAATAATAATAATATAAAATTTTTGTGCATTGATGTATCTAAGAATGAAAACTGGTTTCAGGGAGAGTCTCTGAGCTGTGTTTTGCTCAATAATGTGTGTGTGAATAAGGTGAAATTATAGTTCTTCCTCTTCTGCTGGTGCAGGGGTGAAAGGGAAGATGCATTAACCCTAAACGCCTTTTGGCCATCATGCACTTAAATCTCTTCATACTCTTTAGGACTCTGTTCTGTTTTTCTCTGGTATTCTGTTTTTAGATAACCACTGCTGGGCTTCATTAATTACTGCATATTCCACAGCTCATAATACCCATTGCTCCTTGATATTGTTTTGTGTATTTTATAGTATCAACAGGAGAAGGTTGGGTCTCCCTTTGGTTCCTTATGACAAGTTGAGTTTACATTCAACATTATATATAGTGGTCCAATGAGAATAATTATGGTGAATCATTTGAGAAAAAATAATTTGCTAAAAAGTAAAAAAAAATGTATTCAGTAGGCTCAGTAGGTGGGATTTTGCCAACCTTGGAACACATGCTACAAACGAAAACATTTGTGGGAAAGCTTTACTTTTAATCCCTAAATTTGCATCACTAAAACCATACTATTATAGATTATGTTTGCAAAAATATTACATTCCATGATATTTTCATTCCGTTTCAATTCAAAGCTGTTTTGTGAAGAGTCTGTTAAAGAAAGTCATTTTAGTGGAGGCTTTCCTCTTGTGTTGAGAGCCCATTCCATCTTGAGTCCTGGAATGTAATCCTAAAAGTAATCACATTTTTACAGTTACCTTTTTTGTTAGTTTTTGCTCATGTGTGAAATGTATACTCCTATTTGTATTCAGTCCTTGCCCAGTCCTTGAGCCTGGAAACTTGGACCATTTAAGCAGTTGGTCCTTTTCTTTACCAAACTTATGGTAGCAATATGCTGCTGAAGTTTACCGCTTAGTTTGTATGTGCAATATGACTGATTGCTCATATAATATCGTCTTGTGCTCTTCACTCATAAAACATTTAGTTCCTTTCTTGTAAATATTTCCGATACTGTTTTAGGGCCTACTTGTCTCCATTTTGATTTTCATCTGAGAGATTAACCTTTGTTCAAATGTTTTCAGAATGTGTTTACAGGAGGACACCACTCAGCTCAGCAGCTCTGTCCTTCTGACTGAGTGTGTTCTGATGAATCATTAGTGATTCAAGCAGTGTATTGGCAGCAGATGAGCTGCAGATACTTGTTAGATCAGTCCTCTGGCCCTACCATCACATTAAACACAAGCTGCAATCAAATGAGTCAGAACTGACAGGCTATTCACTTCAGTATAGCGTCCTGTGGCCACCAAGGTTCTGGCATTTGTGGAGAGGCATGTGAGAGAACACTGGAAAGGCCCAAATGCTGCCTCACCTTGTTACCCAGGCTTTAGTAAAATCAAAAGTGCACTGAGCAGGGTCAGACTTTTCTTCAGTCCTTCTAGCAAGTGTGATTTTCACAGTCACACATTCTGCGATTAGCCTCCCAACCCACAATCATGCCACCCACTGAGGTTCATCAATATTACCAACCTGCAGGGGAGGACATGGCCCGTGAATCCTCAGAGTAATTATATTAAATATCATACAGACAGTACAAACAGTGATCAAAGCCTGGAATTACACACCAGAGAAGTCATGGCAGGAGGGGAGGAGAAGCAAAAGGGGAGAGAGAGAGAGAGAGAGAGAGAGAGAGAGAGAGAGAGAAGAGGTAAGAGAGAAGGCAATAGAGAACGAGGGGGGGGGGGTGTAGGTGATAAGTAAAGGAGTGTACGAAAGATGGAGAGAGGGTAGATAGCATGCTAAGAAATTCTCCTGCTGTGTTTGTCTCTCTTTCTTACTTTGTCTCTCTTTCTCATATCTCTCATTTGTTCTATTGCTCTTTCTCTCTTTCTCTGACTCTTGATGTCTGTTATCTTAATGTTTACATCTCTAACCTCTATCTCTTTTCATTGCTCTGTATTTTGCTCTATTCCTCTGCTCCCCTTGCTCTTACTCTCTCTCTCTCTCTGATTCTCTGTCTGTTGCCATCTCTGTCTTAATATTTGCTTCGGCATATTTATACTCTCAATCCAACGCTTCCTCAGGTGCAGTGGTGTGTCGTTGTGTAACCGAAATATTTTCCAGAATCCACATTGAGCTGCTCAAACAAAGACACTTACTGGAGTGAGACAGGTGCCTTTGGAGCTCTCAGTACAGCTTGGCATTTCAATGTGTGCACTGTGGCGTGCTGTGTTCACTTACGTGGGCGTAAGAAGACTTTTGATTCTATCAGTGTCAACAACACTGTGCTGCTGGCTGTGTTGGAACTGTACTTTTAACAGTGCCTACCATTCTAAACGTTAGATTTAACACCTAAAATAGTTTAATGTTCCTGGGCAACCTCATATGTCACTGTATTTCTGCTTTGTATTCAAAATCATGTCACGCTTCCTATTTCTGTAGCTCGGCAAACCTTCAGCTCCCACCACCTAACTTTCTGTTCAAGGTCACAGCTGTCAATGTTGAGGCAGCATTGTTAGGGAAGTGAGGGACGGGCCCAAAAATAGAGGCGATTTCTGTCCTTTGTCAAGCCAGCCATCTCCATTTCCCCATGGGTCAGCCCTACGATACTGATCTAAGAGGCAGCCTGGTGATAAAGATCACACATCGAGCGGGAAACCTCCCTCAGGAGTTAATTGAAGTCAAAGTGAGTCACACCAGCTCAGATCAGGGAGATGACCCGTGCGGGCGCTCCATTTTCTTTTTTGCCGGCCTCCTCTTTTGATCAACGCTCGCCATGTCCCAGTGTACTTTAAATAAACAGAAGCCTGGGGGGGATGCCTCTCAAAGTCAGCGCTAACACTTCAGGCTCCTCGCCTGGGTCACCTTCCTACGGCGTCGTTAGACATGTGCTGCAGATAGGCTGCAGGAAAAAGCAGTTACCAGCACCCAAACCAGGAGAAAGTTTTGGTTGCTCAGTGGTTGAGACTAGAATCATAAAGCAATAATGCAATCTGAATACAGGCCAAAGGACAGACATGAAACCAATGCTGAGAAATTCCACCACCCAGTACTAACATTTCAAAGAATATAGCCATGCAATTAAAAAAAAATTGTTGTTTCAATTACAGTCTTATTGCCTTGTGGTCGACAAAGTTACCAATCCTAAAGCCTAATTATTCAACAGGGATTTTTATCTATTTATTATTAAATGCTGAAACTTGCTTTTTTTCTTTGCTATTAGACAGGATCTTGATTAGGCAATTTCCTTTTTATCATGTGGCTTATTGGTTTTCCTTTTCCTTCAGCAAGATAAACAGGTTTGCAGACATATTTAGATAACAATAGAAATTAATATTGTAATGCTGGCCTGGGAAGGGGCCAGCACACACAGAGTGAGAAGCCAAATCTGAGCCCAGAAACACACACACACAGAGCCCAGTATGGGTGTAAAGCAGTACTTTATTCACACATAACCAAATCACACACAACCACAATAAAACTGCATATCAGCCTACTTTGGCTTACAAACACTTGAAATAGTGGTTTCTCTTGAGTCTTTCCAGCCAAAGTAAGTCTCCAACTGGCTTGGAGAGCCTCAGAATGAAAGTGTCCTGGCTTCTACTCTAATTCAATGCAGCTGTTCAGTGCAGAGCTCTGAACATGTAGCGGTGTCAGGAGCCCTGTCTTTCCACCATTGCTGTGTTGGAAGCAGGAAAAATGGGCAAATGTAGATCTGAGCAACTTTGACAAGGGCCAAATTGTGATGGCTAAACAACTTGCTTTAGATCAGCTCCACAATTGCAGGTCTTGTGGGGTTTCCCTGGTACACTGACATACCTACCAAAGTGATTCAAGGAAGGACAATCTGTGACCCAGTGACCAGATCATGGGCACCCAAGGCTGACTGATGAGAAACAGGCAAGCTGGCAAAGGCAGTGTGATGCTCTGGCCAATATTCTTCCTGGAAACTTTGGGAAAACTACTCACACATGTACCACCATTGTTACAGAAAATGTCCACCTCTTATGGTATTCTTTAATGGCAGTAGGCTCTTCCAGTGTGGTCATGTGGTCTGTGACAGTGTAAGAGTTGTTCAAATATGTTTGAGGAATATAAGAAAGGGTTTAAGGTGTTAACTTGGACCTCAAATACAACAAGATGTCAATTGATGTCAAATGGGATTTGCTGGACAAACTAGCTCGATCCATGGATGCCTCACCTCACAGCTTATATGACTAAAATGATACTAATGTCTTGGTGCCAAATATCACAACACACCTTCAGAGGTCATGTGGAGTCCAGGCCTTGATGGGTCAGAACGCAGGGAGATGTTGCTCTTCTTATTTTATTTTTTCCCACTCTTTTTATTGGACACTATATTCACACCTGTTCTCCTCAAACATCTTCATAGAGTTATTTGTAGTTTCAACTGCATATCAATTAAGTGGGGTGAAATACAAAAGTAAAATGTATCTTTGTTTTTATAGGTAGAATAAATTATGAAATATTTGTAAAATTAACTTGCAAAATTCAGAAAAGTTAGTCTCATTTACAAGAGTAAGCCTGAGGCCTGTACTAAGGTAAGCACTGTAGAAAACATATCTAGAAATCTACAGCTACATCAGTCAGTTCTGCATTCTCACTTCCACCTGACAGAAATCAATCCTCCTATCTGAATTATGTATGCGCTATCCAGTCTTAATTACCCAATAGGCTGCTACTGCTCTCTCAACACCTACATTCCAATGTTCCAGCGACATGTTCAGAGAGGATGCAGGAGATTGATGCTTTTCGCAGGGGTCCGGATGGTTCCAGCGCCACAGCTTCATGCACCAATAATGACACATGATGGAAGCCCCTGTCAATGTGTCATGATAGGAAATGAAGATGGATGGAGGGCTGGATGGAAAGTGATTTTGTTGAGCTGAAAGTTAAGGGACGTTGCTGCGGTAATCGGCAGTTGCGATTACTGGCAGTAATGCCTGTGCATGTAACAGGGACTTATTGTAGTTCCTTTAAAATTTCAAGTGACCAAAGGCTATTGCATTCCTGTAATCTAGTTGATGTGTCTTTTGACATTTCTTCTGAGAAGGGGAAGCTTGCCCTACATGCTTGTTTTAAGTAAGAAAGTGACTGCAAAGGGAGTGCATTTCTGTTATGTTATTAGTTATACTTAATCCAGTAATGAGTAAATAAATAGCTAAATCCAAGTTACATTTATAGGATTTACCAGACGCATTTATGCAAAGCGACTTCCATTCTCTACCTACAGGGGACAGTCTTCCTGGAGCATCTTGTGGAAACCACTGTTGGTATGCTGAAGGTAGGATACAAACCCATGACCTCTTGGCCCAGAGACAAGTAGCCTACCCACTAGGCCACCATCCCCCCGCTCTTGTTCTCTTATCACAGAAAATCATTTTATTTTCCAAATAAAGGAGAGTGATAAATTATATAAACAATACTCCACTGTCTATATGGTTCACTATGAAACCCATTTGGTATTTGGTTGAATTCATTGTTTTTGAGATGTCACAGAAACCAACACATTTACAGACACAACTTGTGTCTACGCTGTCTTTGTCAGTTCCACTTACCCTAGTTTACAGTTACAGACTATATTCTATTCTGTTTCTCCTCACTTCTTAACCCCATTTCCATCATTCATTAATGGACCCCTACAGGACCATGGTCTAAACAAGGATCCTTTCAGAGTGACTGCATGAATTGGGATAGCTGATTGGGACAGCAGTGATCCATATTTTGCATTCACAGAAAACTAGCATTTACAGATTTGTCTACCATTATCATGTTTTACTTTTTCAGCTGTTGTGGATATAGAGCAATCTGCTGGAGTAAATTGTCTTTAGAGTTGCAAGTAGACATGTTAGGCAGCTAAGATTTATGACCGAACCTTAAAAAATACTTCCTGTAAAGAATGAATGTCACTGATGCATAACTGTAACTGTATAACACTCCCGCTCTCTCCAACAGCACTGCGGTGAGGCCAGCATGTTTCAATCAACTGTGATGGGTTGTGAGAAGCCTGACAGCAGTGTTAGCTGTCAAGTGCCCTTTTGATCTTCCTTGAAGATATTTTAGACTGTGGTCTTACAGTTCTGCATTATTTATTTATTTATTTATTTTGTTCATCGCTTTGGGACCAAGAAGACGAAAAGACACAGCAGGAACACACAAACTTGGTATTTTTGTATTTCTTCTCCCACACACTCTCTCACACACACTCTCTTTCTCTCCTCTCTCTCTCTCTCTCTCTCTCTCTCTCTCTCTCTCTCTCTCTCAAAGACCCAAGCCCTTCATATGAGCTCTGGGTGATTTTAATTTGTCAAAACTGTTTACCAGTATGCCGCCAAGCTATTACCACTGTGTCATCTGGGGAGCAGATAGGTAATGAAAGATGGATAAAAAAGAGAAAAGGAGAGAGAGAAAGAGAGGGGGTTAATTTGAAAGGATGCTACGAGGGGGAAAAGGGAGCAGGAACACATACATTGTTCCATCTTTTCTCAAAAATCAATTACGTTATGTGCAAATAAGATCTATTTAGGATGACTAACGCAGATATTTACTGTGTGCTGGAGAGAAAAATGCCAGAATGTGTTAATAAAATGCCATGTTGTATGAGTTCAGATTTTTATACGTCTCTGTAAATCTGGCTGCTCAACTATAGATGAAGAAGCACAGGGAGCAGTCATGTCTAAACTATGCTCTCTGTCTTACTGAAGCAGGATTCAGGCTATTTTTCAGTTACACCTCACATGAACACTAAAAAAAGATCATGACATGGCTACCTACTATACATTACGATTCTGTTGATTATGACAAGGGACACGACAAAAAAACCTACACAAGTATTTTAACTAACATGAAGCTGCATTAACACTGAAAAAGCTTTATTCCAACAAGCAGCAGTTCTTGAAAAGTCCATAGAAATTCATACATTTTTTTTTTGCTATTTTCTCTCTACATATCACTACAAAGGATTTAAGAGTAAGCAAACAAGATAAGTAGATCACTTTCAAAGCCAACTATCAAGAAACATCTTCATGAAGGTAAATACAGAGGGTTTATCTCTAGATGTAAACCACTGGCAACACTGAAGAACAGAAAGGCCAGATTAGATTTAGCCAGAAAACATCTTAAAAGCTTGCCCAGTTCTGGAATAAGGTTCTTTGGACAGATGAAACCAAGATCAATTTGTACCAGAATGATGGGCAGAGAGAAGTATTAAGAAAGAAAACGACAACAGAAGCATACCACATTGTTCGTCAAACATGGTGGAGGCAGTGTTATGTCATGGCCATGTATGCTTGCCAATGGAATTGGATCATTTATTGATAGAGATTTATTTATGTGACTGCTGAAGTAATAGTATGAATTCTGAAGGGTATAGGGCTATATTCTTTACAGTACAGAAAGATAATGACTTCAAATATACTGCACCCAAGCACCAAGCAGTTTCTCAAGGTAAAGAAATAGAACATTCTTCAATGACCAAGTCAATCATCTGATCTCAACTCAAAAGAGCAGCTTTTCAGTTACTGAGGACAAAACTGAAGGCAGAAAGACCAACAAACAAGGCCTGACAAAGCATGTCAAGGGAGGAAATTCAGCCTTTGGTGATTTTCACAGAGCAATAAAACAATTCAGATATTTTATGTAATACATATGTCCAATTATTTTTGAGTCTCTAAAAATGGAGGGATCCTGTGAAAATGACTGTAATTTCTGAAAACTTAAAACAATATCTTTTGTTTAACACCATAAAGTTGTATACCATCACAACTTGACTGCTTAATTTCAAATCCAATGTAGTGCTATACAGAGAGAAATGACATAAATCACAAAAAAATGTCCAAGTACTTATAGATTTAACTTTTTATGTTAGCTCTCTGGAAGGTTTATGAAAGCCATGAAGCCCTACAGCAAAGTGTTACCAAATGTTAATTACAATTAGGTATCATTTTTGCACTTCAAAAACAGTGCAGATGAACCACCACCCAGCCTAGTTCCATGCTATGAAAAAGCAGCACATCTTACACTAGCAGTAAAGACAAACTTGCTACTAGAGGTGCCAGTCTCTGATCTCACCATGATTCATTTCAATGGTGATTCTTTAGGAGCTGATTCAATGCCCAATGAACTCTCCAAGCACACAACTCAGTTCTGTTAATTAATAAGTTAATAATTAACTGTAGCCTAAACAGACTGAGCTAGGTCTCCCTATTAGACAGTGCTATGAAGTTGGAAGGGTGAAGGCTGCTTGGGTACTCTGGTTTTCACCAATAGTGTAAAGACATCTTAGAACTGGAAACGCTAAATTGCTGCTAGGTGTGAGTGTGCACCTGAATCTGTGTGTCTAAGAGATCTGGCAGCCAGGGTGTTTCTCTGCCATTTACCATATGACTGCTGGGATAGGCTCCAGTACTGGACCCTGGATAAGGATAAGCTGTTCAGATAATGGATGGATGAAAAGCTTTGAACAGAATGCTAATTGCTAATTCTGTCATCAGATAACAGACTAGCAACAACAACAAGAGTGAGATCAGAAATGTTGTTTTGAATCATCGGTAACTGGCTGTGGCATTGCTGGAGATTGATAATACTAGCCCATTATCGTTAATAAATTATAATGTATACTTATATATACTTCATCCATAATGTATCATTTATATCAGAATTAATTTCAGATTTATTTCTAAAATACACTAAATTCATATAGTGATTGGTGAAACAATTTACATAGTGATGAGTTACATACTAAACACACCAATCTTTTCATTAAAATTTTCACCAAAAAATTGTGTAGATTACTTTAGAATTTTATAATCAGTTCTAAAAAATCAAAATTGATGCAGTTGAATCATTACCTTCAGATCAAGGCATTTTTAAATGAAGCAATCTCTTTGAAATAACCCCAGAACTGACTCCATTTCTCACTTCTGTTCTCTGTGCCTTACTGAGGCCGGATCCAGATGATTTTTCAGCATAAAAAACAGCTTCCCTCATTCTAGCACAAAAAAACAGCTTGTGCTAACGTCATGCCTCGCTACTCTTTTGCCTAATAGATGCTGGTATTACCGTGAGACACCAGATTCAGCATTAGTATGAGTAACATGTTATTATGAGGCAGGATTTTCTAAACCATTTTCCTCATCCTGCAGGAGATGCTCTGCGGTGTGCTTTCCCCCCAAACAGAAACCCTGGACGACTTTGACAAATTCCACAACCTGAGCCATCAGCTGCCCGGCCCACTGCCAGGCAGGTCCAGTCACGCCTCACTGGCCCCACGACACCAGGGAATCAATCGCTGTCCCTATTCATAATCCATACGTCACTGTTCTCTGAACAGCCATTTAAACTGCCATTTGTCCTCCCTGTCGCTGAGGTGAAAACTTTATGAATAAAGAATTACTTTGATTTACACCCAGCACATACACACACACACACACACACACACACACACACACACAGATGGCCTGCTTTCGGCAGCCTTGCCAGAAGGAGTAGAATTATTTGTCATAGGGGTACCAAGAGTTTCAAGCAACTCACTGCATAGTACTGAAACTAACAGTCTGTTCAGAACGGGGTAAATTATTCGCCCCGGGTCTATAGTAGGCAGTCTTTTGCGGGTGATATGAAAACCACCATTACTTTTTTAAATTATAGGCAAGGATACTGTTGAATGTCAGGATAAAACATTTGCTCTTCCATCCAGGCCGCCCACACTAGAGTCAGATCTCCTACTGAAAACTCCAGACCGTGTGGAGAAACATGAGGGTCTCCACATAGGAACTGACATTCGCCAGTAATAAGAGCATAAAGAAAGAAATGCCCTGGAGGCCCACTATGAACATGAAAACCGCTCACAAACCACTCAGATCTAAATGTCAGCAAGTGTCCTCCACAAACACAGGACTATGTTGACGCTTCACGTTAATACTGACCCACGAGTAGCTGAGATATGTGCCCTACCTGCTCCAGAAGATACTATCATACAGCTCTGCTCAGCACCAAAGGCCAAATTCATCAGCCTGAACATGCTGACAACCAGCACACCTGAACATGCTCTGCCTTCATATTCAGCTCAAAGGCTACAATAGAAACAAGTGTGCTCTATAGCACTGATTTTCTTTGAGTCTGATACAGAAAAACCTGATGGAAGTTTTGATTTTAAACACTGTGTTTTGGAATTTTGTGAAAACTGATGATATTTATATATCTATAGGACTTGGAAGATACTGCAAAAAAAGCAGTACTGAAACACTGATCAATCAGCATTTCATTTTCAGTATATTTTGTACATCTAGCACAGGTTCCATTTGCTCCAGAGGAGTGATATGGCCTTTCATACCATGTCTGAGAAAAACTAAAAAAAACAAAAAAACAAAGCACATAAAATGTAAACTAACAGTCCAGGAAACAAAAGGAACAAAAAACATAAGAAATCATTTTTGGTAAATTTTTGATGTGACACTAATCCATGAGTAAATAAAGTGAAGAGCAGCATTGAAATATTGGATAAATTCTCATGCATGTCATGCACATAAAATGAAAAGAAAAAAATAATACATTGTAGTAATCTCAACATACTAATTCAATTCAATTCCATTTTATTTATATAGCGCTTTTAACAATGGTCATTGTCACAAAGCAGCTTTACAAAATGAA
>JBBPDB010000108.1:17999348-18010016 GCA_037974465.1 Brachypetersius altus | reverse complement strand
GATTTCTTTAAAAAAATGTCAAAGTCTCGTCTCGTCTCGTTCTCGTGAACCCAGTCTCGTGTCTCGTCTCGTCTCGTCTCGTGGGAAAAGTGTCTCGTCACACCCCTAATAATAATCATATGCTAAGCATTTTTGAAGAAACAGTGATAGCTGACTGACACTGATCATTATATCTATGCCACAGTGTGCGCCTGTCGTACTTAATTGCTTAATTGGTGCCTGCAGTTTAACAAAAAAACGCATACAAGTCTATTGCGAACATGATATTATTATATCTAATTGTTATATATATAATTCAAAAAGTTTATTTGACTGAAAAAAACTGAAAGCAGATTAAATCAGCATGAAAACTGGTTTAGAAAACTTTTTTTTCATGTTGTGGTTTCTGATTATTACAAAAATGTATTTTTTTATTTGGAGTAATGATTCGCAAACATGCACAAACTGGATATGCCTACTGTGTCAATGTTTAAACAGGATAGTAAATTGAAAAAAATGACAAGCACCCAACAGAACATTAACTATTATGTAAAATTCTCTGAATTGTATCATCTTTTTTATGGTACATATTGTTCTTTTTCCAGTGGCAACACCCACTAACACACTTTAGTCTCTTCTCTAGGGAGTATGAAATAAGATATATATGATCATTATTGTTATAACAATGCTGTCATGATAGCTAATATATGATTTATACACTATGACCTTTTGTGTATACTTCTACTTACCACCTTGATACTCCAGACAATTAAAACACTTTATATGTATACATTTTACTGTGTCTCTCATCACCTTAAGAACTTGTTAAACATTTTTATGTCATTTGGTTTGGTTGAACCTTATTTAAGCCCCTAGTTAATACATAACACTTTGTACCAAGGTTGTACCTAACGCTTTCCTTATCCAAACATAAGGGCCTGTAAAAGAAAGCTGACTGACTTCAAATGCAAAAGACCGTTTTAGAATTTCAACTGTTCCAACAATGATATGGTAGGGCTGGCAATGACCCCACTCATGATGCAAGCCTGCAGTTGTGTAGAGTTTATAAAGGATCTCAGGAGGCCTTGTGTGCAGAAGAAGCAGTGTGAGAACAAGGATGAGCACAGCTGCTTCTGCTGACTCATGGGTCATACTGTGATAGCATTCTGCATGTCTTGGATTGCCGCTCAAGAATCATTGCTGGGCAGCAGTCTCCTTTTTATTGCATGGCACACTCCATATACACAGATCAATATCCAATTCAGCTCACATCACCTCCTCCTGATAAGCACCGACCACACACATACACACGCAGCCACACTCCTGCTGAATTCAGTCACACCTCGATTGCTTTCGTTGCGGGAGATTCATGTTAATAAGCAGATCTCCTTGAGATTGGGTGTCTCAGGTGACGCATGCTCAGGAATAAGATGTAGCCTACAGAATGCTATGAAGGTAGCCATTGTCATGTTACCAAATTGCTGAGCATCAGAGACATATTCTGTGTGATACCCAGAGATGTGTGATGTATCTTTGCATTTTGCTGTTTGAGGTAATAAAACATGGCCAAAATAATTTAAATAAGTATTGGGAAGCTGCTTGAATATGTTTTTTTGTATGTAGAAGAAAATAGGAGTTATCCCCACATCCCTCCCACCTTCTTACCCACCTCCGTTCTGTGTAAAGAAGATGATTATCATTGTCTTAGTTCTGTTCATTATTCCTTACACACAAGTCAACATTCCATAAATCTTCAGGTGTGGGTAACTGATTATTGTGCTGTGTTTAATAAGCTTTCAGAGTTTTAATAATTGATGCATAATTAGTTGTGAGTTATTGTCGTATACTGTAGGACTAACAGACTTTCTCTAATTATGCCCAGATGGAGCTTGCTGAGCAGTGGATGTTCATGGAGGGAAAGCCTCGACAGAGGATCCAGAGAAAAAAAAAATGGATCTTTTGCAGTAATCAGAAAAATGAAATACAAATCACTCTGCACTGCCTGTAGTGGTGTGTAGGAGCCCGAGCTTGCGTTTTTTTGCAGGGAGAACTGTAGTTCAAGAGTACATGTTTAGTAAACAATTTGCTTTATTTATGTAGTAATTAACTAGTTGACTTATTTACTCATTATTTGTTTATTTATTTATAATTTAGTTACTTTTTGGAAGCTATGATACATTTATTACTATGACACAGTAAAAGTAGTTGACAGTCTCAACCTGAAAATAAACAGTGCAAAAACGGCTCCTTGAAGCATCCAAAGACGTTGCAGACCACGCTGGATAAAGCAGTACTTTAGGGAACCTTGAAAACTATATTAAGGCCAGCAGTACAGGCATAAATTGCCTGTATTTTTTGTCCACCCAACCATTTTTCAGATAAATTGCATCTATAACCTGTAGTCTTGTAATAAAAACATAAAAAAGGTGCTTTTTATTTCTATATATTCCTGAATTCACATCCTGTATATTGCAAAATTTATCAACATTAATAGAGGCCTAGCTTGGCCCACACCAGGCACAAGCACATCATATAATATATACATCCCATTAAAATCCCATTCCCTGTAGAACCCAAACAGAACATCCAAGTATGTTGATTTCCCATGTGCTAATGACGACAGCAAAAGAATCTCAATGCGTATTTCTGAGGCCCATTTTTAAAAACTTTTAACCCCTACCCCGCAAATTCAGCTTTCTCAGCTTGTAGAACAGCTGCAGTAACTACATTGCCTAGTTTTATTGATTAAACAATAAAACAATGAGATTTCAGTAATCTGTTCTGTGAAAACCTTTCTCTGGAGTGTGTCTTCACTGCAAGCATTTTAATTCTAACATCAGTATCTAACATCAGGCTGGATTTTTCTTTTTTAGTGTCTTGCCTTTGGCTCCTCTGAGAACTGCCCATTTTAAAGAGGAAGTAAGAAATAAAAAGTGTAGTAAAACTGATGAAACTGGCCCAGTGTTTCGGTTTATGCTGACATAAACAGAGATCAAAGTGAAATTAACTGTTACTAAGTTGAAAAACATTTTGAGAATGACAAGTGAACTGATGAACATGTCTAAATTACAGTAACTCAGGATGCAAAACAAAACAGACATTACAATGCTGTGACACCTTGTCTCTCGCTGTCTATTATTGCAAGTAAGCTGTCTTTGAACTGAAGCACCAGTCAATTGGGTCGTAAATCACTGTAGGAAAATTACTGTTTCAAATTCTCTACGGTTATTGCTTGCTTATATTTGAGCCATTTACAACAGGCATCTGTTTGAGTGACTGTCAACATACTGATCAAACCTTGCAATGTTAAGTTGCAGTTGTTTTGAAGTTAACGGGTGTGAGGAATTTTGACGGCCCTTTGGTGGTGTGGACTGCTATGGCGTCCTGTCTGTCGGCCTGTTTTCTGCCGTTCAGTGGATCAGCAAAGCTTCAATTTCTCGCCAAAACTGCCTACAGACCCACACAGCTATGATTACATTGACTCGGAGAGGAGGAGCTGCGGCAATGCTAAAGCCATTAATCAAGGGCCAGAGAAACCAACAGCTTGATTTCACCTCTCTCTTTTATTCTCTCTCTCTCTCTCTCTCTACCCTCCCTTTCTGCTGTTGGTGAGCCACAATCATTTGTCTTCATCCCAGCATTTCTGTTATGAGTACATTAAAAGCTTCATTGTCCTGAAATTAATTTTGATACAAAGACACACTCCACTGAGGCAAAGGTTGTTTGGCAACGGCATGACAGTACACAGCTACCCAGGGATTACTGTATCTTAATGGATCTGATTTACAAGTTCACATTAAGCTCATTCTCTCCACCGCTGATTTCAAAGCGCTATCGCATTGTAATTTGGCACATCAAAATGCTCTTTAAATGTTTTGCTGTTTTTGTTGGTGTCAGCCTTCTAGGGCGAGGATTTATTCTTGGGCACAAAGGGGCCATGTTGACGGATTATTCCTGCATTATGTCAATGAATACAGAGATATCTGACAAGTCCCAAAGCCCAACGGATAATGCCTGATATAACCTAAACCTGCAGATAAATGACCTAAGAGGATGAAATGGCAGTCTGCGTTCATAAAATGCAGAGAAAAGGATTCCTCATATTCGAAACTGACCATTGCATATTGACAATGCAAAAGGTAGTGCCTCCACCCCCTTTATCAATCCATTCTTCATTAGAGCCCCTGTCAAACACTTTCCATTTAATCATCTTGCTGGAGAGATCAGTGGGTGGGGTGATTAATATAATTAGGCTTTAATGAAAACCCTAAATCAAACGGAAGAACTAATTGCTCCATCAGTAAGTGTTCTGCTTATAATAGGAGCCTAATACATGATTGCAGTTTGCCACACTGTGCATGTGGTGAGTACTTGGAGAATGCTGGCAACAACCATAGTGGAGGCTGATCTAGGAACAGGTTCCAAAGCACTCCTAGCCTGAGACAGCATAATATAAACCACAACACTGATTTCAGATTAGTGTTTATTTCCACTGTCTTTATTGTGGGTGTAGAGAATTCCCTGTGCTGGGAAGTACGTTGGTTGGCAATAATCAAGCTGAAGGACCAAATCTTTCATTTTAGTGCTTTCATATAGAGATCTTGGTCTATGTATCAGCACCTGATGGCAAGGATTTCAACTTAGAGAATGAAAAAAGTCACTAGGGATCAGAAAGAAAGAAAAACAATTAGTTCTGTTCCAAAATGTTCTTAAACCATTCAGAGAAAAAAAGTACATTATTTTACAGACTGTGTTTGGCCCTTAATTAATACGTTTGTTAGACCCAGGAGCTGAATTTGTATTGATTAGAACATGTTCACGTTCCATAGATCGTAGAATTGTGAATCAGTATCCAAGATATATATCGTAAGAGGTTCTAATGAAATGTACCTGCTTATTTTGTCAGTTTAATGTTGTAAGACACAGGTTCTCAACTCCATTCCTAAAATCATCCACTGCTCTGCACATTTTATGGTTCTTAGGGCTCCCTCACACCCATTCCAAGAGAGGGTTGTGCATTAAGTGAATACTTGGATAAGATGTGCTAGAAGCAGTGAAAACACTAAAACATGGAGAGGGTACTGCCAAACCACGAATGAAAACCACTGTTTAAGCAGAATAAGGTTCGTTTTATTAAAACATTTTAAGTAAACTCAATTTATATTGGTGCATCCATGAAGTGATGGCAATCAAAAAGGCTGCAGATTCTAACATAGCTAACACAGTCAGCTCGAGATGCTGTACAGCATGTGACATCCAAAGATATTTGGGAGTTTAGAGGTAAGACATAAATAATAAACTATTTCAGATTCTTTTTGGCTGCATCTATTAAATAATAAACTAACATTATTTAACATATTTCACCAATTTCAGCTTTTCTTATCTGCTCCAGAACAATTAAGGATTATGGTCTTTTGTGTTTTTAGCTTTATTTTTTTTTTCCTTGGCATATAATGCTAATTTCCTTTATGTTTGTGTACGACTGTCTTAAATGAGATCCAGCCTGCAGCCAGAGCCTCATAATATACTACATCACAAAATGCAGCTAGTAACTGATGCTAAACAATGTTTGGGAGTACAATACCATATCTATACCTTACCAATACTGATACAAGGAGTAACACACAGTATAGAGAATATACTTGTTCAACAGAGAAAGTGAAGTTATTCGAAATGGCACACACCCTGGGGTGTTTTATTGCTTTTAGACAGCAATTCTGGAAAATAAAGAAAAAAATAAAGCAATAAAGTCCCAAAGATTGGATCAAATGTGCTTTAAAATTACATTTAATATAATCTAGCTTTGTTGCAACAACAGGAATTGATATAGGTCTCTCTGTCATTAAGTAGAACAGGTCTTACTCAATCAGACTTGCTGTTGGAGCTTGCTGTTGTATAATGGTGCATTATGTGGGGTACAGTAGTACGGTATTTTGAACACAGCCCTCTCTGTTTCAGTTACAGTGCAATTAGGAGTCCCCAGGAGGAAAAGGCAAGGAAATTGGCTTTCCGTTGTATCGTACCTGTAGCATAATTAAGAATCACTCAGATAGCATTGGGCTAGTGGACTTCTTTCTCTGGAGAGAAACTGAAGACGCCTCTCTCTCTCTCTCTATGTGTAGAACAGTGGAGGGTGAGGGGTCAGCTCTCTTCATTAGCACAGAGAGGAAACGTTGGTGTAGTTCGATCATCCTGCAGGAAGCCTCAGTCACGCATCGCCTCTCTCCATTCCGGAAAGTTCTGCGCCATTGCTATTCTCTGTGGCTTAAACCCACCACTCACTAGATACCCACTAATTGAGAGCTAATGAAACTCACATACAGCTCTCCCATGAAATGGTGCATGGATTACATTGTTATTAATTTGGCTAAGGTGAGTCATAGTATGTCTGACCCGTTGTCTTTCTTTTCATCTTTTCATTTGTTTAAAGAAAAGGAAGTGTCCATGTCCCCCAGAAGAGATAACACTGAATGTGAAAGGACGTGTTCCGTAGGCTAAATGAATGTGTTCACAGGTTCCATAGATAACCAGTGCAGGGCAGTATGCCTTAGATTCTAGCTATAAACTGCAGCTCTGAATGTTGTATAATATTTTAGGACTGAAAATAACCCTTTGCCCTCTCTCATATCTTCACACGTCCATATGTTACAAACATAGAGGCATAGACTTATCAGGGGCAGACATGATATGCCCCCTTTTAAATATATGTAAGGAGATTAATTGCCCCCCGACATAATTCACTCCCAACACATCCTGGAGTGGTATCGAGTTAAAATGTAGACCTGGGTCACAAATGGCACAATAATCATCCAGTTGTAATTTTTGTATTCAAGTGTTAGGCTGGCTCTGGCAGTGGTCGTTTAAAATGGGGCTGTGTAACTTGACTGGGTTCTGGAGCCCACATCTGTCCCAGCTCTCCACCATCATTACGCATTTTATATGCGCCATAAGTATGTGCCATATGTGGGCGAGATAAGCCATATCATATTTGCTATCTTTGATGATTTAAACAGGGATGTTGCTTAAATATCTTCTGTCATATCCTCATATCCCTGTGCAAAGAAGATGCATGGAAAATACGGCGTGTATTTCAAGATACTTTATCTGTCACATGCAGTCATACAAGTACAACACACAGTGAAATGTATCCTGAACCGCTCCTATTACTGACTGTGCAAAAATTAAAAAACAATAAGTAAATTCTACGTTAAAGTTAAAATTAAAATTAAAATCTAAAATTAAAATCTGGGCATTTATATGTACATTGTGCAAATGGAATGTTAAAGTGCATTGTGCAATAATAGCTCAGCAATATAAAACAGAGTGGAAAGTGACCAGAGTAATGTAAACAGAGTAATTAAAAGAGTGACCAGAGTGATATGTAAACAGTGTGAGTGTGTTTCTGCGTGTTTATGTGTGTATAATATTGTTTCACTGATTTTGACCAGGTTAAGATGATCAAAACAAGTTGTTCAACCACATTCCATTGATGTTAAACGTGCCTTATGCTTCTGAAAATTGTTGATCGGAAAGGTGAGATAAATGAGCTGTAACCAAGACACCGGCAGTGACACAACAGGTCGGTTTGAAAGGTTCTGACGTTCTGAACATTTGGTTATTCTGTAAATGTTGAATGCACACACCCACATACATGCACACTTGTTTTATGCATTATGAGGAAATAAATAAATAAATTTCCGACATTTATTATACTTGTAATAATAAATAATGATAATAAACACACACACACACCCACACACACACACATATATATATGTATATATATATATATGTATGTATATATAATATGAATATATAAATATGAATACGTATGCAATGCATTATATGTGCCACAGTATGTTGTAAGATTTTCTTAAAGCTTAACACATAAACACACACACACACACACACACACACACACACACACACACACACCTCGTTTCCTGCTCCTCCCTCTCTTAGTAGGGCAGATAAAAGGGAGGCATCTAAACGCAGCATATCTCTCCTTGTTCATTTGATACATCTCAGCTAATACAGGTAAGGTCACCTGACCTATTTTAACTAAAGTTGGCTTCTTCCATCTCCTCTCATCCCTGCTCTCTTATTCTTCAGCTGTTGGACCTACAGCGGGTTCCTCAGTAAGGGGCCTCCATGGTCTGGACGTTTTCTACTTCAAGGGTGTATTAGTGAAGTGTCTGCACACTATTTAGGTTTGCGTAGAGGTTCCTGCCGGGTGTTATATTAGTCTGTATGCACTCATTTTTTGGGCCAAAAATAGTCTGTTGACTGTGTTTTGCTGTGTGAATCCAGTGGGGATGTTTAGAATTCCAGTGTGTTTAAAACGTAAAGATGCTTGATCGAACTTTAGGGCACTGATCATTGTCCACAAAAAATAAGGGTTCCCAGAAGCTTGTCTTTATCCGAAAGTGATATGAATTTTCCTAATTTAATAGGGACAACATAAAATCAACATGGTGTTATGATTTAATGCTCTGTGCACATTTTGTACACATTGGTGTTCTTGTGGGTCAGTTTGAAAGGTATGAAGTATCAACATTTTAGCCTCATTTGTTTGGATACAAAATATTAAGAAACAAGTACTGATACATGACTGATATGACAGACGGATATATTCGTTTTTACAAAGTGAAACCAAACAAGTTAGAGTTGATTAACCTGATCAACAACTCAAGCGGTCACATTACAAGGCATGTACTATTTTTGTTCTTTTGTCACACGCACACACACACACAGGCGCCCACACGCACACATTTCCTAAGACTCCTTTAGGTTATTTCTTTTTACTATGAATACGTTTACACACCGCAATCAACCAAAACATGCTAAAGTCAATGTCAAAGTCAAAGTGAACTTTATTGTCATTTCACCATATACAAGTGTACAGGGAAACGAAGAGCTCTGGATCTAACGTACAGATACAGCTTATCTGGACCTTTTTCTTAAAGAATGTGGACACTATGCCTAAAATCTACTCTTTAATATACTTAACACCATTCATTACATTAATATACATTTTTATACATTAACACCATTTCTCTCCTACAGAAATTACTGCAATGGCGCGTTCTGGCCTATGGGTGGCAGTGTTGGCTGTGAGTTTTATCGCAGCTGTGGCAGTCGACGAACAAGGTCTGTACTGCCCACCTCGTCAACTCTAGAAATACTTTTTTCCAAACGTTACAGTTTTGATAAAACACCATGGACTTTAATTGATTCAGAAAACAAAAACAAGCATGAAAAACACCAAAATGGAAGCCATACAACTGGGATAATGAGACATATCAAATGAATGATCATTTTGGTAATGTTACTGCCATTGTTGCCAAGGTAACAAATGGGTGTTGCGACATCTCTCTCTCTCTCTTTCTCTCTCTCTCTCTCTCTCTTTCTCTCTCTCAGGTGGCCCTCTCACAGGTGGCCCTCAGCAGGATCCCAGAGTGCTCTGTACTCAGTACAGCCGTGATGGACAGAGTGTGCACATGGCTGCGGTTTTTGACCTGGTCATGGTACATTACCAGTACAAAATTCGCGTGAGTAAACATCGTATACATCCAGAGCTGTGCAAGAGTCTTAGGCACCTATGCAAACAGTTTGAAGTCGTTTATATCAGTGAGGTTCTTTCTGCCAGGAAAAACAGCTGAACACTACAACAAATACAAACAAAAAGCAGTAAAAAGTATATTTTTGTCCTAAAAAGTAGTTGATATTTTGTGAGCTGGTTAGAAGAACCAGCTTGATGCCTTCAGTTCAATTCAGTTTATTTTTACAACCGAAGTTGTCACATAGCAGCTTTACAGAGTCCAGGTCCGAGCCCCTCGTGACTGGGCCAATGGCAACAAGGCGAGGAAAAACTGAGCTGAAGGAGAAAACCTCAGGAGGAACTTATCCTCCTATGATCGACTGTAGAGAGAGAGAACGAGAGTCTCTATGGAGATAACCAACAATAGAAAGCCTTTGTGTACAAACTTAATCACTGTTTGACAGATTGGTCATCTATGGTAACAGAGCTGGTACAGTTAAGAGGTAGTTTTTGTTGGAGTCTGAGGGGAGCAGTTTGACAGTCCATAGTGAACAGCAACAGGAAAAACAATCTCAGCCGAAGCTTTGAACAGCAGTTGCCCTAGGCTGGGGGAGGAGCACATGAGAGCTGAACCAGTCGAAGGACACTTGGGCACGGGCCCCCAGTGACTGAGGATTCATGGGGCCCCGATGAAGACCAGTAATTGTATGGATATATAAAATTTCATTTGCAACACATCTAATAGTGATTTCATGTTCAGTATATGAATGTGTTCCTTGTGGAGGTCCAGTATTACTGTAGTTTAATCAGAAACCTGGTTTGACTCAATCAGTCAGATTAAATGAAATCACAAACCCATACAACAGCTGGAGGAACCGAGGAGGAATCTGGAACCAAACCTGTGTTCTCCTCCAGCTCCCACAATATCAGTCTTTTTTTATAAATAAAACAAATTTCAGTCCTTTTTTCCTTGTTTTTTTGTATTTTTTCGGTTAACTTTGTTGGCAGAAAGATAGTTTATAACAATTTTCCTCAGTACTGTATATATATAGCAATGAGTTTTTGCTCTCCCTCTCTCTCTCTCTCTCTCTCTCTCTCTCTCTCTCTCTCTCTCTCTCTCTCTCTCTCTCTCTCTCTCCCCCTCTCTC
>JBBPDB010000108.1:17970689-17985346 GCA_037974465.1 Brachypetersius altus | reverse complement strand
TGTGTGTGTGTGTGTGTGTGTGTGTGTGTGTGTGTGTGTGTGTGTGTGTGTGTGTGTGTGTGTGTGTGTGTTTTCCTCCAGTATAAATCCTTAGGCTATATGAGTCGGCCGCCATGCCTCTTGAACAATGAATTTTACATGGGTTTCAGTTTGACTGGTCAGCTAGTTTTCTTGTCTAATATAATCGGCATGGTAGTGTAGTGGCTAGAGAACTGCCCAAAAATCACAATTTAATAATTCAACAAGAGTTTCCCCAGCGAAGACTACATAAATATGGTCTCTGGTGACAAAGCCCTTAATAAGGGACCTAAATTACCATTTGAAGACAGGCCCCCGGGCAGCAAAATAACAAATCATGGGTCTCTGTCATTGAAACAGATGTTGGAAATGCAAATGGCATTGTTGTGCTGTTTTTATTTGTGATTTGAAGGCACAGCCCCCACTGCCCTCGGTGCGGGCTGGTTTATTCCCCCAAGAGAAGCTGAGAAAGGACACAGGTGAGGAGAGAGCAGCAGAAAGCTTTGTATGAAGACAAGTCAATGTCAGGAAAATGTTATACATTTCTCGCAATTCTTTGTCCTTGCTTTTTTTTATACCACATTTTTAAAAAAATGTTGTCAATGAGATTTTCATATATGTGTCTATGTTAACGTACAGTGTCTGCTTGAAGAAATGCAGTTCTACCGAATGCACTGCAGCTACTACAGCTACATGTTTGACCTTTACAGAAGACAGTATTTGTCATTTAGGACCTGAAAAATTTGACATATCTGACACGGGATACAGCTCGCAGTATTAACCCTCTAACTGGCAATTCCATGAGAGAAAGATACATCATGTCTTTTTTTCACATAATGGCCTCATAGTGGTATGTTATCAGGCATGAACGTGTATGTGAGCAAGGCCCAGAAAAAAATAAAAACTCTTTAAGTGAATGGCAGTTTTGCAGTTAATTTGCATCAGGGGTATTGCTGTCTCTCGGCTCGTGTGTTGACAAGCGGAGCAATGTTGACTCCTACACCTGCGTCCAGCTTTGATGACCCACTACATCCCTGTTCATGTAAATGGAAAAGCAAAGCCACTTTGCATGGAAACATCGCTGAGTCAATTTTGCTAACCCTTCCATGCAGAAAATAGGGGAGGTGTAGATAAGAGACACATGAACATCCCAAACTGTGCGCTGTGTCTACTTTATGGTAATGAAGGGCACTGAAAGATGGAACTGTGACATTGGCCCACACCTGAGTGAAATTGCATTACCATGCTGCCAATAGCATCATCATGGGTTAAGCTTAGGTTGCTATTTCTTTATTTGATCATTATACACTGTTAAAAATTAAAAGGTGCCATAGAAGAAGCCCTTTCTTTCCTAAAGAACCTTTCATGGATATTTTTTTCTGCAGCATTTTAAGGATTTTGCTTGTCACCTATTTTAACAGTTTTACCTTAAGGTTTGAACATCACTTTTCAATACTGAAGAGTTTTGGATGTTAGATTACTTTCAGCTTTATTCTCAGTGTCAACAAAGTACATTTGTCATTTTTTTAAAAAAAAAGCTTTTTTAATAGGTACAACTGATTGCAGCATTTGAAAGCTATAGGAATGTACAGGACTAACATGATGAATTATTTCATACATTTGCCTGGAATAAAATTAGTTTTATAGTATTGAAAGCACTTATCACAAATTCTTTTTTACATTTGTACTTTTATTCACTTCCCAGTTTGGAGTCAATTCACATGGGCAATGCTACATATCGCATTTCATTTGCAGTACACTTTGTCCATATACCTCCAAAGGCATAATAAACTGCAAAATAATAATAACAATTATTATTATTATTATTATTATTATTATTATTATTATTATTATATTATTATACATAATAATAATAATAATAATACTTAACAATAATAATAATTATTATTATTATTATTATTGTTGTTGTTCTTGTTCTTATAATAATGATTATTATAACAGCAATAATAATAACAATGACAACAATAATAATAGTTTTTGAAGAAAATTAGAAAACAGTGTGAACGACAATAAAAGTATACAACAATAAAACAACCATGATGGCTACATTCTCATGAATCTCATGATGTCTTCAAACAATTACTGAATGACAGCATACACTGCTTCAAAAAAGCACTCCATTATATAGAAAACAGGTACACAGTTACTTTTGATGCATGGGCAGTGTCATAAGGTTTCGATTCACTCCAGCAGTATTGGATTTTACAGGGGAGCATTCAGAAATGCAGCTGGAGAGAACACTGTTTCTAGCAGATCTTTCCGGTCCTTGAGAATGATCTCACTCTAACAGCTGATGCAATGTCACATTGATCTAAGGTATGAATCTGGCTTCCCCAACAATGTTTATCATAGGATTCATACAGGGGCAGCTATTTATCAGTGTGAGGCTGCGCACTGCTATGTTTAAACGTAATGTTTTGGATCCCAGGCTGTGTGCAAATGCCAGTCGTGCATAAATTTTCTTGAGAATTAAAATTTCTCAATATGTAGTAGGTTGTCAGGTTTTTTTTGCTGTTGGTAGACTACCATATGGAGTCCAAAGAAAGCAGCAATACAGTGCGTAAATGAGTTCTCAGGAGTATTGTTAAATGCCCTGACCCCAGGGTGAAAACTTATTCCCCTAACAGGGGCACAATTCGAGGCCAGTGGGAGACAGACTGGGGCCGAAACGAGCCTTTAATTGCTGTGCCAAGGCAGAGGTATATTAGAATGCATGAATAAATGAATAACTGGGTTGCAGTAGGAGGGAAAATCATGGTTATGAGGTATCTGTTGGCTGGATGTTAAACAGAGACAAATTTTGGGCGGAAGTTCGAGGTACTTGCTTCAGTTAATCAAGCCCGTCTGAATCGTTACAGCATGCATTTCAAGAGCAAGTGTAACTACAATAAGCTTACATACCCTTATGTAGTATTTGTTGCACTGTTGAACATTTGTGCTGCTTTTGAGGTATAGAGAATAATAATAATAATAATAATACTGATGATGATGATGATGATGATGATGATGATGATGATGATGTCGGCAATATAGTACATAGTAATGCACTTTGCTTGAGGTTTTAGACTTTTACAAACTCTGGTTGTAAATATGTATATATTATATAGCAAAACGATATAATATCAAGATGCATGCATAATATCAATATGCATAAGTTCTGTTAAGCTAACAACAAATAGCTTCTGAACACACCTATCAAGAAAAAAGTACAGTCAATAAACTTCTAACCAGAGGCATGATAGACATTATAGATATTATACATGACAGATAGTTTGGTTTGGGAAGAAAGTGTATTTTTGCATGTGCAAATTACTGATATTTTGACATACAAAAGAAAGTAAATCAAGATTTGGAGAACAAGGGAGTCCAGCATAGTTTTTAATTTCTCTTGTCTGACTCCATTTCTAAATCTGTAATTAACTGCTGAGATAAATCAGATGTATTTGAGCCAGGAAATTCACCAAACTGTGCAGTAATTTAGCCCAGCAGGACTGGACTGGACTGATTCTTTTCTGAGCCTGTGCCTGCAGTGACCACTAGGGGGCATGCACTAGAAGGCTAAACGCTACAACAGCTCAAATACATGTGGTATTGGGAGAACCATTTTGTAACTTTTTCTAACTGGTAGCTATCCTTCTTCAACCTTACCTTCAACCCTCAGAAAGTTTCCATGACAGTCAGAAAAATCAAAGCAAGGCAACTCATCTAGCAAACCTTACACCATACATATCTGTTAATCATACAAGAGCTAGAAAATGTCTAGATCCCAACACATTTATAAAGACATTTGTGTTGGATTGCAAGAAACTGACCAGGCCTTCTGCAGTTTGTAATTACAAAAAAGTGTATTTACTACTGCATTTATTTCAGAATGGTTCCTATGGTTTACTCATTCACTACCCACTATATAGTGAGCTAAACATTTTATCATTGAAAACAACACTACAGCATGTCAAATATACCAAGTTCATGCACTGCTTCTCTAACAGAGTTTCTCTAAAATGCAATTATTGCTATTGTATAGTTAGGGTTAGGGTTAGGGTTAGTTGTGTGTTGTGTTAGTGGATCCATGGAAGAATATAAAGTTTTGAGTGTTGAGTTTACTTATACGAACCTTCATACGCCCCACATATATCACTGGCCATCTGGCCTGAGAAAGTAGTATTACTCATCTACAGTGTACGGAATTCAGCATAACATTTTATTTGGAAATAAATCAGCATTATGTCTGGAGAAAGGATGCTTATCTTAGGAGCCATTATTATGATTAGTAGTAGTAGCACTAGTAGTAGTAGTAGTAGTAGTAGTAGTGTAGTGCATAAATTCCCTGGTTCGATGTTAATAACAAAAACAAAACCATTTTACAAAAAGGCTAAATGTATGAGTGAGAAAGGGATTTGTAAGTAAAAAAGAAAAATAATGAAAAGAATGCCTGGCAACTAGTGTATATAAAACTGTATACTTGACAGCAGTAGGGTTGGAAGGATCCTCTCAATCAGCAGAGGCTAGATTGTGGCAGATAAGAAGGACAACTTAGCATTCTGAGAGCAGGGTTGTTTTTCATTGAGCTGAAAACGACTTTTGTAAATCCATGCCTGAAATTCTGTACAT
The DNA here is from genome assembly GCA_037974465.1 of Brachypetersius altus. Classification (NCBI taxonomy): domain Eukaryota; kingdom Metazoa; phylum Chordata; class Actinopteri; order Characiformes; family Alestidae; genus Brachypetersius; species Brachypetersius altus. The sequence continues at coordinate 17,980,696 of JBBPDB010000108.1, read as the reverse complement.
TTGGTAAACAAGATTGAAAACTGACTGAAAAAAGAGGGGAGATATATCCTGACTGTGTTCTTCTGAAGCATGTCATTATGCTGTTTTTGAGAATATTCTGGCTGTACCAGCTGTCAGTGAGGTTTTCTTGAAAGCAAAACCTTGCATTCATGCCTTTATGAGCATCTGTATACATAGGATGCAATTTGCACAGCATCAGCATCAGACAGCTTTCCCACAGTGTATCACTGGTCTGACCTGTAAATAGTATTTAAACAGTCAGCATAATTTTATTTAAATATCTTAGCACTGGCAAATTCTTTTCTGCACTTAAAATGAACCCAGGCAACTGTGCTTGTTGGGTAGTGCTTGGGTTCTCTTGTTGGGTGAGACCACGGGTGATGTTTCTCCTGCTGTGTGAGAAGCTTCCTTTTAGAGCTTCTATTTTTCTGTGCTAGGCGTCTCACTGTGCCGAATAGGCAGTGCTGAAAGTGTTTGGAGGGCTAATGCTGATTCATAGGCTACTCTTTGCAATGGGAGAATGTTTCATTGGAGATTTTGAGTCCACTGCAACACAATGCCCAATGTTCTTGTTGTGGCTAATGAGGCCAGTGTTATTTTGCCATTGTTATGAATGGAAAAGAGCCCTGCTTTAGATCCAGCATGGATGAGCAATCTATTTCAATAGAAAAATAATTAGATTTGTTTCAGTCACAGTGTGTTCAAGTGCTTTGAGAGGTTTCGTTCTTTGTTATTTTTGATCCTTCACACCCCCATACTGAAGGTCCAGGAAGCTCTGTCTAAATCTCAGCAATGACGGTTCAACTGTCTGCAACGCATATTGTTCTCTTCTTGTATTTTGTGCCCCGAATCTCTACATATCTAACAACAGAACATTAATTATTGACCATAAACACTAGAAAACTCAGCTGAACTGAAAGTCTTTTATACTATTAATCAATCTACTATTTATTATATATGAGTAGAATTAGATATCCAAAGAAATGCACATACTCCAGAAACATGCCCTTATCATTGTATTCCTGTAGTATAAAAAAAAAATTTGACCTCTTTTCTCAACCCAGACCTTTTAACAAATATCTCAAGTGGAATTAAATGTTTACATGAGCAATTCTGTACATGGAAAACGAGCACATTCCGAGTAAAGGATATTGTGATGCGTGTAAACATAACCAGCGAGGGCACAGCATGAAAGCTTCCAAGCAACAAAGAATCTTGTTATTTTCAAAGTGTGCTTAAATGTCACAAACGTCTAAGTGTGTTATTTAACTGATGAGAAGTGACACTGTCAATTAAATTTCTGTCATATTTTAGATGGTCTAGTTGGCTCAATTGTCTTTCTTGATTCTATTACATGGTTCTTTGAAGGATAGCAGCTCCTAGGGCTTTCAAGTGAAAATATAAACTAATAAATGCGTTTGGTTATAATTTTAACAATTTTATTTATAGACCACTTTTTATACAAGGGGCAGATCAAAAGTTACAATGTTCAATGGGAATGCAAACTAATGTTGAGTTTTGTGATTTTCTTCTATTACCTATACTGTTAAAGCTTAAATAAAGTTAAGACCACTGAGGCAGTAACTCACAGAAAGGAAAGCTTCTAATCAAAGGCTAAATTAATTATATTTGTATTTAAATGTAATGTGTACCAAACAAAAAGTTAAATTGTGTCCATAAAAAAGTGTACCTAACGAAAGTGAAATTGAGTTGAACAGTTTAAAGTCTAATAACAGAAAGAGGCCTCTTAACTGTTTTCTGTATGTGCATACACCAATCAGCCACAACGTTAAAACCACTGAAATGTTAAGCAAATAACATTATGTGGTAATTATCACAATACTGTACCATTGCATAATACTGATGAGGGGAGGGATATATCAGGCAGCAAGTAAACAGCGAGCACTTGATGTAACATAATGATACTTTTTGCAAAGGCAACATTTCATATTTACATGACTGGATCTTCAAAACAGCAGGTCTTTTAGGGTGTTCCCTGGTCTGCAGTGGTTAGTGCCAACTAAAAGCGGTTCCATAAAGGACAACTAATGAACTGTTGACATGCATAATTATTCCAGTTGAGCATCTGTGGAGGATCTGTTAAAGGGAATGAATAATCTGCTGCTAAGGTCTTGGTAGCACAGCACACGTTGGGAGGTCTTGAGGAGTCCAGGATTCGATGGGATAGAGGGGTACCAACATTTTATAAGGCAGGTAGTTTTAATGCTATTGCCAAGATTGCGCATCGGAACCTAAGCAGTGAGCGAGTGAAAGCAAGCACTTTAAAGCCATTTAGAGCTTAAAACACAAGTCATAGAATTTTAGAATTTGTCTTGAAATATACAGGTAACCACTGCAGTTTTTCAAAATGTGGTATGATTTTGACCTTCTGTGGACTTTTGGGCCAGTAGGAAAACTCATAGAGGCCTTTGGGTTTGATTACTTTCAAATTACAAACTGTATTTGATTTATACGGAAGAACATTTTTTTTGTTGAAAAGACAATGGAGACCTGCCAAACTAAGCATCTAGTTCTAACCACAAATGTTTCTTTACCTCATGATGAATGCCATTCTTTAGTTCCATTTAGGATTAGTAGTTTTTGTATGAACCAGTCATGGCCTGTGTGCTTAGAGTAGACTCACCCTCAAGCCAATCTTTTAATTACCACTGAGGGCCCCTTACACACTACTGCAATCTGGTTTGGCTCAAAGCTGAGCAATGCTTGTGAAATGACTGAAATCTAGTGTCTTAATAGGTTTTACAAATATATAATACTGCACCCCTGCCACGTTCAGCAATACTTCAGGGTTCTTCAGATGAAAGGAGTTTCTAGGGAAAGAGGTAAAAAAAAAATGTCCTGTCAATAACTGTGAGTTTCCAGTAATTTCAAGCAGCAATAAGAAGTTTGCCCACCAGTCATCAAGGGAAAACAGTGGGGAGGCTCCTCTAACACAAACTTTGCCCACCTGGTGATTTGCACTGTGCAGAAATTACACAGAAATTCTTGTCATGATGTGAAAACATTATGTTTGTTTGCATGCACAAGGAACTAAAGTCTATGCGTGCCCCCATCACCTGGTATTAGCATAACCAAAACAATCACAAGTTCTGTTCTTTTCGGGCAACGGCAAGTCATGCGGCTTTGTTGTGATTAGTGTTGTGGGGGATGGGCAGTGACTGGCATTTCACAGAAAGCCAGAGGGGTTACTTTGTGACAGCGTGCGACAGTGGCGTATAATGAAACAGCTCAGATATACAAGGAGGAAGTCAAGAAAAGGGGAGTCAAAGAAAATTGAACAGGTATGTCTCAGCGTTGTTGAGTGACTTGTATGCCTTACAAACTGTTGTAAAGTCTGAAGCCAAACTTGCTGTCTTTTGAAATGTTACTCAGAATGTGAATGAAGACATTATGATTTAAACTTGCCAACTATAAAATATGTTTGAGTAACTCAAACATTTTTCCAATAGCATGATTTATATGAAAGAAGTAGCAAATGCAGTTGGTGTCTGGAATATAAGTTGGTGGTTCAAAAAAAATAATGGAACATTTAGACTTGTGTCTTAATACATAGCTCAAGCTCCAGAATCAGTGATACTTCATGAAAATAGATCATTACAGCACGAACATTCTTGCTAATGTGATGACTACAAACAATTTATGTAACTAGAACATTTAGATTTGTGTCTCAGGCATAAAAATTTAGACATTTTGCCTAATCAACACATTTGGTTTGTTGGCACCTGGCTATATACATACATTTCCATGTACACATTGGTGGTATTCATCTCTTAACTGATAAACTGATTCTGTTTTCTTTCTCTCCATGAAGAAAACCACTTGTCCATTTCTGTGGATATCACCATGGCACCCGCTATTGGAGGTCCTGTGGGGTACACTCCTCCAGAAGGAGGATGGGGTTGGGCAGTGGTAGCTGGAGCATTCATCTCCATTGGTTTCTCCTATGCCTTCCCCAAGTGTATCACTGTGTTCTACAGAGATATTGAACTGATCTTCAATGCCAGCACAAGTCAGGTTTCCTGGATCTCATCCATCAATGCAGCCTTCATATATGCAGGAGGTGAACTTTGTTTTAGCCTTCGTCGTTTGTAATGTTTGTGGATTTTCAGCTATCATGATAATTAGTCCAGTCCTCCGATTGGAAGAAAATTACCAAAAATGTCTTATATGCGATGTGGCTTTTGTATAGATCTAGTGTAGGAGAAATGTTAAATTAGCAACATGCTCAGCAAGCTTCCATTATGGATCATAGGGAAAAACAAATATGGCCTCAGGCTTTCAGAGTGCAAGCCAGTCTTTTTAAAACATGCATCACTGCATTGAGTTCAAACTCAAGATAAAAGAGCCATATTCTGCTTTTTTCATGTCTCTTATTTTTTTCTCTAAAGTTAATTTATGAAGTTTGTGTAGGTTTATTTACCAATGTGATATATTTATACATAGAAACTTTATTCTGACTGGCTGCAACAGTCATTATAACATAAATGTACATTTGCAGGACTAAACAGTCTCAGCCTGATTAGATTATACATGTGTGCCGTTTTTTATATCTCAAAACATGCTCTTTTTGCAGCTTAGTTTTAATGTAAAGACTGTGGAATCTGTTGAGAATGAAAGAAAAATGAGAAGTGAAACAATATTAAAATACTGCATCCATCTTTTACTAAAAAATGGTTTTCCAAGAGTTGGCCAGTGTGTAGAGGTCTGTCCTCCTGACCATAGACAGGTTTTGTTACTCGCCTTAATGATTAGAGTGTATGATTTGGTGTGGAAAAGCCCATTCTGAAACAGCACAGAGGCTATTTCCACCTGGAGCCAGTAATTGCCCACTTTTGGAGAAGCACACTTCTCTTTGCCATAATACAGCAGTGTGGCCATGTTTTTTATGTGGCTGTAGAGTAAATTTCTTTGGCAAGGACCCAGGTTTTTTAGACTTTACAACTGAGATGTTTTTCCTTTTCTTAAAAAAATATAGCTTGTTAGCTATGCAGTTATATTAGCTATATTACTTATTAACTCATATGATCTGTTGTATATTGAAAAACTGTCATGACAGACACACCGCACTCTCTGGCAGCACAGGACACGCCGTCCTAGCGGACGGCATGGGAAGCACCACCCTCTTGGACGGCTTGGGAAGCACCGCCCTCTCTGGCGGCATGGGAAACGCTGCTTTCTCCGGCGGCAGGGGAAACGCCGCCTTCTCTGACGGCACGGGAAGCGCAGCCCTCTTGGACGGCAGGGGAAGCGCCGCCCTCTCGGACGGCAGGGGAAGCGCCGTCCTCCTGGATGGTTCGGGAAACTCCGCCCTCTCCAGCGGCTTGGCGATTACACCCTCTAGTGGCTTGGCGGTGGTCACGGAGGCCCTGCCTTCAGGGGCAGGGAATGAGGCTCGTGGAACCATCTGTGAGCGGACTTCAGGAGACGTGGCGGGGACAATCCATAGCAGTGGTGAGTCCGAGGCGGTCCCAGGCTCTCCGGGCAATTTGGGACCGGGTGGGCGACGGATCCGACATGGACCACCACGCCTCCGCCTCCACCGAGCCGCGGGTCTCTCAGCTTGCCGGTAGGCGTACCTACCCGGGAGCTCTTCCGCAGCAGAGTTGGAGACGTAGGGATCCACAAAACGCTCTGGATCTATGATTGGGGATCCGTCGATCCACCCGAACCATAGAGAGCCCTGGTCCTCGTCACTATCATCCGACTCCCCTCCACTAAGCAGCTCACGGATCGACCACCAATGCTCCGTTGGTCCGTCCGCGAGGCTGGTCCCACTGACCTCACTCCTACTGCGGCCCTCCGGCGGAGCCACGCTACTCACCTCCAGCGCCCAGGCATTTAGGGCATCGTTCCAACGCCTAATGGCGTCATACTCCGAGCCTCTTTGGTAGAGGTCAGTCAGTCTGTCACGACAGAGGGGGTTAATCCCCTGTCGCGATTTACCTCCGGGCAAACAGGACCAGACCAAGCAGGCTTCCATGATGTCAGGCTCTCTTATTTAAACAAAAACAGGGACAAAATCAAACCTGGCTCGATGGCCGCTATAGACAAGAACACAAAACACATATACCAGGGATGTAAGGCAGAAATGAGGCGATTGACTGACGGTGAGAAACATACAAAACAGAACTTAAATACTGCCAGCAATCATGAACCAAAACACAGACAGGTGATAACAAAAACACATGACAACAGAACCAAACAGACAAGAACGTCAAAATAAAAGTCCTCAAAACCAAACAGAAAAGCAGTGGCCCCAACGGCCACTGACCGAGCTGTGACAATCTTCTCCCTTTCTGTGTTATCTCCAGTTCTAGCGTGTTCTGTCTGCGTCACTAGCACAGGCAGCCAGTATGTGTTCCCACCATTTAATTGCACTATCCTCTGTAAGTCTCTTCATTCACAAACCTTCTATGCCTCACCTCTTTTTACTTTTTTTCCCACCATTTTCATTCATTTGTTGTTCTGCAGTCTATGTTTGATTCATTTCTTTTTACACACCATGACTCTTTTGATCTACCGTGTCCCATTCGTGCTCTACTCTCTTACTCCTGTTCACAATCTTTTGATTGGTCTCTCTCTCTCTCTCTCTCGCTCATTCTCTCTCTGTCTCACTTTCTCGCTCTTTACCTCCCTCTTCCTTGCACGCTTACTTACATGTCTTCTGTCTCAATGCTCCCACTATCATGATCCTTTGCTCCCAGGCTTCTTACTCTCATTTACCGTACTCACTTCTGTATTTTTATCCCTTTTTTCATTTACTCTGCTATTCTCCACTTCTTTTACTCCTGCATTTTCTTCTTAGTCCATTTATCACTTGTTTTCCTGTCTTTCTTTTTTCCCCTTCTCTTTTGTCTTTTCTTTAAATGTTTTGATATTTCTGTTTCCATATAATTCTGTAACGGCTGCTCTGACTCTGAGCAATGCAGGTTCAGTTCATGGGTCTGCTGCCTTCCTACAGTATGTATCAAATGGTGGTCGTTTCTGGTTGAAACATGTGAAAAAAGTCAACTAAGCACTTTTCCCATATTATTCATGTGATTTTGCTGAGGTAGTTTGTCACAGCCAACCCTAATTAAGATTAAGTAGGAGGGTGACAACAACTTTTAACTTACAGGTATATTGTCTACTTCTCACATTTTCCAATAATACTTGAGGCAGGTCATGTCTGAGGCAGGTTTCTCAGTCCTGTTTAAGGCAAAATGAGGTCGGTGTTGTCATCAGGGGTGATAATATTGGTTGAATGATTGGCTACATATATTGTAGCTTCATCTTTCAGTGCTGAGTGATGTCATTCATAGCTATAGCAAAGGGAGGTCTGCAGAGACTGAACTTACCAAATTAGGTTCTTTGGACTTTTTGGAAAGAAGTTACAATTTCAATGCAATTGATGACATTTATTATAACAAAGCTTACAAATGTATACATGTATCTAAAATGTCTTGGAAATGTCTTGGTAACATAGCTCTAGTGAAAATTAAACACGCAAACTTCAGAACCAAACACTCGTTGACTACTACTACATTGACTACTATATGGCCAGCTTTGATTTTTTTCAGTGGACCATTACTCTAGTGCAAGGCATTAAGGAAGCTTCTGTTTTCCATTACATGTTCAGTATTGCCTGGAGGTCAGGGATCATGAGATATGGAGTCCACTTGGTCTTCATTGTCTCACCTGGCTCTGTTACAGAACTCCCTCTTATCCTCTGGGAATCTTTCTTGGCTTCACATGCTGCCCCTGGGCAGCTCAAGCCTCTGCCTCTCTCTGATATTTCTGCTCCAGTGGACAGTTAAATAAACGCCTTGCCGTTCCCTCGGCCCTGCTCTGCATTCCAGACCGCGTGCAGGCTTTCCAATAGCCTTTTAATTTGGGTCAAAGTGATTTTCGAGGCAGAGCAACGCATGAAAAATTAAAGCGGCGCGGAAAAGGCGCATGCCACCACCATGGCCTGCCGTGAGGCTGTCACACCACACAATAGACTGCACCTCGAGCAGAGTGACTAGCGGAAACAGTTTTTTTTTAAGCGGAACAAACGGTGCGAGTGCATGAGCGTGCTCAGACAGAATATAAATGTTTAAGCTGGTCACACAGTCCACTCTAACAACACGATGACTTCAGCTATGTTAACATTGCAGGCCTTATCACTCCATTCTTACATGGTACCTATTTTTCTGATTTATTGGTTCACAGAAGCGACCCGTATTAGTGGGAGCACACCCCTGCCCAGGAGGTACTTCATCTCAGCTGTTCCCACTGGATGTGTGCAATGCCATGTGGGCTGCATCCAGAAACCCTAAAAGTTACTGTTTCTTCTCACAGATCCAGCCATCTGGACAGGCTGTCCCAATCCACCTTTTTTCTTTAACCTTTTCTGTGATTTGTTGCTCAAACCAATTTTATTTTCCACTTAAGGTTTTATTTTCTAGTCAAAATGAGTTAAAAGCATGTCTAAATGCATAAATAGTAGTCCTAGACTATATTTCTCTTTCAATGGAAAAACACCATTTATGATACTGTTTAGTGCAGGGCTATCTGGGAAACCACTTGTAACGATGGGGTCAGTGGCCACTAGGGGCCACAGTTTTTCGTTGTTTATGGGGTCTTTAAGTTCTGTTTGTGTAAACCACCCTTGTCAGTCCATCACCTCATTTTCATCCCGTTTCACGGTCATTTTCTGTAACGGCCATCGCGCCAGGTTTCTTTTCTGTTTTGTTTTTGTTGAATAAAGATCCTTAGCATGGATGCCTGCTTTCCTGCCTGGTCTATGCCCCGAGGTAAATCACGGGAGCCGGCTAGACCCGGCCCCTGTGACACCACTCTAGGTAATGCTGGTGTTTCTAATAGAAATCATAAATAATTAATTTTATAATCACCTGATAGGGCTTTTGCATATCAGATTGAAAAAAAAGATTTGTGATGTCATGTATCCCTAATGAATAGTGTGTGAAACAGAACATTTTTTCATGTAATCACATGTTTTTGTTCATGGTTCCATATTTTTTTTCATGAGTGCTAATGTGTGTTAGCACCCTTATGAAGTATGCAAAAAGTCCTGGATTTCATTTCAGCAACCTTGACAGACTGCTTCTAAACGAACTCACTCTTCTAATAATCTTAGGCTAAAATAAAATTATTATTCACTGAAAACATGCAAAGTAGAGTGTTTTATGCATGGTGTCACAGCTCGGCCAGTGGCCGGTAGGGGCCACTGTTTTGATTTAGTTTTAGGGGCTTTTATTTTGATTTTGGGTCTTATGTCGGTTTCAGGTGTTTTGTGTTTAGTTTCTGCGATTGTGTTTGGGGATTGGTTTCTGTTCTGTATTTAAGTTCAGTTCATGAGGACCATGGTCTCCTCCCTATGAATTGTTTTGATGACAAAAAAAATGGACAAAACAAAACAGATGAATGGGGACAAACAAAACAAAAAAAATTTGTCGGGTGGGGATGGCAAAAACAGTCTTAATTCAAGCAAAAGCTTAATTTCACATTACTCTCAGCTCTCAGATTTTTTCAGGTCGGCTTTTGGCCACTCAAGTGCCAATCAGCTATATTTTGCCCTTTTTGCATATAAGCAATTATACACAGTGTGGAAATTGCACATTCAGTGTTGGTGCTAATAAAATATCAAAGATTATTGATTAGCATTATCAGAGGTGATACACAGGCTACATTAATTACTGATTTGTAACAATCTGCACAAGTGGATATGACAAGAAACAAAGGGTTTGAAAACATCTACATATTTTATGTTGGTGCAGTCTGTGCTAGTGTTACGCCTGGGGTGGTAAAGGATTCACAGACATGAACGGGTTAAATGCTTCAGCAGAGCTTTAATAAAGTCCAACACAAAGTGTAATCAACTCAAGATTCCAAAACTTCTTGTAACGTCTCTGCTTGTAAGTTCTCACAACATAAACTCATTCCAGGCAACTTCCAGCACTCAGTCTTTGCATACTGTTTCTTTGTTTGCTGCGTCCTGGTTG
>JBBPDB010000108.1:17952269-17970589 GCA_037974465.1 Brachypetersius altus | reverse complement strand
TGTTTTATACTTTTCCTCATTAAATAAGATGGGATTCAGCTGATCACTAATCAGTCCCTCATAAAGCAGAATGAGGTTTGTGGAGGAGTTTAACACACACTGGACTGGAATGGGTTCACACTCGGAGACACTGATTTAAAAAGAAAATGTGTGTGTTTGTATGTGTGTGTGTCTGTCTGTCTGTTTGTTTGTATGTATGTGTGTGTGTTTGTTTGTATGTTTGTGTGTGTGTTTGTTTGTATGTGTGTGTGTTTGTGTGTCCAGCTCATCAGGGTGGTGTGACGGTGGTGTTGTTTGTGCTGGAGATGGAGTGGGTCCTCAGTACAGGACAGGATAAGAGCTTCACATGGCACTGCTCGGAGAGCGGCCAGCAGCTGGGCTCCTACAGGACCACGGCCTGGGTGTCAGGACTCCAGTATCCTTTCAAACAGTGTAGCTCCTCCCACTTTCCATTCCTTTCCTCTTTCACCTAAAACGTCCGTTAACGTTAAGAAGGTAAATATTTTTGGTTGTGTGTGTGTGATTCTGTAAGTATGTGTGCGCATGTAAGTGTGAGTATGATTGTGCGTTAGTGTGTGTGAGTGTGTGTGTGTGTGTGTGTGTGTGTGTGTGTGTGTGCGCGTGTGTTTTTGAGTGTGTGTTGCGATTTTCTTTGACCAGCTGCCAGGTTTGACGTGGAGACCAGACACGCGTTTGTGGGAGATCACTCTGGTCAGGTGACCATTCTGAAGCTGGAGCAGGAGAGCTGCAGTCTGGTCACCACTTTCAAAGGCCACACAGGTACACACACACACACACACACACACACACACGCCAGCATGCCCTGCCAGATGCACGGGTGTGAAAGTGCACGCATTAAACACGCAGAGACGAGTGATTTGCTTTACAGGAGATTTGAACTGTGTTTATGTCCAGGTAGTGTGACGGCTCTGTGCTGGGACCCTGTACAGAGGGTCCTGTTCTCTGGAAGTTCAGATCATTCCATTATCATGTGGGACATCGGGGGGCGGAAAGGCACAGCCATCGAACTGCAGGGACACAAGTAAGATACACACACACACACACACACACACACACACGCACATACATGCAGTAAAAGGTCTCAGGCTCCTGTTGAAACTGTTTAAACCTGATTGAGCTGAACCAGGTATTTGTGATACTTGATATAATGTAACACTGGGCTTCCACGAGGAGATCTGGGAATAATAAACAAGCTCACAGACACATGAATTTGATTTACTGTAATAATTTTGTATATTTATAGTTTTTATATATATATATATATATATATATATAAAAGGGCATTATTGTATCACTGACTTACTGTGCCTCATACCCGTGACCCGTGACAACTGCAGTGGTTATAACAGGCATGTGACCGCTGTATAGAGGAGGAGGCCGGGTGCCGGTTAGAGACAGTGTGTAACAGGGTGTGAGTCATTGGACAACCCATGATTGAGTTCTTCTGCAAGTTTTAAAGATTTGTGACATTATCAGTATAATATCAGAATTGAAACACTCTACTGATCCTGGAGGAAACTGCTTATGTAACGACTCGGTTACAGACCCACAGAGACAAGAACCATATGTAAAGCCTAAAAAAAACGCAAAATATTTGGGTGTCAAATTATTTTTTAAGAGCCACAATGTCTGTCAAATGTGATGTAAGTTTAAAAAATATGTTCACAGTGTTGCTTGTGTGGTTAAAGGTCCCGTGCCAAGCTGATTTTTTTAATGCTTTTATAAACATCTTAGTAGTCCCTAATACTGAATCTAAAGTCTCTTTCTGTAAATTAAAGTGTTCTGGGAGCAGATTTGTGTTACGAGGGGCCGGGTAAACTGGCCTCTGCGATTTACCTCGAGGGCAGCAGAGACAGGACACGTGTGCATCCATTTCAGTGCTCTTTATTCAAAAAGAAAACAAAATGAAAACAAACCTGGCTCAAGGGCCGCTGCATGAACAGGAACGTGAAAAGCATGAAAATGAGGCGATTGACTGATGGTGAGAAACATACAAAACAGAACTTAAATACTGCCAGCAATCATGAACCAAAACACAAACAGGTGATAACAAAAACATGTGACAACAGAACCAAAAAGACAAGAACGTCAAAATAAAAGTCCTCAAAACCAAACAGAAAAGCAGTGGCCCCAACGGCCACTGACCAAGCCGTGACAAAAACTTTTACAACTTTCATTACTTTAATCAATTTCTCCTCTCGGTACAATGCTGTGCTTTAGGTTTATATGTCTCTTCTTGGTGCCTAAATGTACTGTAAGTGTGTGTGATTTTTAAGCAATATGGAGACCAGGCTAATATGAACAGGCTAAAAATGCTGTTGTTTGCTCAAATGTTTTAGGCTACGGTGCTAGAGTCAGACTTTAGAAAGGGCTTAATTAATCCAGATTTCTAAGCTGCTTTTCTTTTTTCTTTTTTATCTACAATATATGTAACTGAATGCAGCAAAATTATTCTGAAGACTTGGTATAGTTTTTGATTTCATATGTGCATATTTAACTTTGGCAAAGCTCACTTATCTTAATAAGACATTTCAAACATTGCATTCTCCATTTGTGTTATCCTCTGTTATCCTTTAACCATGCTTTCTTCATACATATTGTAATATTGCATTTTTGCAATAGCATTAGACTGTTATATTTCACACAGCTAAATTTCATACAGAATCTGTGGACATATTGATCAAATAGGAGATATAACCAAGTGATTTAGCTAATGGCTACACAAAGTAATCAATTGAAGGACCAAATGGTTTCTCTTTGGTTTACCTGGTCTTGGGACGGTTAAGTTAAAAAGCTTAGTTTTGCAAGGCCTCATGGCTTTAATAAAATATCACAACATATAAAATGCTTCTGTCTTTCCAGTCCTATAGATACAGGGAGGTAAATATTTATTAAATGGCCATTTTCTTATTTTATTTATGTTTTTTTCCTCCATTTATGAATATACCTGTTTCACTTCAAGATGTGGAATTCATTTTGAAGATACATTAGGAATGTAACTATCCTTGAAAAGGACACTAGGTAGATTGACAGAGCAAAACTGTGAAAAGAAAGATTAGTTTTTGAAGACACTAAGTTTACATGAGTCAGTTTATTTTAGTACTTGATTTACTTGTTTAGTTACATTAAGACATGTAAAAATGGAATAATAATAATATTATTTAATATAATTATAATCTCAGAGTCAGCAGAGGGAGTTTATTTTTTTATTTTATGACAATGCAGACACTAAATTTGATGTAAAATGATTGTAATATAAACATGATCTCTCTGCAGACTCTGCAGCATTTGAATAGTACAGTTCTTATCTCTAAAAGTGAGGAATCACAGACAAAAGAAAGACTTTCGGTCTTTGTTTCGATGAAAATGTTCTCATAGTGGACTAAAGGAAAATTGTACCTCACTTAAATATTTCAAATATTCAGCTAACAGAGCACTCAGTGCCCTTGCTTCTAACCTTCCTCTCTGTCTTGCCTGTCCAAGGTCCAGAAATCACAAATTCTGCAATTAAGGGTGGATTCCGGTGCAGAATGGTTCACAGTGAATAGTGCAAATGTACTAAGAGCAGAGCACACAAATGCCACTTCATGAATTCTATCCTTATTTTATTTGTTAACATAAAACGTACTCTCCTTTCACCAAACTCAGGTACCTTCAGTGTCAGGTAATGGAAACAGATGATAGATGGGAAGCATCTTATAGGTTATAAGATGCTTCCCATATAGGTTATGTTAGTAGTCAGTATGTCATTTACAGTTGATCGGTTAGGTTAATATAAAGAGGTTGCGTTAATGACCTGCCTGGAGTTATGATTCCAGAAAAGAAAGTCACTCCCAGGATTATTCCATTGCATTTAGTCCCTGTCATTGCAAAAAGCATCCCGGTTCTCAAAAGGGTCATGGGACATTTCTTCCAGCAGCCTCTCAAATCTTCCATTTGATGCAAGCAAAGAGCATCTACAAAACTGTACATGCACTTTGGTTTGTCACCACATAAGAGCTTTCCCTAGAGCTACAGCATATCCAACCCACTGAACCATTTTCTTTATACTTTTTGTTGTTTCCAACTCTGGTTATGTAGTATCCTGCACTCCTCCATAGCTTTATTTGTATTCTCTGTGGTAGTACACCCACTTCTAAAAGGGCATTTTAACTGTCTGATTGGTTGCATCAAGTATGTTAGAGCAGAAAAAACACCTAAATGTGTGGGTCATAAAATTACTGCTATTACTGCTATTACTGCTATTACACCCTGATTGGGTGGTTCACTAATTTTATACATCCCAATCCATGGTAATGTAGCAAGTCGGTCCAGAAAAGACTCTTGGTGATGTAAGAAGACAAAAGGCAGACAGGCATCCACTCTATCATTTTTTTTTGGGGGGGGGCATGAACTAGTAAATAATTACAGGTGACACAACTTGCTTTAAAATTGTTTATTCTTGTAACTTTGGCACAGCACAATTTTGGTGAACAATGAATAATTGTTATGGACTAAAACAAAAAATTCATTGCTTTTTTTCAGCATTTCACTCCATTTTTCAGTTATAAAAACACACTTTTCTGCTGAGTGTCTATAAAGAAAAAACTATGAATATATGTGTATATTTCTATGGTTGTGGCAAGACAATTTGAAACATTCTTGGATAATTCATTTTCAGATAGCCTAAAAGTTTTTTCTTTCATTTTATAGGTCAAAACAGCTGTGAATCATTCCTATTATGTCTTTTAATTTACTTTGCTTGTATTGTTTGGTCACTTTCCTTTGCTACAGTGTCTTTCTCATTGTCCACAGGTCCAATCAGCAGTATCCTGGTGAATAGGTATGGCAGTCGTCCTGTAATGATACTAGGGGGCTGCCTCTCAGGTGCTGGACTTATTGCTGCATCCTTTTGCAACTCAGTGGAGGCCCTGTATTTCTATGTGGGTGTAGTAGGAGGTTTGTCAAATGGAATATGTTTATTTACCCAGTGGAACAATAAATCTACAAAATACACTGTATTTTACTCTCTATTTTCTTTTTACATGAAAAGGAAAGACTTTTTTTAATTTTGTCTGTATGTTTATAATATCTTAACAGGTCTTGGACTTGCATTCAATCTCAACCCAGCCCTTATTATGATTAGCAAATATTTCTATAAAAGGAGGCCTTTTGCTAATGGAATTGCCATGGCAGGTACTCCTGTGTTCCTAGCCAGTTTAGCCCCGATGAACAGCTGGTTTTATGACCAGTTCGGCTTGAGGGGTAGCTTCCTTATCCTGGGTGGACTTCTCCTCAACTGCTGTGTAGCTGGATCTCTCATGAGGCCCATTGGGCCAAAACCCAAGCCTCCTGTTGAAGAACCTGACTCTTTAGGTGAGAAGAAATCAGCGATGGAAGTTATCAACAGTTTCATTGATCTGTCGCTCTTCAAACACCGCGGCTTCCTCTTATACCTCATAGGCAACGTTGTTATGTTCTGTGGGCTTTTCACCCCCTTGGTATTCCTCAGCAATTTTGGCAAGAGTAAGGATATTCCAAATGATAAGGCTGCATCGTTGCTCTCGGTGCTGGCCATGGTGGACATGGTGGCACGCCCTTCCATGGGAACAGTGGCCAACACCAAATGGGTGCGGCCCAGAGTGCAGTATTTCTTTGCAGCATCTGTTCTGTTTAATGGTGTGTGCCACCTGTTTGCACCTCTGTCAGTGGATTATTTAGGGTTTGTGATCTATTCGGCATTCTTTGGTTTTGGGTTTGGATGGCTAAGCTCTGTGCTGTTTGAGACTCTGATGGATCTTGTGGGAGCACAGCGCTTCTCCAGTGCTGTGGGGCTGGTGACTATTCTGGAATGTGTGCCGGTGCTACTTGCCCCACCTTTGTTAGGTGAGTCCAAAGTTTTATTCTTAATGTGTCAAAATTCTACTAGTTCAGTTCATTTGCAATTGCCTCATCTCAGAAAGCTGCTGGGCTAATGTTTGTCTTGGACCTAGAATTTGTCTGTTTATTTTTATAATTAATCAAAAATAGTAATTTGGTACAAGATCCAAGATCACAAAACATTTTTTTGTTTTTATTTTGAAAAGCTGCATTTTAACTTTTAGAACTGCACTCCAAAGCTGCTGTTCACCTCAATAACTGTCATGTAACTGAATGCTATTCATTTTATTTCTGGCACAGCCATACAGTTGTTAGTCTAAAGCAAAAGTTGTGTAACATGTCTGCAGAGGTTACAGATGAATTACAGATGAATTATGCTATAAAGCTCAAAAACAACTTAGTGTAGGCAGAACAAGATCTCACATGAAGGAGAATGTGTGATATTTTAAGTGGAGATGTCAAAACTATTAGACAAAACATTTATGGTTCTCTCAAGACATCTAACTAACAGAATATTTCATCTCACTAAAAAAGCTGATAGTGTTTTTTTTTTAATCACCTCAAGCTGGCACACTGGTTCATTCCCTAATCCATATTTGGCCCCTAATCAACCTTTAAGCAAACGGGAGAAAAGCTTTTATCCCTCCACACTCTATATTCATTTTTATACAAACACAAGTGAAGTTTGAATCACTTCCAACTAAATGATGCAAAACTGAAACCATAAAGTAAGGGAAAGTTCTATTAACATGAATCTATGCTGCTATTATCTGTGGCAACAAATCACCAGCTACCTCACTGAAAATATAAACAATTAAACAAAAGCAAATGAAACCTAATGTTAAACTCAGAGACATTATTAAAAATTGAAATAAATAGGCTTTTAAAATTAAATATATGTGAAAGAAGAAAAAAGACAAATGTTTTACTTCTCAGTTTTCTTAAAGAACGTGAAAAAATGGTAATGGTCATATTGTATTTGCATTCACAGGAGCATTTAATGACATCTACTCTGACTACAAATACACTTACATAAGCTCTGGTGTAATCCTGGTGGTCGCAAGCTTGTTTCTGTTTGTTGGCATGGGCATCAACTACAGGCTGCAGGATAAGGAAGAAAAGGAGGAAGCTAAAAAAGCCCAGCTGAAAGGAACAGAAGATGAATCCACCCAGGAGAGAGCAGGCAAGAAGACTGGCAACGAGGAGACAGAGACGCCAAAGACAGCAGATTCCAGCACTGCAGGAGTGTACTAAGTGGTCTAGTCTCTGAATGACTGACACAGCATGCATAGACCACAAAAACAGAAATATACCTTTTCAGAATTCTGTTGTGCAGTCTCTTTTTTGTACATTTCTCATGTAAAAATTCGTACAAAAGTAGTCTAAATATAATTTAAATACTAAACACAGTAAATTTCTGCAAGGATAAACATAGAAATAAAGGAATTAAAAAAATATATTGTATTTCCTGTTTTGCTTCAGTACAGTATTTCCTGTTTTGCTTTCCTGTTTTACCTCTATGGACACTTAGAGGTTAGCTGTAAGTAAGTAAGTAAGTAAGTACTGCCTTTATTTGTCACATACACTTTTACATGCAGCGAAATTGGACCCCTCCGACCACACATATACAAACAAACGGCAGATCTGTTAGTAATCTTGTTCATGAAGACCTTCTCTTGTTATTCTATCTCTATAAGAATATAGAATAAGACTCTCTTCTTTCTTGCTGAGTCAATCTGAGGAAGATGGATTCCCTTTTATGAGTCTTGGTTCCTCCCAGGGTTTTTTCCTCCAGCTGAGGGAGTTTTTCCTCGCCTTTATCACCTTTGGCTTACTCTCTAGGGGCTCGGACCTGAACTCTGTAAAGCTGCTTTGTTACAACTTGGTTGTAAAATATAAATTAAATTTAACTGAATTGTTGTACATAGCCCATATTGTTGTATTATAGCCTATAAGCCTTTAATATATACTATTAGATGCCCTACTTAGTTATTGATTAAGTGTACAATTGGATAGCATACTGGGTAACACCATGGATTAAAGTTTTTATCCCTTGTCCAACAAGAGCTTAAAACTACATTCATCTATCACTATAACTAGCTCTTCATTAGAATCTCTGCTAAATATGTGAATATGTTAAAGGACATTCTTGCCAGCACTTGGCAAGTGCTAGCAGCAGATGTTTCTGCTGCTAAAAAAACTAGAGAATTTGAAGATGACTCCTGACCTGACATAACTCTTGCTTTTCCAAGTTATTATTCAGTGTTTTATTCAGTATTCATTATCCTTTGTTTTTTGATATGCCCTCAAAGTACTTAACATTATAAACCAACATAAGCATAAAGTTTATGGTATCACCAGTTTGTGATGCAGCCCTTAGGTTGATGGAAACATGAGAAGCTGCCTTTGGGTGCAGCTGTACTACTGGAAAGATGGAAAGCACCGTTTTGGTGTAGTGGTTAGCATGTTCTTTTTGCCAGGCTTCAGCACAAGGTCTGGCTGAGTGAGTCGGGGGTCACAAAGCCGGATTATTTAAGGAAAGGCTAGGGTTAAAAAACGAGAAATTAACAACTTCTAGAGGTTGTAGACATAGAACGGCCAGACAGACATCAGATGGATCAGCCTAAAACTCCAGTGTATTGCATATTGAGACATATTGTGAATACAAATCTTAAATACTGCAGACATGACGTACATGAATAAGACAGTGACTGAGTAGCCAGATACGCTGTACCACGCAGAACTGTCATGACATAAAGGTAGATCCAGATGCATTATAGGGAGGAAGAATTTGCAGTGTCCACCAGATGGCACTTGCATCACATTAGATAGAGGAGGGCCATGTTTTCTTACTACATAAATACAGACTAAGCCGCACAGAGTGTCTGCACTAATGTGTTGTGCTGGAGGAGCTTCCATATGAGAATCAACTGCAACAGACTCTTCACCTATACAGGCTTTAATCACTCCGTGGGCAGGCCATCTGGATTGTCTCGGAGGCACAGTCATAATAACAAATGCAATACTGCCATTCTTATCACAAAAAATGATACGTCTGCTGGAATGACTTACAATAGCTTGTGCTTCCTAGCTGGACTAAACAACTGTAGACCCAGCTTGAGCACTGCTCTCTTCTTTATCTCTCTCGTACCCATTTTCTCTGGCTCTCTGACCTACCTAGAAAGAAAATCCTAAAAATTTTACAAGCAACCATCTACCTCTGTGCTGGCACAATGGGAGCACAATATGGAATATTAATGTTCTAAAGGTTGTGCATGTCTTTATGCTAATTACAATAATTGAGGTATGTTTAAGGACAAGCTCTTTAATGCAGTGTGAATCACACAGTGACCCACAGGAGGAGGACTGTCTTTGCATGGCACTTGATTGGAGATGGAGCAGACAGACGTTAACTGTGTACCATATGTCCCGAATCCTCTGATCTATGTCCATGTGGCTGGAATTGACCCCCGGTGGATAAAGAGTTCCAAATTGGCTGTTTGATATATGGCCAGTCCTTGTTAACAGTGCTCCCCTCTGTCAATTCTCTCCTTTGCTCACAAGGTCAGCTTTCTTCTTCAGCTGGACAAATTGAAGGAGCTTACAGTGTAACACAAATAAGCACACACATGTTCCAGTGGACACCCAGGTGAACCATGAATGTACACACATACGCACACACATACACATATGCATTGTCTCTTCTCTGCAGGGTGGAGGTGAGAGGTGAAGTGAAACAATAAGTGTAGTAGAGACGTGCTGCAAGCCAAAGATACAGGATGTGGTATACACCCTAAACGGTGAATGGGTGGGGACATATAGCTGTGCTGTTAGATCATTTGACTTCATTACATGCAGTTATTTGGTTTAATGTGTGCGAACAGGACTGAAGCATGTATGTCGTTCTACATAAAACACAAACACAATGGTCCTGTTTGAATTTTTGGGGAGGAATGTGTTTGTGTGTTTTGGGGGAGGCACTGTTTATACAACCTGATACATCATGTTATCTATTAGCTTTAAGGATATATGTTTCATTGGGAATGTGCCATTAAATGGTTACTCTCATTTTTTAAAACAAATTATTATAATTGCATTTAAACATTTTCTTAATATATATTTTATAAGATTTAATTGAAAACATCAACCTCCCTCTGATCAGGACTAGTCACAATTCTAATGCATTGTCACAGTTCTTTTCATTAAATTCATTAATATTTATTAGTGGTGGGCCATTATCGGCGTTAACGTTCTGCGTTAATATGAGACTTTTATCGGGCGATAAAAAAAAAATATCGCCGTTAATCTATTCACAAAGTTGGGTTGGGAGCTGGGTCTGTACTACACAAGCTATGATGACTTTCACCTTGATATTTTAGCACGGATTTACACTCTCCCACTCTGTCTCTTTTTCTCTCTCTCTCTCTCTCGCTCTCTCTCTCTCTCGACTTTTCCGGAGCGCGGATCCTCTCTCTGTCTCGCTCTCTGTAGCTCTCGCTCGCTCGCTCTCGTTCCTGACTTTTCCTTATTTAACCCTCTGGTTTATATTTACATTTTCCAAATGAAATTAAAGTGATCTGGGAGAACATTTGGAGGCATATTTATGGTTTACACAAAAAAAAACAGGCATTGGGATCAGGGGGGGGGGCATCTTAACATTATTATTGCATTAGTGTCCATTTCAGCTGCGGCTGAGGACTGACGTTTATCAAAGCCCATCTGTCTGCCGCTCACCTCTCACAGACATATAGGCTTCTTATACTTGAAAGGGGTTTAGTGCAGATAGGAGACACACTGAGGAAAAAATGCTTCATTAGCTTACATCCATTATTAATCACTGTAGTATTCTTTAAGTAACAATATAATCAAGTGTTTCACATTATATATTTAGCTTTGTATTTCCGTTTCCATTGACGGCCTACAGTCTGTCTAAAAATTAAAGTTTTTTTCTCTGCTCTGAAGGAGGTTTTAAAATTCAACATAAATAATTAAACTGTATATTGAAAATAGCATTTCTGCAACACTGTGAGATTTATAAGTGACACAAAGTAAATGAATAGTTCAGGCAATAATGCTAATGCTGCTCAGTCAATAATGCTAATGCTGCTGAATGAAAGCCTATAGTCCCCATTTAGTGTTCTCGTTCTCGTGCTAACAGGATACTGCTGTCTTCCATTCATTTTTAGCAACATTAGCATGTATGGTTGTATGATGATGTGGTTATGTCCTGCTACACAAGCTTGCATTTCTGTGGCAGAAACCTCTGCTGCCCTCTAGTGCTAGTATTTCGAACATGAATTTAATGGTGGACTGCTTCCACAGCACCCCCAGATTCAGAAGAAGTCCCAATACATCAAGTATTTGTGCTGCGAGGATGTCAGGACCCTTCACCAGTGGGTCAACGGGATTCGCATCGCCAAGGTAACCACTTTTTTAACGTGAAATTTAACCCTGAATGTATTTGACACTTCAGACATGTTTGGTGTCTTTAGTTTTGCAACCGGAGCTACAAGGCCAACATGGCTTGCAAGCTTATAGCGGCCAATACTCACGTCTTTATTTGAATAGTATGTACTTCTGTGTACAATTTCTCACACATAGATGATAGTGAAGATATTTAAGATATTTCCTTCTTCATAATGCACATCTACATCTGAGCACGTGTTCCTCTGCAGTATGGGAAGCAGCTATACGTCAATTATCAGGAGGCTATGAAGCGCACAGAGGCCGCCTACGACTGGTCCTCTCTCTCCAGCTCCAGTATCAAGTCTGGAACCAGCTCAGTCAGCATTCCTGGTGAGTTACTGTCCTCAGATCAGCCATTTTTACTCCCTGACTGGTTTGAAGGAGAGTTTTAGTCACAGTGCATTCATCCTTGACATCATACACATAGAAAGCTCCTCATGTACGAGTCCATGTTACCTTTAAATCATGGTATCATGCATGCAGCTGGCATCAGATCAGTCCATAGCATTTCACATCCATATATCATGCTTTGTGAGTACGGAAGAGATTGAACTAATAGTATAAAAATTAAATAAAGAGTGATGGCAGTTAGAGTGAGATCATCCTGACTAATCTCAAACCTCAGCTAACATTTACAGTTTACATTTTGACAAAAATGACATTTTTCACTTTATATTATTTATGAATAATTCTTCGAGTGTAGACATGACCTGAAATAAACACTGAAGGAAAATGTATGTCCAATATATGGACATGTTTGTGTTTTACTTAAGCAATTTCCTTCTGATTCTGACCTAAGAGACCTAAATCAGACCCTCTTGTATTTTTCAAGCTCTTTACATTAATCAGGTGTGGTAGACTATAATGCTTATTAACTTACGGTCTTAACTGAGCAACACTGGAGTTGTATAACTATTTGTAAACGGAGTCACTGCCATCTATGTGTCCATTGCAAATGAGGTTGGACTGGGCTGATTCTGGGTGTGTTTGTATTCGTACAGAGTCACAGTCCAACCACTCTAGCCAGACGGACAGCGGCGTATCAGATGGCACCTCATCTACACATGCACGCTCCCAGAGTGTTGTCAGCTCCATCTTCTCTGAGGCCTGGAAGAGAGGCACTCAAATGGAGGAAAGCATAAGAGTAAGTTTGCTCTTTTTGTGGAATATTTTTATTGATTGCACGTAGTCTCAGGTATCCTTGTGTTTCAGATGATGGCATAAGTAGATCACTCCATAAGTAGTACACTCCATAAGTAGTACACTCCAGATCCACTCTTATTCCCTCTGCTTTCTGACAGAAATCAGTTACATACGTCAGTGAAATGTATGAACCTTTTCTGATGAATGTCATTTGTTACTTGTCTTGTACAGGCGAGACCAGAGTCAACACGTTCAAGCCATTCTACCCACAGTGGACATAGCATCCACTCTAGTCATGTTAACTCTCCCCATATGGCCCAGCAGCAGCATTCCCATGCAGCAGTGCATTCACAGCAGCACGCCCAGTCGGCCTCGCATCCTCGTGGGAGCATTACTCACACCCCTGTTCAAACTCCACCCCAGCCTACTCCTGCCCCACCACCACCACCACCTCCTCCTCCTCCTCCACCACCACCACCACCACCACCCCTTCCCCCTGCCAGCATTCCCCACCACTCAACTCCACCCATATTTGCAAAATATAGCACCATCACCCGCTTGCAAAATGCCTCTCAGGCTGCCAAACCACAGCCTCAAGCACAGCAAGTGCTTCCGCCTCCACCTCCACAGACGCTGAAGCCCCAGCCCAGCAATATTCCTCCAGGAGCAAATATCCCACCCCCACCACCACCTCCTCCACCAGCACCTGTGCCTGCTCCTGGTTCAGCCATGGCCGTACTGAAACTTGGACCTCCAAGTTCAGCAGCGGTGCCTCAGTTTAGTCCTCCACCTCCACCGTCCCCACCACCTCCTCCTCCTCCCCCTCCGGCACCAATTCAGTCCCAAGTTTTTCCGCCTCCTCCTCGTCCTGCACTCATCCAATCGCAACTGTTTCCCCCACCTCCATCTGCATACATCCAGTCCCAACCTCTCCCGCCTCCGCCTCCTCCAGTACACATTCAGTCCGAGGCTTTTCCACCACCTCCCCCGGCACCCATCCAGACACAGCCTCTTCCATCTCCTCCACCTCCGGTACCCATTCAATCCCAACCTTTTCCCCCACCTCCATTTGCATCTGCTCAATCCCAACCGCTTCCTCCTCCTCCACCACCAGCAACCATCCAAACTGAGTTTCTTCCACCTCCTCCACCCCCGCTACAAACTAATGGACTGCCACCTCCTCCCCCTCCACCTCCTCCCCCTCCTCCCCAAAAAGTTGTGCCTCTGCTAACCTCCAATGGCCTCAAACAAGTTCTTGCCCAGAAGTTCCCCAACCTACCCAGGGATATGTCCCCTCCTGGTGGTCAAGCCCAGTCTACACCACCGCCTCCACCTCCACCACCTCCTCCTCCGACTCCTCCAGCCCCTCCTCTTCCCCCTCAGCAGGCTTCTGCTTCCGCTCCACCTCCGCCTCCACCGCCGCCACCTCCACCACCTCCCCCAGGCCCTTTCCAGCAACCCGGACCACCTCGAGCCTTGCCCAAAATCTTCACTGGAGGATTTCCACCCCAAACTGCGCCAAAGCCTTCAAGCAGCATGCCGCAAGTGTCTCCAGTCGCTCCCATTCTTTCTGCTCCTCCACCACCTCCGCCTCCTCCTCCACCACCTCCACCTCCTCCTGCACCAATCAAGAGTCATCCGCCACCAACGCTACCCAAGCAGCACAGCATCTCCAAGACGCTGCCACTCTCTAACCAGGGCTCTACTACATCATCTTTAGTCAAGCAGATCGCCAGCCAATTCCCTGGTACAGCTCTTGCCACAGCCAACCATGCAGAGAGCCACAAGGCCCCCTTATCTCCACCTGCAGTGAAGGCTAAACCAAAATGGCAACCAGGTGGACAGCAGCAACAGCAGTCACCAGAGTTTCCACCACCTCCTTTAGATACCACACTCGCTTTCCCTCCACCGCCACCCCCTTGTCCACCTCCGCCACCTCCTCCAGGGCCTACACCACCTCCACCTCCTCCCCTTCCCCAAACTTTGTTTGGTTCCCCAACCAATAAGTCCCCCTCAGTGTCCTATGCAGGGGGGAAGAAACCTCCACCCACTCCACAGCGCAATTCCAGCGTCAAGGCTGACTCTTCATCCGCATACCAGGAGTCCCGGCAGAATTTGGTGAGCAAGTTTAATCCCAGTGCGACGCCATGTGCTTCAGTCTCTTCATCCAGTTCGCCTTCCAAGGACCCTCCCACTGGCCCCCCAGCACCCCGCAAACCTGGCAAGCTGAACCTGGCAAACCTGCCGCTGTCCTTGCAGAACAGAGTGGGTCAGAGTCGGCAATCCGCTGCAGATTTTCCCTCTCCCCCGTCTGAGAACAACCTATTTCCACCTCCTCCTCGTGAGTCGGACCTCCCCCCTCCACCTCCCCTACCAGGTTCAAACTCCCCCAAAGTCGCTGTGGTGAACCCACAGCCTCAGCCTCCCTGGAACAAGAGTTCCTTGAAGAAGACTCCTGCTTCGTCATCGCTCCGTCATAACACCTCCACTCCGGAGCCCCCTCCTCTGTTTCCACCTCCAATGCCAGGAGGACCCGCCTCCCCAACCTCCCCTAAAGGCAGTAGTCAACCAAACTTTCTGGAAGACCTGAATCGGACTCTCAAGCGCAAGTCCTTGCGCAACTCTGGGGCCAAGTTGGACCCTGTGGCCACCATGGATGACATGGTTCTGCCACCGCCTCCTCCGGAGCTACTTCTCGACCAGCAGAGAAACAATGGGAGTGGGTACATGTCCAGCAACATCTCTGGCTATGCAACACTACGGCGAGGGCCACCCCCCGCCCCACCCAAACGGGACAACAGTACCAAACTGACAAACTGAGAGTACCGAAGCTTTCTTGCTTCCATGTCCTACGGGGTTGTGGAGGATAAGCAGTCGGTGCACTTGAGTCTTAAACGAGATACTCCTGTGACTTCTTTCAGTGAGAGAGACTAAAATGACTCTCAGGCTTTATTACGAGTCAGTGCCACTCAGTATCAAATTCGGTTTTAAACTACGATATGAAGGAAATCTCTGGAAACATACTGGTACTGCATGGACATGAGGCCAAAATAATATCCATTACAACACATAATACAAAAAAACTCCTTGGTTTGCAAGTGATTGAATGTCATAGGGAGAGCTCATTTTGCCTTTTTTTTTTTTTTTTTTTTACATAGACTTATTTAAAATTTGAGACTTATTTTAGACTGAAGTTTTTTTAAGGATTGACAATGACTGTTGTTTGAGGAGGTAGTAGAGGTTAGGTGTGTTTTGTACGGTGAAGATTTGACTGGCACGTTGTTCACACTTCCGCCCGCTCATCGAATATAGCGGTCCGCGAATGTGTTGAGCGTTTATCAGGACAGTTTTAGAATATTCTTGAATGTTCTTTAAGCTTTCCTCAGTGATAGCAGTCCATAAAACAGATTGCATAAAGAATGGGAGGTATTGGAGAACGGTGTATCTGTTGGGAGATGTTTAACGGATGTCTGCGAGATTCGGGAAACATTCTTTAAGGGGCATTTAAAACAAATTAGACCCGAGGAGACGTGAGGGGCGTTGTCCCAATGGCTTATGGGTAATTCTGTGCGCTTGTGGAATGTGTCTTATTTTTAGTTGGACCTGTGTAATCTACCTACACTATTTACATCACTGCAGTATCTGGCTGTACACATAAGCTGCTTTGCTTGTCCGTTTGATTGGTCCTGCCTTCCTCTGGTAAACATTCAGGTATCCTCATAACCGATGCACATCTGTCAAGATGAACTTTGGCTCACGTGACTTTTAGCCTGAGAGCAGTGTTCCATTTTGCCGCTATTGAAGGAGTCATCCTTACCAAGGAGTGGTCCGTGAAAAGGGTCTTCTTGTATATGCATGTCAAAAAAAAGTGTCTTAATGTTTACCAATGGGCTTTTACAAAGTGTTCTTTTTGGTCAGCATCTGTATTGAAATGACCTAAACATCTTGTACGATCGCACCTTCTGCAAAACAGAAAATCCTGGACCATGTAATAGCTGGAAGGTGGGCAGAGAAGGCGAAGGACCATATGGCATATGTATAAAACTATGCGTATTAACTTACTCGACCGTGTATTCCATTTGGGAGGACATCTGTGTTTTTAAAGACTTGAGTATACAACAAACGATCATGTTTCTTTTCAGGGTTGTTGACCATGTAAACATTAAATTATTGAAGTTAATTCTCTGGTCTTGAGCCATTGGGAGGGCTATGGGAACCCTCAGCTCACATCTCGGTGGTAAATGACATTTGGGGCAATGAAGATGAAGTGTCTTTGCATTTCAATGTAAGGTCGCAGTATAAATGTTATCATACCTCAATATCGCCTCCGTGCTTCTATTAAATGGGCTCGGGAAAGGGGCTCGAGGGGGGGTACCTCGTCCAGAGTGATCGTTCAGCCAGTAAAAATGCTAATGTGGCCTGTGATGGACGCAGGGCACGTAAAAGCGGCAACTTGTGTAACAGTGCCGACGTCTGGCTTTCATTTACTGTTCCAACAAATGTATAACAGATGGTACAGTCCACACTGCCTTCTCAGCTTCATCGCTTTAACACTTCAGGCATGGATATCAACTCTTTTGTATCTTTTTCTTTCCTTATTAAACCGTTTTATAGCAAATTTATATTCATTTTTTGACGATGTAGTCAGTTATTTTTTTTCTGCTGTTCATCTCAGATAAATATCTCTAAACACTAGGGCTGTAACGGTACATGTATTCGTACCGAACCGTCGCAGTACATGGGTCACGGTTCGGTACATGATGTCTTTCGGAGAATACACGGTACGACGGAGAAGACGTGACTGAAGTAATACGGAATCACAGAGGGACCAAAAAGTGCAAGTAAATCATAAACCTGGGTCGTAGTGTGGTGCAACAGAGCCACCTACTGGCGTAACACTTCTGCTGCCTTACACATACATAAAGATATAAGCAAGTGTGTGTGTGTTTACTGGTTAATACACTGCTGTTTATTTATAATAAACGAAAACAAACCAAGCCTCATTCTTTGTTGCTGAACTTCGCTGTATCGTGAACCGTACCGAACCGTGACATCTGTGTACTGTTACACACCTAGAATTTAATATATATGTAAAATTAAAAAAATAGGTACAATTTTAAGAAAACATTTTAAAGAGTGTTTAGTATTTACAAGTACGGAAAAGGTTTGATATTTACAGTATTAAAAGAACGTCGAGTGGGAAATGATGCAGTGAGGTATTTTAGAACGTGGAGTGCAAAATGATGCACAGAGTCAAATTCTAGACTGTCCTTTAACTTTAAATGCACTCGTAAACTGTTCCATCCCATCAATTGTCACTTCACAGCTTATTAAATGTCTAACAGTTGTCTGGTGATCCACGTTATAATTAGAATTATATTAGGCAGCTTTTTATAGGTCAGTGGCGATGAATGAAAAATGTGACATTTTCTGGCTGATAAAGGAACTCGAATGCTGAACATACTGCAAATGTATTTGTTACTAAAGAATAGGGAGTGTATTTTTAATACATATTAAAGGTGTAACATGCAAAGATTTTGATTTATATATAATAGACTTAGATTTATATATAATTTAATTTTGTTTTACACAGGTCAAACATTTTTTTGGAGATCATCAGAAACCACAACACACTTTTCTAAACCAGTTCTTCATGCTGATTTCAGACCTGCTCTCAGTTTCTTTCAGTCACATCAACTTTTTGAATTCTGAGTAATATTAGATCTGCAGTAGTTTTTATTAAACTGGAGCACCAATGATCAGTGTCAGTCAGCTCCCACTGTTTCTTCACAAACACTCAGCATATGATTATTATATGATCATTATACCAA
>JBBPDB010000108.1:17936925-17952169 GCA_037974465.1 Brachypetersius altus | reverse complement strand
TGACTCCACACGCGGTAGTGTTTTTAAAGGGACAGTAATCGAAATAATCGACCTGGAAACATTTGATCGATTATAGGATCTGAATGTCGATTTCGATTACTTTTCGATTAATCGCCCAGCTCTAATATGTTGCCACCAAGACAACCTCTGTAAAAAGAGCCAAGGTGAGAGATTCGGCCTTGAATCCATTATAACACCTCAGAACTCTTCACCTACAGTTACTGTACTTGCTTCTTCCTCACGCTTTATCTCCTCAGTACTGGTCTCCTGGTGTACTTTCCCTTTGTAATATCGATTAGACCCATCTACTGCCTTTTTAGGCCATTTAGTTGCATTAACCTTTTATAATGTTTACCTTATTTAGCCTGGTGTTGCCTCTGTGTTGCTAATAATCATCTGTACTGTTTTGATATTTGTTCAGTGTTTATAATATTCCTCGACATTTAGAATCATATGAAGACTGTACATTTCCTGTTGGCAGTAGACATTGATCCAGAGACCTTTTTTTCAGAGCTTGTATGTGTTTTTTGATGTTACATTTGTAGCCCATTTTGTTTGAGCAACTATATCAACAAAACTATAGTCGTATGTCAGTGATTATGCAGTTTCATACACTGAGGTTTACCAAACCATGATGAATTGCTATGAAGCTGGATGCAGAGCCTTTAATAAGGCCATTGGAAAGGACTGTAATTTATCTTCTTCTGCGATGGACCAGTACATTCTTTCCCCAAAACGAAAATATGAACCTGCTGTGTGTCTTTAATGGCAGAGGAATGTCGTATCGCAGCACAGCCGGCAATTAATCAAAGATCGATCGTCAGCCAGTGGCTCTTATTGATCTGTTCTCACGCCGATGGTTAGTGTCAGTTCGTGGAAGATTGAGGTGCCGACACAATTAGGCACTGAAGAGATTTCTCGCCGGACGCGTCTTCCGCAGTGGTTGTCTGGCCTAGAATGCAGAGGCATGTGAACGTTTGGAAGTCTCGGCCGTTAACTTCAAAGCGGAGAAGTCATAAATAATAGCACTGTTTGGTGATAAGTCCTTGGAGAGGGCCTGGGAGGATGAAATGCCAAGCACAAGTTCCTACGGAAGCTTTCAGATGAACCTGATGAATAAATGAACGCTGTACTGAGGACTCACCGAACCTCCACTCCCTCGTTTGTATCAGTAGGGGAATTTACCACAGCATGTCTACTGGAAGTGGACCGATTTAAGCCATATATAAGCCAGATTTAGACATAAATACAGCTTTTCACATCCATCTGGCTTGTATAGGATACTCTCTATCATTTACGGACAGGTTCTTGCCTCAGAGTGGATCACAAATGCAAAGCACGCGTCTGAAAGACCAAGGCAGCGGAGCTGGAGCGGCCGTCCCCCGAGGGTTTCCGTTTAAAAAGGAAGCCGCGTGTCCTGAGCTTTCACATTATGTGGCTACTTAGCATTCAGCTCACAGCGGACGAGAAGCTATTGGCCTCCCACTTTGTAATTTTGGCCTCGGAAATGGACAATGCCGTCCTCGCGGGAGCCCTCAGCTTGTGCATTTATTATTTTTTTCCACGTCGCCAATAAAATACAATAAAATATAGTCCTACTGGATTATTTAAAAACGCAATCAAATATGAAGTGCGCGGAGAAAATTCAATTTAATTTAGGATTCATGGTGTCCTGCTGAGAGCTTAATAAGTGCAGCAGTTAGTCATCAAAGAAAGTCGCAGCATAAGCTGCGCTGAGTTACAGAACAGGCTCAGGTGGTGCAGCATCTGAAGCACGGAGAGGAAGATTCAGGAGGAGCTTTCTTGTGGAAAACGATGGCGACCTGACTTTCCTGGGTCAGTCAGAGTGCAGAAATATAATCCAAATCTGACACTGATTTATACACATTCTATTAAAGGACAGGGCTGAGTGCATCACATCCAAAGAATCACGGGACAGATTAAAAAAATCAAAACAGGAAAAAAGTTGCTCAGAGTCTAAAGTCTCAGAGTCTAAAACTGAAAGTGGAAATAAATCTATGCAGAATGTCTTTGAATTTGATGTGCCCAGTGGGAGTAAGAAGTAAGTATCAGTACATGTAAGGCCTTAGCAAAGATTAAACCCAGTCTTTGATGTCAACAGATTCTTTGGAGTTTTCTTTAGAGTTCAGAGTTTCCTCTGAAATGCTTCCACATCTTTGAATGCACTCATAGCAGGTTCATAGCAGCGGACGAAGTTAAAAGCATGACAACCGAACCGTGCCTCACAGTGGAATGTAAATCTGTGGAATCGCTGGTGTCATATCCTATATATCTCCTTTTTTTTCTCCAGAATACTCTTTTAAGTCAATATGTCAGTGTGTTAAAGACTGCACTCTGTTAGTGTGGTTATGGCTCGTGCCTGTGCCTGTGCCTGTGCATGTGCGAATGAGTTCAGTGATGTCTTTGCCCTGGAATTAATGCACTTTTAACTTGTGATTTTCATCTGAACCACAGGCAATCAACCAAAGTGTGTCTTGTTTAAGTTTGAAAGTACACAGTAAAAACACATTAGCCTGACAGATTTCCTCCGTCTGATATAATTCAGCTCAGGCACCCGGTGCTTCAAGGCGCCCGTCAGATCTCTGCGATTAAGTAAATGAAACTTGCGCAGATGGTTTGAAGAGATGTCCTCCCGTTGCTCTGAAACAGCTTAAATGAGTGTTTACACAGAACGCGGCAAATTGATGAAGACGCCTGCGTGTGGCCCCTCTCTCTGATACGCGCTGTTTCGCTTGGTAGCAGAAGTGACTGCTTCTTGATGGATGGGACCATCTGAATCCACTGTTTTGCAGAAGCGATGGGAAAACACTTCTTCTGTATGCCACGCTTCCCCCAGGCTGCTGTGACAGGTTGATTTATTTGGAGAGAAGTGGCATGTGATCGGCTGAGGCCTCGGAGCAGAGCTGTGTGCAGGAGCTAAAGCTTAGTCTTCCTTATTGCTTCCTCTCTTCTTGTTGTGCTGTGACTTCTCATCAGTGAAGAGTCTTTTTCTGGTTCCGGGGGTTCCTCCCTCGTGTGGAACCGGCTTTTTTGGCCTGCGCTCAGAGAACAGACGTTTATTCTCCGTCTGGCTCTGGAGCGAAATCAGGATTTTTTGCAACAGGCTGAGTCGTTCTGGGGGTCTGAAACCAAGCAAAAGCAAATTACAGCATGGGATACTGCTTTAGAGCCAGACAAGTGACCTCAACAATAGGACCGTTAAGTTAAATTAATTGTTCGTTAATGTATGCTAAGACTTCCATTACTCTTACGGCATTTGGCAGACGCCCTTATCCAGATCATTAGTTACAGGGACCGTCCCCCTGGAGACACTGAGGGTTAAGTGTCTTGCTGAAGGACACAATGCGGGGGAGGGGGTTGACCCTGCAACTTCGTGGTCATCGGGTTCATGGGCAAGTGTTTTACCCACTAAGCCACTACCAGCCACCTTCCTGTGTCTGTTAATATATCCTCCTTGTCGTACACTTCCTTTTTTGTGTGATTTCCTGTCTGTTTGGGCCTAAAAAACACCTTACAAGTTATTTTTCATTGAATGTATTTTTTATTTTCATTTCCCAGCGTGTCCACTGTAGAGGAAAACGGGACGATTTCCGTGTGAAAATAGAAGAACGCGTTAAATTTGATCAAAACAATACAATTCTGTTGCTTGTTGCCTGCAAGGAGAACGAAACCTGTATTTTAGTTCAACAGTGAGTTATAAGTCCTAGAACCTCCTCTGGATAGTTTAGCTGAGATCGTCCTGGTTTTCTTTTTGGTTCTGCAGAGGAACATCTTGCATTTGCTGCTCCTCATCTATGTCTTGCCATTGCAGCCCTTGTTCCCAGCATGCAGACCCTCACAGCACCATCACTGGAGCCGAGGATCTACTCTACAGAACACTATAGGGCTTGATGGGGATCTCCAAATACTTCATTAAATACTTATTAAGGACATGTGTTGAAGTTCAGAGGCGCTGCCCAGTGATATACATGGGACAGTTATTAATATGGTAATGTATGTTGAGCCCATAAGAATGAGAGAGAGAGAGAGAAACCTTTATTAGTCCCACAGGTCAGTCTGCCTCTGTCAGCGCGTGTCAGTGGCTGTAGTTTGCGTGGTATGTCTCTCACTGTTGACTCTAGACGGCTCTGGTCAGCACTATTTTGGACGACTGAACGTGTTGAATCTGTGTCAGCTGTCCGCTGTGAGAGAGAGCAGCAAATCTGTGCATGAGTAGAGAGATAGAAAAGCGTGAAGAAGCCAAACTGAGGGCAGGAGAGGGCTCACACTGCCTTATATTTCAAAACCAGTGCAACTATTAATATTTTCTCACTCAGGTGGGCGTCAAATATTTAAACAAACACTATTTGAATGCTGTTCTCTCTATAAGACAAAAAGGTAATATTGTTATGGAGCTCTGGAACAATAGCTTGGAATGCTTACCCGGCGTTTCTTTTTGTCATTTAATGATTAATTCTAGTTCGCCTCACTGCACTAACGTTTCTGTGCTTCTAATAAAATACCAGAAATAAGCTCGTGGTTTATGTGCAGGCTTTTAGCCTCTGGACAGAATGAATAACAGCTTCGCACAAAATACAAGAAAAAGAAACGTTATGAATGTCTTTATTGCAGTCAATCATTCAATAAAAGGATTGAAATGAATGAACAAATGTGTTAGTAATAATAATAATACATTTTATTTATAAAGCACTTTTAAAGATACTTTTAAAGATAGAATTGAAAAAAAAAGGTTTATAATTTACATTAAAAACGCTTACAAACGTTTTTAAAACTTACATAGGTAGGCAACACAAGTAGGAACAAATGAAAGGGACCAGGTAAACACACATGTGGGTAAAATAACAGGTTACAGGCTATAAGCAGATTTGAAGAGATCTATTCACAGAGGGTCCGCCTACCCTTTATCTTATGTTCACAATACTTTGCATTTTAAAACTGTAACAGTAGCATTATTGTTTCAGGTTGTGACTATATAGCACATTGTGGTTTCTCCAAGTGATTCCCACTCCCGGGTAATGAAAGAATTATTGCTGTGTGAATGGGGTGAAATTGAGTCCCTCAGAGGTGAGGATAACACTCGCACTCGGACCTGCTGGATTAGCACCACTCAGCAGGGTCCTGCAGAACTCCTCTCCATCCTGCCTTTGGCAGTACCTGAAAGAGGTGCCTGGGAAATTGCTTTTAGAAGGGCTGGCTGGAAAGATTATTAAATTACGCCTGGGCCGCCCAATGCGAAAGGAGTTGGAATTATTCACAGCTATCTACTGCTGGGGTCCGTGAAATCATCCAGCTGCTTAGGGCTATTTTTGCAGGCAATCCCAGAAACCCCAGGAGACTCGCTGACTGCTGTAAGTCACCCTGCACTCTCCGCAGGCACCATTTGGTCCCAGGAGTCAGTCTGTTGGGCAGCAAGAGTATTAAAGTACCTGCTGGAAGTAAACCAACGGCCTGCTGTTCTAATAACCCCATTAACCTAAAGTCTCCCAAATGGACCAAAATGATCCAGAGTGCATTGTCAGCTAGGGACATCTATCCACAGAGGGTCCACCTACCCTTTATCTTATTAATGTAAATAACCCCAGCAGGAAGTACATTAAACAAATGCAACTTTATTGCTAAAATATTTGCAAGATAAATACTAATGGTGGGCCGTTATCGCCGTTAACGTGCTGCGTTAATGTGAGACTCTTATCGGGCGATAAAAAAAATATCGCCGTTAATCTCTTCACAAAGTTGGGTTGGGAGCTGGGTCTGTACTACGCAAGCTATGATGACTTTCACCTTGATCTTTTAGCACGGATTTACACTCTTTCTCTCTGTCTGTGTGTCTGTCTCTCTGTTTCTCTCTCTGTCGCTCTCTCTCTCGTGCCCGCGCTCTCTCAGTCTCTCTCTCTCGTTCATGACTTTTCCGGGCATGCGGATCGTTTCTCTCTCTCTCCCTCTCTCTCTTTCTCTCTTTTACTCTCTCGCGCTCCCTAACTCTTGCTCTCTGTCTCTCTCTCTGGCTCTCTCTTACTCTCTCTGTCGCTCCCGTTCCTGACTTTTCCATATTTAAACCACAGGTTTATATTTACATTTTCTTTAAGGGTAATGTATTAAACTGAGTTCAAAATTAAATTAAAGTGATCTGGGATAACATTTGGAGGCATATTTATGGTTTACACAAGGCATTGCGATCAATTGGGTGGGGGCTTCAGACTTTCGGCAGAATTCAAATGAACCATTTTAATCTAGATTAACTCCAAGATTACAATGAGATTAATCTAGATTAAAAAAATTAATCTATGCCCACCTCTAATATTTATTTATATCAGCCATTGTTAATTTTTTATGTTTTATATATGTCAGATGTGTCTTTGAGAGACAGATGTGTTTACACGACTGTAACATGTGGCTTGAATCTGTCTCACACCACCCTGTGAAGCCGGAGCAATAACATTAATATCTGTTTTAAAAAGAATCTTGGCTGCATTTACACCTGCATTTTTCTTTTTCTTTTGCTAATTCAGATTTAATGCTTTACATTACAGATATTCCGATTGTGTTTCCAAGGTCTTTCCAAAATTCTCTTTACTTTAATTAAACCGATTTGATAACTTTATATTCTTACAGGTGTGACAAATAAAGAATCTTGAATATAAATTTGATATTAGGTGTAAACAGGATTGTGATTGGCTAAGAAGCATTTTCCAAACAATTATTAAATCTTACACACTAAAGCAGTAGCTCACCTGCCAGCCCCCCTAACATCTTTACTGGTACTTTAATACTTTTTTGTATTACGCAAAAGAAAAAAACACACAAAATAAATGGAAAGTTGTGATAACTCAATAATACATTTGTTTTTCTAGTGAAGCCTCTTGATTCAAACATTACAGTTACAGTGTGTAATATTATAAATTGTTTTTTAATCTTAGGTAACTTTTATTTGGGGCCCTGTGAATCGGACTTTGACGCATGAAAGCTTAAGTATGTCAGTGTTTTGAAGTCATATATTACAGAAGAACATGGGGTGTTTCCTGTCACGTTAAAGCCTGACGTTGTTAACAATGAAGCTTTCATTTCACTCCTCTGTTCCTCCTGTGATACAGTAGTAGTGTTTATTTTCTTTAGTCCTTGTAGAAAACATGTATGCACTATCACAGGCTTACCTTAGATCTCCTGGAGCCAGGCGTCAGTAGAAGGCTTCCACAATAAAGAGCCTAAACAAACACAGCTTGTAATGAGAATATGTCCCCTCCCTCTCTTAGCCAGGATCATCCGGCTTCCTTAGATGAAGGGGAACAAGGGACACTTTAGGTGTGGTTCATGGGGTAAACTTCTAAAATACTTGTAGAAAAAATCCTAGGCCTTCTACACAATTGCCATAAAATCAAAGAAAGTCTTGTATTTTAAAAGGCAGGAAAGGAGGTGGGCATGGATTATGGTAAATGAAAAAAATTGTATGCAATTAAACTTTACAGAGAAAGTAAGAACGTTACATGCAATGACTTAACAATCTGCACTGTCCAGCTTTGAGATCAAAGTGCAATCTAGTCTACAGAAAGTGATCATTATAGAATACACTTTTTTCCACAGTATTTTGTTCCATGTCTGTTTCCCCAGACTCTTCCCTTCTATCTCTCTTTATATTCTTCCCACACAGCTGGCATGCAGCACGACTGTCTGTCTCATAGTTATGCATGTTTCCGAATCATGTTTGTTTTGCCTGGGCAGACCAGAATAAGAAGAAAATTCTTGCACAGGTCCTTTGTTCCCTGTGAGTTCCATCAAAAGGGAGAGAAAATGAATGCTGTGCCACTTTATTGGACAGCAGCTGTCGATGCATTCGGTCTCCAGATGATTTGCCACCAGAGATGTTGCCATCAGTGGTGCCTGCAACCCGTCTGCTTTCTATATGGGTCAACATGCCTTCATCTTTAGGTTGTACTTTTCTTCAAGGTGGTAGCAATGATTGTTTAGCAAGTTTATAGTAGATTTGTATTATTACTTTTTTTTAATTTTCAATATCCTTCCAAAATTCAATAGGCTTTCAATAGACGTTTCTATTTTCTGTTGTACCCAGATTTGTAAGTAATGATTCACTCAGAAGTCATTCAGAAGTTTTAACGGCATGGAAGATGTATTTTCTGATCCTAACCAGAAAATGTTAATCACCAGAAACAATTAATCACAGTGACTAATGATTTAGCTTCTTTCAATCTTTTATTTTTTGATTCACTTTTTGATGTATGTCTGTTTACAGAAACATCTAGTTGCATGAAGCTGAAAGAGCTACAGGTTTACAACTCCACTGTTCTACAGTTTAGTGCTGAGGGGCTTTATATCCCTTTAGCAAATGTTTTTCTCTGAGCACGGTGGCCTTGGGCTAATGTACAGCTGCTCCAGTGCCCTATTCTACTGGCAATCCTTTTCTAAGGAATTTCACACATTGTGTGTGAGTAGCTGATTTTACTAATTAATAAGGGGTGTCCAGATATTTTATCTCCACTTACATTTAACAGCGGTCTTTAACTAATGTTTTTTAAAAAATGTAGCAAAGAATATTGTCTGGGACTTTGATTTTAAAGAAGCGAAAGTGACCATTTGTCATACATGAACACACCACAGCACACAGTGTGAACAGCATGAAATTCAACCCATTCACCAAGTGAAGCTGGGGGCAGCTACAAACACAGCGCCCGGGGAGCAGTGCGTGGGGACAGTACCTTGCTCAGGGTACCTCAGCAGTGCCTAGCAGTCTTGGGAATCGAACCCCTAAGTAAGGCTCACTTTGAGACTTACTTAGATATTATTATATTACATTTAGTTTGAATGTAATACTTTTCAGCAACTTATCCCTGAAAACAATTCAGGAGTGGTGATAGGAGTATCAGTTACCAGCTACAGAAACCCTGTCATCTCTTTGAATCTTTGAGCACCTGGAATTCACTGTGTTGGGCACTGTCCATGGGTACAGAACTGTGCAGTGATTTAATGTCTTACATTTCTTAGCTGTCACATTTCAACATGTTAACATTTGGCTTCATCTCGCATCTTGTACTTGGCAACATCTCTTGGTTGCACCGTTCCATTTGGCTCAACAAAACAGGCACCAATAGCCAGTTGAAATTCTGCAGTCAGTGCATGCCTGTGTGAATTACCTTAATACCTTAAAATTTCTAGGCTTACTCATAATGGCATATAGATGCTCTGTACCCAATATCAAACAAAGGAAACAAACAACCTGCAGCATATTTCCCTGACATAGCTTTGTTAATTTTGTCTTTAAATCCTTATGTAACGTTTACAAATTTTAAATGGCCCTCAAATTTTTAAATCTGTTTATTTTTCCAACTTCTGCAACAAACATATTATTAGCTGTTTACACTGTTTGAAAACGTCAGCTGATCTGTAATTATGTAAAAAAAAATAATAATAATAATGGCTGGAGCAATGGAATTAGTCAGAAATTACTTGGGATTACTTGGGAAGTTATGAAAGCTATTTCCTTCACCTAAAGGTAATTATTTTGGAGATATAAGGTTTTGTTCCAGTGGCTGAATGTGGGCTCTTTTTGACATCTGCTCACCTGCTTAAAGTATTTCAGCTCCCTTGAGAACAGCATGAACAGTACATGGCTCCATGACAACAGAGGACGTTTAATTCTACAAAGTAAAAGCAATAGATTCCTTCTTTCCAACACTTTAGTTTCATTCTGCGCCTCATTTACACAAACCTGGTACTTGTTAAAATGGACACTGCAGTAAATTAGCTGTTTTTGAGACCCCAACTGGCAACTGAACTGTACTGAAAGAGTACAGGGTGTTCATAATGTGGGTTTGGATTAAAAGAGGCGGAGAGAAGTGGACACAAGTGGGCCTGGCAGTAGACTCTGTGGAACCAATAGGACTCTCTGTTGACTTCAGGAGCCAATAAGAGCTGGTACACTACAATCTAGCAGTGAAGGTTTACATTGTTCAGTTGTACCCAGCTTGCTACATTATAAAGTAAAGTAACCCTTCATCCCCAAAGGCTTGCAAGTTGTTGTTTAAGTTTTGATGATTTGGGCTGGATCAAGTTTGCCTTCAGTGTGCAGGTCATCATCACATGACAGTGGGAACGCCAGCCTGAACTGAGGAGAAGGAGTGTGCCTTAGACTGCATTCTTCTGAGAGTTTGTTGAGTGGCGTTAGAAAGGTAGGAGCACTGTCTGTGAAATCTGTGGCTCAGAGTGAATAAGATGTCTCAGCCTGTACAACATGAAACTTAATCTGAAATTCTGTTTTGTTCTAAAGTTTGCTTCATAATCTGTACAGTTGTTGCTTCCAGCTTTTTGAAAGTAATTAAAAATATGCAATATGCACAAGTAATATCAGAAGGAAACTATTATATAAAACCAAATTACCCACTCAAGTACACTGAAGGAGAATCAGAAAAAGTATGTTAGAGGGGTGGGGATTTCTGCTCCTCTATGTCTGCTCATATCTTGAGTAGTATATATGATTTCAAGCCAGATATTACACTCTGAACAAATGTGACAACATCTTTAAAACTTATTATGATGACTGTAATATAGAGAGAGGCTTCAATGATCAGGTATCAGTGCCACTGAGGAGTCTTCTGGAACAAAAACACAAA
Source organism: Brachypetersius altus (assembly GCA_037974465.1). Classification (NCBI taxonomy): domain Eukaryota; kingdom Metazoa; phylum Chordata; class Actinopteri; order Characiformes; family Alestidae; genus Brachypetersius; species Brachypetersius altus. Next base: position 17,941,529 of record JBBPDB010000108.1, on the reverse strand, counting down.
AGGAACATAATGGACTTTTTCTGTCCACTCTGAGCCTATAACGAAACATCCAGGCGGGCACACAGGGTCGTTTCAAAATTTGAAAAAACTATAGCATGATATTGGTAGAACATGGTAAAACTTGCTGACACAAACCCTTAAAATAGCATGACTCACATTTACAGGGTATTTTATCTGCCAACATACATATATACATATCCACAGTTATCTAAGTTACAGTAGCACCTACCAAGGAATAAATTACAGCAAGAGTACTTTTTTCTAAGTTGATGTGTTGGAAAAATCTGAACAAATTGTGAAGTTTCGACAACAGGGTCAGATCATCTCCAAAGCAGCAGGTCTTTTGGGGTGTATGCAGTGGTTAGTACTTTCAAAAAGTGATCCAATGAAGAATGGCTGTTGAACCATTGACAATGTCATGGGCACATAAGGCTCATTCATTGTGCATATGGACAGACGACTAGTCTGTCTGATCTGATCTTATAGGACAGTTACCGTAGCACAAATTGCTGAAAGGTTTGGGGAACACACTGTGGAAAATGTCTATAGACTAAGCAGGAGGTCTGTACATACCACCGTGTAAGTGAGTTCTTTGAATTAAGAATTATAATTTAATATATTTTAGCTGACAGAAGTCTCACAGTCATTTTTTTCTTTAGAAAGTATTGCTGTCTCCTTGCAGAATATCAGCTGTCCCTTTGAGAAGAAAACACCATGGCACCCGCTGTTGGAGGTCCTATGGGGTATACTCCTCCAGAAGGAGGCTGGGGATGGGTGGTGGTGGCCGGTGCCTTCATCTCTATTGGTTTCTCCTATGCCTTTGCGAAGTCCATCACTGTGTTCTTCAAAGAGATTGAAGTTATCTTCAATGCCACCAGTAGCCAAGTGTCTTGGATCTCCTCCATCATGCTAGCCGTCATGTACGGCGGAGGTGAGACAAGGTGTTTGCAGAAGTTGCACTTTGCTTTGTATCTGAGGCACTGCACGTGCATTTTTAAGATGGTAAACATATTGAATGCAAGTTAATTATTTTTATTTTATAACGATTATAAAAGAAAACAACTTTGCATCTATCATCCAGCATCTATCACAACTGTAAATTATATTTATTAGGTAAAAGTCTTCTCTTTTTGGAATGTTTTGTGTCTAAACCCAACACCAGATACAAAGGTTATAACTGCAAAAATAGAACTGAATAAGAAATTGAACACATTCCCCACAGATATACCACCCCTTGGCTATACTTAGATGTAAAACTATTCTCATCTGGAGTGCAAACTTGTATTAGAGAAGTACAAGTCCATATCAATATTTTACCTTATTACATATGACTATATATTACTCACCTAGGATTTGGTTCAGAAAACTTTTGTAGTCTGTTGCACATGGCAGTAGATGACTTTCTGTGACTATATAAGCATGTCATGCTTTTGTGTGACAGAAGATTTATGCAGTAAGCTCTTTTTGTGTTGAAAGTGAGGATATAAGAGTCAAACTAGTTCTGTGACAATCCGCTAGCCTTGCCTGCTGTTTCATTAAGCAATAACACTTCTGTGTAATTAAGGATGCATTCATATCTTTCAAGTCCCATTCCCTTTACATTCAGCAGATTACCAAGTCCCAGTACAAAATTTCATTCAATTTTGTCTTACAACACAAGTCTGTTTGATATTATAATCCTCTGCCCATGTCTTTTTTCTGACTTACTTAATCCTCTTGGCCCCAGATGGGACAAGACTGTTCCCATGTCTTTTAGTCGGCTTTATATCAACACGTTTCTCAGTCCATTGATATAAGCAGGGAGATCATGACACAGATGATGAAGATCTCTGTGCACTCCATTAGCTAAAATAGACTAAATAAAAAAGGCTGTCATTCGTTTGAACAGAAGGAGTCAGCTGAGTGCAGGACAGCTTTAGACAGTGGAACAGTGTGAGTGCAGCCTCTGAATGGGCAATTCTATCTGCCGCTGGAGCCTTCTTCTCAGGCGGCCTTTTATTCTGTGAGCAAGGGGTGTCAGATGTTTTCCTTGGAGAGAGATGAGGAGATGAGATGCTTCACTGTGGAGTCACACAGACTTGCGATGACTACTGTCAATACTCAGCCCTGTCTCAGGAACTGGAGCACTGCTGAATGATGTCAAATCAGCTTCATAGGCTACTATGCTGCATCCACGTTCACATTCACACAGCAGGAAATGAATACATAAAGTACAGTTACAGACTATATGGGATGACTAAGATAAATGCCTATTTAATCACATTTTATCCATTTTATCAAAATGACATAATATTGATATACAGAAATGTGCAGCAAATACTATTATACCGATTATATAGAATTATACATATTGCTGATATAACATTAAAACACATAACTTAATATTAGTAAAGTGACATTTTACTTTATTAACATTTGATAGATGAGGTGACTGTTTTAATTCACTTGGTGCCAATATTGATCAGGAAACTTACAGTCCACAAAAAAGCATTTAGTAACTGCATATTGTTGTTTGCATATTGCAGACTCCATAAGCATGACATTGTGCATTCCTAGTACAAAGGGTGTTTTGTTATACACAAACCCCAGTTTTATGCGGATCGGGAGTCGCGGATTCAGTCACACACGTTTTTTTACGAACCAAACTAATCGTTTAATGCAGAAATCTCCACAATAACACAAAACTGCAAAGATCCTCATCTTTTTTTTGATAACTGAATTGCCCAGCGGTGGAAGGAATACATTGAAAAGTCAACCACAATAAAAAAAGAAGAAGAAGCCTCCTATTTTAGTGTAAACTTTCCTCCCCAAATGTTCAAGTTCTCAGTTTATTTAGTATTAGTAAGCTGTGCCCTGTCTAAACATAGAGAGAGAGGAGAGAGAGAGTGGAGTAGAGAGAGTGGAGTAGAGAGAGTTATTTCAATGTTTATTTTGTGTACAAGTTTTAGCATTAGCGGTTAGCATTAGCAGCAATACGAACAGTGTTTCTCTCTCCCACTCACTCACACACACACACACACACACACACACATCAATATTTCCTACCTTGTCCCTAACTTAACTGAGCATCAGCACAAAGAGCTGTCTTGAGTCTTTGCACGCTGCTAATGCTAACCATTAATGCTCATTTTTTTAAAATTTTTAAAAATGTTTACATTTTCTTCGTTGTTAATGTATTAATCTGGGAGCAGATTTGTGGGCATATTTAGGATTTACATTAGGAAAACAGGCATTTTTGGCAAAAAAATAGGCATTTTTAGCCAAAAAGCAACAACGCGGTTTTTCAAAATAAGTGGCAAAAAGCGGGGAATTACTGTATACCATAGAATCAAGACACTGCATTTCGGAATTTTTTTTGGCTCTGGCCTCCAGCATACTAGAGAAATACATTACAATGAGATTAACAAGCAGAATAGAGAAAACCCATATTTAAGGCATTTACAGTGATTTCCCACCTTTATGAGGAAAATGTAGAAGAAACATACGATCTGCTCATGATCCAAAAGCACACAAGTAGTGCTGCCAACCTCACTTTTCTTTACTTATTATGTAACTGTAGACAGCAATGGCAGGATCGATTCTGAAGTTTCCAGAAGCAACTTAACAGCTCAGATCAATCCAAATGCTTCAGAGAGGATGGTGATTTGTTTTAAGAAAGAGCAGAGTGGAATTGTCTAAATTGTGGAATGTTCTTGACTGATCGAGTCTGTCACCTTACTAAACCCCACTGAGCATTAAGTTGCTATTACAGGAGACAAGACAAAAAATCCCAGAAACCAAAAGAAACTGGAAAATGGCTGAATTACAGACCTGGCAGAACATTGTTAGAAAGGATAATCAGTTGCTGGTGATATTCATCTATAGTAGAGTTAGTGTAGTACTTGACAAAAAACTATTTTAGAAGTACTAAACATGATGTCATTTAACATTACATTCATTTGTTTTCAATTTTATTATTTGTTGTTCTCATATCGTCCATTAATGCAGAGACATATTTACGCTGAGGTTTCATTTCAAAGGTGTCAGAGACAATGCAAAAAGAATAATCCCTTTCACCAGTTGCTTACACACTGCACTGTGTGTTTTTGAAAGTTTTAAACGCATGGAATGTACACTGGATTTTCAGTACAACCAGTGCATACAGAAGTGCATGTACAAGTTAATCCCCTCTCATTATTGTGAACACACTTCTGAAGTTTCATTTCAGACATCCTGAGAGAGAGAGCCACCACTTAACATTTCACCCTTTTTTGCCTTCTACTTTTTGGGTTTGTGCTGCTAAGACGGTAAAGGTCTGCTTCAAGAGGAGAACAGTGGTGCAGTGAATTAAAGGTCACAAATGCCTATTTCAAATAACTCCCATACCTTCAACCTTTCAGGGATTTCACAAGGAGAAAGGATTTCATGGGGATTCAGGGGTTTCAGCAAAATGAAAGATAACCCTTCCTAGGCAATCACAGAGTATTCTGGAGTTTCTAAACCACTGTAAATAAGCTGTCATGCATTTCACATGCATATAAGTGTATGTGTATAACTGGCAGTTTAGTTAAATACAGCAAAAATCCTTGCCAAAATACCTAGTTTTATATGTCAGATGTGATCAC
>JBBPDB010000108.1:17903987-17923142 GCA_037974465.1 Brachypetersius altus | reverse complement strand
CAGCTCACTCTGTCCGGGGGAGAGACCGAGACAGGTTTAAAACGTGCGTGAACCGGACAAGTCCCTGAAATATCAAGGTGAAATTCATCATAGCTGATGAAGGGATGAGGTGGGGCAGTTAACGGCGATATTTTTTTTTATCGCGTGATAAGAATCTCGCGCCGTTAACGGCCCAGCACTATTATATACATTTATATCTAAAAATGGTATTAACTTGGACAGTTTAGTAGCCTGAAAATAAAATTGCTAATAAACTCTTTTAAAAAAAACAGCTTTATGTATTTATTATATTATTATATTTTCCTTTTATTCTCTTACACTGCATGTCAGTCTGTCATCACTGTCTTCGGCCACTTGTGTTTCTTGTGTCTATATTGTTGTCATGAGCTCAACTGACTGACTTGAGAACTCACCTGCTGTTAAGAATGACAGGATCAACAACAACGAAAATGTCTGATATGTTTTCTCCCTCCTTAATTAAATTCAGAGCTAGTCCCGGGGATGGCATGCTGTGCTGTATCAGCAGATTCTATTTGGGGGGCGTAAAATAAGCATTCATTTTCACGGTTTTGACGTTTCACTGGTATTGTCATGAATGTATTAATTTACTGTTAATTAAATTTAAAAAAAAAACATATTGAAATCATAGTTTGTAATTTCACCCTGGGAATGTATTCAGCGACACAGATTCTGCTGAGAGTCTCTGTAGGTAAAACTTTGGATTTTAAGTTCTTTGTACGTGCGAATTAAAACGTGCGGATGAAGATATGAAAGAACTTATCATTCTGAGGGATTCTTTGTCATTAGTATGCTCAGTGCATCAGGACATAATAAAATATAACAAGTACATTTGCAGAGAAAGAATTTTGCGCTGTGTGCTGTGGTGTGTTCAAGTGTGACCATAGGGGGGGCAATTTACTTCATTAAAGTTCATTTCTAATATCACATGTTGCCTTTAGAATACGTACAATGCAAATAAACGCAGCCCTTGTTGATCTGAAGAGGAGTCTTGTTTAAACAGGGCAGGGCTCATACGGGCTCGCGGGTTTTTTTAAATCCAGTGGCACGCGCCAGGAGGAGGGAGTCCGTTGGAAAAACGTTGGAGTCGTTACAGTGGTGGTGGAGTAAGTCCTGCAGAATAGCTAAAAACCTGCCAAAACTGTGGAAAGGTAATTTAAATTACATCTGTCTTCTCTATAATGACACTGTCTATCACCGCAAAACATAAATAACCAGAGAACAAATAGGTGGCTACCATTATTTGCAATTGTCGCTAGCAAACTAAGTTTGCTTGGCTAGTTACACCGTGTGGGCAAAATATTTGGGACGCATGACCTGTACACCAACGGGGATTTTAATGAAACTGCATTCAAATACATAGACTTTGCAGCTATAAGTAGGGTTTTCACAAGATTTTCCTGAAGTGTTTCTGTGGGAATTTGTGCAAGTTCGTTCTGTAGAGCAATACTTTTTCATACTCTTTTGTCTCAATACTTTTTACCCTACAGTGTAGCTAAGTCCAAGCACAGTAAATTCAAGGTTCCAGTACAGACCAAGTTAACAGTCTTTAGACAAATGTAGCTTCATGACAATATCTTTTCCAAGGTGAAGCATTTAAAACTTTTAAAATGCCTTATGTCACAGTATGGAGAGAGCATTTAAATTCAGGCTGTTAGTGCCTCCAAGGACCAGTTTTGGTCAGGTGTCAGCGGTGAAACCTAAGGAATCAGGCCTGCTTGAGGACAACAACAGCTTTTCAACACCAGTTCAGGTTGACAGATTGTTTAAGGACCCATTTATAATGAGAAAATTTGTTCACCTTCACTAAAGCTACTTGTAGGCTAAGATGCAGCCTAATGTGTAATTTGTATTCATTAGGGTTATAATAAGTGTTTTGATAAGGAGACAAGCTTGCCATTTTCAAACACCAGCATGGTGTTGCCTACAAAGTCCCCAAGAGCAGGTAAGAGAGAGCCAGAGTTGCTTTTAATGTTGATGACCTACTGTAGTGTAATGCTATTACAAAACCTTACCAACACATAATATTCCAAAACATTTTTTTTGCAGAGGGCACCAAGAAGATTGCTGTGATTCCAATGGAGAAAGAAGAGGTTGTACATGTTTGTTTTTGACATCATTTCAGGTCATACTATGCATATGCTGATATTTCTGTACATAATTCTCTCAGACACCAATAAGATGCAGCCAGTTGTATTCCAAGTTGTTTGAAGAGGCTGAAAAAATAAAATCTTGGAAGCTGAAAATGGATGCTGAAATTTTACAAAAAGATAGAAAGCTTCAGGAGAATAGAAAAACTATTGAGAATCAGCGTAAAGCCATACAGGAACTTCAGGTATGTACTTCGTTTACCAGTCAACAAGATAAATGCATGGAAATCTATCATGATTAGGTAAATCGTGTCTGTTTTTTTAATTATTTAAGTTTTCATTGTGCATCTGTTGCAGTTTGGAAATGAAAGCCTGAGCACAAAACTGGAGGAACAAGTCATTGAAAATGAAGATTTAAGGAACAAGTATGTATAGTGGACATTGTTATCTAATCTTTAAGCATAGCTTTGTCAATTGTTTGTTATTGATTTGTTTGTTTGTTTTGTCTCTTTATTACTTTATTTGCAGGAATAATGCAACAAGGAATTTATGCAATATTCTGAAGGACACATTTGAAAGGTCTACTGAGAAAATCAGTTTGTGTAAGTAATGCTAAGAAAACATTATGGAAGTCATTGTTTTGACTAATATGTTAATGTAATTGTTAAATTGTATGCTATTATTTTGTTTCTTTAGTTGAGGCTGAGAGGGAGGAAACACACAATCTCTTTGTGCAGAATCACGACAATTTTCAGGTAATTGTTATTTTTACTGCATTATAAAAATGTTCAGTAATAATGCTGACACTGAATAGCTTTTATTTTAATCTAGGGGATATATGACTCAGATTGTATGAATATAAATATATGCATTTTTTATAGAATATATTGCAAGATTTTTCAGTGGTTATAACGGCATTCAGTCACCACTCACTATTAAGACTGGTTAATGGGTAGAAGTCTGACTTTGGAATAAAATACTGAGATACATTTTGCCTTCGGTGTTTGCAGAGAATGGTTGCTGCATTTGAAAATCTCCGCATGCAAGCAGAGAATGACCAGTTAGAAATGTTGAAAGGTAAACAATGATTGCATGCAGAGTGTTATAATGCAATGCAGTACTCCAAAAATAATGTAATGCTCTTGCGCAGTGTTTCTTATTCTTGTCTTCAAGTACCCACAGCACTACACAGTAGCAACTATTCTGTTTGAGCCATCATCTGTAGCTGAAACTGCAAAATAGTGGGTCCCCTAGAGCAGTACCAAGAAACACTGATCTTATAATTGTTTTTTTTATGTTTTATTGTATATATACAGTTAGGGAAGGCCTTAAACAGTTAGAGGACCTTAAGTTGAGATTTGAGAATGAGTATCACATGAAGGAAAAGGAGGTATATGTTATTACTCATTACATTTTTCATCTGTGTGAGAAGTCAGTATTAAACCTCTATTATTGTATGGTACTATTATAAAATCAATCTGATGTTTAATGTACAGTGTTATTATAACAGAGTAAGTTGATATTATAACAGAAGTTGGTGATACATTTCTGTGATGTTGCAACATTTTAATATTTTATTGTTTTTGAAGGTTTCATTACTGGAAGGAAAGCTAAAGGAAAAGGAAAATGATCTCAAGGACATTATGCATAATCTCCAAGAGACCCAGCAGGGCTACAGTGAGCTACAAGAATCTTCAAGTATGACTGCAGTGTTAAATAGCATTGTACTCCACACCTTTATTAATTTAGTGTTATTTTTTAAGTAGTGATTTTCTTTTTAGAACAACTCCAAGAATTTCTTCAGAGCTCCAAGCAAGAACAGCATAAACTGGAGGAAAAACTGAAAAGGGAAGAAGATCTACGACAGGAGACTGAGGTTTATTCAAATGCACTTTATATGGCCATAATATAGAATCAGCTTGCTTGCTTGTTGGATTAGTTTGTTGCTAAGCGCACTTTCCCCATTACCTGATCAGAAAGTTTTAGCTAACACACTTGAGCAAACTGAAGAGAAGTATGCAAAAACCATTCAAGAGAAAGATGCCAAGTTTGAAGAAGTGATTAATATCAAAGAACAACTGGCACACAGGATGGAAGATGCAAAAATAACCTTAGAGTCTTTGCGATGCTCACTGACATCTGAGAAACAAAGGTAGGCTGACAAAGCACACACTAAAAGCACATTTTGTCCCTATACCAATATAACTGCACCAGTGAATAATGGATGAACTTACCTAAATTGTTCTTTCACTGAAATCTCTACAGGGCACAAGAACTTGAATCGAGTCTTAGTTCACTGTCTGAGGAACTCAACAAGAATATTTCTGAACTAGGTATGCTAATATCATGTGGTTAATTACCTTTATGCGTCATCTTGAAACTAAGTTAATTGTGATCATATAGGAGAAACAAAGAAAGAAAAGGAGGAAAATGACAACCAAATACAGCTTCTGAAAAATGAATTGGTATGTAGTCTTCTCATCAAACAAAATGTACTTTCAATAGTATGTGTTTTAATAATAACAATAGTAACTTTCTAAGTTAATGTAAGCCGGCACTCTTATCTTAAAGGATGTGAAGTCAATTGCCTTCAAGTCTTTAGAGGAAAAGATAAAGACAGATGGGGGAAAGATTCTTCAGCTTAGTGCACAAAATGAAAACAAACAAATGGAAATAAATGAACTGAAGGTAAAAGGAAGACATCCCTGTGACTATTTGTAAAATGCAAAATGTAAACTGCAGATATGAGGTTTTGTTTCAAAAGCAGCAATAAGGTCTCTTAATATTTAATTTAATTATTTAGCAGGTAATTGTAAATAATTCAGTAAACATATTAATGTGTATACATAATTACTAAAGTGTAGTATGTGAAAGACTATCAAATTAACTTTTTGTTAAAACTTGCAAATGAAAACTGATCACAGATTATAGAAGGGGGAAAAACTCATCTTCTGGTAATATAGAGCTATAGACAGATCATACATTCATTGTGTTTTAAAAATACACCTCACAGGAAAAGCTGAGGTATGCTTCTACAGAAAATCAAAGTATGGTGTTGACGCTGAAGCAAACTATAAGTGAGCAAAAACAGATAAAGGAATGTGCTGAGGTAAGATGGTTTCATCCTGACTAGAGTTACAGTTTACAATAAAAACAATTTAAATATATTATTATTGATATTATCCAGATTAACTTGAAAACCGTTGAAAGTAAGTTATCTGAAGCGCTGAAGAATGAAAGGGAAGTGTCTACTAATGTTAAGAAAATGAGAAAGGATCTTGATGAACAAAAGTAAGTCACTGTTACTTTTGTATTTCAGTCACTGTTTTTTGCAATTTTATGTTATTTTAGTTTTCTTTAATGTTGAGTCCCAGTGCTTTAAATGCAGCTACTGATCTCGGCCTTGCAGGGAGAAATATGAAGACCTGTTAGAGAGGTTTCATCAACTTGAGCTTCAGAAAAACACTCTGCAGCAACAAATTGAAGGTTGTGCGTCAGAAACCAAGGTTCTTGAGTCATGTCTTAAGGTATTTAAATAAGAATGTGTGTACATAGTGTAGAAAGTATGAGACGACCTTGCATGATTATTGTTTTATTATGTAAGAATTAATGTGATATCACATTTTTCAGGAAACCAGAGGAAACGAGGAAAAGATGAAAATGGAAATAGAGAGACTTAATGTGGAAAAACAACAGCTAGAGTAAGATGAAAGGTTTTTTTGTGATGCATTTTGCATATTTGTGATTACTGAAGTTTGTTTCATTTTGACAACATAATGTTGCAGAATGCAGGTAGAGGTACTAAGGACCAAAACTGAGGAACTTAAAGTGTGGGAAAATATTCACGAACAGTCTGTAAGTTTTTTGGCTCTAATTTATTTCAGTAGCCAATAAAGGAATTAACTAGTAGTAACTAGCCAGTGTTAGTTACTAGTATTATAGTCATGAGTGATTCAGAAGCCGATGACCCGTGTTTGTAATCTACAAATGTGCATAGTAATCCTTTTATCCATGTTATCCAAGGACAAAACATTCCAGAGTGAACTAATGAAAAAGGAAAAAAAAATCAAAGCTCAGGAACTAAAGGTAAGAAGGCTTCTTATATAAGGAATAAAGACTATGCTAATGGGCTTTATATTTATTGTGTTTTTTATCATCACCTTTCTTTGATTCTGTTTAAGCTAACAAACTTAAAAACTAAACTGGAAACCAAAACAAAGGCACTGGAAGAAAGTCTAAAAGAAGTAAGGGATGAATCTTGGTTTTCTTTAAAAAAAAAAAAAAATTGCATAAAGCTTGTCATTTATTTTTTAATCTAAATGTGTAATATGTAATTCAGAATATAGCCATGAAGAAGCAGATGGCTTTGGAGAATGAGAAACATTTTCAGTACGAAGATGAGGTAAAAAAAAGTTGTTGACCAGTGTTATCTGCAATCATCTGCACCTGATTTTTTGTGTTAAATGACTAGAGAATACATACATATATATAGATATATATATATATATATGTATATATATGTGTGTGTGTGTGTGTGTGTGTGTATTAGTGCTGGGCCATTCACGCGCGTTAATGGCGCGAGATTCTTATCGCGCGATAAAAATATCGCAGTTAACTGGCCAACTGACCAAGGCCCGGGGGTAGGGGACCCCTGATTTAATGCATTACCCTTAAAGAAAATTTATTGGTAAATAAATAATCAGAATCAGAAAACTTTATCATTTAAAAATCCTTTAGCATTGGCGGTTGGCATTAGCAGTGTGCGGTTAGACTCGTACACAAAAAAATGTTGAAATAACTCTCTCTTCCCACATGTTTAGACAGGGCACAGCTTACTAATACTAAATAACCAGAGATAACTTGAAAATTGCTGATCCGTGTAAAACTGATGGTTTACTGTGTATAAATAATATACACAACTTATTTGGTTTTGTTACAGTCCTGCTGTCTTTGTTGTTTGTTATTGTAATGTAGATCACTAAGTTGAAAGAAAAGACAAAAAATCTGTATGAACACCATGAAGGAGACCTTAAGAGAATGTCTTCCAAGCTAGAAAGCTTGTCAGCATCAGAGACTCAGCTTAAACTGGAGGTAATATTTTTGGCCTTTTTGTGAGGTCACGGTCAAAGTGAAACATTACATTTTTCTAATATAATTGCTTTTACAGGTACAGACACTAAAACAAACAGCAATAGAAGCTGTGAAGAGCAAGGAGGATACTGAAATCAAATGCCAACAGAAGATATCTGATATAGTTGCCTTAATGGAGAGACATAAAGTAAGCATTGTAATTTCCAGCAATCAAAAATTAGTAATTAATCGACAACCATGCGATCATGACAATGTAGTATTTTTTCTTGCTAGCATGAATATGACAAGATGGCAGAAGAGAAGGATGCAGAACTGAATGAGAAAAGAATGCAAGAAGCTGAAGTTAATGCCAGTAAAACAGCATTGGTAATGATATTGTGTTTTATTGATAAACAATGATTTTGAACTATACAGATAGATGTGGTAGAGTTTTAATAAATAAAGTATCATTTAAAAATACTAAAATTATAAATGTTAAAATTATAAATATGTTTTGAGTTATTACAGGGTCTCATTGTTATTAAGTGACTGGGTTTTTTGTGGTGCTGTTTTTTTCCCTTTGGTCAAATTTATGAAAAAGCGTAGAATAGTCCATAATTAAGAACACAATAAAATGTGAGAATGAGAATTTACTTTAAATTATCTTCAAGGAACTGGAGCTATCTCACCTCAGGGTAGAAAATGGACAACTAAAACAACAACTTGAAAAAGACAAAGGGGAAAAGGTAGCTTGTCTCATTTTTGCATTGTCTGCAGCAAAATGAACTGTTTATAGTTTGTAGAAACCACCAGGTGGTGGATGAACTGACAAAGATACAGACATCTTAGAAAGACGTGGTTTTACAATACAGTCCAGTGAATGTGCAGTATACTATTTGCTTCTTTTCATTTTTAAGGGACATCTTGAGCAGGACATTTTGGCTTTGAAGAAGCAAATTACATCTCTAAAGGCTCAAAAGGTGCCATTTTAATGTTAAATTAAGGCATAAGCAACCCTCAGTAAAACATATTAATAAATTGCTTTACTTTCAGATTTGTGAAAGCATGCCAAAAAATTACAAGTCCTGTGAAACTCTAGACATAGTTTCTACCAAGATGTCAACATGTGTTTCAAAGGAGGCAGAAATCGAGGCTTCATCAAACAATGACTCAGCCACACCTCTGGTATGTTGTAATTCAGTTTTATGTGTTTGACCAAGTTACGCCTGCTTTATTTTCCATAAATTGCTGCATATTGATTTCCCCTCATTTTTTCTCATTAGAAAATAGGTGACATCCTCCTTAAAACTCCAACTTGGACCTTAGAAACAAAAATAGGAACACCTCGAATAAGGGTAGGTTACTCTGCTCTATTTGCCTGTAATAAAAAGAATATACCCATAACTGAGTGTAAGCTCTGCTCCAGTGTTTCAGAATACGCACACCACCATCAACAGAGAAATCTGCACCATGGAAGAAGAACACCCTCGAGCTAGACCCAAAGTCTGACAGCTCAGAGCAAAATGATATACTGGTAATTAATCTGAAGTGCTGCCTTATTTGCTTTCTCTTTTAGACCATTACAAAAATATTTTCCACACAGTTTATATATTTCTTTTTTTAAGGGCATTTTGCAGTGCTTTGTACTATTTTTGCATTCACAGAGTTTCCCTGCAGTACCCTTAAAGTCCAGAAAATCTGAGACAGACTATGGGAAAGAAGGTCTGGGCTTTATGAAAAAAGTAAGAAGGGACTTTATAGTAGACAAAAACTGGTTAAGATATGAGTGTTTTCTTCAATTGACTGTGTTTTTGTCAAATTTGTCATAAAAGTAAAGTCCTATAATTACAGGTGCAGAGTTCTGGTGTTTACAAGTCTCCAGGAGCAGCTTTAAAACTGGCAGCGATGAAGAGGATGCGGGATGCCGGGTGGACTACAATTACCAATTCGGACAAGAAAAAGAAAAAAGTAACTGATAAAATCTTTGCTTGACAACATTTGTACTGTCTTTAACTGTACAAACTTAATCATATTCACTTAATCAGTTAGGTACAAAGGTCACTGTTGGTTCCGCAGTTTAATTCATTTCAAGGTTCAGTTAATGAGACATTACATTGAATGTATTGAGATTAGATATTATATTATATAATATTATATATACAACTATATTATATAACAATATAGGAATATTATATAACATTTATATATATATATATATATGTCCTTGCAGAAAACATTGTATCTTTAATTCACGTGTCTGTGTGAGCATGAATGTGAATGAGTTATTAAAATATGCCGTTTTTTAAATTTACATTCACAATTAATGTTATGTTTACTGTTTAATGTTTCATTGAAATAAAAATGTTTAAACCATTTGAAATTCTATGGTCTCCACCTCTGTATATAGTGTTTCTTGCTCAGCAGTCTTTCTAGGGACATTTTGTTCCTTGAATTACAACTTAATTCTCTACGGCTTTTCATTAGTTGGCTTGAAAGTTTCAAAACCAGTTCCATCATAATCTCGGTCTGTTGTCTGCTCTTCATGCAAGAACTCCAAGCGGAGCTGTGTAGGTGTATAAGCAAAAGTTGGCTGCTCTTCATCATTCAATCCAGTCACTGTGGGGTTGTAGATCTGGGGGCCATCGTAAAGTCCTCCAGAAATTACTAGTGTGTCTTCCGGCACCAGAAAATGTTCACCTACAAAAATATATATATGCAAATGTATAAGTTATTACCTGTCAGTATAGAATGAACACAGAGCTTGCAAAACTAGGCTCATTTAGACAGTAAGATAGTCGGTCTAACCTGTGTCTTCATTATAGAGAGGACGATGAGTATACTGGACGCTTCTGTGTTTGTTCCTGCTGAGTTTGTACACAGTCTGCCCCAGAACTATTAGCACAATCACACCTAGTACCACACTGAACAATATGGTCATGGACATTTCAGAAATGTTCAGACCAGTACCTGATTAAGAAACATGCAAAAAAAAAAAAAAATAGGATTATGTTATTATAGTATTCTAATGTTTAAACAATTGTAATGGCATGTAATTTAATTTTTACCTCTGGTTTCATTGTTCGTTTTATTTCCGACGGTCGTTTCAGTAGTTAAGTACGTTGCTCCAGGGCTGGATGTGCTTTCATTTCCATGCACTGTGACTTCTGGAGAACTGATCTCTGTTGAAGCAGTGCTCAGTGAAGGAGTGGGTTCAGACACGCGCTGTGTTGCTGGACTTGTAGGAACTGAGTCTGTGGCAGGTGGAGTTATTTGAGCTGTTGTAATCTTGGTCTGAGATGATGTTGGGCTGGGCTCTGTTGAGTTGCTCTCCGTCTTAGCAGTTGTTCTGTTTGTACTGTTATGCAGAGTTGGGGTTGTTGCATTTTGTAAATCGTCAGTTGAAGGGGTCGTGTTGTCCGTAGTGTTTTGAGCTAGACTGTTGGATGATGAGTTTGAAATATAACTTTCTGTAAGACTTCCTGGAGTATTGTTCCTGCTTGGATCCACTGTACTGGGAGTAATTGGTGGGGTTTTAATGCTTGGTAGAGCCCAGGAAACAGTAATCAGAAGACCAGATAGGATGAACAGATTACACTTCTCCATAGGTTTAAGATGTCTTTTGTGCCCTTTATAAAGTTACACAAGAAATGCATAGTTATTTCAAATGTACAAAGATAGTTGGTGTTTACTTCTATACAAGTCATACTGTTTGTGAAGATGAATAGATTTGTTTTGAAGTTTTTTCTTTTTTTTATACTGTATACTGTTTTTTTTAATACTGTTTCTGTTTTTATACTGTCACTAGATTAGTATTCTATTGTCCAGTTGGTGAACAGATTGTGCTCAGATTGTAAAGAAAACCTACACCCCTCATGGTTACATACCACACAGAATATGTGCCTGCCAACTGTTATACACAAAATGGCGCTGAGGTGAAACTAAATCCATCTCATTTTAGATCCACATGGTGTGTCTAAACAAAGTTAAACAAAGATGTTGTCTTTCAACATGTTCTCCTGATACCCTTACCTTTTCTTTATGCCACACTTAATCTAAACACTTTGAATAATAGAAGTTTGTAAGACAACGTGGGTGTAAATCTTTGTCTCAGCAACTACATCAGCATTCATATTTTCACTTTCCTTCTTAGTTTTACTAAAACATTAAACAGTAGGGTTTTACTCACCTTCTGGAAGGAAGAAAGCCTCTAAATAAGACCAGGAACTGAATGTTTACGTGAATGTTACCGTTTTCCTTATTCAGTGAGCTCTATTCCTTCTCCACTCCCACAAGGAAGGACAGCTTTACAGTTGGTCCTACGTCACACAGGCAGGTAAGAGGGCGGACCTCTCTACGCTCCTTCCTTTATTTTCAGGTTGGCAAGGAAACAGGATCTGTCAGCTGCAGGATATGTTACTCTTTATGACTGTGTTTGCTTTGCACTAGTCTAGGTGTGTGTGTTTTGATCTAGTTTCTGAGCTGAAAACAATACTTCACAAAAAAGGCTCAAAAAGGTTTTTATTATATTATTATAAAATTGTCCACAACAAATTATTTTGTTTGAAAATGCTGCACAATAAAACCTGCTTAACCTGTAATACCAAAAAATAAATACACTTGTCATTTTTTGCTACTCGTGTAGATGCTTTCCATGGTTTGCTATTACATTTTGACAATATTTAGGTGAAATCTGTTAGTTTTGAGTGCTCAGTTTATTTTGTGACACAACATAGAAACTGCCTACTTGCATTCATTCTCTTTTTCTGTATCAGGAAATGGAGATTCCGATAAACCACTATGCAATACTTTATTTACAACATTGTGAATACAATATATCTTGTTTACACAGATTTATTTAGAACGGTGGTGACCAGCCCAGTCTCTGGAAAACTACCTTCCTGCACAGTTTAATTGGCCACATTTGCTCCAGTGTTTTTCAGGTCTTGTGAGGTGGCTGAGGTATGTTTTGGCTTTCAAGGTATAAAGTTGGAGCTGACCCTGAAAGATTTCCAGGAGGTGGGTTGGTGATCATTGCTTTAGAACTTGGTGATATGGTCTGTGTCCTTTTCTTTCACCTTCAGGTCCATATCACTGAAATATGGGTTGTCCAATCCATACATATGGTCTAGTCCAACTTTCTCTACCAAGTCTGGCTCGGGGTTCTGTTGAGGTAAGAAGTGAAATGACTTATAGGTCGATGGTCCTATATACATATTACTTGTACACTTACAATAACTAATAACTGGAGTGATAGAACAAGCACAATACATTCACTTATGAAATAAGATAATCCCAAGAGGAGAAGCTTTACCTCATCGTCTGTTCTGCTGCAGCCAAAGCAAATGAGGTCTTCTTTTCTGATCAGCAGCTCTGGTCGTAATTTCTCCTGCTTACAGCCGCCTAAAGAAAGACACCAGAATCTGTCATCTGTAATGTACCCACCTCATTATCACTCTTTCCTGTAGGAGAATATACAAGATTCTGTCTCTCACCTGAAATGGTACTAATGAGTAACCCAGTGATCATGGTCACTAGCGTGCCCACAGGACAGAAATACAGGTAGGACACAGAATACCAAGAATCTGCAAGAGCTGGTCTCTCATAGCTGAATGGGAACAGTTACAAGTAGGGATTAACACAACCTCGATGACGATGAAAAAAGTAACCCCAAAAGACTCAAATATAACATGAGTGTTCATTAGCCAGTTAGTAATAGGCAACATTAGGTCACTTTTGTCAAAGTAGAGGCGATTAAGAGACACCACAGAGCCTCTGACTAATGAGAGAAAATCTTGCCTTGGTTCTGATGTTGGTATGGTTGTATTGGACCATGCTGCCACTGTAGAGGTAATGTTAGGGTCTGAAATACACCCAGCCACTGTGAGGGGAAGTGGCCTTGTCTTGATAGGTAGAGGAGGGTACACTTGAGCACCAATCCCCAACCACAGCGTTATAACAAGGCCAGTGATCAGGCCTGTCAGGCCCCCCTGCAGGACGCACATTAAAATACAACTCAGTGTCATCAGCACAAAGAAATCCCTTTGCAATGTGTTCATAAGTGAATATGAATGCTGAGTGTTTATGGTGTTGAAAAACTGTTGTTTTTGGACAAATACTGCATTTAAATTGGAAATATCACTGCAGTCTTACAGTGGAGTTAGCACAGCGGAAGAACATGCCCAGCAGGAACAGGCCCAGGAGAGGTCCACTGATCATACCAAATATGGACAAGGCTGCCTGGTGGTTGGAACAGACCAGAGGTGAGTGTCATTACAGTTATCATCCAGCAGGAGACGCTATTCATTCTGACAGAGAGACTAATCATTTAATCCTCCTTTTACATTGGGGCTCAGTTTGACCCCATCTGACATTTAATGCATCTGAACAAATATTTGACATAATATATGGTTCATATTAAATGACTTTTCCTAATTGAATGGGGTGAAACTGGGTAAACACGACCTTAACATGATGTTTTCAATGTTTCAATTCACTTGGGTGAAGAGTTAAAGGCTGAGAATATGCTGTTCTCACTGTGGTGTGTTCACTTATGTGGTGTGTTCACTCATAAAAAAGCACACTTTACTCATATGGGGAAGGGAAAACATACTTTGATATTTCTCACATCGCCGGGGCATTATTACATGTATGTTTTATTTAAAGCACTACGTTAGTCAGCAAAGAAACATACAGTACCTGACACATAAACCTGGGTAGCCATTTTTATTTCATTTTTATTGTTGGGTTAAATTTGACCCAGAGCATAACAGATTTTGGTACATTTGATATTAAACATGATGGTTAAAGTGATGTGTATAGTACCAGTTGTGAACACTAGATGGCCATGTCAAGACAAGACGAGTACTATGGGAGTGTACCGTAACATTTGGAAAAAAGTATGTGTTTTAGTTTTTGTTGTTGTTGTTGTTGTTATGTTTTGGGGTTTTTTCTCAAGCAAAGAAAACCATCAAACAAAAAAGATTTAAAACATTACCTGTAATACTGACCCCATCATGGAGGCAACGGCTGCCATAGAAATGCACACACCCCCAAAGAATACGCCTGAAAATGTACCACACAAGCATTTGCAAACACACACAAGGCTCTTTAAATGATTACTGGATCAAAACATCGTTACTACAAAGGTGTTATAGAGAAAATATTAGTTTGACTGGAAGGAGGTAAATCCAGCAGTCCTTGCCTTAATTCTCCTGAATTAGTAAAACATTAAATGAGTATCTTTTCAACTGAATATTTAGTATTTATGTATTTAACTGTGTACTGTTTGATCAATAGATTCAATCTACTTCAACTTCACTGTCAAAAAGTCTTAAGAGACTTAAAAGACAGTCACTACTTTTTTAATGTAATAAGTAAAAGCTTATCATCATGCACTGACAAGTCACCAGAATGCAGGAATAAATGTATCTGAATTGTTTCTGTAAGAATGCAGGGCCTGAAATGACAATTTGAGTAATTTTAAGTTCTTTTGAAATAAAGTATACAGTAAATATTAACAGAAGGAATGCAAGCAGTAAGGCAGTCCTCTTCGTGATACCGTGTCCGTGAGAAGTTGTTCTTTAGTAAACACTAGCTGGAATATCATTGTCCAGTGTCATGAGTGTCATGAGCTTAATGACTGCAAGATCTGTCCCACCCTCCACTGTGGCAATGTTTAAAATAAATGGATGCAGTGAGAAATGGTTCTACTGAAACTCACTCATGCCCATATTAAGCCAGGTCGCCTGTTTGTCCGTCATGCTGGGCCACAAAGGCTTCACAAAGTCCTCCAGCGTGACTGCCACCAGAGCATTAATGCTGGATGATACCGTACTGAGATATGAAAACAAATCAATAAATCAGTGTCCAGATGAGGGAACAGCATCTGCCTACATCAAACACTGGCTCATTGCTGGGCCTTAATGTCCTCTTTTATTGAATGTAGACTAAATACAGATTGTTCAGCCCTCACCTCAGAGTGCCACTGTATGCAGCTGCTACAAACAAACCAGGTACACCTGGGTATTCTGCAAGGATGTCCATTACCAAGTATGGAAGGAGCTGTACACACATACAAATTGAGCCAAGTTATCTAGTCAGTAACAAGGAATATGCAATATGGTTACCACTTTAGTGAGTACATTTTACCTGGTCTGAAGAGGCAACATCTTTGTTATTTAGAGGATCACAGTTTTTATAAATGGAGTACATGGTGAGGCCAGAAAACATAGCCAAACTCACAGTCACCCACAGGCCCACCATGTTCACATACAGAGACCTAAATAAGGAAACAACATGTCATATGAGAATGGACTGTTGTATACTTGCCTTGTTTTTTAAGGTGAAACCGAATAGGGATCTGGTTGATCGCATACTCACATTTTGGCATGAGTCATAGTGCGACAGGAAATATAGCGTTGCACCTGTGATTGGTTAATAGAGTATATTGACACCCACATCAAACTGCCCCCAACAACAACAGTCCAAAAAGTGTGACGTCTTAGAGGATCTAGGTCGAAACTGGAGAGATATTTGAACATTTTATGGTTAAACATTCTCTGTAAAGTAGCAATTTCATTTAAATGTATCATTTCAGTTGGTCCATGTGTAATAGAAGTTAGGGCAGCTGGTATGTCAAAAAACATCATAAATATGGAAATATAAGATTTCTCCATGACAGCAATGATCTGTAACTTGCAAATGAATAATACAGAATTACATAGTTTAAATGATTCAGTCTGAGTTATGTAACATTTAAGATTCCTCCTCAGTTAATCAACAACATATCTCAAATCAGTCACTTACTCAAATGGATTTAGGCGTCCATCTTTGTAGTTATCATCCCAAATCTTTCCTAAGCCTCCCTGGAGCATGGCCCCACGAACGATGACCGCCACAAACCCACTCAGCATAATAACCATCTGGAATACATCTGTCCATATCACAGCCTTCAGGCCTCCCTGTAAGGAAGAACAAAGGGCTGCATTCAGCAGATACTTCAGAGCTTTCACAGTATCTCACTGCTTAGAAATACGGTTTCAGCTAGTTCAAGGAATGAAAAGAATATTATTTCTGTTACGCCTGGGGCCTGTAGCATTGGGTGGCCACCAGAGGTCACCATTTGTGTGACATTGAGGGTTGGGCCTCATTCCGGCACCAGGGCTGGTCAGGACTGAGGCCTTATCAGTAAGCAGGTGTGTGTATGCTGTCTTTTTGTTTGCATTGACCCTCGTACCTAATTTCAGTTACAGTTACAGAATAAAAGCAACTAAGACGTCTGCCTTTGTGCCTTCTATGTGTGTGAGACGGAGCGGCGGAGTGTAACAATTTCCTAAATATTGTCAAAATAGCTGCGTAAATATCATTCTGAATTCAGTCAAATAAATTGGATTCAAGTAGAAATACAGTTGAGCAAATATTTGGAGTCATGAAGGTTTTTACTGACCAGTGTGCAATAGATGATGCAGACAACCCCTGTGGCCACCAGCACTCCCCAAAGATCCAGACCAGTAACTGCAATGCAAACACAGAGAGCTTAAAAATGTAGACCGATTATAAGTGATTATTATTTTTATTATTTTAAAATAGGAGTATCAAGTGGACTTTGTATATGTGTTTATGCTTCTCATGTAAAAACGGTGCTGAGATGTCTATCTTTTTTGGCACAGGTACAATTACTGATAGCTGGGTAAGTGTCGTAAAGTCATGGGAGTAAAATTTTTGAACAGGTCTTACTGTGATTGAGGGCAAGAGCAGGAGCGTAAATGACCATGCCTGTGTACAAAGCCTGTTGGAAACAAGAAGTCATCAAGTAGTCGTTGTGTTCTAACAATTAGATAATTATCTGTGACCCCACGGGCTCGTCATTTATTACTATATTCAGTACATTGTATGACGCTAGTACATCAGTTAATTGCATGATGTAAAACATGATGGGATTTTTTTCCACTAATGAATAGTCAGAATTTGCTCTGCTGGAAATGTAAGTGCATGTATGAATGATGACTTACTGTCTGACCAATGTACATGGATGTTCCTATCACTCGGATAAGCTTGTTGAAACGCATTTCCAAATACTGTAAAACAAATAGATTTCAAAATCATTTGTGAGATCAAGTTAAATGATTTATTACCTTTATATTTAGGTTCTCTGTCACATCACTGATTATTTCATGATTTAACAGAAGTGTCATATTTTAAGCCTATTTTTATCCAAACGCTACATAACCCCTTGAATAGAATGTAACCACTGAAATCAATCTGTTTGTTGTGACATTGATTGTTTTAGTACAGATAGACCTTGGATTACTTTTGCAGTGTCAACCCAGTGCAAACTAAGCTTCACTCTTGCAAGTCATTTAGGGCCAATTGAACAAAATAAGGGGCTGTCTGGCCTAGACTGTCTTGTCTATCCAACAGACCTAATACTGTCGAATAATGCTGTAGAATTCTATCTATAACATTATATGAGAATTGGTTTTCTCAAAATTGTACAAAGAGTGATCTTATTTCCACCCTTTGATTTTTTTTTTTGCCATGTTAACCCACACAGAAGCACCAGAAGACAAATCAATGGAGTTTGTGACCCCATTATTGACCATCTTTCAGGCTTTTAGGGACCTCCCTGGCTGTCTGATAGCTCTTTCATATCCTCATTTGTCCCTGGTTGGACAGCTCTCTTACCTCATATGTACTGGTGATGCCCAGACGGTAGAACAGAGGCACAAAGATCTCTGCACTGATGGTGGACATGATAGCATAAGAGAAGGCAAAAAGCCAGAACGTTGTGCCGTATATGTAGGCCTCTGCAGGGGTGCCGATCACTGTTATCCCTGACATGAAACTTGCTGTGAGAGACATGGCAACTGGCACTGCTGTCATCTGACGTCCGCCCAGCAGAAATTCAGCACTGCTGGTCTCCTTACGCCCTCGGATGGCCTGAAACAGGCCAATACCAGCTGCCCCCAGAACCAGAAGAGCAAACACCACATAGTCCCAGACTGAGAATGTAGCCACAGCACCTCCAGTACCAGCCATAGTTTGTTACAAGGCTAACCTTTCACACACAATTCCTTTTCAGGCTGATAAACTCAAGTTTACAGATTTACCACAGGTGCTTTACTACAAGCACTTCTCTATTTGCTTATTATAATATTTAAGCTGATTTTGAGTTCATCCACCGAAGATGTCTGTGAAGAATAGGCATCCTCACACTGTTCCACTTGTTGCAGCTGATATTCCAGAAAAAATGGATTCTCTAATTTAAAGGCAAAAATGGTCTGTTTTTGTTCCTTCTGCTCAGAAAGAAACAACGTAGCTGTCCACCTTGCCAGTAGTTGATAGCAAATGGAATGCTCTGCTGTCTTGCATGGAGGCTGTAAGGAAAGCTGAGTTAATCATCTCTCAAAGGTAGGTGATACCTCAGTGATATGCTGCTCAAGTTGATTGTTAAAGAGGGCCTTTATAACCAGGTTCATAAAGTGGGCTGGAGTTGGTGGTTAGGGAGTATGTAGCGTTTCAGCAGAATGCTCAGATAAAAGTTCAAAAGATCTTTTTGTGACTCTTCTGATATGTGAATTCATAAGCACATCATGGTCAACCACAAAAAACTCCCATAAACATTGAGTGCACTTCACAGGACTTCTTAAATGTGACTAAGATGCTTACAGTGACTAGATAACACTCTTATAACATACTCCCATAAACTCCTTTCATTTTCCATGTAACTAGTTCATTCTATCATAATTGATTCAAGTCTGTCCAAATGATTTGCAGCTATTACAGAACGTACTTTAATAACCAATCCACCAGAGAAACAGCCACCTCTCCACAAAGACAGCATAAAACGTATAAAAGCCGAGTTGCTGGCTCCGGTATACAAAGACAAAAACAAAGTGAAGGAAAGTGACCATTCTGTCATACGTGAACACACCACAGCACACAGTGTGAACAGCACGAAATTCAACCTCTGCATTTA
>JBBPDB010000108.1:17877190-17897072 GCA_037974465.1 Brachypetersius altus | reverse complement strand
CACACACATATATATATATATATATATATATATATATATATATATAGTACAGTGTCTAGTTGAATGCATATAGGGGCATACATTTACATAGAAACAATTCAAACTGTAATGCTGATAATATAATTTGTAATGACACACTTTTTATTATTAAACTTCAAAGGAAAGCATAATAAACATTTTCACAAGTGGTCTCTCTGAACCCCCTGTATACACAGTGGAATTCCATTTCAAGCCTGTTATAGCCATGAATGTGGTTGCCCTGACAACTTTGACAGGTGTTTGTTACTGTTAAGGCTGGAACATGAGCATGAGTCATTGCCTCTAGATTGTTCTGTCCTGCATGTGCTGTGTGTTGCAATTATGAACAGTCAAGTCTTGGAACACTTGGAACACTTTGCCTTGTTGGCCAAATGATTCCTGGACAAAACTTGCAATGTGGGCACATACTGCTGAAAGAGGCCACAGCCATTAGGCAATAACTTTTCCATACTTGATTGGCAGCAATGTTTAGGTTAGTGGTACATGTAAGTAAAATCTGCATGAATACTAGGAGCCAGTGTTTACTAGTAGAACATTACCCAGAGCATAGAATTCCTCCAAAAGCATGCCTTCTTTCCACAATGAATCCAAGTGTACTGTCTACTCATGAACCTCAACTTCATCTCAGTGTTAAGAGACATTCTGCCTAATATATCCCAAAGCTGGATAGGTGTCATATTAATAAGATAATCAATGTTATTAACTTCATCTTTCAGTGCTTTTATTGTTGTGTCATGTATAAAGAGGAGTAACGTAGGGATCATTCAGACAAGATTAAAGTCGCTCCCAACAATTTGGAAAATGGTCACGTGCCATTCCTATTATGCCATATTTGCCTCCGCAAGATGAAGTAGTCTATGAAGTGCTCTAGTCATTTTAGGAAGTAGTCTTATGTAAAATGACACATAACTGTATTGCAACAACGATCTTATGAAATAAATTGAAAAATCACGTTGTACAAAATAATATTCTAATTTTCCCTTTTAGAACCTAAATGTGCTATAGAGACCTTGCTAATGATGTATACTTTTAAGGAATCCTATTTAGCACTTGAAAAGGTACTGCTATCATTACAAGTCATAACCTTTTGGGTACTATATAGAACCATTGTTTTATAGGACACTAGTGTACAAATATACTAAAATGTAAAAAGAGTTTTTGAAGCACAACAGCGATAAATTATTACTGGTATACTGATACAAAATTGGAATTTCATAATAATTCATTCATCAAAGGAAGGTGTTTAAATATTAATAATACAAGTTCCAAATAATGCAACATATACTTATGCTCTTCATTTAATAAAACATTTCCAGGGAAATGTGTCTTCTGCTATTCATTTTTAATTAATACAAACAAGTACGAATGAAGACCATGGCATGTGCCTGTGTTTAATGACAGGAACAGCTGTGTTTACTTTTGAATGGCCAGTTCGCTGTGTGAAAAGACTTTCTGTTATAAGGAAGGTTATTCTTGTATTAGCTTCCGGTCATCCACTGAAGTACATTCTTTACCAAATGTTATATGTGTGGGTGTGTATTTTATGACTCTATAGCTAGTCACAAAGTGGTAGGTGGACTAACATGGTCACGTGTTATGAGGTCATGAAGGGTGAGGGGCAGATAAAACGGGACAAGACAGTGTTATGGAAACTGTGAATGATAGGTGGGAATGTTTCTCCATGGCAATGACCCCTCCCCCCCACGGCTTGCCAGAACGGGATACACAACACTCCAAACTAAAACAGATGTTACGCAAAATGGCCGATATGCCTGATGTTCCTTAAAGGGAAAGTCCATTTCATGTCAGCACTAGGTCTTTTACAATGCTTACTTGGGAAAAGGACAGTGTTCAGCAAATGTTTGAATCTAATCATGTATTTTTAAGTTCTTTGAGATTTTTCTTTTTAATTTATAAAGTTCAATTACTTTTTACTGCTATTGGCCTTTTCAAAGGTCAAAGAAGATAAAAAGAAAAGTCATAGTGATTTACTGATTTTTGCCACAGCATTGAAAGTTAAAAGCAAAATACCAGTTGAAATACTGGACTATGGAGGATAAAACTTAAAACATTAGACACAATATTGCAACAAAGTAACACAATGCTGAATTTAAGAAATAAATGATTTATATGAAGAAAATGACTAAAAGGTATAGGTTTACTTAAACGTTCAAACAACGCACCTAAAAAGTGCCCCAGGTAAGAAACCTGTGTGAAAACTGCCAAGTGAGTGTTATGAAAACCTTTCAAGTGGAGAAACGAGAAATAGTCTTCACAGTGCTGACAGCTTGGCAGAAGTGACCCATGGACTATGTTTAAGAGGCTTTGTCTCTGAACTATTTCCCTCAAGCAACTTCTAAATGGTTCCTTCTCTCCTGTAAGCAAAAACTAGTTGCTATTGCCAACTAATCCCCACAGCCCATTTTCAGTATATAATCCATTAGCACATAAAACAATATACAAAATCAAGTATTCTCCACACTGCGAGCACACCAACTACAATGCAAAAGCATTTAAATCACGTGTCGTAGATATGCTTGGCAAATTCCAGTTACATTTTTCTTTGCTCCCAGTCTTAACTTCAGCTTTATCGCCTGCATTCATTTTAAAGGGGCAGCCATTCCACGATAATCCACTGTCCATTACTCTGTGACCCTCACATGCTTACTGACAATCTGACCAATCGTATCAGAAAGCTATGACTAGACCCCCAACAATAGCACATGGGAGTGTAGTTTGAAAAGCCAAAGCTGTGATAACATAATAGATCAAACAATATACTCGATGGAATGTGACCACTCAGCATTCCGCTGTTGGGGGCTTGTCAGCCATGCATATCTAAACCCATGTGTCCGGTGTCCAGTGGCATTTTTCAGTCACATTCCTGATGGTAAAAATGGCCAGACATGTAACACAACACTGAATTCTCAATTTAAAAAGCTTCACTGCGGTGCTTTCTGTCCCAAGCACTGGCACATGCAACTCACTTTCTTGTGCATAAAACTAGACCTACACTGATGCCTGTAGGGTATGAAACACCAAACTGTCTTTTGTGATGGTGTGACTGTATCTGTTTCATCTATATAGCACAAATCATTCAGAAAGCAAGTTCTGACTAGTATTTACCCTAGAAGGCTGTGTGAAGAAAAATGAGGGCTATGTCTGGCAAGTAAAAACAGGTAAAATATTGACTTCAGCTGTGACCTAAATTCACAGAACAAAATCCCAATAGGGCAGAAATTCTTTACTCCGTTTAAATACAGCAAAGCCTGGCTTATAAGCAGTTCAGCAGTCGCAGATTTTTTCTGAGAACAGCAAATAATTGTGCACGTGAAACTTCAGCACGTTCTTTTGTGGCGTCTGGGTCTCATGTTGGTTGTTTATGTTTGGGCGGCGCTTAGCAAAGCAATCAGATGCACCTGAACAATGTCACATGTTTTTTCGTGGCAGTATATCATGCAGTTTTTCATGCATTTTTCTGCTTGAAACAATATTGGGCTGCACAATATATTGCAAATTTACCATCATCGCGATATCAGCATGCTCAATATACATATCGCGAAAGACTGAACTGCAATAAATGGTGTTCTATTCCCCCTGTGCCACAGAGAAGAGGGCAAAAAAAATCACTGGGCAGTTTCTTCATCTTCTGTGCTGCTGTTATAGATTGTTCCTTTTGCTATTTTTCTGGCTAAGAACTAACTATACTTTAAATTATATTTACATTTATTTAAGACTTAAGATTTTAAATTATTTAAAAAATGTTTTTCAACAATGGTTCAAATCTTTTATAGGAGCCATTAAAACACTCTAAGTATATTCTTTTAAAAAACAACGTTAGAATAAAAATATTGCATTTTATTTTTTTCTGCATAGACTAGGCAGCACCTGGAGTCTATGTTACCAGCAAATCCAAAGCAGAAAAACGTTAACACTATAAAGGCTAAGTTTTTACTCACTTATCGCATGTGATATCGCCATCGCAACACACAACAACATTATCACATATCGCATGTTTTCCTAATATCGTGCAGCCCTAAAACAATATAAGTTACTAGTTTTGTAACATAAATATGAATGTAAATACAGCTACATATAAATACATTTGGGACGGTCCAGAGAACACAAAGAATGCACGTCTTGGGACGCTGAAATACCACTGAAATCAGAGAATGTTTTTTATTTCTCCTTGCTTCTGATTGACTGCTGCCCTGTGACGCATCTCGAGTGTTTCTTTGAGTGTTCTTATTTAGTTTTGTTTTTCTTAAAGCCCTGTACTTTTATTACTGTATATTAAATTACTTTTTTACTGTATTTAATCTGAATCTGAATCAGAAACCTGCTTACCTGCTTATACCAAAGAAAACGAGGGCATATACCAAAGAAAACGCCTGTGCATCAATTACAGTACACTCTATAGGCTACAGGAGTAAAATCGGTATTTACATTCCAGCACTACAGGAGACAGCAGTTCAGTGTAAACTGTTCTGTACGAATATGGGTTTACCTTTACATTTTTAAGGGTAATGTAAGCTAAGCTAAGTTTAAGATGAAATTAAAGTGTTTAGGAGCTTATTTGGGGACATGTTTAGGGTTAACACTACAAAAAAAAGATATTTTTAGGCATTTTTTACATATTTGCAGTTGTTCACTCTATGCAGGTGCTCTTCTCATTTAATGTAATCGTGACATATTGTACACAGTGAGACTATTGTGAATTATATACCATTGAACAGAAAAATAAAGCTATTACACATAATGATAATGATTTTACATACCCGTGTGGCATGTCTGATCTAATTAAAGACAGTTCTAGTGCACTGTTTACACTATGATTTTGAAGTCAGTGCTATTTCCAGGCCAGTGAATCAGCCGGTGAGTGGGAAGACAGTATTCTGGTCATGGCAGAGGAACAGATTAGCTTTATCATGCTCTTCCGCAAAGCTTCCTTTAATCTAATTGAAGTTACACACTAGTAAGCTCTAAGGAATTAGAGGTCTTCATTAAGCCCTTTTTGGAGAAAGTGATGTAGTGTTTCTGCATGCCAAAACATGTTTCTGGAAGGTGCCTAAATGCTAACCTTACTTTTGATGCTGAAGCTACTGCACTTCAGTTTTCAGTATTTACTTGTACAGAGACTGAAATTTCCAGAACAACTGCAAAAAACGCAGAGACTCAGAACAAGGTCAAAACTGTCACCCCACCCTCTTTTTGAAGAAATTCTGCAACGTGACCACAGATGGTCGAGTCCTAATACGATTTTCCCTTTAATGAAAGACAGACAGTGTCATAATTAATTCAAATGTACTATATTGTTATTACACACTAGTACTGATTCAGAAAAAGAAAATGTGTAGCGGCAGTATAATTTGACACCACCGCTTACAAAAAGAACTCTATGACAGGAGGCAGCGAATGAAGTGTACATATGCAAATATACGCTTGATTATTGGATAGTTTCTCCACACAACCACGCCAACGGCTCCTCCCTCTCACATAAATAGGAACGGAATTTTCCACCCTCACATTCATTCAAATTTCGCTGCCGGTTGAGGAGAGCTCGGATTAACTAAGGGAAGGGTTTATTTGCCTAGAAATAACCTACAGTAGTGTAAAGGTAAGTTATTATGTTTATTTACAAGTATACATTTTAAGTATTTGTTTATTTGAACAGTTTAAACTTTGTTTAAAGTCAGTTTTCGTCTGCTGCTAGGTTAGCTGGTCGGCTAGTTCCGACTTTATCAATTTAAGGTTACATTTGAAAATTACCTTAAAGTTCTCTTTGTGTAAAATGAGCCATAGGTGTTCATAATTAACTGGTGGCTACATTTTCTGAATAAAGCAAGTCCACTTGGCCTTGTAGGTCTGTAACCTTTGTGCCGGTTGAAGCTAGGTTGAGCTTTAGCAACATTTTGGCTTTCAACCAATGGGTGTTGTCTGTCTAAGCAAATTTTGGTTGTTTCAGTAACGTCGTTACCAGATGTTATCTAGTCGTAGTTATAGCTCACTTGTGTCACTTTTTATATTTTGCTCATTGGTATTATTTCCGTCAAGGCTGACAAAAAGTCTTGGAATTGGATGTTTATGGTTTAACTGGCAATAGATCAAAACAGGGCAGCCACTGCAAGTGATGGATGTGCATATATTGGAGGTCTGTGTGTGTGTGTGTGTGTGTGTGTGTGTGTGTTCGTGTTCACTGATGACTCATGTTCACTCTTGACTTACAGCGCCCCATTCATAACCAGTTGCGGTCAACTCCCCGAGGCAAGATCTAGAACATTTCGCATTGCTTCTCTACTTCCTTCACTTCTCCGATATCTCATAATGTCTCAGCAACAGATCAGGTTTGCAGCCTTCCACTGCCCTCTTCTCAATATTTTTGTCAGTTTCAGAACTTTTTGTTAACATAAGTAAATTTAAAAAGAAACGATGATGGCAGTAGATATTATTGAAGGCATTATACTATTGATAGGTTAATCTGTCTAACTTTACTTCTTCTCTCTCAGCCTTCCAGCTAAGCTAATCAATGGTGGCATTGCTGGCATTGTTGGGGTCACTTGCGTGTTCCCCATTGATCTGGCTAAGACCCGACTCCAGAACCAAAGACAGGGACAGCAGGTCTACAAGAATATGTAAGCACTCTCACCCACAACCCATTTCTGTTATTTTGTCTGATTGGCCTTTCATTCTGTGTCCGTAAACAATTATAGGTGGGGCATTAAATACTGAAGGTTTATTGAAATTCGGGGTATGTACTAATTGGCATTGCCGGTTCCTGTTTGGCTGGGGCAGACTTGCTTTGATCTGTGCTTAGTGAGTGGCCCATTTGACTCCCTTATTGGTGGCTAATCCCATTGGAGTGTGTGTAGACATGGTTTATTTCTGTACAGTGTCAGGCTAGTTTGTTCTCTCATGGAGATGTAAACATTGTCAGCCACATTGTACTGTGGAACTGTGCAAGAGGAAATGGGAGTACTTCAACAGAATCTTTTTTTTTTTCCCTTTAGGATGGACTGTCTGATCAAAACAGTGCGAACGGAGGGGTACTTTGGCATGTACAGAGGTAAGATTCATTCTGTAAATTTTTATTGCATTGTTTTGAATGTCAGACTTGATTCAGAAAACACTTTTCCAGAGTAATGGGTAAAGTACATGTGACTGGCTCAGACAGCTAAAATGAACTGTTTTTATACTTTTACAGTAGTCTTGATTTAAAAAAAAAAAAAGATTGTTAGTAAGATTGGTTTATTCACTTCGTTAAACACCCTTGCCTCTTAAGACACTAAGTAGTTTAAGTAGTTGTTTAATTTTTTTATTAGAAGTTAACTTGCCTTGTTTACAGATTTATAATTTTTTTTTTGTTTTTTGTTTTGTTTTTTTGTTTAGATAATTGGATAAACTGGTCAAGTGACCAAATAGTTATGTAGCTATGTAACTTTTGGAGGTGATTGGAGCCCATTTTGTTTATACAGGGGCTCCACTTCTGTGAGGAATGCTGTTTGTTTGCATCTGTGTTTTTCATGTTACAGACGTGGGTCCCCCCTGGGATAGTGAAGGCTAGCCGATTAAGGCGCAGCCACGCTGGAGGCAAATCGTTTATCATGGTTCTTACCATTCCGCTCTATTTTGATTAGGCACCAAGTGTTTTTATTTGTTGAAGTTATTTATTTGCTCTGTTCTTCATAGCCACTGAAGTTTTGTGGACTGTCATCTTTAAGCTGTCCTCTCTTTCTACTAACTCCTTGGTCATGTCTTGCATCCAAGTTCTTCTCTTAACTCACTTGTGATTTCACCATTACTCACTTATGTTTTACTGTCTCCTACTCCTCCCTTCTTTCTGTACATTGGTATATCATAACTGCCACTGTGTCTTGCTCTTTAAGGCAGTTGGATCTTTAACTAGATGTAGTCATTCTGTCTTTTCTGTTATTTATGCCTGCTGTCTTTTTTTCACTTCTCAGTTTTTTTCTTTTGTCTGATATGTCTTATATTTTTTGGCTTCTTGGGTCTTCGCATTGCCATTATGCCAGATCCCCCTCCATGATCATTCCTCAATATTAATTTGACTTTTGCTCATATTGTAGTAACTGCTTAATGTTAACTACTATGGTCATTTATTCTGGTTGTTTTCCTTTTTGGTTTGATGGTGGTGGGGAATGGGTGTTTTTGGATGTGTTGCAAGCCTTTGTGGCTGGAGATTTGTTACTTCAATATTGAATAACCCTCTGTGTTTTTGTCTTTTAGGTGCTGCAGTGAATCTCACTTTGGTTACACCTGAAAAGGCCATCAAGCTGGCAGCCAATGATTTCTTTCGTCACCATCTTTCTAAGGATGGGTAGGTCCTCCTTCAGCAAAATCATGTTTTTTTTATGTGTGTCTCTTACAATTACTGACTAATACTTTTTTACAGGAAGGGGTTGACTGTGTTTAAAGAGATGTTGGCAGGATGTGGAGCAGGCATGTGCCAAGTTATAATCACTACTCCAATGGAGATGCTGAAAATTCAACTACAGGATGCTGGGAGATTAGGTGAATTTAAGTTTTGTTTTTGCTTCAGGATTACACTCTTGGTGACCCCTAGTGCCCTCTAGAACTGCTAATTTACTGTGAGGTTATGTTGTAATTGAAAAATGTATTCAATGTTGCCATTGCAGCTGCTCAGCAGAGGATGCCTGGTATCCTGGCTTCCAGTAAACTTGCCCCAACAGCTGCTGTGCTCAGCAGGTCCTATAATGTGATTCCAAGTACATCTGCCCGGGCTGTATCTGCCACTCAGATTGCAAAAGAACTTTTGCACAAAGAGGGCATCCAGGGCCTGTACAAAGGCCTGGGAGCCACACTCATGAGGTGAGTGTGAATTAAAAAGTGCATGAAGTGCACTTCATATAGTTCTATTGAATTGTGTTTATACATGGATTTATTTTTCTTTTAATTTCATATTCGTGTGCCTTGTAGAGACGTGCCTTTCTCGATCGTCTACTTCCCTCTTTTTGCTCATCTGTACCGCTTGGGTAAGCGCTCTGAAGATGATGTGGCACCATTCTATTGGTCTTTTGTATCTGGCTGCGTGGCTGGCTCCACCGCTGCAGTGGCGGTTAACCCATGTGACGGTAAGTGGCGCGCAAACTCCCCCACCCCCTCTCTTTACCCTCCCCTTCTCATGATTTAAACTTGCTGTTTCTCGCTTTTTAGTGGTGAAAACCAGGCTGCAGTCCCTAAGCAAAGGAGCTAATGAGGAGACCTACAGTGGTGTGCTTGACTGTGTGAGGTAATAAAATCCTCTTTCAATAAAAATTTAATTCTTGTATTCAGCTGATGGCCTAGTGGTTAGGGTCTCCACCCTGCGATCAGAAAGTCGTGGGTTTGAATCCCAATACCGCTAAGCACCTCTGAGGTATCCTTGAGCAAGGTATCATCCCCACACACTGCTCCCTGGCTGCCTGCTGTGGTGAATTGATTAAATGCAGAGGGAAAAATGTCATGCTGTTCACACTCTGTGCGTTGGTGTGTTCACATATGACAGAATGGTCACTTCATGTAAGCTATAATTGACCCTTTTGTTCTTTTATCTTTGCAGCAAGATCATGAAGAAGGAGGGGCCGTCAGCTTTCCTGAAGGGAGCAGGCTGCAGGGCACTTGTCATTGCACCTCTCTTTGGCATTGCACAAGTTATGTACTTTGTTGGAATTGGAGAATTCATTTTGAACCAAAGCCCCTTTAGCCTCATGTCTCCTTAAGTGACCGCCTCACATACTTTAAGATAAAACAAAACACATTCAAGTATAAAGATCAGGTTCAAGGGTTTCCTGAACCGTCTTCTGGCCTTACTGCACTTCACGTTTGGTGTACTGGCTTATTTAATAGGCTGTGGCCGACATTTTGCACTTGTTGGTAAGGGCTGTTTTAGAGGTGGGAGCTGTCTTGGAGTTGGTGCTCTACATCCTTCTAGAAGGATCCACAAAGTTTTCCCTCAGTGAGGGAGAATGGTGTCAGTATGGGGGCACCTTGGTAAACACAATGACTGAAGACGTTTGTACTCATTTTCTTTTTCTGTAAGATGTCTGCATTTTGTCTGTCATGTCTTTCTATCTCTTGCTGGAAGATGTCTGACCATTTTTTTTGAGGAGTGGCTGATGTCTAACAGTTTTTAAATGTGACTGTATTTATTATACATGGTAGTGACAAGTCAGAGGCTTTTCATTCCAGATTTCGGAACTTGCAGTGTGGTGTATGGAGATGTTTTGAATAGACTGACATTTCTGTTCAACGCACATTGTTTTTTCATACAATTTGTATGTATCTGAAGTGTGGACCATATTTTACAGAAGAAGGCATTGTGATCAGCATAAGTGCTGATCAGGATCAAAAGGCTTGTTTGTTCGCTTTCACTAGTACAGCTGTTATCTGTACAAGTTGGGGTGAGCGTGTTCTAACTTCTTATGCACTATTCTCCATTTAAGTACTCAATCGGTGCCAAAGCCAGCGTTGATCTACTATAGTGGTACTAATATCTACTATAATTAATCCTGGCTAAGGCATTTTATTAACCAAGGGCCATATTTCAGGTAATTAATATGTAACTGGTAGTCAATTTTTAAGAAAATGTAACAGCCTTAACCTACTGGAACACAAAGTATTTTAATGCAACTGTTACAAAATTGCATCTGAAAAGACGTATGGTTATACATCTGTGTTGCAGTACAACTGTCATTGTTACCATTCAGCATTAACCGTAAACCTTTTCACTCCATTTCAATTACACCTACCATTGTATATTTTTTCTACTGTGCACATTTGCAAAATAAATCAATTTAAAATGTTGAATGTGGAAAAATGGACAGTGCCCTTTTTATTCTCTTCAAAGCCATTTTATTTTTGGAGACAAATACAAAACTCATGCTATGAAAACTAGATCAGTTTCCTTCCTTTTAGAGAAGTGGCAAGCACCTACTCTGTTCAAAGTACTGAGTATGATCAAAACATTTTCTATGAGAAATCCCAAACTCACAAAATATACAAGTACATACTTTTATAATTACAGTTCACATTCACAGCATGCTTAAACAGGAGAGCCCAGTCAAAAGGCTTGTGCCATTCTGAAGGTGTGGTAAAAGGCACAGAGGTATCGGTCAACCCCAGAGTTGCGCTCATGTGAATATGAATAAGAGGACCGTAATATTGTCAGGGAGTTCAGAAATTATTCAAGCTGTATTGATATTTTTCCTGCTGAAATGTTGGGAGTTTGTAGTTTAGACTGCAGTATTTCAGTCTTGTATGTCAACAGACTCAATATGGAGGGATCACTCAAGCCATCATGAGAAGGTTGTGGGTAGAGGTCTTAGGCAGGTTAGTTATTAAGTCCGAAGAGAATGTTTACACATACTACAAGAGACAAGAGGGCAGGTCTTGTGTCTGTGTAGGCAGGGTCACGCCAGTAAATACTGTACCCTCTTTAGAAAGCCAATCCCAAAAATATGTCTCCTTAATTTCTGACAGGGGTGACCATCGCTCACATGCAAACAGCTGAAAGATTGTTAGCGTCTAAAATCAACATTACTACAGCAGACATGGACGAAAAAAACAGTGCAATAAATAAAAGCATGAGTAGGGTTTCTATACATACAATATTTACATTAGCAGTCCGATATACTGCAGAGGGCTGACTGGAGAAGACACATGGAATTTCACCCAATATTAATATAGTAATTTTTAAACTGCCCCTAAAAATCAAGTTGTACTTGTACAAGATATCCCAGAAAAACAAATTACAGCAAAATAAGGTTAATGGTTAATGTGATGAGTGACAGTCCATGCAGTGGTGGTCCAGCCCTAATAATGAAAAGTATTAAACACCAAAAATAAAACTGGAAGTTGACCCAATATCGTATTACACTGTCCTATGTGAGCCTTCCCCATGTTCTACCCAGATGTAAAGGCTCAGTGAGGTCAAGAGGCAGATTTGGGATGTACAGGTTGGAGAGGAGGATCTGCGAGCTTCTAAATGACCTCCCTGTTGTTCCGAATAGCACAGCATAAAACCATACTGAAGATCATGCCAATTATCTGCATAAAAAGGGGGAAAGTGTTACGAATAGAAATACAATTGCTCAAAAAATAACCAAATTACTGGTTTATCCACATACCATAACACCTGCAACGCCAATAGCCACATATCCAATGATGAAGAGTTTTTCATTGAAGAATTCTTTAATAGCCGTGCTACAGTCCTGGAACAAAAGGTCATGGAGCTGAATATTAGATCTGATTAATAATCTTTTTCCAAGTCCAATTACTATGTTCCATAAGCATATTACCATAAAGAACTGGGCTAACCAAGTGACAGATTAAATGATTCCCTACTGTTTGTACTCTCTTTAAACCCCAACGGTTTTCTAAATGCCACTATTCCCTGCTCCAGTAACCATTCCCAGCCGGTCTCCTGCACTCATATCCAGTTAACGCAATATGGCCAACGCTGCCATCTACTGGGCTTAACAAGAGCTAATTACAACAGACACAATAGTGCCATTTTGAAGAATTGGGAAAGAAAGGGGAAATGCATCAATTTCTGCTTAAGTGAATCATCAAGCTACAACCAGTCATTCTGAGTCAGAATCTCTCATCACAAATAGCTGTTTATGACTATGTTGCCATACAATAAGGCTCTGGCTTAAAATATACATTTTAAAAGTACAGAAATGGCATCATGCAGAGCACTTTAGGACTGATATAGTCTCAGCCTCAGATGTCACGCCCACGGAACGTTGGCTAAACGTCTGATGCATATGGTACACTTAACTGGAAACACTTCAGGAATGTCGAAGTCGTCATCTAATCGGTTGAATTTTATCGGATTTCCGGGGGACGGGAGTGTCGCGTTTATTTTTGGTCTGCCGTGATCCTACTGATTTACTCGGTGACGGTCAAACCTGGATTTATATATTTTTTTACGATAGTTTCTGTATAGTCTCGTATCTTATAGGTATTGCAATTCTACCACAATGACTACAAATATAGTGCCATTAAAAGCCATTTTGCATCAAACTATGAACTTTGTTTATCTTAATGACCTAATTACACACGAGTTTTGAAAAGTAGGAGCAATGCGCCTTTAACCGATTTGTGAATGTTTTTGAGTGAAGTATTCTAGGTGGAAATGAGTCCAGTGAGCATATGAGCCTAAAACCAGCCATCTAATGAAAAAGATTTCTTGAATCTTGTGTAGCCTCCCACACCCCAGAAATGACATATTAATTAACACAATATGCAGCACAAAACAACCGCTTTGTTCAACTTTTTTGTCCTGTTTATTTCTAAATTAAACTAACCTGTGAACCAGTATTCTGTTAAAATAAATAAGCCCCTATAAAATGGAGGTCCCTCTGGTTTCCTCCCACTACCAAAACATGCGTGCTTTGGGGAATAGGTGAATTGAGTACTCTAAATTGCCCCTAGGTGTGAATGTGTGCCTGAATGGTTGTCTGTATGTGGCCCTGCGATGTGCTGGTGACTGTCCAGGGTGTATCCCGCGTCCAGTACCCCCCAACCCCCAACCCCCATTCAGGCGCCAACTTTAACTGATGCCTTCATTTCATTACAAGCCTAAAATTGCTTTGAAAATGAAAAAAGGAAGAACATCTATTTCCTTTTACATGCTAGTACTGTTACAAGAAACAAATCTGCAATTTTAAGCAAGTGCCACTTTAAGCATTTGAAGGTCTTTTGTTGGTCTGAATGAAGGGCATAGCATGAACTGTACCTTTTCTGTCTCAGAACACTCAGAATCCTTGCAGCACTGAAACTCAAACTGTAAAATAAACAACAACTGTAAATTTTACATACACAGACACATATACCGACACAATATGGTGGTTGTACAAAATGTTGTCCGTGTGTGTTTGTGTGTTCAGTGTGTTGTACATACAGCGTTGTTGATGTCAGTGGTGTTGATAGAATTGTAGAAAGTCTCAACCTCCTCAAGAACCTGAAACAAAAGACAGATCAATTTAGAGTCCA
Organism: Brachypetersius altus; assembly: GCA_037974465.1. Taxonomy (NCBI): domain Eukaryota; kingdom Metazoa; phylum Chordata; class Actinopteri; order Characiformes; family Alestidae; genus Brachypetersius; species Brachypetersius altus. Next base: position 17,883,017 of record JBBPDB010000108.1, on the reverse strand, counting down.
ATCATGTTATTAGTGGATATCGGCATTTAGACTCCAAATAATAACTGCTGAGTTATGCGGTGAGTGAACAACCGTTTCTTTTTTCAAGAAGCCAAAGACCCCTGCAGCGATTTCTGCACCGAAAATCACCAGCAGACAGGCGAAAAACTAGAAAACAAACAGGAGAGAAGAAGAGCATGCCTTTAATCATCAGCATACATACAGTAATTTTACAATTAGAGCTATCTTAATTATGAGAGTGCGTTAATGAGACAAACAACCTGCAGTACAGGCTTAAAAATAAATGAATGAATGAACAAATTAACGGACATTGAATTTTTCAAAGGAGTGTGTTTAGTGACACACAGGTCTGTGCAGGGGTACACAGCTCTTACCCACCGATCCTAGAAGACACTGTGACTCCTTCACAGCCCCACAGCAACCGAAGAAGCCCACCAGCATCATAATGCCTCCAGCTCCCATCAAAATGTACACAACTGGAAAGACAGTAGTGACAGCTAGTTAGCTGGTGAAAAAAAAAAGATTTTCCCCAATTCACATTCAGTTCAGCCAGTTGATCAAGCATCTGTTTACATATCAAACATGTCCCCACCTATACAGTAATTCATTTTTTTAGATTATTGTATATTAGTTGTGGTTTTAATTGTTGAATGAGATGATATTTATATTATTGTGATACATTACACCACTTCTGACCATAATGTGATATTGACAGTACTGACCAACTGCAGGCACCAAGAGTGCATGATCTCTTTGTTTAATAGCATTTAGTTTAATGTAGTGTGTACAAATCAGTACTTCATTAAAACAATCACTAAAATCATTTGTACTGTTTATCAGTTTTTAAGTGGCACTTTTGTCAATAATATAAATATAATTTGCCCATCACTACTTTTTCCCACCAGAGCAGTGAATTCCTGCAATTCGACCAGAAGAGGGCAGTGTAAGGACACTTCTTCTGTAGCTCTTCTGTTTGAGTCATACAGCCATTATTGCACTTTCTGCTTCTTACAGACCTTGATTATCAGGGAGCCTACGATGTTATAAAAACAGGAAGGCAACATAATCTATTATCTCACATGTTATTAACACTTAACTTTCAGCTATGAAAACAGTCTAGTCACAATTTCTCAGGGTCTGTCCTGAGCAAAAGCATACTTGACTTAGAAACAGAAAAGGGGAACAAAAGCCATCTGGCTACCTTTACTGGAAACATCGTGACACACAGTTCCATAACACAGAATGCGAGGCCCAGGTGTTTGTGGTGAGCTGAATAAGAGAAAACTGCTTTCTTACACATTCAGTTGATCCCCAGTCCAAATAAGTTTCATTATGAATGTCAGGTACTTCCCCATGGCACACAGCACAAAGTCTGCTGGTTCAATACTGCTTTGCATTTTCCTACGGTTTGTGGGAGTCCACTGTTGTATGTAAAGATTGGCTCCTCTCAGTATAGCATCACAACGCAAGTCAAAGGCCTTCCCAGACACATAAAGCAGCATAAACAAACCAGTCTATGTGTATACAATACACTCAACCTGATATGGCCAACACAAGCTTAAACTGTATTGTGCTGAAACACTGATCTTATTTACCATAAACCTCCACTGCATATTTTTAGAAGACTATGCTGAGCCATAAAATATGGAACATATAAACCTGCCCATACCCATCAAATCATCAGCACACAGAAATGGGTTAATCTTCCATTTTAACAATGCCAACCGCCTTTTTTGGAGGCTGAGAGGAAAAGTTACATTAGCACTATACAGTAGATACAAGTAATAAAAAAGGATGTAGCCTTATATAGACATATATATAGTGCATGTATAATGCAATGACCTCATCCACTACTGAATATACTAAAAGCAACAAAAAGAAACTAGAAGGGATAGATGTAGTGGGTTCTTTCCAGTGAGCTCATGTCTCAGACTGAGCTGATGATTCAACTACCTAAATTACACCTGTGTGAGTTTTAAATAGATTAGAAGAAATGGTCTTTCTTTCATCAGTAATAGTCATATGTTCTATGTGGTATTTTGTAGAAGGAGGCGGACCACAACTGCTCAGCAATCACACCTGCTACAGACTTCTATTTGTTTTTTCATCCAACGAAAGTATTCTACCACTTAAAAAAGAAACACAAAGGAGAAGACATCTGGACAATAACAATGGCTGGTTATATGCCTCTAATTTAGTCTCTTACTGGAGCCAGGCCTCAGGGACAAACATTCAGGTCCTTCTTTTCCCCCTCCACTGTTAGTGACTAGATCCCCTCCATAGCAACTATTCCCCGCGGCCAGAAAAGGCTGCTGTCTGCTCTTTAAGAGCAACAATCTTTTGAGAATGCTCGAATGACTAGAGGATGCTGTTGCTAGGATGACCACACCTCTCAAGTGGCACATTGTATTCCCCTGCCATCATCTGCACAGCATTACTGTCTAACTAGAATCACAATAAGAGATGAAAATGCCATGTTAATACGAGGGCTGCATGATCAGAATCGAACAAGATGGGATTCAGATCTTTGCTCCAAATAAAATCAGCCGATGTATTATAATGGTCTGAGGAAGGGAACAGTATGTGTTCTGAAAAATACAGAGTAATAATTGACAATCACAGCAGCCAGTAAACTACTGTCAATTGTGATAAAAATGGTAATTAAAAACCACAAATTCAATTGGATCTTCTCACAAAATTCTCATTGTAGCCTCCAGTACTGCCAACATCACATTAACAATTAGGCCTGTCACAATCATGATATTTTAATTGAAAATCAAAAAACAATTTTGTTTCTTTGTTCATTGTATGCACTGAAGCAACTAGCACCTGTCATTATGCCCATATACACTCCTCCAGCCTCACAGATCAAGTGTCATTAGTAGATTATTCCACAGTTGAAAACAGCCATATTTTTCGTTTTGATTTTGATCAGATTATCATGAGAATACTGAATATTTTACGCAGTACTGAGAATCAAACTGCAGTGCATTACATCTCCACTGTGTAGCTTCCAGTTGAATTGCTCAATTAAACAAACATTACACCGCCCTCTACAGACATTAAAAGGTAAAGTTTTGCTTTTGTAAGACATCTGTTTCTGTTTACTAATATTTACATGCATTTGCATCAACACACTAATTGAAAATGCACACAACTCAGTTCTGTTTGGTTCACTATAAACATATGATTGTGAAAAATGCTAAGAATTGCTATTCGCTCAAATACGTTTTTTCTTTATGCAATCATTTCAAATGGACAAATAACAATTTCATTTTATATTGTACTGTCCCAATTAGATGTAGTATTAACTGAGAGAGCAGCCCCAACATGAAAACTCTGCCCTGTCTTGCCTTTGGTTTTCCAGCATATCATGCTTATACAGGGGCGCTTAGCTGGATGAGTGTGAAAACGTAGCAAACTCATTTCCCCCAGTTCCTTCGGAGCTGAGGAAGGAGTTCCACTCCTCACATTGTAATCTAATTAAAACCCTGGGGAGACACTGAGCTGTTGTTTTCCTTCACACAGGACAGAAGAGACTAAAGCAGAAAACATGGGGCTCCTGCTTTACCGACCGCCACAGGGATGGAAAACATGCCGGTGGAGGCAGCCACTGTTTTAGCCTATATAAACACTGCTTGTGCACTTCAGATAAACAGCCTGAGAGGCTTCTGTTGATCCCCTTGGCTGTAACCAAATGTAGTGGCCTTTGCATGTGAGGGCATATGGAAATAGGAAGGTGTGTGTGTGTGCTATGGAAATAACCTTGCATTCTTTAATAACATCATGAGGTTATGAGCCAACAAAAAAGTGACTGATCAGAAAGACAGTGATCTGAGAGGAATTGTGCATCATTGCAGAAGAATTTTCTCCCTTGGCACAGTCCCTGTCTTTCTTTGAACTGCTAACACAGCTGTTATTATTTACACAGCAACCACCGTTTCTGTGGAATGGAAACTATAACTCAAAATGCTAATGTAGCTGCAATATTGTGTTATGCATGCTGCAGAAGAGCCTAAACACTTTGTGGTTCTGCATTTTCATATATCATTTTCAAACATAAATAACTAATGAAACTGAATTAATTTATTTAAGTACAGTAAGAATTATTTATGAGTTCAGTGGTTAAACAAGTATGATGAAGACATAATGCCCTTCCCCAAGCACAGTCAATTGCACCAGAACTAGTCTCGCGTAGCCAGATCTTCAGACTGACGGCTGAAGGTCTGGAATTCATAGCCACTTTCTTTGGCCAAGGCCCGCCCATAAGGCCGTTTGACTGACATGTCAAACAACCAATCACAGTTCGTTTCGTTCAGCGTCACGTTTCAGGGCGTGGAAATGTCCCCACAACAACAGACCGGGCGTTTCTGTAGACCTGTTCCTTACGACTGATAGATTTAAAGGACCTCAGTTTGGACAGGCTACCCCGTGAGCCCATGCTGAAAAACAGGCTTGTGATGTCACAACCATGAACACGTTTCCATTAGCCTGCAGCGAACCGGCTGCCTGTTCTAGGAAAAGTGTTGTTGAGGTGGAGACACCGGACGGCCAATCAGATCAGAGCTCACTGTGCTGTGCTTAGGAACCTGTGCATATTGTTTACAGCGTGTGATAAAGTGTGTTTCTGGAGCTGACAGTGTGTGAGCAGGTGAGGAGAACCGGGTTCCTCCTCGGTTCCTCCAGCCATCGTTTGAATTCGTGAAGCTCCATCAGCAGCTCCTGATCTCACTGACATCAAATCACTGTTTACTGTAGAACTGTATTTTTATTTACTCTTTTCAGTTTTATTTAAGATTTTAATGAGGAAAACAACATTATTTTAAATATTATTTTGCACAAAACTGTGTATCAACCTTAAAGGTGCCGTAGTCAGAAAGAGAGGAACTGCAGGAATTAGTTTCGTCTGTTTTTGATACATAAAGCCAAATCTGCCGCATATCGATGGAGAGAAGAGGAAATAAAGTGAAAACATGCTGAGAATGGGCCTTTAGAGGTCCCTGTTCATACACTGATGAAGTTCAGCCCTGAAAGCAGCGTTGGTCTTCCTGCCTCGTGTTCGGTGTGATGTAAGTGTGCAGGCGTCCTCACCTGAGCGCAGTGCTGAACCTGGACTCGAACCCCGGCGCTGTTCGGCCCCCGCTCGCCCCCAGCAGGCCCGACCGCGGAAGCTGTCAGATTGGAGGGTTATGGGAGACGGGTAGAGGCAGAGTGGAGTGTGGAGGCGGAGTCCTCACTTTTAAGCTTTTTTGGGTGTGGAGGGGTTTTACTCACTCTGGCAACCCATCCTGCTGTGTGCTCGGGCTTGCGGTTAGAGCTGTTTTTCACATTTCGGCAGCTTTGCTTTACTTTACTGACTCAGATGTAAGCCACGAGCAGCACTGTGGGCTCTGCTGTCTGCAGGCATTCATTCACGGCTGATTCAGCTCTGGGTCTGTTTTTGCTTTATGTTTGATTTAATAAATGAATACGATTTCATTCCAGAACGTTTTGGAGAGCCTCTGTTGGTCCATTCATCATGAATTGCTCGTTGCTTAGGTACCTTGTGTCCCCACTCAGCAGCCGTCTATCAGCCCCTTATGTCTCATGTGCTCTAGAAAAGAGAGACCTTAAGGTTTCTTTATGGACACAAAGAGATTTAAAAGGGTGAATGTTTCTTCTCTAAAAAGGAAAAGTAGTTTCAGATTCTGCTTCAGCACCTTTATAATAGTCCTGTACAGTAACACTACTGTTACAAACTAAAGAACCCCACTGAATATAGACACTCTCTCTCTCTCTCTCTCTCTCTCTGTCTCTGTCTCTCTCTCTCTGTCTCTCTCTCTCTGTC
>JBBPDB010000108.1:17865556-17877090 GCA_037974465.1 Brachypetersius altus | reverse complement strand
TTCCAGTTAAGTGTACCATATGCATCAGACGTTTAGCCAACGTTCTGTGGACGTGACGTCTGAGGCTGAGACTACACCAGAACTAACCAAGTTTCACAACTGACAAATTGGAGATCTTTGAATGGAAAGCAAGCTCACTATCCAGCAGGCAGAAATTGATCAAGTTTGCTATTGCATCACTCCAGTGAAGAAAACCTAAGCCTCCTACTCACACATCAGGTCAAGCTAGATGCCATTGTGTGTTTGCACGATGTGTTTGATGATGTAAGAGGTAATCAATTGGATGCAACTCTAGCCTGGGATTTGAGAAACAAAGGTTATGAGATAGATGTTGTGAAAAAGGAGCTTGCAGTAGAAATCCTGTTTTACTGAGCTTTTCAGCCTTTTCTGCTCTTGAAAAAAATAAACCGTTATGAAGAAGAAGTTCTAGTTTTAATACATAAACAAAAAGAACCAATCACTTTGGTTTAACTCATTGTTAGGCAAGTGTGAGCAATATAATGTTTATAGTAGTGCGAGATTCTTATCGCGCGATAAAAAAAAATATCGCTGAAAGCGAGAGTGTAATTAGTGGTTGGATTTGGATTTAGTGCAGCTCAGTTTGTGAAATTTTGAATATAAAAAAATTGTATTAATATGAAATATTTTAAAACTTAGCACAACTGATTCTTTTTCATCTGTTCCAGCTAATAAAACATGGGGAAAACAAAATATGATGATGCATATCCTAAATTGTGAAAATGTTTTGAAGCATCATATTATATCTTTGACATATCACCCACCCCAAATACATGACAGAGACTCTCACCAGGATTTTAGCTTTAATAGTGTATAAAAGGATCCAGCATGAATCTGCATTCTTTCAAGATTTCCTGAAAAACCATCAAAGTGTGTAGCAGCATATTCATTTACATTTATGGCATTTAGCAGACGCTTTTATCCAATGCAACTTCCATTCCCTAACTACAGGGGGCAGTCTCTCCCTGGAGCAACTTGGGGTTAAGGGTCTTGCTCAGGGACCCAGTGGTGGTCTGCTGAAGGTAGGATTCAAATCCCTGACATCTTGGTCATTCTTTCTTGCCTATGATGCAAATTCTCACCCATCCAAAAATACACCACACACACATCCACTTCCTCCAGAAGGTTTGCTCTGCTAATGGCCACATTATTACAACACTGGCCTGCAAGCATTACGGTGAACAGAATATGGTCAGACTGGCTGATTTGTCCTCTTGTTTTCCTCTTGGGCAACCTGTTTCTGCAAAAGGGAGCAGAAGCCTCTTCCGCTAGATTCCAATTATCTTAGAGCAAACTTTCACAATACCATTTAGGCTGTTCTTATCCTCCTCAGGCAACCCATTAAGCCCATAACATGGTGGCACACTGTGATGTCGAGCAGGCAAAGTAATTTTAAAAAAAATGAAATATGGCAGAGGCATGTGAAGAAAACTTGTTCAAACAAAATTATAGTGTGGGAGCTCAGTAACAATAAGTTACTACAGAAAACAAATTAAACAAATGTAGTCCTGTGCCATGCACATGCTAAAGGAAGGAAGTGCTCATCTCCCAGTACAAAGTTCTTCTCATCTTTAACATTAATTTTACTTCAACGGTGCACTAAACTTGCTAATTAATCAACGGATTAACTGAGCTGTCAGTTTGTTCAATTGCTTTTGGCAAAAAGACTCCAAGTCTATGCAATATTTTGACTATGCACCACCACAATTTCAGTTTGAAAAAAATAAAAAGATGAAAGTACTAGTTCACCATTTTTTTTCCTCAAAAAGTATATTCTGAAATATGATGAAGTCATTTATAATGATAACTAGGGATGCATCAAAATCCTCTGATTTTTATTTCTACTATAATGCACATCATCCCACTTGATATGCAGAAAAAAGGGAAAGTCTGTACGAAGAGCATCTCGCTACATAGTGGAAATTACATTGTAGGACTATTTGAAATGGACTGGTATCACCTGAGGAGTTACTGATTCGATGTTTAAATCAGGGCTTTCTGTGGTCAATTGTGGAAATTACACAAAAGCTTTATCCCAGATATACTGGCCACTCTAATTCTCTACACAATACATTACAGATCATCCCCTGGTTACACTGATTCAGGTAGAATAGTGCCTAAGTTTAAGAAAATGTTTTCACTTAAAATGTAAATAAGATTGTACTGTTTAATTTCTGTAAGAACATAAAAAGATATAAAAATGTCATACACATCATTGCACTCTAGCCCAGACCTGTGCCATTCCACAGAAACTTTGAACATTTTTAAGAATTATACTTATGGACAGCAGCAAAATTGATACTCACCAATAAAGAAGGTTTCAGGGGCTCCATCTTGACCTAGGAATTTGGCTGTCCCTCCATCAAACCTCAGCCACAATCCTACTGCCAACACCGTTGAACCTGCCAGCTGAGCAGAAAATATCTCAAAGAAATTAGCCTTTCTTTTTTATTGAATTGTACATATTAGGGCTGGGCGATTAATCGAAAAGTAATCGAAATCGACATTCAGAACCTATAATCGATCAAATTCTTCAAGGTTGATTATTTTGATTACTTTCCCTTTAAAAACACTACCGCGTGTAGAGTCACGTGACCCCGCTCCGTTATGTTACGTTATTCCGCCGACATGTCTAGCATAGAGAGCTTAAACACTGAGACAACTGAGCAACTTGTCAGTGAACTATGAGGGGAAAAAATATATAAATAAATAAATAATCGTTCATTAATCGTAATCGAGATTTAGATTTTAGGCCAAATCGCCCAGCCCTAGTACATTGTACATATCTAAATAAAGCATGATGCAAAAAACATTATCTTACATGTTAATTACTCATGTTTCACCTACCTACCAAACAGGGCATCCCTGACAGAGACAGATCACATAACTCCATACCGGCCTGACCCACTGTTGTTATTTTTTTCTTTAGGAGTCTACACAAAAGTGTCCTTTGTGACTTTGTGAGAACTGATGTGACTTTGTTACTTTGTTTGCTTGTTAAAGTTCCCAATGGAATATCCTCAGCTGAGACAGTCCATTGATTGAAACTCTGTAAGATAAAGATCTGTGTTGTGTCTAAACACGGCCATCTGTCCTTCTGCAGGGATACCAATGACAAACAGTTGAGTCAAGTGTGTCTTTAGACCTCTCAGCTCTCCATTAACCTCTTAGAGAGCAATTTACATTAAGAACCACAAAGTGGGAGCTGCCAAACGAGTCATTAGTTTTCAGTGTTTCTTGCCAAGCTGCACTAACAGAAGAGCAAAAAAAAAAATGTCCTTCCAGTCCGGATTTGTTTAGTCTGTCCAGTGTTTCAGAAACATGTGTTCTTGACCCAGGAACACTTGATGGGCCGGAACAAAGTTCGTATTTGGGTTCTGTCTGCAGTGCTTTAGCATACCAATTCTTTTGTTTCAAAAATGGGAAGGATTTGTGTCAAGATTTAGGCCAGAATTTGGTCTAATTTGCTTCTGTTTTGTTAACGGCCTTCAGTCAAAGAATTTCAGGAATGTTCCGACTCTTGCTGTTTGTTTAGTCACAAAGTGACGTGTAATATTCTCATAATATGGTGAACAGATCATTTAAAGTTTTATGTCCTCCCTGTGTCCCAAACTGTCAACCTGCCACCCCCCATTGCTGTGATCAGTAGGCAGGCTGTGCCAGTCTCGCTGGCTGTCGTCATTTCTGCTGGAATCCTCCATGCCATGGCACTGTCCCCTCAAATCCCCAACATGCCCAATGCTCTCACCCCTCCCAGCTACTACACCAAGCAGCCGACACAACAGTCCACTTCTTTGCCTGTCCGTTCTAAGACAAAGGCATCGCTGTCCAACGCAGTGACACCACTCTACAGAAAACCAATGACTGCAGCCACTGTGCCCTTCATTAGAGTATTCGTACACTAACCATTTAAGCAGATCTAACTCGACCACTTCATTAGTGCAATGATAGAACCATCACATGAAAACGAGCAGTAGGTGTAAAAACTGCACAGGCATCGTCTTTGAAAAATGTATTTGACACATGAAAGAGCTGTTTGGAAGACAAAAAAATAGGTACATTCTAAAAATGTTACAGCAACAATAATAGCGGTTGACATATTAAATGGATCGAACCGAACCATCGCTTAGTTACTTCAATGTAGTGGGTTAAATGGACATTATTTAAACATTTTGCCTAATCTGATCCTTTTTCATTACACTTCACCTTTCTGAAGCATCTGTAATTATGGATACTGAGATAAAGTTTGATTAGTGCAAACAGTTTTACGAAGTTAGTTTAAACGGAAATCCTTTTTTAGCAAAGGAGTGTGACAAAGGTGCGCGTGCTCTGAAGTGAACCATGAAGTTTCCATCACTCAGAAGCAAAACTGCTTCTAACTTGACTGAAGGCAATTTGCCTTCATGTATTAGTCATTATAACATCACTTAAAATGTCACCATTAAACACTAATACATCTGTAATCTGCTGCAAAACTACAGTAAGTAAGATCTGGATGCTCACTTCTCTTAGTATATCCTGATGGCAATCAACACCGAGAAACAAGACAACTTGAGACAGGGATCCTGGAATATAAAGTAAAAACCCTAACCCAGTCACCAAACCTGATGAAGTGGTCTGAGGAAACAGATTACCTTAAACAATTTAAGCTTAATAAATCAATTAATTTCAGAAATACATAATTCACTGAACTAAGTACAAGTACACTTTATCGCATTACATACTGCGATAAAGTGTCCCATTAATTTATTTTATTTAGTTGAATAAATGAACTGTACTACCTGTTCTTATGGCGCTGATCTTAAAGCCCTTTGGACTTAAAAGTAATAGCTTTACTACTTCAGAGTCCAAAAAAAATACCACTGCAGCGGCCAGCCTGCACAGGCACACATTAAGAAGCAGGGAAAGCGGTGCCTTTACTTGCACAGCATTAATTTTAACAAGTGTTGATTGAGACTTTAGATTTTAGATAACAATCAAGACACTCAACCGAAGGCAGGCTAGGAATGACAACACACGGATGGTAAGTTAAATAAGGTAGAAAGTCTTGCCCAGCAAATAAATAATAAACCAGTAGATAACGAGAAAGATGCAAGTTTCACTGAAACTCTCAAATGACTAAGAGAACTTTTCCAAAACAAACAGTTATCAAGTGAGGCTGGCACCGCAATGAATTTCACTGAAATAACATAGATGACTTGGTTTGACCCTGTTACAGTCTTTAGACAGCATGGAAATGGTTCAAAACAGTGTAATGCTGGCCAATAAATTCTTGTATCAAATTTCTACAGTGGCCAATCTAAACAGAACTGTCCATCATCCATGAGGAGTGTGCATACATGGTTGTTTAATTTATCTGTGCTGGAAAAACTGATGTCTTGATAAAAACTAAAATGTGTCCCATTACTAACTGGAGGCTGTTTAGAATTTTAAAACTTGTGAAAACTTTATTATTGGCCCGTGAGCATTTGCCTTTGATGTCAATTTAGAAAGAAAGATTGACTATAATACTTTATAGTTTATTGGCATTAACTGAAAATGTGCCAAAATTGTATCCCTAAAAATAATTACTCATATTTCCAACTATTTACTTTTAAGTTTATTAGAAATAGTCTGCTTAAGTGAGTTCTAAGGTCTGCAGTATTTGGGGTAAGAGTTTTATGAGGTAATAAAGTTATCCTAGTTATTGTGAACATTAGACCTCTTCAGCATAAGAGAATAGACGACTTTAATTAATAGACAGAAGTGCTGGGCAGTCAGTTACGTGTTAGTATAAAAGACAACAACTCTAACATGATTCCCAAGCTTCAGGTTTAATCTCATATTTCAAAGGACAAGTGCCCTTTTTACAGCTCTCTGTTCTGCCTGAGATAAAGACGTGCTGTAAAGCACATTGTAAGTATTACACATTTGCCTGTTTATTGCTTAGGTCAATAAAGTATGAGACATTTCAGTTGCAGTAATCTTTTAAGAGGTTCAATAGCAGTTTTGTGGTATTTTCTGCAGGCACCACATAATCCAGGAGACGAAGAACTTGGAGAAAAACATTTTAAAGACTCTTATTTTCTGATTTACTGGATAAACTGAAAATACCTTCCTCCCAAAACAACCTGATTTTCAATTATTTGCAATTACACTATAATACTCCAGAAATATACTATGGTAAACTGGTATACTAGTTATTTATACTATGCCTTACAAACACAATAAAATAACAAATGGCTAAAGAGTTTATAGGTCAGGTCGACTGTGCTGTGCCACTGCACAGCAAAGCAGGAAATTTCACAACAAACTGTTCTTCGTCAGCACTGCGATGTGTGTGTGCTAATACCAGGTCATGGAAAGTTTCTATCTATGAATCTTCTTCTTTTTCTGTCACAGAAGCCTAGTCACTGCAGCAAGAAAGCCCCCAGAGCAGTAAACTGGCAAGGACTTCATTAGCACCTCATTATTTTGGGTCCCTCAGAAAAGTGGATTCTCTGTCAAGGTCTTCAGCAGAAATACATAAACATTAAAACCATCAAGGTGCACACACTCAGTACAGCAAATGAACCCCCTATCACCACAGCTGATGCAAAAACTACATTTCAACTGTTTGAACAGATGCACAAAAATGGGCAAAAGCAAACCAACATCAGTGTAAAGACTTTACATCACAAAGACCTCCCTCTTTCCTTCCACCTGCCTCAGTCTTTGGAGTTCATTAAACCTCTTACACTGCTGGCAACTCACTCCACGCATAGCAAAACACACAATACAGTGATACAATACAATACAGTACAATACAGTACAATATAATTCTATCAGGACTGGCACAATACCACTGTTCCTTTTCCAATAGTGATACCGATACTACAACTTTGTGTATCTGCTAATACCAATCCAATAGTGTCTTTTTCCCCTCTTTTAAACAATAATAATACAATTGTCTGTAATCCAACATGACTCCCAGTTCTTCTATAGTGTGCTATATAAATTAAGTTTCTACACCCATACAGTGCACAATCGATCAATTACGGAGTTCTGTATACATGGCTGAATCGCCGATGGCTCTTTGTTCAACACACTATACACTATTTGTTTGCAGGAGCCTATATTTTGAGTGAAAACTTGCCGTTTATCAGTGTTACCCATGTCCTGAAATCCCTGTGTACAGCATTTTGGTCAAAGTCAGAAGCACTTGATAATTCAGGTATTTTTCCGATATCCGATAAAGTGATTTTGACCCTTATCAGACCCATACCGATTCTGAGTACTGGATCCCCACGCCTATAATTACAATACACCAGTACAGTAAATACAATACTATACTACTCTACACTACATACGTGTGTTCCTAGGTATCATCAAAACGTTTTAGCGACCTAACAGATCTAATTAGATCATTAGATCATGCAAACGCTAAACGTATCACTTCTTCAGTAGCTAAGACGCTTTCGATGGCTAAATCAGAGCAAATGGTCGAAACCAGAGAGCCTCCTGTAGGAGTGCACCAGTTGCAGGCAGAACATCTCATGCTTTTCACATTTCTGACATTTCTGATGAGGATGATAGTGATAGGGTCTCAAGAGAAACCCGTGCAGGCAGGTACTGCAGCCATCCACAATATCTTACCCAGAAGATGAAGTTGAAGAAGAAAAGCAGGTATTTCACACATTTCATGCCGCCTTGCACTTTACTCATCTTGCGCGTCGTCGCGTGTCCACAGTGCAGACCAGAGCGTGTTTTAGATCGCGTGTTAATTCCCCCAACTCGAGCTGAAAGAGCTGTGTGCTGATGGAGGAGAGGAGGGCGGGTTCTCCAGAGAAAGGCTCCGAGTTTAACGCGCCCTGGCAGCAGCACCACCCCCGGCCTGCAGCAGGGAGGAGCCTCCCAGATCCCAGCTCAGCTCAGCCAAACCCACCCTAGAATAGAATCTCGAACATAATTTTATTTTATCTTACAATACATATGGATGTACAATGCAACGAGGTAAGATTTGCAGCTCTGTAAATGCATAAAACGCTGTGATATCAAATTGAGAATGTATCAGCTGTAACAGAATATGCCAGTATTTAATGCGATAAAGTGTGAAATCAAGTGGAAATGTATATTAGCTGTACCAGAATAGACCAGTATTTCGTTGAACGATATTGTACTGAATGGCATTTAACATTTCTCTGTAGTCACTGAGTTTAGTTTTTTTAGACACGCACGTAATACAGGGGCTAACTGAACAAGTTGATGCTGATAATGTGTTTTTTTTTCACACACTCAAACATTTCATCTATGTTCTAATTAGACCATTTACTAAACACACCAGCTTTATTTATATCAAGCTTTTCCATTATGAATGCACATGATTGGACTGTGGTGTCACATGATTTACTGAAAACGTTCCAGTTCTGTGGAAAGCATGTATTCCACTCACTTTCTCTTCCAGCAGGTGTCATAAAGTAAAGTGACCCATTATAATCTTGTGTGAACACAGCACAGCACACAGTGTTAACAATATGAAATTCCCTCTGTGCATCTAACCCATTCACTAAGTGAAGAAGCACCTGAGGAGCAGTGTGTGGGGCTGGTTCCTTGCTCAAGGGTACCTCAGCTGTGCCAATGACAGTCCTGGGATTCAAACCAATGACCGATCGCAGGGGCAACTCCCCAACAACCAGGGCACCAGCTGCCCCTGTCATGTATCCTTATAAAAGTCCCAGTTTCCTTTAAAGGTGTTGTTACGCTCATAATAAAGATAGAGATTTCTGAAGTGAAGATCACCAGATGTGAAAACAAAACATGGCTGTTTAAAGCTGCTGGAAAATGAATGCTTCTCCATCCTACCTTCTGATATCCAGGACCTCCATTTCGACTCAGGGATAACGTGTCTCAGGACCTCCACATCAGAAATAGAACACTAAACACTGTTCAATCCTAAAAATGTAGAGCGCTGAAGTTCAATTCATTTTACATTGACCCATTTTCAAGGCCACGTTTTCCTTTTCTTTAAATAGGTTGATAATGCACCATCCTCCTCTAATGTACTTTAATAATTTTCACACTGTCACTTTATATCTGTTTTCTGTTTCTTTAAATAGGTTGATAGTGCACCCCATCCCCAATGTACTATGACATTCACACCTTTATTTTATAAGTGTCAAACCTTGCAGTCCTCGGAGCTGGCAAGGCCCATTATCCTCAGCAGGGTGAAGTACAATGTTTTATGTGCATATGTTTGATTTATTGGGGCAATTTCATTTCACTTTTAAATTTGTGAACAGATCTTGCACAAGGGTCAAAGTCTTCCCATGTGACCAGGTATTGAGAGAATTCCTCAGAGTAGGCACACCCCCCCTCTCTTGTTACACACACAAACACACACACACTAAACAATACATCAGTCACAATTACTGTCAGTCCTCCCTTTCACTCTAAGATGGTATTGTCTCCCGGCATGGGGTCACATTCGGGGCATTCCATGCTATGATGTCTTGCAAAGGCTGAGAGGTAATCTTATCTTCACAGTTCACATTATTATTATTATTATTATTATTATTATTATGATTACTAACTATAATACACCAAAGGATGCAAAAAAAACTATGAGCACATGTTGAATCAGTCTAATTATTTGTTTCCAGTTTAACGTTATTTCAGCTCAGAAAAATCAATAGATTAGGACATTTTAGAAAGTGTACATGGACTATAAATATATTTAATCTAATTGTCAATGCTAAATTGACTCTTGCATCATTAATGAGTGACTTAATGCTGGCATCCTTCTATGGTTAAAAGAGTGCACATTTGTTGCCGGTCTGTGTGGGCTGTGTAGACCTGTCTTCTTAGAGAAATTGTAGTTTTGCTCGCTCTGTGTTGCTATTTTGGATTGTTCTATCACACCCAGTAATCATTTTCACTTCTGCACATCGTCAAACCATTCTCTTTGTTTACATGTAAGCAGGAGCTACTTTGAATACTTTAATGCCAAAACAAAGATCTTGTCAGTACTGGTGAACTTTTCTCTGCGTGAATCATTCTCTTTTTAGACACACATATGCACATACAGACACAAACAAATACATGTAAATATGACACAGAAATAAGAAAAATATCTCCATAAGAAATAACAGGAGCCTGATTTCCTTGCTATTTTGGACACAGGTGCTGTTATTCTAAAAGTAAAGTGTAAAGTGACCATTTTTGTCATACGTGAACACACCACATCGTACAGTGTGAGCAGCATGAAATTCCTCTCTGCATTTAACCCATTCACCAAGGGCAGCAGCGGGCCACCAGGAACACAGCGCCCAGGGAGCAGTGTGTGGGGACATTACATTTACAGCATTTATACTCCAGAGGCGAGTATACTACCCCCTAGGCCACCACCACACACCTTGTTCAAGAGTACCTCAGTGGTGTCACTGGGAGTCCTGCGATTCAAACCCATGACTTTCTGTTTGCAGGGGCAGCTCCTTAACCACTAGCTGTTAACATCTCGAATAAAGAAAATAAAACTGAAATGAAATAAACACACAGAGCAAATTTAATTTTCAAGAATATAACTGATAAAAGTTTTGAAGCTGTTTTACTAAACATTGTGTTCATCTCTGGTGCAACCCTCTGTGACAGTGAAGCACAAGTCAGCTTTGTTTTACAGGGAGGGTTACACTCTGACCTCTAATCGCTTCAGCAACTGAGCGTAGGATTCGGCACTCTGATGAATATGGCTCCGAGCAGCCGCTGATGTCCCATAATAAAATTATCCGTTGAGTATTAGATACCATTCATTCGTCCTGGAGCGAGTCTCCCCCTAGCGGTTAAATATGAGAGGTTTCCCCTCAGATTACGCCCTCCATTCAACAGGCCCACCTCCAACAAATTACAGCATCACCACGTTCAGAGGATACAACATTTTTAAAAAAGCGTTTTACTTGTAGGTATGAGACATTTTCTGTTTCAAAGAAAGATGCTGAGAATGGAGCTGCAGTGAAGACGAGAAGAGGAAGGTCTAGTAGGCGGATTATGGATGTGGTGAGGGAAGACATGCAGGCAGTTGCTGTGAGAGAGGAAGATGCAGAGGACAGAAGAAAATGGAGATTATTGATATGCGCCCTAATCAGGAGCAGGCGAAAGCAGAAGAAGAAGTAGAAATTATGAAATCATGCAATGTGAAGGAAAAAAGAAGTTGTTAATTGAAGCAATGTGGATCTTATGAAACTATTTCAAGAGGGAAATCCAAATATAAAAATATAAATGAAAAGTAAAGGGTATAAAAGAAGAATATATGAATAAACAGGGAAGAATACAAAGCTATGGAGAGAAGACTCAAAAATTAGCCTGTACCACGAAACAAACAAACAAATGGGCTGAATCAGGAGTCAGGTTTTGTAACAGAAGTATAGTCAATGGGCTGAATGAAGCTGAAATAACATCCAGAAAAAATCCAGAAAATCCAAACAAAAACCTTCTCAGTGGGCTGAGTAGAAACAGTCTGAGATACAGACACACACACACACACACACACACACACACACACACAC
>JBBPDB010000108.1:17835594-17863808 GCA_037974465.1 Brachypetersius altus | reverse complement strand
ATGACGACTTCGAGATTCCTGAAGTGTTTCCAGTTAAGTGTACCATATGCATCAGACGTTTAGCCAACGTTCTGTGGACGTGACGTCTGAGGCTGAGACTACACAGTGAATACCTTCCATAGGGGTGTTTTTGAACTGTGGTGTGTGAAAAGTTCTTCATAATGGTATTTGTACTCCATGGCTAGACCTGGCCAATAAGAAACAGTGAACACAAACAAGGGAACAGCGATGGACCTGCATAAAAATATCTTTCTTTTCCCATGAAAAAATCTGGTTCAAAACATGCAGGCATCCTGTGCTAAAAATGCTTTACCACAGCTCCTCATGTAAAACAAAGATGGTACTACAAGGATGTCAAACTGGGCATACTACAAACATTTTTATATTGGTTTTATACATTTTTTATTTTCTATTTTCTATTTTTATTTTTTTTGTTGAAGACATTTAACTTTTTTTGAAAACCTTTGAGATGTTGTGTTTTGCAGGAGACCTTGTTTGCAGTGATGTCCGTGCTCCACACCACGACCCAGCCTGTTTCACAAAGCAAACACTGAACACAAAGGGCTGTCAAAGGACCCTATTAGTAATCTGGTGAACTAGTGGCCCTGTCCATTGATCCACATGAACTTTGATCTTTGACACTGCATATCTAAACCCTAGGATTCAAGAGCCTCAGACATGACTTCATCATTAGACCATGCATCTGCCCTTTGGCATGCCGCCCTCTTCGATTCATACGAAACTCTGGTTGACCACTGCTGAGGTCAAAATGACCAAGCCACAACCCATATGCATTCCTCTCCATGCTGCCAAAACAAAATGAGATCACCTGCTTCTGATGACTTCCATTTTTTTTAATTTTGTTATATTTTATTTTTGTCTAGCATAGTTGACTTGACAGGTCAGTTATGCTGAATATTCCTGAGTCTTTTTGCTAGCTTTGCTGAGCCAGGGAACACTTATATCTAAGCTCCAACCTCTCTCATATTTGCAAAAAATAAACCATCTGGAGAGAGGTGCAAGGTAGATCCTTAACCTCCCATGCTGAATTTAAATTGGACATTTTTCTCCCAGAGAGAAATGAAACCTGTGCCGGTAATTTTGGAATGTTTTAAATCAGGGAGAAGAATGCACAGAGCGCACCAGACATTTTTTAAAATTCAGCCCACAAGTGATGCCATATGTAGGTCCACATTTTTCAAAGGCTTTTCCAAGCTGCACAAATCCAAGAAAATCCTTGAAAATGACCCCTTGGTGACCTTTTGTTGTACCATTATAATACTGTGCTGTAATAAATATGGAATTATAACTCTGCCGGCCTGTACATTTCCCACTCAGTGTGCCAAATGCTCCAGATTTAATAAATAACAATAGCAATAACGATAACCACATATGTACAGTACATGCAGTCCTCATGCTGTCGTCAGGGAGGCAATTATTCACGTCCATCAGGAAAAAATAATAGCATAATAAAACGTTCTGCTAAAATGTTTACCATATGACTTTTAAGTCATTTAAAGCCATGATATGATTGACAGTAATGAGGCGTATCAACTGAATCCCCTCCTCATTTAGTTATTTGATGTGTGGATTCTCGTGCATGAAGCGTACTGGATCTCACACACATTACAACAACATCAGCTTTAAAAGTCAACCTTAACATCAGTCAGATGTAAAAATGTTATGGGCCTGTTATGGTGAGGTGTTATTAGGATCCATAAGACTGCCATTCATGGACTTATTATCAGGGCTGTAGATCTGAGGCAGACTGACTGTCATTGTTTCCAGGACTTGCGGCTGAGCACGCATACACAGGCCACGTTGATTCTTATAAGTCTCCAAGCCACCAGGTTCTTGAATGAAGTCAATGCCCGTACAAACGTGTGAGAGTTGGTGCAGTAGGAGTTCCAGTGGCGACTGTCAATGCCCAGACAGCCTGAGCCAGCGGGTCTGGCCCCACTACACGTCGTCTCGAAGAAGTACTGCTTTTTCCGGACATCATTGATGCTGACGTCTGGCAGCACCATCACCTCGTTGCCTGAGATGTCTGTCGCTTTGGTTTTATTTCCCACCCAGAAACTGACGCTCTCACACACCGAGTATACACCACGGTGTTGGGGCTTCTGGCCTGCCTGCCGCTTTGCCCTGCCGTTGGACCCCTGTTGCTCCGCAGGCTCAGAATCAGGTGGCCGCTCACTAAAAAGCACACGGGGTGAACGATAGCGCCTCTTGTTGAAGAGTTTAGGGTCCACAACAGGTGTTGTGTCGGCGCCTCTGGTGCCATCATGCTCCTGATTGCCGATTGGTGGGCAGACATCACCCGATCGCAGTGCCAACGTGTGGCTGCAGAACAGGAGCAGCACGGCTAGCATGGACCACCGCATGGACACACCAGGACCTGCATTAAAAACACCAACACACGGAACTGAATTACTCTTATCTCACAGCGATGCAAATCAGCCAGAAACATAACAGGCGTCTTTATCACACCTGAAACCAGTTCTGTACAAACAGTACTTATTAGTGCAGGGGCGTCAAACTGGTTTCTTCTGAATCACAGTTCTGGGAATACATGTTTTCCCTCTAAGCAGCTCTTCAGTTCAACTCTTTGCTATTTATTTGATAAATTGGGTTATGAAGGGTCTGCTATCAGGAGTATCAGATCCCTCACTTATTTACTATTACCTAATAGGTCAGCGCTGGATCAACACTGAGCCAAGTCTTCATGAAAAGGAAGCAGGGTTTGTTTAAATGAGACAAACTATTGAACTCTGCATGTTAGCAATAATGGTCCAGAAAAACCCCAGTTTGGCACTTCTACGGCAGTAGGACCACTTCTTTGATTCCCTTTGTCTTGGAATTACCCAGTCCTCCATGTTTTGGTGTTGTTTGTAGTCAGTCTGGGTTTTTTTCCAGTCAAATGTTACCAGTTAGCCATGAGTGAGAGCTAATAAGGAGATAAATTAGAGCAAGAAATAGAACAACACAAGAAAATGTCACTCTCAAGAGAACGCACAGAATATAGCCTCATTCTTCAATGGCAGTAAAAATAGCAATGTTTTTTCATTAGGTATGAGCTAGTTTAACTGAATAATATTGAATTATCCTATTCCCAGCATTAACAAATATGAACAAACACCCATGCCTCGGAGCTCTAATAACATATGATTTGATACTAACTCATGTAAAATACTTTCATATTTTTCATTTAATTATGAACATGTACCAACTGTGCACATTATTTCACTGTTTAATGTACAAACATTCACTTTTAAATAGGTAACAGCAGCTAAACATTTATTTTCAATGTCACACATTGGGTTTAGCTTAAACAGAGAACTTTGAAGGATGTAAGACCTCCAAACAATATATTCTCTACATCCAGTGTAAAAGGTTTTGACTTCTGCCTCATGCTATAGAGAGTTCATGCAGAAGTATTAAGTATGTGTGTCAACCGTCAGCTGTAGTCTTTGTGTTGTGTTCATTCAGACATATTTGGGACTAGTTTGTGAATGTTGGTGTGTCCTGGGTCTTAGGAACAGAGAAAATACAGAAATGGGTAGATGTGGGTAAAGGTGTTATATGACCAGTATGACAACAACACTTGCAACAACAGCAACCATCTATAAAACAAAAATAAGATTATCCCCCTTAATTGTTGTGAATATGTGAATAAAAAAGTGAAGTTGTGAAGTTTTTGGAAATCACATTCCAAATGTGTGACTTCTGCAAGATAGATATGGGTCATGCCTTCTCTCCAGAAGAATACAGGATCAGAGGCAAAGACCATGAGTGACTTTGAGGGGCTTTGAAGGTGAGGAAAGGCCTTGTAAAAAGCAATGACTTTGTTGTGACAGGTCAGCTCAAAAAATCCCAGCTTTTCTCCCAAAATCTGGATGATATGGCTGTCTAGTTTCCACAGTAATGATGGCATAGTGCAAACACGTCCTCTGATATTTTTACCCCGTCAAAGTTTTGCGCTTGAGCACCCGTTTGTCGAACTTTGTCACTGTAAAGTTAAAATTCAAGTAAAATGTCATGTTTACCTATCCAAGGACTCAATGGGGGTTCCTGTAACAGAATAGTATTAAAATGTGTTTTCCCAAAATCCAGAGCTGTTCTGTTAAAGACCTTGCTTGTCATTACTTGACTTGATGACTAGTATCAGAGGTGAAATGCAGGTGTGGAGTGTATTTACCTGTGAGACGTGCCCAGGTGAAGTGTTTTTTCTGGTCTGACTTCAGGGTGAGTGTTGCTGGTTCATTGTGGTCTGAGTACCCACCATCAGGGCATCATCTCCACTGCACTTCCTAACTGAGAAAAATGACACACGTTTTACTTGCAACATTTTACTTACAACAATTTGAACTCTTAGTATATATATATATACTCACAGGTTATTTCACTTATTAACACATTCCATGAAAGCCAAAAAAGGCTTGACTGTTTCACAATATATTTCAAATACATAATTTCTACTTCTTTTGTGTATTTTTTTATTTCCCCAAGACCCACTTATGATGTTTGCTTAGTTCTACATTTTGTTTATCCCGTAGAATTAAACAGATTGTTTTTGTAACTGCGTCTGCTGTAAATAAATAAATAAATGACCACTGTTCTCACAGGCTTTCCTCTGTTCTTTCCTCTATACTTCTCATTCAAGATAATACGATTCACAGTGCTTAAAGTGTTGTGGGCTAAAGAAATTGATCAGCAAATTCAAATATTGTTTTGCAAACATAGTTCCATATATGGAATCTCAATCATTTTTATTGGTCAGTTTTTCATGAAATGTTCAGAAGGTGTTAAAAGGTGATTTTTATGTTATAAAGACATATAATTTAAGAAATATGCAGGTTATGAGTTTTGAGGGGCTATAATGATGCAATGCTACACTCTTGAATCTGGCTGGTCACAGACTTTCTGACCACAACCCACCAAAACTTTGCACTGTATTCAATTTGAATGCTTCTTTCAGCACACAAACAAACCAAAAGCTGATACAAAACGCAGCATATCCAACACATAATACCCTCCATCCTCACACAAGCTTGTCAAGCTAATGATACTCTCGCAGTGTAAGGGCAGTGGTGTTTTTATTCCATTGCTGGTATGTGGTGGTTCATTTATGTGTATGTGTGTATGTGTGTGTATGTGGCTTTGCTGAGGTGGTCTAGGAAACCCTTAATTGCTGACCTAGAGCTCATTAGCTGTAATGAAGTCAGTTTAACACATTCCGTCTGGTGTGGCCACCAATTGTCCCGGCGACACGTAGAATTCAGAAAGAGAATAATCTGTCTCTAAAACCACCGAGCACTTTCATATGGTAACAGTTCCCTAGTGGCACGTGTTTCAAAGGGTAATGTGAACCCCTCCATAGCAGCCACACACACACACAGACACACACACACACACATTCTTATCTTCCATTATAGGCCTGCAAAAGCCAGTGCCTGCAGCAGAGCTGTGTGTGAGTACTTATGTGTGGAAAAGCTCATGGATGAAGCGTGGCTTTGTGCTGATTCTGAACTGGTGGCCTAGAGAACTCTGGTGCCAGCCCTCATATACCACACTTTCCATCCTCAACTATAGGGTGAGCACATTTTATACATCACATTCTTATTTAGAATGTGAAATGCTGATTTTTTTTATGTCAATGACACCATTCATGTAACTGTATCTGAAGTTCTCTTGTTCAAATAGTTTTAAGCAATAGCTTCAGCACCTTCAGCAAGGTGCTAATGGCAGATCCATGGATGAATAAGCAAGCGGCAAACTAACAAAAGCTACAGTTTGTGAACTGTAACAAGGCTCCATAAGTTGTACGAGATATATATACACACCCATTGAATAGACGTTGTTGATGAAACAATCTATTTTTTTTTATTTAATTTAATTTGACTTTATATTTTATTCTGTTCTTATCTCTGTGTGTCTATACAGTCGAAACACATGGAATTTCCTCTGGGATCAGTATCATGAATCTGTCCCTATATAATGATAACAAAATGCATCACTCTTTACATGAACACATTAAATTCAGACAAAAAAGAAAAAATTGTGTGATCAGTTGTGGTTAATTATGCAAAACAATACTATTCAGTATTCTTATTTAAAATACTATTTCTTTTTCAACATCAACATCAACATTTTTCTTCAGTCGTGTTGTACCCTTGTCTCATGCATGCCAACATATTGGCGCATTCTGCACTAATTAAAATAATATCTCAGTGGACTATATATTCATGCATCATGTTTAAACTTTAAAAAGTTAAAAGTTATTATGGCATTCAATTTAAGGAGGCCACATAAACTAGATATATAAACTAGACTGTCAGCAACCATATATATACAGAAACACTTCATGACAACTGACATAAACCTACATAAACATGTATAAGGGTTTAATCCAACAAACTGTTGTCATAGCATTTTCTAAGGTGAAATGACATCAAATTTGGCTAAAACAGTCTTTATGACTACAGACACTTGTTGGAATAGGCCTTTCTAAATGTTTATGTTGGTTTAGGCTAGTTGTCATGAAAGGTTTACATTCATGTCATACAGTGTTACGAATTCCGGCCTTCGGTGAAGTGCTAACCATTCTCACACACACACACACGCGCGCACACACACACACACACACACATACAGACAGATAGACAGAGCTTAATGAGAGACATTATGGGATGGTGTTGAAGATTGATCTGTCCTGTCTGCTCTGTTCATGTTGTTATAGAGGATCAGTTCACTTACAAAGGCCAATAGAAGGGGCAGTCCCAATGTCAGACACTGATAAACAGATGCATCATTCCAGTTCTATTGTCATGAAGAGTAATGTGTCTATTTCTCAGAGGTCCAGCAGCTTTCTGAAGCATGGTGTGATATATTGGAGCATATCTGACTCCTTAGGTGCTGACCATGACAAGAGGAAATGGGTCTAAATGATTACAGCAGTTCAGCTGGAGCTCAGGCGGCCCTGGAGGGGCTTAAAGCAGTGTGGAATGATCCTCACACACCTGTGCCACTGCTCTGAAAGTGGACAAGCAGTAAAGTACCTACATCTCTGCTGTGGGAAAGGTCGTTATTGCGGAATGTGCAGGACCGCCTCCCCTGTCAGACAGACAGGTCAGGGGGGCTTCGTGTCTGTCTGCGCGCCTGTGTGTGGTCTGAATTGTTTCAGGTCTGCTTACAGGAGTGGTAACCCTATGGGCCAAACTTTAGATGTTGATTCGGTGTTAGTTGACTATTTAATGTGGCAAGAAGTAAATGTTGATATGTTCCCACATTTACAGCTGAGCTTGTTCCAAATTCAACTGAAATGCCCTTAGTCTATGTCCTGAGAACATAAAGGAATAGTTCGATGATATACCACATTTGCACTATTTTCCACTTACTCCAGATGTCGTCGACCAGACAAGACTTGATTGGTGTACAAATTTTGCCCCTTTGGTTTAGCACCGGGGTTAAAAAGGTTAATGCTGGTAATGAACAGTAGAAGTCGGTAGTCATCCAAGCGCTTTCTATAAATATACGTTACCGAAACTTCTCTCAACCTGCTCCAACCACAACCACCATTAAGGTGGTGCAATCAATGTGATTTAGGACCCTGTGCAATATTCTGTGAAGAATAAAAATAAACCAAACCTCAATGCTACAGAAACCCATTGCAGAATCTACCTGGCTGGTATTTAAAATGCAATCAGAAGGAGGACTGATCTGGCATCAGATTTCTGTTAAGTTAGGATGGCAATTGTTAGTTAAAAAAAAAAAACTGATTCTAGATCAGGTGTAAGATTGTCTGTGAAAACACTTACAGAAGACCCTGTTGTCTACAAAAGCTGCTCCCAGCATTCAGGTCCACTGTGAAGTTTTGTTCACTTTTACAGCTTGCTGTATTTCATACTGTGTCTTAAACCACATCAGCAAGTCTGCATGAAAAAATGTAACATTATTCTTAGAGTGTTAAACTAGAGAAGCACATTTTTTTTAGTAGCATTGATAATTCAAGCACGTACTGCATCTGGGATAAAGTGTTTTTTTGTTATCATTAAATGTAAGTCTAATGGATATGCCCATAACAAAAACAGGAGAAGAAAAATACTTAGTACTGTTACATATAAAAACGTGATAGTGAGCTTTCCAGTTTTTATTTCTAAATAAAAAATGTTTAAATAAATTAAATGAATGAATATGAATTGATGATCAATTAATAGTCAATCTGATGGGAATGGGAGACAGAGTCTGTTTCTGATTGCAAATGAAAAGGCAATCAATAACCTGTAATGGAATACGCTTTGAATGATTCCCACCCAGCATCAGGGAACTTCTCTTTCAAAACTGTGACCCAACATTGATGATGTTTCCAGAAACAATAAAACACAGCCTCTCTAAATTTCACTGTTGATTAGAGCTTACCTCTGAGACTTTATCTTAGTGAAAATATACACATTCCACTATTTTGTCGTATCTCTCAAGACCAATTCCAAACAACTCCCAAACATCCAGCTGTTCTGGATAATCATAGAGTTTCCACGGAGACACAAGATTGTGTCACTCACTTGGGACACTGAAGACAGTAAGACAGTGTCTCATGTCAAACGTGACGTAGAGCGTTTCCTGAACAAACAGATGAAGCTTTGATTCAGATTTATGAAATGCTTTGGTCTAAGGTGTGTTACATTATCCGGCACTTGGGATTCCGGCAAAAGAAGCCATCTGTGTGCATTATGTAATATATCAGACATGAAGTACAAAATAAAACTGACAAAAAAGATTTTTTCTTCTTTCACGACTGAGGTATGATGAAGTTGTCTAACTGATTGAAAGAATAAGACAGTATATCTGAGATATAGCTCGGTAATAATAGGTTTGAGAGCAGTGGGGTCACTAAAATAAATGCACAATTCACAGAAGGATAAAGATATTACATTCATGTCTAAATTCAGGAGCAGTCCAGCAGTCCAAGAGAAAATGCACTCCAAATGGATTGATGCTTTAGGCCAAGTGGTTTAAAGGAAAGTTTGGTTCACCTGCCAGCTAGCTTCAGCTTGCTAGGAATCTTGGAACCAAGACAACCTTTTTGCCCCATGGCCATTGTTTCAAGAGAGCAATCTACACAGGATAATAGCTTGCAATTGAGACCAACTGTTAAGTTTCCCATTTCCCTGACAGCCCTACTGTTTGTATTATTTAGAGTGTCTAATGTGAGTAAAAATGCTCTATTACGGTGCCATAACTGTCAGGAACTCGCAGCCATAAAGATGAGAACTTCTGAAAACAGGACACACATCTGTCTGACTGTCTGGATTCAAAACAGATGTGCTGGATCTTATGACCAGAATCAGAGAGTCCAGGTAGAATTAACAATCAACTTAAACATCTCACTCCTGTCATAAAGCAGAACCTGCCTGTCAGAACAAACAGTCTCTAGTGGTAAAATGCTTTCTGTTCTTTTTGTAATGTTTTACGCAATGTAGTTTTCAGAAACGCGCTACGCTACCACTCACAGTACACAGCAGACTGGAAATGCAGCAGCGTGGTTCCCAGTGTGTCTGCTGCGCAGATAACCTTAACATGAAATAAACAGAGTCACATACTATAATTCTCACGCAAAGTCTTCTGCATAGTCTCCTGTATTGCCAACCTTTTATTGACAAC
Source organism: Brachypetersius altus (assembly GCA_037974465.1). NCBI lineage: Eukaryota > Metazoa > Chordata > Actinopteri > Characiformes > Alestidae > Brachypetersius > Brachypetersius altus. The sequence continues at coordinate 17,854,148 of JBBPDB010000108.1, read as the reverse complement.
ATACTACAGCAATACTTCATAAGTCCCAGATAGAAACCATCAAAACAGTGCAACAGCCACTGCAAACAGCATTTGTGTTTGAAAGCATATGTTCTTTCAGCGCCAAAGAACTACACTGCCAGATGCAACAATTCCTGATTGGGACTTTAAACCCTTTCCTTCATCTTTCATAAACATAGCCATTAGCAAGCAATAGCCCTGCAAATCAGTTCCAAGGCAAAGATACTCAAAGTAAAAGAGACAGTAGTCTCTGCATAGACTCAAATCTCATCACACTGCTTTTAATACCTGCATAGTATATATTTTTTTAAATATTCAAAATACCAAATGGCAAATGCAACTGTTTGGGAGACCAGCCAGTGAACACTTAGTAAGGCCTCCTTTGGCAGAAGTCATAGCTCCCAAATGTTTCCTGCCTGCTAAGAAAAATGTATTGTTTACACCAATGGAAGGTTGCGTCAACTTCTTTTCCATTCTTTTCTTTTCAGATTCACTGAAAAAGTACAGTACCCTGAGAAGTACATCCCTGCAGAGGATTTAAGCCTGCATATTTACTAAGAATTATATTTAGGCCCATTTGTAAGAGATTGTAGACTCAGTGTAGACTCACTGAGCCACAGGCATATCCCCACATAAATTGTGAGTACCACTACTCCACAAACTAGAGCTCAGAAATGTCACCTATTTCGTCAATGAAATCTAGACAGCAGGTCACTACAACACATAATGGCGTTTTAAAGAGTTCTCTGTCAAATATTACAAAGACTACAAAGTTCAAAGTACCTCCTCTATGAATTAAAAGGTTTGGAGAAAACGCACTAGCCGAAAAAAGACGTATTTACGTTGATTCAGAACCTTTGGCTGGAGTACTGAGACTTTACAAGCAAGACGGAGACTTTACATGCCAGTAAAAGAAGGAAATGACATCAAGGATAGGTGAGTGTACACTATTTCATAGCTCAGGAATAAACACTTTGACCTTCTCATTCTCTGAGGCTCGAAAACATGTCTCTCCATGGCTGAGATCCACAGTGCTCTTCAAAGAAGGAAGATAGTAAACTCTGCTCTGCGTTTATCATCAGTTTTAAAAGTTGCTTCAATATCTGTCTATAATATAAAGACAAATATGTTCTGATATGCAAATTAACAGATGTATTTGTATTTGTATCTCTAACCAGAACTATAAACATTGGTTTGAATCTTAAAATATCTGAATCCGAAGGTCATATCATAGGTGCTGTCTGACAGAAGCTGGATGGCATCATCACTTCCAAAATAACTCTTCAGGTTTTTCCAGGTGGAAAGCAATAGGATCTTTATTTTCATTTAGATAAATAGATTGCATCTTGCCTCGGATGACATGATTTTGGGCTCTATATCGGATTTCTAAAATTAGCACATGGTGGAGCATTTGGCTTCTCAGCAAAGGAATGTGTCCTCAGCCTTGCTCAGTTTCAGCCTAAGCCTCCGGAGAGGTTACGAAAGTGTTTTAGGGCTTAAGTGAATACAATCAAGTCACCGTAGAGCACAAACACTCAGCCTCAGGCTGTAAGTTAGTAGTTGCAAGGATGGTCCCTGCCCCTGTTGTTTTCCTCATACCACAGTTCATCCCAGATGTTCAGATTTACATTACGCTTCATGGCAGCTGTATACAAATGTCTTCGGCTCCTCTAAATATTGAAATTAGTTACAAAGTTTAGATCACATGCATAAATCTTCCCTGCACGAAGCACAAGGGATTGCTCATGCACAAGTAAAATAAACAAGGCTTAAAGGAAGTGATATACGCGTATTTCCCTACTACACACTATTTCACATGCACCAATGACGATGTGTACACAAATGGAAGCCTTTTGCTTCGGAAGAAAAGCTGTCATTACAGATGTAATTAAATGAAGATGGATGGCAAATAACATGTTTGTGTCTAACAGGTCTGACAGTAAAGAACAAAGTTTTGGCGCCAGTTAACATCCCCTGCGAAGCATTCTGTTGTTTTTTATATGTTATTAAAAATAAAGTTTAGGAAAAAAAGTTGATTAAAAATAAAGCAGATTACTCAAGTCTTATGTGTACATCAATCACACACACAAAAAATAACTGAAGTTAAATTAACTTTAAAAGGTAAAATTGCTGTTGATGCAATTATTTCATTCACAATGGGATGATTCACTCTGATGCACTGCAGAGTTTTAATGCATTCACATAATTTTATTTCTCAGATAAAATGACAATTAGACAGACTATAGTCCAGAAGTGACTGACCACATAGAATAAAGCTATTTAATGAATATTAACACAAAATGTTGGTATCTTATATAAAAGCAGTGGGGAATAGGATTCCTTAAAGGCCTTATAATTTTTGGCATCTAAAAATAAATATCTGCAATCTAGAGATTATATTTAATGGATTCATGTTAAGTTCTGTTTGAAGAAAGGCCTTCAGGAGCAGAACTGGATGTTAGAGTAACTACTAGCATGAACCGAATGTGATACTGGAATCGACGATGACAAAAAAAATCATTCTAGACTTTTTGGAAGTCTCTGCTGAAAGACAGAAACATACAAAGTATGGCTACATACAAAGTAAAAAGTATGTCCTTGTCCATTACAAAACACATGGAATGTCTTTTACAAGCTTCAGATGTCTGTGTTTAGTCTAGAAAACCCAAAACATGTATAATACTGGCATACTGTTATATATCCTAGCAGAAATGAGAACAGTTGCAGAACTGGGTGTTTTTTTGTCATGTTCTTACCTGCTTCACAAATTTATGGACAGAAATGATGGCTTAATTCTAATAGTCATGGTTTACCACTGATAAGAAGGTAGGTTATATGACCAGTACCACCGGTCTTTCGAAGCTCTTTGGCATGCGCTGGCAGAAACACTACACAGAGATTTCTCCTAACAGGTACAGAAAACAGGGGAAGTCAATGACTGCATCGCAGAATGTACAAGGAGAATTTTGGCCATGGACCAAGTCTTAGATACTGGCCTCTAACATATTCCAACAGTTTATAGAAGAGTGGAAAAAGGACGTGTGAGAGAACTTCTCATGGGCAAACACCTGCATATCTTGAACTTATTTCACAGGAAAAATGGTAAATATTCTAGATAGTTTACATCAAATTTCAGATTTAGAGCTGCATGGGGACAGAATGCATACATTCAGGATGTTATTTATCAGTGTGGTTCAGAATTAAAGCCATGTGTTAGCACACTTTTGTGTTCTATGGCTGGCAACTTCAAAGGGAACACGAGACAGAATTTACTCTACTCTGTTACACACCACTGCATCAATTTCCCACAACAGGGACATGAGTCCGCTTTGGCCTGAGCTCTCCAATTTGACATATGATAAACAAATAGTGTTTTCTTTCCCTCGTTTTAACCAACAAAGGTTTCGCTTCAACCAATGCCTTGTAAGCATTACAACACTGCCAACCCAGCTGTTAATTTCTATTTAGTCTGGCCCTTGATAATTGACTCTCAGTCCTTGTGCAGAGTGTTTATTTTCATAGTGGTGCTCTTGGGCCGCAAGTTTCTTTTCTCCTGTTTCTCTTGTTTTTCTTCAGGTAATCCCCAGCTCGGTAGGGGGAAGCCCTAAGGTCGCCACAGTGAACCCCTTCAAGACTGCTGGAGTAGCACCTTTGAAAAGGGGTAAAAAAGATTAGAAAAGGAAAAGATTCTTGTTCATGTGTTACTGCCTGATGTTTAGGTGAGTCGTGCTATGTGGAATCCACAAACTCCCAGCCAAATGGAGACGGCCCTAACAGAGAGAGTTATCACAAGCCATTAACAATTTACTCAATATATCTACATGCTTAAAAAAAAAACCTCACTCTCTCTACCGCCCACAAAATATTTCATAAAAGTTGGATAGACACCTATGATCCTCAGTTTGGTGCATGTGAGTCGATAGGAGTTTGCTGAGTGTTTTAATGTCTGGAGAACATCACAACCGTTGGTGTTTGACCTGTATATCACTGAGATAAGCAGAGAGATCACCTTAACTAAACACCAAGTCAAACATTCTGATACACTCATGGTAGCAGAAGAGCCTGTCTTTCACATCCTAGTTTACTTATACAAACAGCCCATAACTGCATGCTAACACACTCTTAGTTGTTTTTTTTCCGCATGCTGAGTAAAACTCCACAAACCTGGGTATCCCAAAGCTGAGCAATTGGCCCATTGTAACATGTCAGCATGTCAATGGATGTCAGGAGCTCCATTGCTTGCATGTGTGCACCGAGCATGTAATAAGATGTAATGACGGGTATTCATAAATTAATAATGAGTGACTGAGGCGTAACTGAGACGGAGTTGATCATACCCATGTTATAATGCAGTGTGATGATAACGAGCACAGTGATGACAGTCTGTCTGGAGTTTTATCATTTGAGGCACAAGAGCAGCAGTTTTGACCTGATGCCAATCTCACATCCTCAGCACTATATAACTCAAGGTAACATGAGTCGTATGCATACCTTTGTGTGTATGAGTGAGTGTGTGTGTGTGTGTGTGTGTGTGTGTGTCTGTTTGAGTTTGTGTCTGCTGTAGTTCGAATCACAATTGTAACCCGATGAGCCTGAAGTTTGAAGGAGAGGAGAGACATTCTAACCCCCATCTCAGTGGGACAAATGAGACTGGTGAAGTCTTTGGACCCAGTTACCCCTTCAGGCATTTTTATATATTCATACAGTTGTGATTAGAAAGCTGCATACTGGCACTTGAAAAAATGAGAAAATACCCTCTACTTGACTAATGTGACAAAGGAACAGTTTATACACGATAATAAAACCTACTTTGATCTGCTAAGATAGTACACATTGGTAGGACCAAAGTCAATTCTACTAGAGTTTCCTCATTCGTTCTTGGCTTGGACATATAACTGTAAGTAAAAAAACTTAAATTGGTACTGGGTCTATGAGAAGGTTCTTACAAAAAAGTTTTTTTTATGTTCATACATTCCACTGTCACTTAAATGGTTTTAAATGTAACTATGGAACCAAAAATGGTTATTCTATGGCCTTGCTCCAAAGAACACTTTTAGTTAAGATAAACAAATTAAAGCTATGTTCCAAAAATTGTACTATCACAGGCTTAGAAGAGGGCATGTCTTGAGCTGGATAGCAGGTAATCCATGCAGAAAGGGTGTAGGTGGCTCAAACCTTAATGTTCTTAGTGTTTTGTCCTGTAATCCTTGCCCTTTTCTGTCACCTCCTAGAGTCGCAGTACTGATAAGACCTGAAGATACTCCAGGATCCAGAAGTTTCAAAAGAACTGCCAAATATTCCCAAATGTTCTAAAAACTGTAGAATCTAAATCCTCCTGTCATCCGTTGCAGCACAACTCAGTAGTAGTTGTTGAGAAATAGATTGCTGTGAAAGTAAGAGCAGGGAGTCCCTACCTCAGTGCGTCTGGAAAGATCAGCCCCTGGTCCTAGTGCCTGACCGTTTAGAGTCCTCGTTATCTTTATGACAGGACACCACCTGCTAAATATGACCTGGGCGGCCAAATCCGGTGTTCTACTGAAACATAAATACAATTCAAAACATCCTTACAACGTAATGTTTTGGTTTGGCTGTGGAATACAGCAATTTAAACGGGTTGCTTGGATATTAGAGGCCTGTATTTTTTTCTTTTTCCTGTCTGTTGATGGGAAGCCATGAACATTGCAGGTGTCAACCTCTTAAAAGTCAGCTGAAGAACAAAACAACAGATAAATAGAAAACAGCAGTTACTGGCATTCCATACATGACTCAGGCAGTTACAAATCATGTTGCCATGCTGCACACAGATCACATGACCCTAAAAAGTATCTAATTACTTTATACATCCATACCATATCTAAGAAACCAATTTAATTCCTTTACAGCCTTTTTCATAAACAGGTCACTTTAGGCCACGTTGTTATCTTGATTGACATAAAGGTCCTTAGCCAGAATATTCTGATTGTTGATGTTCTTGATGTACTACAGGCAAAAGCTTTTGTTAATTAAGTATTTGTTTGTAGTCTTGTCGTTCATTTCACAGTCAAAGGATCTCACCAAGATTACAAAAGCACAGGAAGTATGTGAACTTGGTGCCAGTTAAAACTACTTCTGAGGTCAAATGCTATTGAAACCATGTGCATAAATACTGCGCAGTGCTGTCGATACTGCACAGATCTCTAAAGAATGTGCGTTTTTAGAGGAGATACTGGCACTGGATTTCTTGTTCTTAGCGGCATCCTGAGGCAAATCCTGAAACTAGATCAAAAGAGTTAAAAATTCTAGTCCAGGAGTTGCTTATCCATGCGCCTCTTTCATAATGCAGTGGCAAAATTAAATTTAACTTCAAGTTAAAGATGCAATTTCAGACTGCCTCTCTGCATAAGGTTTAATTGTGTTGCCTAATGTTATTTTGTTTTGTTAATGTTGCCTTTGCTGCTCAAAAACAAAAAAAAGGTAGGGGGTGGGTGACAAGAAGGATGAGCAATGGCATTTAAAAACCACAAGGGATACCTTTGTGAAAAATATAAATAGAACATAATGATAGTCAAACCTACTTTACTTCAAACCGTAAACCTACAAAACATGAACATCTAAAAATGTTTACTATTATTATTATTAGTACTAGTAGTAGTTGTAGTAGTAGTAGAAGAAGAAGAGTTCCTGAAATCATTTTAAATATTCCCATAATTGCTTTTATATTCATGATGGGGACTTTTTTACCCCTACCCTGGAAGAGTCTGCATGCCACTGTTGATCATTGTTGAGAAAATTATATATAGTGGTAGTTGCTTTAATACCATTTTAAAAGTCAGTCCATTCTGTTTGGCTTTCTACTCCAAACTGATGAACGTCTAGTCTTAAAGTATAAAAGCATATTTATTTTGGGAAGCAACCAAAAGACCTTTCCCAAAAGAAGTCATTATTTTATCAAGATTTATATAAAAACCACAATATCAAAGTGTCACAAAGATACGTTTTTGATATTTATCTCAGAAGAGCAGAACTTCCTGTCCTAAAACATGACATGCTTAAAGTGCAGACGATGAACACCAGTGTGTGTTTCACACTGAGTGTTCCACTGTTCATGCCAGTATCTACTTATCAGGAATGCTCCTAGATAACAGGATACTGGACTGGAGCAAGTGTAAATGAATGAATTCTGTGTATGCTGTACCAGTGCAAAGAGTTGTGAATGTGCTGCTGCTAAAAACCATGCGTCAAAGGGTTGTTTTTATATAATATGATGAAAAATCTGAACAAAAAAAATCTAGATCAAAACTATAGCAAAAGCAAGGAATGCCTGAGATTGTACTGACACACCCTCTCACCTTTCTAAAGGGCAGAGTTTAGAGAGGTTCAGATGTACTTTTGAGACACCACAGGTGGTTGTGTTTTTAAAAGTGTTATAATCATTTCCTAGGCTTCACATTTTCTTGGAGTCTGTCTTTACTTTTATGTTCTCCCATACTAAAATTCTGTATAAAAATATGAAAAACTACATACGAGTAGACATCACATCTGGAGCTGAAACCCTATAACTGCTGTCCATCTGTAGCGAGCAGAGGGAGGTGTAAATATGTCTCTCTGTTACACAGATGTTTAAATATGGTGTCATTGCCATTTATTTGACACTATTATGTTATTCATAAATAAATAAATATTTCATCACTTCATGTCCTTACAGCCATCCAAGTACAGACATCTTTTGATCATAAAGTCAGCTCTTGCAAAGTCAAATGAACTGAATTTAATCATCTGTGGAGACAGCTGTACATTTAAAAAGTTTTCAGAAGTTCTAATCATTTGTTTGATCTGTCTTGCGTAACTGAGTGGACGTATTTTTGACATTGCAGACCCTGACATTCCAAATGTTATTTTGTTTCTTGTTGATTTTGGTATGTGGTCTCCTACTTGTTTCTGGACCTCCATATTAAGCTAAAAGAAATAACACATAAGGAATTTGATAGATCTGAACAATGCCGCTGAAGGCATTGCTCCAGTAAACAGACAATAACAGCTTTCACTTTCCATCCCAGAGCCCATCTGCTTTGAGTGACTGGAGTTCTGGAGTTCCTTAAAACCCTGCGGTGGAACATATCTGAAGTGATGTTTAATATTCACTCATTAAAAGCGAGGAACTCCTGAAAGTCTTTTCAACTGTGTTTTAAGTACATATTCCAAGCATTTGTAGGATTGCTTGCTAGGCACATTTCTGAAAAACTTCCCAAAGGAAGCTTAGTCAATCCCAAGCTAGGTGCCATTGTCATATGGCTTCCTAGCTAAGGTGACTGGCAGGTGCCTTTGGATACACAGCAGGGAAGCAGGTAACTAGAGAAGGAACATAACTCAAGCAGAGACAAAACACTTTTCACCTCTGAGAGTGAGGTCAGACAGAAGGGCATGGCTCAGATGCAGCCCATTGGCCATAGTAACCACTCTAGGTGCACATCTGATGTGTGATTTCCACCAAACGTCTCTTACATTGATGAAGTGTTTCATATGCATCACATGCAGCATCAACTAAACTGAGAAGATGATTGAGATCTGCAGTGTCCCTACCAAAGTATCTAGCTGATTAACGTGTGTGAATTAACACAAATCCTTTGTTTAGCAGTGACTAACTGTGACTTAACCAGGACCCTTAAAGAGATGTGGCAGCAAAAATCCTAAGCCTTGGTAAATGTGGTCAGGACAACGTTGCTCTGACTTTTGCAAGCTTGGCCTGATTACTGACACACACTGCAGTAAGTATAACCAGACCTCAGAATGGACACAGTCTGTTTGCATTTACCAGTCTCAGATGAAAGGAATTATATGATCATTTCCAGGCAGGCCTCCTCTCAAAAAGAAGCAATTCCTGAATTTCAAATGTTGTATCTGTTTGTCATGATTGAAAGGGAAATACTTCTGTTGTTAGTGTTTCTTTTAATCATCAATTCAAATGGACTACCACTCAAACATGAAAAGGCCATGAGAGGGAGATTAATAACATAACTGTTAAATAGTACAGTAGCCTACAGTCCACCAGGCGAAGGGGAAGCCATCCGCCAATGAACAAAGAAGCTGGGGATAACAGAAATACAGTGCAATGAATGAAGCACCAATTAGTTTTACTTTACACAGATCGGTTTCACACTCAGGGGCAGAGACATTTTAGATGTAAAACTATTACTGCTTTTTCTAAACTTCAATGCTGTCCCAGCTCATCTGCAAGCAATTGTCAAATTTTGAAACTATAGGGGAACATGTTGCTTGATGCTTGATGCATTTTAGCAGGCCAAACCTTAGCCATTTTCACCCTCTATTTTCTCAGTTTTCAACATTCAAGAAACATGGCATGAAAAAATGTATGCCCCTTTTACAGCTATGGGCCCATTCCACATTTCACAACAGTCTTTTCTGTATTGAATCTTTTTTCTCTACCCTGGGAGTTGGTCCCAAGTGTTGTGTATGGTTCTGCTTGAAGTTCTTGGAAATCTAAGGTTGCAGAAATCTAAATGTGGTTCCGGTGGTTGCCCACCAGTTTGCTGCCAGCTGTACTCAACTGAGATTCTTAGATTCCACTGGAGGCGGGTCTAGGTTTGTTCAGGCTGGGCTGCGAAGCCTTTCTGACCTTCTCCATGCCACACTGTCTGACACTCTTTCACCCCTGTCCTCTGCCCAGACAATATCTGTGTTGTGTCAGATGTAAAGGCTGATTTTCACGCCGGACTACATTTTTCAGGCCACAAAAGATGGCCAGAAAGAATTTCAAAAATCCTGAACTTCCTAGTTTTTATGAGGTGGACAACTGCTTCTTTGAAAATATTGACTTGGTTGAAGCAATGACATCACCACTAAAATTGTTCAAACGTTAGGACATTTGCTCAGTGTGTGATGCAGTCTAAAAAAATGCAAACCCATTACTCATATCTATAACCTAGTTTCTTGCATGCTCATGTAATAATGTAATACTAGTTGTAGCATCATTACTTACAGCTTGAAGACAGGAAGAATAAATATTGTAGCCAATCAAACACCAAATGAATTTCCATCTAGGTAAACAGCCAGAAGCAATTCCCCATTCTTATTCTGTTATTCTAAGCACACTGTGAATTATTTCCAGTGGCAGACATAACTGTGTGGTGAATGAGGTGAAATAATTACTGCTTTAAATATGTTATGCACTAAACAAACATTGATTCAGATGTTGTAACCATAATCATCTGGGCTTTGAAATTGCTTGCTGCTGGGGAATGATGAACATACTCAAACACTGAGCATTAAATAATGAGGCTGATTTTCATACCAATCACTTTTGCAGAAGAGTGATTCTCTGTATGACTGCAAATGTGCAGTTTCAAAAGGTTGCTTGTCTTGTTACATTCACCATTGAACGAGTGAGACAGAAGGCCTTTAATTTGTGTAATTTTCTTGTCTATTTTGTAATTTCAAATGAATTGAATGCATAATTTGAGGTTCAACCAAGATTTTGGAAAATGCACATTTAACCTGGGGGGGAGGCCGTTTTGAGCAGAATCATAGATGTGTTAATGATATACTGTCTCCACATCGCATCTTAAAAGCTTGCTTAAATTTCCTTTTGTTCATTTTATTCAATGTCAGCTTTATTTCCCCCTGCTATAACTTCCTCAAACAAGAGTGATATTTTGGCTTCGCTTGAACTCATCGCCAACAGCACCGTTTATTTAATAAAATGCCAAACAATGACACTGCCTGATGTTTATCACAGTTTTGTCTTTCGGTTTTGGTTTTGTTTTTTTTCCTGTGCTATTATGTTGGGAGTCGGGTGCGACCAAAAATCGCAGTGGATTGTCTGGTGGCCCCTGTGGACTGATTTGAAAGCCATTTCTATAGTCTACAAATGCAGATGACTATGTTTGCTCTTTTTGATCATTTGCTGTACATTCAAACATTGGTATTCTGGTTTATAGCTTGCAGTTCTGGTTTATAGCTTGCAGTTCTGGGAAATACATATTTCAGAGTGAGATACATTTAGTTTGTTAATTATTGTTCCTACTATTTTAGTGTCGCTGTGAAAGGTGATTTCTCATCTGAGACCCACGTACTGTAGATGGAACTGAAGCTGTCAACAGTCATGGACATGTTTACTGAAGCTGTGTCCTCTCCCTGCTTATTTACAGGGAAGGTCACATCACATGGAGTGTAGCATGTGGAACTCGACTGCTGACAGATACGCACTGACACTGGTGAATGGAAATGCGCACACACACACACATTGACACATGCAAGTGCTGCAGCACATCACTGACATGCATGGACACACACATGTGCTGAGATATGTTGCTGTTCAATTATGGTCAATACATTTTTTAAGCCGAGGTCTTTCCTGCCTGGAAGGAAAAAGTAGAAAAAAGGATCAGGAATGTAAAAATAGACTGACATGCAGGCAGGCAAATGCAAAAAACAAAAGAGACTCCATCTGTTTTGTAGATGCACACATTGAATTATTTCATTTGTTCAGATGTTAGGGAAGTTTCCTACCTTAAACGCCTATTGACATATGGCTGATGGGGTTTTTACCTCTATGTACACTTAGTGAAACCAACTCTGTTAGCCGTAGATTGCCTATCTGTCAATAATCTTGCTCATGGTTTATCATGACATGAAAGCAATAATTTATCCCCATTACAAGAGAAGAAGATTCTCGTTCCTTTCTCTCTGGGTCAAATTGCGGAGGATGGGTTCCACTTTTGGGTCTTGGTTCCTCCCGAGGTTTCTTCCTCCAGATGATGGAGGTTTTCCTTGCCTCTGTTGCCCTTGGCTTACTCACTAGGGTCTCAGACCGATATTATGTAAAACTGCTTTGCGACAACTTGGTTGTAAAAAGTACTATATAAATAAAATTGAATTGAACTGAATGTCAAACTGAATTTAAATGGTGAAGGTGGTACATCTGTCTGCCACATGGTTCACTGAACTTTACAGCGTGAGCTCGAACAGAAATGTAATTCTGCAACCTTTCTCCAGATCAGTGACAATTCAGGGCTAAACAGCACTTTGAAATAACAAGCACTACTATATTACTTAATAGCCAAGATTTCTTGCCCTTATTTATTCTCTTAACCCCAAAGTATTCTGTCTCAGAGGAATCTAGCCAAGTCTGAATACCCAGATTCTCAGGCAGTGATGGGACACACCACCCACTGTCTGATTCATTTAGAATACCTCATTTGTGATTCAGTGTTCTTACAATATTTAAAATGCACTCGTATTATCAAAAATATGTAGGCATTGTAACTATGGCACTGTAGAAAAGGAGGAGAAACACATCTCCAGGGCTTTGTTTGCTAAAGTATGACTACATAGTAGGACATGAACCTCTATAAAGCTACTGGCTGAACAGCTCATTACATGTTCAAAAGAATACAAAAAGATTCTTGAGTAGTTTTACATGACAATAATGAAATAATGCAAAGACAAAAGCTTCCGCCTTCCGCCTCAGAGCTCTCACTTGTCAGATGCATGTGCAGCAATGGCAAAAGAACAAAGTCGGAAGTGATTACAAAGCATGCAAAACAAAAAGCTAATTTCACCTGTTTTTCAGTAATTACCTTATCTTTATACAAAGATAGTCATTTTTACAATGAGAATGTGATTTTGACAATGATCACATATTTTGCCAAATATGAAATTGTAACCCTGTTACATAAAATAAAACTTTCATTGTGTCTAATCTAATTATAATTATAAAGCTTAATTGACCCTGGCTTGTTTATAATGTGACCATGTATTTGCCTATGGCTTCTAATAGTGTTTTCTTATTTTTGCTATTTTCTATTCTTTTTTAAGAATAAGAATAGTTTTTTTTTATTCTGTTTTTTAAAAGTTTTTTTGCTAACGCTAATGTCACTATGGGTACTTGTTACCAAGTTCAAACACAGTTTTGTTTCCAACTTTGTGTTGAACACTTTCGTTAAATATGCTGTGCTGACCAATTAAATTAACAAATGCATTTCACCTAAAATCCACAGGTATGACAGGTCATGTGATTCCTGGCTTCAGTGGTCTGTGAAACAGCAATTATACTGTAATCCAAGGAACATTTGGTTCCTGCTTTTGAGAAGTGACAACCCCTCCATTCAAAAGCAGCAAAGCGTGACAGCAAATATTTTTATCAACCAGCCACCACAAAGTCTGACTCTGTCTCCGGTCTCTGGCTGGTTTGGAAGTTTTCTTGGAATCTGTTGAAAATTGACTCAAATAAACCAAACCTGATACTCAAGAAGTTGAAGACCTGCTCTGTAATTATGAATGGGAAGGAAAGTAAATCTGACTTGCAGGTGACTTGACCTATTCAATTGCCTTTGTACACACACACGCACACACACGCACACAAACACACACCCCCCACACACACTATTATACAGGAGGTTCCTCGGCCACTGAGGGCTGTAAAGTCCTCCCCTTCACTCCCTCCCAAAAACAGGCTCAGCAGATCATGTGACCTCTTTCACCTTTGAAATCTAAGAAGTGATCAAAAGAGCTGCCATCTCTTAAGACTCTGGAGAATTAACACAAAGCCTCTCCCTATGATGCAGAGCATGACCTTCGCTGAGTACAATGACTCTCATGCACTACATCATTATCTGATCTCATTCATCGGAACACAAAACTATTGATCTGATTGTCAAATGATGCCCCTCTTCTGTAACAGTGGTCTAACTCTCTGGATTTGTACAACATTAAAAATGCGTCATCAGATTTGCCGTTTTATAATAATGTTTTTACATTATTCGAGAACACCAGATTCACATCGTGGGGATATTTCACAATGAATGGATTAATGGACCAAAATTACTAGAATGAAATGTTGCTACATAAACTTCAATTATAGCTAAGAAGACAGTCATGACAGATGCATGACATGAGACAACAACAAGAAAATCTCTGTGAATCATACGATCAAGAGATGTTTTTAGCATGACTTAAATTAAATATGTAGTGTGCTTTAATTCCAGGCACATTTATGGCCAAATACATTCTTACAGGGTCTTCTAGACCACTGCAAATGTGTTGACCTGTATCATCTCTGGCTTCACTGCCCAAGTTCATCTCCAGTCCGTCTCTACATCAACTATGCACCCCCCATTCTCGCCCAACCCGACTCATTCATCAGCCTTGAGTTCTTATAAGGGTCCACCCAGAGCCAACAATGAATCAGATATACTCTTAAAAACGAATGTGTTGAAAGGGACTTTTGGAGTGATGCCATAGAAGAATACTTGTTTTCATTATGAAACTTTCAGTAGATTCTTTAATAAGATCATGTGTAAAGCAGACATGCACATTTAACAAGTCATTTTAAAATATTAAAAACATTGGTATAATGTTCTATACTTTCCCAGAACTATATGTTCAATGCACAAACCTTTGAAGATCATTCAATGTGAAGACTATAGACTCATGGGTTTGATTAAGCATTAGAAATTGTAAGACATGTCACAGCATTTGCCTCTCATGCTTACACATTCCTTTAGGGGTGTCTTCTTGGTGCACCGAGGCAGGAGGATCATGGGGCAATTTAACTGATTTTGAGCTCCCCTACAGTACGTGGCAACTGAGTAGCGGTAGGATTAACTTTCTGAAAGTGCTGAAGTTGAGCCACTAATCTATAAACGTGTCTAGGCTGCACCTGACGGACTAAGACAGTCATGCTGTAAGGTGTTCCACCCTATAGTCCTGTAGGAGGTATTGTGAAATTGTGCTTATTTGCAGATTAACCCGTTTACTTCCTTTGTGTTACCATTTTTGAAAGGCTGAGTGTTATTGTCGAATTGTTAGCATCTGTAACATTTTACACCGTTTGCCATAAATATTTCTTTAAACTCTGCTTTGTGCTTTGTGAAACAATGAAAAAATTTCTTAGCATGGAAGGGTCACTAACATTTACTGCCTCCTGCTGGCATCATTCAGTATGAAACACCATTCAGTTTTACTGACAGCTTGGCATCGTGCCCTGTTTAGTATGTACGTATTCTGTTAAAGGAAAATCCCTGCTCAATACTTTCCAGGAAATTTTGAGCAAGCATTGTCCAGGAAGAATCAGACTATTCTAGATTTGCTAGTGCAGACACAGAAGCCAACTGTTTTATCACTGAAAGTCTTTTTAATGACACTGATTTGATGTAGCCTATTTACATGAATTATTGAGCAGCCTGTTCTCTTCATATGCAGTTTTCTAAACCACCATTATGATCAATGTTTTGGGCCACATGCAGTGATACTGTAAATAAAATGGAACAGATTCTGTTTGCTTCTCCCTTTTCTTTTCTTCAGCTTAATGCAAAATCAAGTCACCGTGCTGTTTTTAAACACAGTGCCCTGTTGTCCGATAAATATGCATTCTCACAACCGAGCTCTGTATGGCCACAAGAGGGCCTTAACTGCCTTTGAAACATGAATCCAACCCAATTGCTTCGTTGACATTCACAATAGACTTTATAGTTCAGCCTCATTATTCTGAGGCCGTAAATCAGCTCTTACAACCGGTTACAGCCAGCAAGCTGCTGCAGCTCGCATAATTAACACGCAAACTGTTTGAATAGAAACAAAGCTCTTAGGTTAAATCAAACTTTGAAAGGCCCACATACAATTTTTCCATAAATATGGATACAACATAAAGTCCTGATCATTATACTCATGTGTCTTGTTTTGATGTAAACCCTCCAGAGGAAGAGCAGAGGCAGGCTGACCCACCAATGGCTTGTTAGGGGGAGAGTAAATTAATTCTCTCCGGAGATGCTCACAGAAGATGCCAACAACAGATGCACACACCGGCTGCTGGCAGACTCAATTAATTAGTTAATTAAGCCCGAATCTGTACTGAAGAAAGAGCATGCAAGGCCTAAAGGTAAGCATGATGTGGTAAAGCACCAGCATGAGAATGTACAGTAGTCATTAACTTTACCAGACATGCTCATCCGGATTCAATCTAGTTTTTTTTCTGTTGTTATTGTGATGTCAAAACCTTATAACTTCAGATTTTATTTTGTCAGATGGCCTTTATACTGTGTGAATGTTTCATGATGAATAAAGCAATAAAAATGGCCCAGAATGAAATTTATAACTTCATAACTTTAACAGAGAGAGAGAGAGAGAGAGAGAGAGAGAGAGAGAGAGAGAGAAAGAGAGAGAGTGAGTCAGTTGCTGCATCATTAGATAAGAAGTAACATGAAGAAGTAACATGACTATACAATGGCAGCTTATGTACACTTCCTAGAGCTGATGCAAACAGCCCACTTAAGAAACGACAGCCTTTTAACAGAGGCCCACACTTTTTGGATTATGTAACAAAGCGTGAGACTGTTTAGTTTTATGATCTGTAGCTGTTTTCGAAATAGGTTGCATAATTACATTGCCCTTATGCCCACTCTAATGAGTGTGTTTGCACCCGGCTATACACAGCTCACTGCAGCGCACTAATCCTCGTGGTGATTGCTTTCATGTTATGGAATAGCAATCCCTCCAAGATTCAGATGAAGTCATTAATAAAACACATGATTTATCATCAAAAAATGTGTTGTAAATGTGCTTGATTGGTATATTGGGAATGGGGAATCCTCAGGGCCCTCTGGGCTTCAGATGAGTCCTAAGTATTTGTGGGATTTAAAAATGTGTAATTTTTTTCATTTTTATTTAATAGAAAGACATCTAGGACTTCAGGAGCTGAACAGGAACGAAGCCTTACACATTAGATTTTTCTGCTTTGGAACTGACTGACGTATCAATCTGTCACATTTTGATTTGATGGGACACATTTTTCTGAGAAAAAAATGTCACCCTAGGCCTTCTGGCAGTCCTTGATACATCACTGAATAAAAGCCATAGTTAAGCTTAGAACAGTGACGGTAACTCTGCGCCAGGATTGAAAGAGTTCCTGCAAAACAGCAACACACAAAGAATATGTTAAGAAGTATATGTCACGATTTTTATAAGCTTCAAGTAAAACCTGAAATGTCTTTTGAAAGCTTCATATATTCTAGACCAAACAAAATATTCATTCATCATTCACTAAGCCAATATTCAGGATTGGTTTCGATTTTGTATATGAGTATAAATTCCATAGGGGCATGAGTTAGCATTATCCCAAAAGTGGGCTGCCTTAAGTTAGGAACTGAAGGCTTAGTCCTAATCGTTATGGTTAAGTCATGGTTTAGTTCTGTTTATTGATATGCGGTAATAATATCTAATAATAAATGTCGTTCCTTGTTAATCAATGAGTTGCACTTAATTTAAATGTGTACCATAGTAACACATTAACAAAATAAATTAAACCACATGAACACAGGTATTGTGTTGAATTTCAATCAAGAGCATGCAAATATGCTTGACTTTTTTATTCTCTTGAAATTGACTCCTGGATTGAAAACACAAAGTACTGCATTTATGGCCTTGTATAACAAATTCCTATGGTGAAGGTTCCATGGTAACCCTCAGGCTATACCTAGATGAGCAGTTCTAGGTGTGAACTCAGACAACTCCATGCAAATTGCTCCTCTTCCGTGGCGTTAACATGCAACAGTCATACCTGGCTAACAGGAGCTTTGTGAGATGGAGACACATCATAGATCACGGCAATGGCTCAGGGGCCGCGGGAGCAGCTGAAGCCCCCCACTGATAAGCCAGAATATTTATACCTCTCTCTCTCTTTCAGTCCCATCTGCGCCCAGATTGTTCTCCTTTTCATAAATCACTGGGTTAAGGCAATTGCACACAGGCACACTCGAATGAGATTTTTGCACTGTTAGGCGGTGAATAAAAAGAAAAAATGGGGGCTCTTTATTGTTGGTGTGAAGGAGATGCTAATGTGAAGGCCAACATTTTTTAAGTTATGTCTACAGCTAAATTTACACATCAATAAAATAAAAAAATTTAAAAGACTGTGAACGATTCTCTGTCTTGTGCAAGTGGCTTAAAAACAATGAACAAATAAATAAATACATAAATACATACATTTATTAATATTTATAAAAAAACACCTGTCATGTCACTACAGACAATTTGATTAATTGTTTTCTGTAGCAATCAATATTAAGCTTTGTTTAAGGAAAGTGAGCACAGATACTGGTATATCTTTTCCTCTTCGGTTGTAAAAATGCAAAGATAATTTTACCATAGAGGTTAAAGTCAAGGCACACATGCCTTTGGTTCTGAGCTGGAAATTTGACTGTGCACTTTCAGTTCTCCCTCCAGTGCACAGCAATATCAGAGCGGATGCACAACTCCTAACTCTGAGCTTTCCTCCTCACCATCATCATCCTCTTGAAGACGAAGAGTGCAAATCCCATCTCTAAATCTATGAGCTTAGCATTTTATTTATCCTTCTGCTCTCCCCCTCTCTCTCTTTCTCTCTCTTTCTCTCTCTCTCCGGTGCCAAAACAGAGATAAGAAGCAGGTCAAAACTTGTGGGCAAATGGACATATGCTTAAATAGCAGCTAACACAAGCACACATACAGACAGTGTGTGTGTGTGTGTGTGTGTGTGTGTGTGTGTGTGTGTGTGTGTGTGTGTGTGTGTGTGTGTGTGTGTG